>NQMI01000002.1:46758-650075 GCA_002270565.1 Stenocarpella maydis
GATTTTGAAAATGACCGGCAGCGAGAAACGGTCGTCGTCGATGAGCCGCCAAGCGCACGCCGTCGAACGCGTTGAAAGCATCGTCAAGGCCGATAAGCCCACCGAGCAAGATGAAAAACTAGACTGGACAGGCACCGCGAGGAAGACTGATCCAGAGGAGATCAAGCTCGTGCGTAAGCTTGACTACCGGATTATGGTGCGTGAAGGTGATGATTCCAGCTAGTAAGTATTATGGCTTGCTAATGATATCAACGTAGCCGACGCTTTGCATCATGTACTTCCTCAGTGAGCTGTCAACCCCCACACTATGATCTACCGAGCCTGACCTTCCTAGACTACGTCGATCGCAACGCCATTGCTCAAGCACGACTCAACAATCTCGAGGATGACCTTGGCATGACCGGCACCGAATTCAACACCACAGTTTCCATGTAAGGAATTCCATGCATCGTAAAACATTTACTGGTCAAATTTGTGGTGGCCTTTTTGCAGTCCCCCACAATACGACAGCATTGCCCTGTCAGATTCTGCTAACAATTTTCTAGCCTCTTCGTCGGTTACGTCCTGATGCAGGTTCGTTAAGCCCGGTGACCAGGATGGAGATAGGCTGCCTAACCATGAATAGATTCCTTCGAATATGTTGATCACCAGAATACAGCCGGGTATTTACATGAGTGCCTGGATGTTAGTGTGGGCTGTGGTGTCCGGTAAGATGAAACCGTATCCACCAATATCCGTCTTGCGTTGCAACTCACACAATTACCTTGAAAAGGCTGCACGGCCCTGGTTCAGAACTATGGAGGACTCGTAGCGTGTCGGTTCTTCTTGGGTATCACTGAGGCTCCGGTAAGCTGTCCTGTCATCTGCAATAAAACCGCGAGGCCCTGTACAATATTTAACTGATAACACTGTACTATATCACAGTTCTACCCCGGCGCCACCTACATGCTTTCCATCTTCTACACTCGCACCGAAGTTGCCGCCCGCATCGCTGTGCTGTACTGTGCTCAGATCCTCGCCACAGGTGTCTCCGGGCTCATCGCAGCGGGAGTATTTGCCGGCATGGATGGCCTCAGAGGGATCGCAGGGTGGAGATGGCTCTTCATTGTTGAAGGCGCAGCCACCGGCCTCGTCGCCCTCGTTGGCTTCTGGTTCCTCCCAGATACGCCGCTTACCACGCGCTGGCTCAACGAGCGTGAGCGTGAACTGGCACATGAGCGTATGCAAAGGGACAAAGTCTCCGACTCTTCCGACGTCAAGGCTTCGGCCATGGACGGCTTGAAGCAAGCTTGCCTCGACAAACGAACGTGGCTCTTCTGTCTCATGCAGAATTTTCACCTCTCGGCATGCTCTTTCAACTCCTTCTTCCCCACGTAAGTCCACCCGACTTGGTACTATGGGACATCCCCGGGTTTCGTGAGCTAATCGAACATGCTGCAGTGTTGTCAAGACTCTCGGTTTCAGCACCACAGTCACCCTCGCCATGGCTTGCCCACCCTTCATATTTGCCGGCGCTGCGGGGATTGCCTTCGGCTGGAGCTCCGGGCGCCTCCACGAGCGGACGTGGCACATCACCGGGGGTCTCTCCATTGCCATTGTTGGCTTTGCCCTTGCGGCTGCCACAATGAACACGGCAGCACGCTACGTCGCGTGCTTCATCTTTGCCATGGGTGCTTACAGCGTCAACTCTGTCATCATTGGGTGGGCTTCCTCGACACTGTCCCAGACCAAGGAGAAGAAGGCTGTTGTACTTGCCATGACAAACGTTGGCGGTCAGGTGTGTAGTCCCCGAGCGGACGTTGAAAATAATATTCACTAACAACCCCCCCCCCCTTTTCCCAGATTGGCTACATCTATGGCGCCTACCTTTGGCCCAAAAGTGATGAGCCACGCTATGCCATTGGCTTTGGTGCCTCGGCAGGCTTCGCCTTGCTCTCGATTCTGTGTGCTTGGTGGATCCGCGTCTTGCTTGTGAGAGAGAATAGGAAGATTCGCGCGTCTACTTCGGAACATGTCAACCTGTATGGATACTAGAGCTTTGTGCAGAGCGCATACAAAACGACCGGTATTGAAGCTGCCTTCAATTATATCAGAGTGTGAAGCAATCCCATTGAAACACTCGGTCTTCCTCAAATACTGCTTTCAGTGCTCCCCCTCGGCCATATGCGATCCGCCTGCAACGTTTTTCTTGCAATGGATAAACGATAACTAACTTGCGAGCAGCTATGCATCGTGAATAAAAGTTATCGAGGCCTAGTACACAGTGTACAGCTTATCCTGAATATTCTAAAGTTTAGTCTTGTATACCAGCAAGTAGGAGTGGTCTCAACGTTGAGATGAGTGCTTCGGATACACAGATAAGATTTATTGCAGTCTCGCATTGAGGTGCCACCCTGCAAGACTCATTGCGTAGTTTCAGCTAACGTAGTTGCGTCGAGAGAGCGGTGGTAGTTACCTGATGCTCTCGGTGGGCTTGGTATGTCCGGTCCGAAACTCGGCATTATGCTCCTAAGAGACTGGGGGCTATGGGCTGTTCTACAAAAAGGGAGAATCCTCCTCCTCTTGACTGGCTTGAATATATAAATTATGCGCTCCGATTTTCTTAGGACTTGTTATTAACCTGTGGCCTGCTTCTCAACTTCTCCACCTTTGGCCCAGGAGTGGGTGTAGAGGCGGGTCGGGAGTCCAGGTTCTGTTCAGGCGCTCGACGTTGTAGTAGACTTCGCGATTCGCATTGTGTCTCTTAGATGCGCCGCAGGGGTTGGATAATAAATAAACGCGAATCCCACACGCTGTACCTCCTTAAGTAAGATGTCTCCGTAGGGAACAGAAAACAAATTCCTATCGGCAAAGTGTGCAGCGGATATAACACGTGTCACATGAATTAGTCATTCGACAGACCCTTTGCAGAGATAGGACCACGGCGGCTATTCTTCCACTGAAGTTTTAGCCCAATGTATTTCAACCATAACTTATTAACTTTTGCCGTAGCGCTTCGAAATGTAGTTAACAGATGGTAGGGCTGTCATAGCTGCAGCATGTAACTAATTAAAGTCACTTACTAGCAATTTCTTTGGACTGTAATCGAATAAAGCGCCCGCGATTGGCCCTACACCCATAAACAGAAGGTATTAGTGCTCTTGCAGTCGCCAAAGGATGAGTGATTTACTGTAGATGAACCAGGACTCGGAGTGTGCTGCATCACGCAGTGAAAATGTGGGCTGTGATCCCACCGCACTCTACCCCACAGGGAAGGTGAAAAAGCCTTCACGGTTCATCCTATCACCACCCAGCTGATGATCGGCAGAACAAGCTCTTTAGGATCCCGGAACCCCGGCTCCATCCAATCCCCGATAAGCACGCCTGCGGAGCTCACACTGTAGCACACAAAAGTCATCCTGAAGTCATGCGCGATGGCGTCAACTGCCACCCGTGTCGGTTCCTTGCGGACAGTCACATATAAAGTCAGGACGAGCCGGAGGAGATGGAGAATGGTACTATTCAGCCCCAGAGTTGACATTAATGGTGACTCTGTCCCGCCGTGAGAGACCACACTATTACCATGCGTTCGATTCTGTTCGTCCTTTCGCTGAGCTCCTTGGCCCTCGCCGGGCCAGGGCCTTTTCTACGGCCGGAGCCTGTATCCGTCAGCCCGCGCCAGTCCAACGCATACCCTCCTCACACCATCGATCAGCCAATAGACCATTTTCCCAGTGACCCCCGGTGAGCAGGCCAAGAATAATTCCCACTCCAGAGTATTGCTGAGAGTTTACTGAAGGTATGCCCCACACACCAATGCGACCTTCAAGCAGCATTACTATTTCGACGCGAGCTATTATAAGCCTGGCGGCCCAGTGTTCCTCTACGTAGGGGGGGAGACAGACGCAAGAAATCGCTTCTCGAACCTCAAGACAGGGATCATCCAGATCCTGATGAACGCCACCGGCGGACTGGGTGTAATCATAGAGAATCGCTATTACGGACAGAGCGTTCCCTTTGAGAACCTGACTACCGACAACCTAGCATACCTAACCAACGAGCAGACGATCGCAGACTTTGCATACTTTGCTCAGCACGCCGAGTTTCCCGGTGTGAATGCCTCGCTGACAGCGCCGGCTACTCCATGGATCATGTACGGTGGCAGCCTTGCCGGGGCGCAGACGTCCTTCACCGTCAAAACGTACCCAGATGTCGTATACGGTGGCATCGCAGCCAGCGGTGTCATTTATGTCTCTGTGGAGTATCCGGAGTGGTATGACCCTATTCAGAAGTTCGGTCCCAGCGACTGCGTTTCAAGCATTAATGATATTGTGGACAAGTTCGATGCTCTGGTCGAGGCGGAAAATACCGAAGCCATCCAGGAGCTCAAGTCCATCTTCGGCCTGGAGTCGTTGACAGATAACCGGGACTTCGCAAAGACCATTGCGTTCCCTGTTGGGTCTCCATTCACGTATCCCACTGCGACGTGGCAGGAGCTTTCCTGGACGAACCAGAAGGCCCAGTTCTGGTCATTCTGTTCGAACGTCACCAATATCGATGCTCCAGAGGAGGTCACAGCCGTGGATACGCAGCTGGCAAAGTACACCAACGGCGAGTCGTGGGAGAATCTGGGAAACTACGCCAAATATGTAAGGGAAATAATCTTGCCAACATGTCTAAGCGGGGACTATTCCAGTGGAGAGTGCTTTGGGCAGGGGAATGGTAGGAACTGTTTTCATTCATTATTCCCGCATGCGAGATGTTTGCTGACACCAGGCAGCGACTTTCTGGACCGAGCAAGTCGACTCTTCTACACGGGCCTATCTCTACACAACATGCATAGAGGGGGGATTGTACCAAGCCGCCCGGAAAGATGGGAAATCCCTCCTTTCTAGGGTATTTGACGGTAACTACACTCAGGAGCAGTGCAAATTGGCATTCCCGCCGGGAGAGTACAACGCCATACCAGGCTCCCCTGAAATCGACAGGTGGAATGCGTACGGCGGGCTGGACTTCCGGGCAGACAGGCTGGCATTTATCGACGGGAATCACGACCCGTGGCTCGACGGATGCTACCACTCGAACCTGGGGCCTCCGAGGTACAGCTCTGACCTCCATCCGGCCTACCTGATTGTCGACGGCGGGCACCACTGGGACAGCTACGGGATATTGGATGTAGAGAGTGAGCCTCAGTTCATCAGGGAGGCGCATAAGTGGCAGATACGCACTGTAAAGAAGTGGCTTCGGAAGTTCTCTAAGTGGAAACCAGTAAGCAATGGGACCAAGGTGAGGTGAGGGGTGCGACTCGGCATGCCCAGTATCGATAAATGTCAGCCCTTGGAAGTGGTGCGTGGGTTGATCATTCAGAACTCGGTATTCTGCAAACTATTAATGGGCTTATACAAAACCGGAACCAAACCCCTGACCTTCTGGTACCGATACATAACCTGCACAATAACATCGTCGCCCCGGCTTCCGGCCGGGCCCCCCTTCCGGCCGCCCTACCCACCCACCATGCCACTATTCCCAACGTCAATTTCCCGCCACAACTATTACCGAGCCCTCTTCTGTTGGTGTTGAGGAATCTTGAGAATCGTCGCTATCAGGCGATACAGCCCCGGCCTCGATTTGAGCCCTCCGAATAGCCTTAATATCAGCAAAAGTCTCGTTTGGGTCAATTTGGACCTTCTTCCTTCGGATCTTCGTACAGGCCTTAATTTTGCCCTGTAGCTCCTCGTTTTTTTTTGAGGATATCGCTAAGTCAAATTCTTTCTTATTGTATCCCTTGAGAACTTGTCTGAAGATTGCTCGTTGTGTGGGGCTTGAGTGTTTCTAGCGGGCATAATTAGCTATTATAGACCTCAACTCTCGTGATTGCCTAGGCGTCTTAAAAATAACGTCTGAGAGCTGAGATTTGGACCTGCGTACTCCATTTTTATTGATAAAGCTATTTCTAATAGTAGATTCTTTAAAATTGGTCTCTATCTAGTAGTTTTTAAGGATATGGTTGCCTGATAGTGCTCTTACTTAATTAACTGGCTACAACCCTGTTTTTATCCACCTAGAATGAATATTTACTATCATGAATACCTCTCCTTAAGCCTTATAGTAGCAATAGAGGAATCTCCGTTTAGCTATAATCATTAACGTATTGTGGGCTTTGAGAAGGTATAGATGTTTCTGGAATGCCCGCTTGAGTAGGCTAAATATAGCTACATCTAGAGGCTGTAAAACGTATATTATATGTGCCGGCAAGAAGACTATATAGATTTTATGTAAGAAGCATTCCCATATAAATTTTATAGTTGTATGGGTGTAGTGGCTGTCTATTACTAATAAATGCTACTTATTTGGGTTAATTGGGGCTGTCTGAGGGATGAAGACTTTCCTTAGCTATGTAATAGCTATTTCTTCCTCCATCCACCCCTTCTTTATAGCTGTAAATTGCTAGCCCTTGAGATCTTTAAGAGCTATAGGAAACCCCTGTTGCTATATACTTTTCCCTTTGAAAATAATCAATGGGACCAGTACCCTCCCCTAGGCGTTAATACACTCCAAGAAGGAGGTCCATGCTTGGAGATTATAGTCCAATTGAGTAATTGGGCTTCCCTTTGCGTAGCCAAAGATAAGGGCTTGCTCTAAGTAAGCCTCCATAATTCCACCCTTATCAGCGTTCCAACGGTTAGCTGGTTTAATAGACTTAACGATAGGTAGCTGGAGGAGGTTAAACCAAGACTTGATATTCTTCCTCTTAGCTGCTTGAATCCTTAAGGCTTCAACACGCTAATTCTTTCTTAATTGGAGCTCCGGGTGACGAGAAAGGAAGCCCCTAAGCCAAGTCCTTCCGAGGGGAGGGTGGTCTTCATTCGGGAAGGCTAGGCGGGCTGCTAGACCCTATAGATTATATCAGGTAAGGGCAAGCCCTAGATAACTCTGATTTATTATAAATAGAGCCAATGAATCCTCTTGATAGTTAGAAAGAAGGCTCTAAGGTAGGGCAGCCTCTTGCTGGCTTAATTTGCCTTTGAGCCGATCGAATAGTATAGCGCAAGGGATATGCCAGGTCTTGGAGGCCCGCCTAATAGACATGCCATCTTTGATTGCAATAATGGCGTCGTGAACTTCTGCTTATGAGTATTGCTTTATAATTGTCCAATTGACATGCATACAAAGTTTGGGAAGAAGAAAAAAGTCCCTCATTAAGATATTTAAGTTTTCCTAGAGGGTGGGTACAGACGCGTTCATACGCGTACGCCGTTGTGGGGCGGCCGGAAGGGGGGCCCGGCCGGAAGCCGGGGCGACGATGTTACACAGCAAACCTGTCCAAGCGCAGAATACATTACACGTAGTTAAAGCAAGGCCGTCAAGTTGAACCAACCACTGCATTACTAGACAACAAAGTGTGGACCACGAGTGTCCTTTTTCACACGGAGCTTTCGCAAAACCTCGGATGTCTTGCTGTGACCCTTCTCCTTCATAGCCCGTTCGGGATACTGGGCGTACAACTTGCACCACTTGTCCCATGACTTAGCGGCCTTGGTAAAGACCTTATCCATGTCTTCCTTTACCTGTCTTGTTTGCCACTGAATTACGAGATGTCAGATATGAAGCAAGTGTATTTGCAGAGAGCAGAGAGCAGAGAGCAGAGGAAACTCACATTCTCGTCTTCCCAATCCCCAGGATTCTCGACCCCAGGGGCTCTTCCTCTCGAGTCGGGGAACCAGCCTATGCTGGCCAACACATCAGTCTTGGTCGGCGGGACCCCGGAACTACCAAATGCCTTTGGATTCCGGTTGTGGCAGATCTCTTGGAAGTACGAGGCCATTGTGTCCATCGCATCGTCCGGAATCACTCGGACTTTGAGGGTCCTCTTCCCGTCCCCTATTCCGCCATTCCCAGTATTGCGTTTCAGGTCCTCCTCCTCTTCTTCGTCGTCAAGCATCTCCTCAAAATGAACCTGCCTGCTGTCCCGGCGGCCATCCCGGCGAGCCCGCCCATCAGCAACAGGACGTGAGGTGTCTATACTCGCGGAATAAATATCCTCCTCAGAAACCGGGCTCAAGCCACTGTCGGACCTGCTCTGTACCGAGGCCCGGATCCCCTCCCCATTCCCATCATCGACCGGCTCCCTTCCCATCCTCTTGGTGACATTCCTTGCAGTTAGGTACCCCGAGATACTAGCATACATCCACACGCCATCGATCTCGGCCAGTCCGCCAAACGGCCACACCACTGCAGCGAGTGTGTCGATGACAAGTGACGGCGGGAACAGAAGCGTGCTGATGACACTATCCCTGGCAGCCCTCTTCTTCGTCCTCGCCAGCTGCGCGCCCACCTCGGCGAGCACCTCGCCGGGGGTATGGTCCGCCAGCAGGGACGCCGGGTGGATCAGGACCAGCTCCGTGACTCGCTTCCGCGGCACGCGGTTCAGGAACGTGATGTCCGGGCTCCTGATGGCCGCCACGGCGCGGTCGCACCCGCGCAGGGCCTTGTAATGCAGCCCGCGCAGCGACAGGGTCCTGCCGTCGTACATCTTGGCCTTGCGGACCTCCTGCTGGACGAGCCGCCTCGCCCTGTGGCCCTTGCCCTCCTTTGCGCCCGAGCCGGGGGAGGTGTCGGGCTTGAGGAGATGGGGAGCCGGTGGCGTGTAGATCATGTACCGCTGGGGGACGCCGAGGGCCTGTCCCTTTGCTAAGGGCGGCGGCAGCGGGATCAGGTAGGCGATCACGCGTTCTGGGGCCCGGGTATAGCCCACTGTCGTGAACGGAATGTCGCCGGTCGTGAGACGGCGACGAGGCGGGAGGAGGACGAGATCATCGGTGCGTTCTGGCGAGCGCGACTGGCTGGTGTCATGTCCGGTGGGTGGTCTTGTTTGGAGATGTGGGCGGTGCTCAGAGCCAGGGGAGTATCTTTCCGAGGACCGTGGTGACGCATGCAGCCATACCGAGGGGTCGTTGTCCGGGCGGACTGGGAGAGGAGGAGGCTCTGGGCTGACTGGACGTCCTGTTGAGTATGAATATGAGCCTAGATAGCTCGTCCTGCCGGTGTTGTGATATGCGGCATGTGATGCGGGTGCGTAATATCGCTCGTCTGGCTGCCAGGGGATTTCATCGTGAGGGTCCTCGCGGCCGTGGTAGGCGTGCTGGTCCCCGGGGCCATGGTATGGCTTACAATAGGACAGTTGTGATCGCGAACTCTCTCCAGTCGTTGAGCCCTGCATATATTCGGCCTGCTGGAAAGTCATGGTGAGCGAAAGGCTGTCTCTGGCGGAGCCTGTCTCTGTTGTCGACCTGGGCACGATGACTTCGCTGGGCGGTGGTATTTACAAAAATTCAATCTTGGACTTCATTGACGAAATAGATAAAGACGTGAGGAGATTGCGCCCAACGACCAACCATATCCTTTGGTTCTTGTTTCACGCGTGAGCGTGGACGGCATAACACACATGACGTGGCTGGCCAATCGAGCCTGGTCCTTCCCAGTCGAAGTCGCTAACTACCTAGATCAACAGGGCCAGACTCAGACTCCTGAGGCTGACAAGCGTCTCTGGTGTGGAAACCGATGCAAATCCAAAGAACTACGTCAGAGGTCCCTTTGATGCTTAGAATTAAGCTCAGTATTTTCAGACTTGCCCCTACTTGTTTCGTCATATCTTAAATTGATTCTTGGCTGTTGTTGTTTGAACTGTTTTGGGTGCACAGGTATAGTTAAGCTTGCGGAACGCTTCAAGCGTGCCGTCAGATCCTGGGGATGAGATTTGCATACATTCATCCACGGAAAGTAGCAGTACTCCGGCTGACTTTGTAGTATTATCAATGTGTAGTAAGAATGCCTCATTGAGCTTAAAATCGAACCACCTGTTACCAAGCTTCGAATGTCAGACTCAACATGGGCAGGTATATAATATGGTCTTCAATCTCTAATCCTCCTATCACGCCAGGATCCTTCCTGCACTAGGCAACCGCCAAGTTTCAGGCTGCAGGGATACAGGGGACTGTCGATGTGACTATCTAAACAAGATTATTAGAGAGTCAGCCACAAGATGAAAGGAGGATTGGTCCTCTAAGAAACTAAATACAAGGATTTGGAGGCACCGGATAATTGCAATTAACTACATCACTCGACCGAGGCGTCTCTATGGTATCTATTACACACACTGGACTCAACTTTTATATTGATATTTCGAACTCGATCGCTGTGAGCAAGACTACTTCAGAGTCCACGCGGGGTATGTTTACCTAGTGAGAACTATTTCGGTTTACCACCGCAGCTCAACGTCCTTGTCCAAGTGCTTATAAAATCCGTTTGTTTCTCTTGTCAGCTTGGTAAGCCTGCGGCATCCTTTAGTCCATAACCGGATTAGAGTCCTCAGCTAAGGCCCACTGATCTCCAACTGGGAGGGACGGCCTCATCACGCAGGGATGCTTCGTTGACTTATAAATCGTCGTGTTCTACACCATTCTTTGGCCAGAATTGTCTGGGACTCAAACTCGGCGGGCATTTCTCAACCCCTAAAATCCTCAAGACCAAACTGAGTTCCATACGCTGGACCAGCCAATCACAAAATGACACCCAAAACCTCCTTCATCATCGTGCCCGGCTCCTTCGCCACATCGCATCTCTACGACGGCCTTGTCGCCATGCTCAGGAAGCAAGGCCACGAGGCGCGGGCCATTAACCTCCCCTCTGCGAACGACGGCTCCATTCTGCCCCCGCCGACCGGTGAGGACGATGCCAAGCACATCCGCGGCGAAATCACAGCCACCCTCGACAGCGAGTCTGAACCCTCCAACGTGGTGCTGCTGCTTCACTCGTACAGCGGCGTGCCTGGGTCTTCCGCACTGAAGGGCCTCAGCAGGGCCGACCGGGATGCGTCGGGCAAGGCTACGGCCGTCACTGGCATCATGTATCTCGCCTCGTTTGTGCTGCCCCTGGGGGAGTCCAACCGGTCGTGGTTGAGCGCCCGGGACGCCATGCCCGAGCCGTACAAGACGGGCGTGCCGGGGGGTTATCTGCCCGCCATTGAGCCCTCTTTTGCGGCGTTCGTTTTCAGCGATCTGAAGTCTGAGGAGGAGCAAGCCAGGAACCTGGCCATGATGACGCGGCACAGCTCGGACAGCTTCAACGGGACGGTGTCGTACGAGGCATGGAAGGAGATCCCCGGTGTTCTGATCATCCCAGAGAACGACTTCATCGTGCCGACTGCGCTGCAGGAGGCCATGTATGAGGAGTCAGTAGCGGCTGGTGGGAAGCTCCGGAGGGTGTTTGTCGAGGGGGCAGGTCATTGTGTGAATGTCAGCCGGCCGGAGTTTGTGGCCCAAGAACTTGTCAAGTTGGCTACTTAGAATTGGCAAGTGACTGGAATCTATGGTTTGCGTACTTCTCGGGGAGACAATTAAAAAATCGGGACTGTGTAGTTAGTCAAACAGCCTTGGATTCTTTTGAGTTGCCGTAACCCAGATGTCGGCTAGGTGTTGAAAGCCCTGCAACTCAGAACCTAATATCAAAGAACACGGAACTGGTTCTAAGGTTCTCATGGTGGTATTGTAATCTACTAGTTACCATGTCATTAAGCCAGCTATCACTGTAGCTCCAGGGAGCCCCTCCATTCACTCGTAACGATAGTAGTACATCCCACTCCTCACATCCACAACATCCCTTAACTTTCAACGCCATACCGAGACTAGGGAAGATTATGTACGTGTCATTCGCCAAATTTGGTGTGTATTCACCATGGGGCACAGTACTCATGTCGTTGTATTGCTACATGGAGCCTTTCCTCAAATTCCCACTGCGGCCGAGCGAAACAGCATGAGCAATAAGATGACTGAGAGGTCGATATCAGATCAAGTATATAGGCTCCTACCTTAAACCTTGGTACTAGTATCGACCAATTCTACGGTGCTTGTTGCCACGCGCTGCGCAATATATACACTCCTCACTGGAGAAAATCTGATCAGGAATCAGACGCGAGAGGAAAATATAGGATTTGGGGGGAGGGGGGACCTAGTAAGCTGTGGTAAATTTGATCAGTACAAAATCAGATCATGCTTACCTAGGTACCTGCTCTAAGATGTTCGAGTTGTAGAGTCATATGTTGTCTTGTGGACGAAATGCCAGGCCACTGAACTCACATGCCAGACCATATAACATGTTAACACCAGTGGTTATTGTGTGACCTAGTGTAACGCATAAGGTGGTGATCTTTACTAACATCTCTGCAGGTCCATGAGCAGCTCCATGAGGTTGAAGCATCACCCTACACGAGTTTCGCTGGCATCGAAACCAATGATTGGTTCCCTTCGAACAATGATTTAGCCGAAGACCGCAAGAATCAAGGTCTGGTCATACAGATGCGGTGAAGAGGTACGATACTTGACTACAAAATGGAAGAGTGATCTTGATGCTTTAGCTGCATATCAATCGAGATTGATCCGTCATCGTCTTGGGTTGCCACGATTTGAGTTGTGACCGTATCGTCATCAAAATACAGACACCTGTAACCGCCGCTCGGCTCACGTCCACCATCTGCAAGATGCGTTCGTACGCTTGGTTGCTTATTTCCATCGCCTTCTCCGTCCACCCGGCAATCTCCCAGTGGCCTTCTTGCGAGCCAAGCTGCAATGAATGCGGCCTCGTTTGCGACCAGGCATGCACGCCACCGCTCAACCTCACCGAGTGCACCGCCAAATGCCTCTATTGCCGCCGAGAGAGCTCTTCATGTGGCTGTATCCAGCTCACACCGCCGTCCGAGGATGACGAGAAGTTTTGTCAGGAGCGTTACGCGTCATGTTCGTGCGAGCTCGGCGCCCAGTGCTACGACAACTAGTAGTTAGTACACGTGGCCGACTACAACGGCCGGACAAGCACCTGCTGTCACGACGAATTTATCATCAAGGAGACCGGTAGAACGTAGCCCGTTTTGAAATGGTCCTGAGCTTTGGTAAAGCAAAACAAAAAATCTCAGCTTGTTCTACGTGCTCAAGTGGTCAGCTCACCAGATTGCGAGAGTTTGGGCGGTGGGAAGATCGCTCCTGAGGGCATTGTATAATTCACAACCGCAGGTACTTGCTCTTAAGAGGTGAGAGACAAGCTCATCCTGACGGAACGAATAAGGCCACATTAAATTGAGTAATCACAGCTACAAGTGAAAAAGATCTTGATCTCCATAACATTGCTTGTGGCATCCCCCATGTTGTGGGCCAAGCGAGCTTTGCATTGATCGCCAACCTCGCCGGCGACGACGGACGTCGGCCCCATCATGTGTCCGACAATCACAAATGGTATCCCGCCCATAAGAAACCAACAGACGATCAAAGACTTTGCGCGCATGGCCTGTGAACCCTAGATGTTCCTGGAGTGCAAGCAGGGCGAATAGGTGCTGCCGACAGGCCTTGAGATGAATGGAAACCGCTGCATGCGCATAGGCTTCCTGAATACATCGTGTATCGGCTTTGACAACGACGAAGATCGCCTGGTCGAGGTTTATATCGAAATGCTTGCCGACTACGTGCAGGCAGTTGTCAACGCCCAGCGCCCGGATTGCAGCCGTCGTGTGCCTAACTACCATGGAAGTGGGACATGGAAGCGGGCCACTTGGGGAGAGACATTTGATATCAATGGTTGTTTTCTTGATTCCCGATGCTGAATCTGTACCTCACTGCACTCTAGGAATGTCGTTGATGGGATTTGGCACTTTGACCTCTTATTCCCATAACCGGTCTACCCTCAAGCTTGCGAGAATGGCCGCAACGGTACCGTTGGTAGATGGGTGGTTGGGGACGGAATATGAACATTAGCTTCTGCAATCGTCGTCGTAATCGTCCAATGAGGTAATTCCGCGATGCGTTGGGCCTCATTTGTCTCGAGCCCCATGCCCTCCGCTGCTCCAGGCCATTGGGTGCCTTTCCCGGCGCAGTGCATACGGCTCTTGAGTGGGGGACAGCAGTACTCCTCCCCATATGGCAACCCTTTATCTATCAAAACAAAAAAGCGGATCCCATGTTGTCTGCCTGGGTTTGTGTAACCACCAAATCTGCCTAGTTGCCTGGAGGTGGGCCTCATGCATGGCCGCCAATGGCGCAGCACATGCCAACAGATGCCAGCGTCACGGGCATGACATACACTCGAGGTTCTTGGGCCAGTAGAATTCTGGTCCGAGAACAGGCCGGGGAAAGGTGAAACTTGAAGTGGACTATCATATCAAGATCTCATCTTTGTCTTGACTGGGGCTGTGATGCGAGCTGTCGGAAAGGGTCTCGGAAATGGCCTCCCAGAAGTGATCAATCAGAGCCTTGCGTCCTGGATTCAGCACTGCTCCCTCGCCAACGCGGGGTTGGGATTTCGTTTGTCGGTCCACGCTGAAACATTACCAGTCAAGCTACAAAATGGACGAACCTGCTCGTCCCGTCGACATCATCCACCTCCTCCCCCAAAACTTCTCCATCTCTCACCTCAATATACACATGTTGCCACGTTTCTGTACAAATGACTTTTAAGTCTTGAGTACTGGTTTCCGTTGCAATGCGGCGGAGTTGCGAGGCCT
This sequence comes from Stenocarpella maydis, assembly GCA_002270565.1. Lineage (NCBI taxonomy): Eukaryota > Fungi > Ascomycota > Sordariomycetes > Diaporthales > Diaporthaceae > Stenocarpella > Stenocarpella maydis. The sequence continues at coordinate 61,283 of NQMI01000002.1, forward strand.
CCCTAGATCTCGCCTTCGTCGACTGCCTTCACGCGACGATTTGACTTTTGCCTCCTGCAAAGCCTCTCACTCCCCTTACCTACTCCTCTGCCTGCCCCTCGCTCGCCTACCTCTCCCTCCTTCACTCAGCCTCCTCTTTTCCTGCATTGATCTTCTCGCTTCTTTCCCGGCTTGCTTGTTGCCCCACAGCATTCGACGGCGCCTCGGCAAACATGGATCTCGCGGGTGCCATGAATGGCAAATCAAGGTTTGTTTTCATTCTTGCCGCCTCGACCTGATCGCTGACCCTTTCTCCCGATTAGGGCGGGGACCTCCAATCGCCGCCATCACGAAAACGACGGAGACAAACGTAATGACTACACGAAGATATGCAATTTCTTCAGAGACAAGGGTCGGTGCCGCTTTGACGACCATTGCAAGTACTCGCACGACTTGTCCAAGAGCACGAATGCCGCTGCAAGGGGGCCACCACGACAGGATGACCCCTCCGTCCACCAGGGTGAGGACAAGTTAAGAATGTGGAAAAGACTACTCAATCGCACCCAGCCCACCAGGGGAGGCCGGGCCGATGTGGGACGCTTCTTCGAGCTCGCGCTTGAGTTGATGGACGGCGACCTCGGGGCGTCCCAGGAAGCAGTGAGGATGCTTGCTACGGACGCTGGTTTGGATTTCATCAAAGAGGTCACCGGCCCAGGAATTCGTGAGGCCCAGGCCGCCGACCTGCGGGCCAAGGTCAACCTTTGGCAGTCTCAAATCGGACCGCTTCTACGTCTTGTTACCCATCCAAGAGCTATTGACTCAAACGTTCTTGAACAGGAGGTCGCCATTATCCATGCATTCATCCTCGGCCCTAATGCCAGGCGTGCAGACAGCCTTTTTAGTTTCATCATAGAGCTCGCTCAAGCCTGGCCAGAAAACACTCACGGGCATGACACGTTGATGACAGTTCTTGAGCTGTCATTTGCGGTGCTTTTCAGGCTTGTCGACTGCAGCACGACCAACATCATCAACGAAACCTTCCAGAGCCTTGTCGAGCGATTCGGCCTTCTCCTCGCCGCATCATCGGAGCCAGATGACAGTTTCTCAAAGTTACAGGCCACCAAATACCTTGACTATCTCCACCGTCGCCTGGGCGTTGGCAAGAACATGGCAGATGCCACGACCCGTGTAGCCGCCGTCATTCATCCTGAGGAATTCGTGCTGCTTCAGGATCTACCTGGGCGCCTTTCCAGGGACGGCCCTCGGCATGACAACGACCATGCAGACATATCCAAGATTAAGATCATGCCCACTTACGAAGAAATAACCTCGGCAAGGAATGAGTACCTTCCTACCACCGATTCATCCCAGTGGCACCTGCCAGGCATACGCGGTCGGCTCGACCGAGAGTTCAGACTTCTGAGGGAGGACACGGTGGGCCAGCTTCGAGATGCCGTTAGCGACATGCTCCAGCACCTTCGCAATCCTTCTCGCCAGGGGAATCGCCAGTCACAAAACAGTGCCAGGACAACCACTTATGACGAAGCCACGATCCACCAGCTCAGGCTCGACAAGGACAAGGGTCTAGAGGTGACCCTCAGGTGCAGGCAGCCTGATATGGCGAGAAAAATGACCAAAAAGCAGAGAAAAACATGGTGGGAAGAATGCAAGAGGCTCCAGCCCGGGGCCTTGGCTTGTGTCCTCGATGTTGCCGGCATGATCCTGTTCCTGGTAGTTGCGGACTCGACTTTGAGAAGCGAGGAGGGTGGCCGGAAGAAAGACAGCGCGGGTCAAACTGAGGCCGAGGGCAACACGGGCGACGCCGAGAAGCTCACACTCTCATCGAATGAGCAATATCTCTTCGTCAAAATGCACCTCGTCGGCAAATCCAAAGCAGACATTGGTCGTGTTCTGACGTGGTTCAGAGAAATTGGAAATCACCCCAGCCGACGTCTGGTGGAATTCCCGGGCGTTCTCCTACCTGCATTTCAATACACTCTTGAGGCACTCCAGGACCTTTCCCGCAAGCCAGAGCTGCCATTCACGGATCTAATTGCCCCCGAGGCACAGAGCCCGGCCGGTGAAGTAGTGGTGTCGCCTCCGCTGTTTGCTCGCGCCCCTGGGTTTTCTTTCGACTTGGGGTGTCTCACCAGGGATGGGCAAGCCTTCTCCGTTGGCCTGGACTCGATCCCAACGGTGGAAACAGTGTCATCAAGAACTGGTCTTGATCTGACACAGTCTGAAGCTCTGCTGAATACTTTTTGCCGTGAGCTGTCCTTGATGTAAGTGCTGGAAGAAGTGACCCTGTGGTGAGCATCAATGCTAGGACCCAGACGGCTAACAAGCATCACAGCCAAGGGCCTCCCGGCACAGGCAAATCGTACACTGGTGAGAAAATCCTCAAAGTTCTCCTTCAGAACAAGAAGAAGGCAAATCTGGGTCCCATCGTATGCGTCTGCTACACAAACCATGCGCTTGACCAACTGCTCGAACACCTGCTCGATGACGGTATCAAAGGCATCATCCGCATGGGCTCACGGTCCAAGTCCGAGCGGCTCGAGAACCTCAACATCCGAGTGGTTTCCGATAAGATGTCTCAAACAAGGACTGAGAAATTCAAATACGGCGATATCGTTCGGAGGATGAGGGAGCTAGAATCTGACGCGACAAGGTTGTTAGATCAGCTTCGGCGTTTTGGGTCACTATCAAGTGTCCGGTCCTATCTCTTGGAGTCACACCGGTCACATTACAACCAGTTATTTCCGACTGAAGAGGAAGGCTGGGAGAAGGTCGGAAACAAGAGGCACGATGTGATTCAACAGTGGCTGACTGGAGGAAGCGGCCCAGGATTTGGTGTAGGAAGTACTCCAAGGTCTGCAGACGAACTCAAACATTCGCCGCTGGCTGCCATGACCCACCAGGAACGGTCGATTCTCCACCGCTATTGGTTACATGAGATAAGGCGACCTCTCATAACCGATCTCATTGGCACCCTTCAGGAGCACAACGAAGCCAGAGAGGAACGAAGTCGACTCCGCCAAGAGGTGCGGCGACGGTGCTTGCAGGAAGCTGACATTGTTGGCGTCACGACCACAGGGCTCGCACGGGAGCTTCACCTATTGCGAAAGCTCCGTACCAAGGTCATGCTCTGCGAGGAGGCCGGGGAGGTACTCGAGGCCCACATCCTGACAGCCATGTTGCCTTCCGTGGAACAGGCGATTCTCATCGGCGATCATCAGCAGCTGCGCCCTCAGATACAGAACTACCAGCTCCAGAGCACCAACCCGAGCGGCGCCAAATACTCCCTCGACATGTCCCTGTTTGAGCGCCTCGTGCAGCCACCCCACGCAAGCGACCCAAGGCTTCCCGTCAGCGTGCTGGAAACCCAGAGGCGCATGCATCCGTCAATTGCAGAGATGGTCCGTTCCACACTGTACAAACAACTCAGAGACGCCAGCAACGTCACGGAGTACCCCGAGGTGGTGGGAATGAGGCGCCGGCTCTTCTGGCTGCATCACGAAGCACTTGAGGCTGGCGCCACATCCGAGGACCCTCACAATACGTCCCACTCGAATGATTATGAGGTACAGATGACTGCCTCGTTGGTATCACACCTTGTCAGGCAGGGAAAGTACAGCCCAGAGGACATCGCCGTCCTGACGCCTTACCTGGGTCAGCTTCAGAAGCTCCGCTTGCGGATGGCACGAGAGTCAACCTTTGCAGTCACTCTTGATGACCGTGATCTTGATGAACTAGACGAGCTCGAGAGCGCCCAGCCGCAGAAGCAACCGGTTCCGCGCCACCAATCAGTTGCCAAGACAACTCTCGCAAAGAGTATCAGGCTGGCGACTGTTGACAACTTCCAGGGCGAGGAGAGCAAAGTCGTCATTATCACTCTTGTACGGAGCAACCCTCAGAATCGATGCGGCTTCCTCAGCACGTCAAACCGGATCAATGTCCTCCTCTCGCGGGCCAAGCACGGTTGCTACATCATTGGAAACTCCAATACCTATAGCCACGTCCCCATGTGGAAGCAGATCATCCATCTGCTCCAGGCAAACAGCAATTTTGGGAAGAGCCTTGAGCTACAGTGCCCTCGGCACCCCGCCACGCCAATCCTCGTCTCGCAGCCCGAGCACTTTGTGCAGTTCTCTCCGGATGGCGGCTGCACCCTGCGGTGCGATCGTCGCCTGGAGTGTGGCCACGCCTGCCACGGGAGGTGCCACTCTGATCTCGTCCACAAAGCTGTCAAATGCATCGAGGACTGCCCTCGGCCCAAGGAAGGCTGTGAGCACCCCTGTCTGTTACGGTGTGGGGACCAGTGCGAAGACAAGTGCCGTGTCACTCTGGAGAACATCAACCTCAAGCTTCCTTGCGGACACACCATGAAGACGGCCAAGTGCTGGCAAGCACAAGACCCAGCGTCGGTGAAATGTCTGATGACGGTGAATAAGACGGTGCCTGGGTGCGGTCATGTCGTTGTTGTGCCTTGCAGTATGGACGTGAACGATGCATCATTCCAATGCAGGGCCGAGTGTGGGCATGTCCTTCCTTGTGGCCATACATGCCATAGCATGTGCGTTACATGCAACATGCGCAAAGACGGCCAGGTCGTGCAGACTAATCACGGCTTCTGCCAACAAGTCTGCGGTCGAAACTTTACAGCATGCCCGCACACATGCCAGCAGCCCTGCCATGGAGAAGCAAAGTGTGGCCCTTGTCGCAGGCCCTGCGAGGCTCGCTGCAGCCACTCGCGCTGCAGCAGGCCCTGTTACGAACCATGCGTGCCGTGTGCCGAGCAGAGGTGCGCCTCTCGCTGCCCCCACGGCGAATGTACTATGCCCTGCGCTGCCCCATGCGACTGGATCCCCTGCTCAAAGCGTTGCACGCTTGTCCTGGGCTGTGGGCACCAATGCCCCTCCATCTGCGGCGAGGCCTGCCCAGACGCACGATACTGCCAGACCTGTGGACCCGAGGATATCCTGACCACCATCGTCGACCTGCTCGAGATGAAGGAATACAAGGACGTCACCATTGACGAGACCCCATGCGTCTTCCCCGACTGCGGTCACTTTTTCACGGTGGAAACGATGGACGGGCAGATGAGCATGCACGAGCACTACGAGCTCGACGAGAATGGCAACCCGGTAGGCATAGCATCTGCCGCAAAGCCATTCTCCATGGACGAAGTCAAAGCATGCTCGGTTTGCCGCGCCTCTCTCCGGAGCGTCTCCCGTTATGGCCGCATAGTCCGTCGTGCGATGCTTGACGAGGCCACCAAGAAGTTCATCTCGTGGTCTGCGCACCGCCACGTCGAGCTGGCGCGGGCACTGGTGGACGAACAGCAAAAGCTGGAAGAAAGCGCTGACCAGGTAAAGGATGTCGGCCGAGCTGGCCAGCTCGCAATCACCGGACCCCCTTCCGTGCAGATTAGAAACATGAGGAAATGGGTCGGTAAGAAGCGATATAATGGCATGGCTCAGATCTACGTCAGCATCGAGGAATTTGTGCACCAGGTCAGCGTTCAGGAGCAGCCATTCCACAGGGTCTTCGAGCTGGTGCGCCACGCGAGAAGAAACAAGGCCCTGGGTGGCACGTTCCACTACGACGAGGACATTATCCAACTCCGAGGATACTTACTCGCACTTTCCCTCCTCGTGAAGTGCAGCATAACCTTCTTGTCTGACTTCACGGGCCTCTGGAAGGCATCGGGAATACTTCATACCAAGATCAGCGTCGACCTCGCCGCCAACCTCGAGCTGTGCGACACGCTCACCCGGCTCGCCGCGGACACCAGCCGGCCCCAGCTCCAGGCCGAAGGCCACATTTACTCGGCGCAGCTCTGCGGCTTCGCCATCGCCCTAGACACCTCGGGCGCAGGCCCCCCAGGCGGGCACCCCGATGCGTCCGTCCCAGGTGCCTTCCCCCAGGACGAGACGCGCTCCGACGCACAAGACACGGCAGCGACCCGGCGCGATCAACTCAGGGACAGGGGCCTCGCCCGCCTCGCGCGCGCCCGCGACCTCCTCGGCGGCGGCGCGGCGGCGGCGGCGCTCCGGGGTGATGGAGGCGGAGATGGAGGCGGCCGAGGGCGTCCTCAGGGGGGGCGTCTCGTACCGGCCCGTCACGGCCGACGAGATGCGCGCCGTGTACAACGCCATGGCGGCCGAGTTCCAGCACGGGCACTGGCCGTGGCGGGGCCACCCCTTCACCGTCGGCGAGTGCGGGATGCCCATGCAGCAGGCGCGATGCCCGGAGTGCGGGTCGCCGGTGGGCGGGCAGAGCCATCGCCCTGCCGAGGGCGTGAGGCGCGCGGATGCCATTGAGGAGCTCGGGAGGGGGTTGCACGGCCTGAGGATCTGAGCTCGTGTCTGCGGCTTTGTGTGTGTGCGCCCCGGCCGCGTGAGGCTGGATGTTTGGTTTCCATTTTGCGTATGGCTTGCTGGTGGGTTAAAGGCCCGGGTTGGATGGTGTGTGTTTTGCGGTACTTTTGTCGGTGGCCTCGTTCCGGCCGCCTTACGGTGTTCACAAACAGCTTTAGTGACGTTTCAACTGAGGCATCACTGCCTCAGATGGATGAATACGCTTTTTTTCTTCGATATAACTGGTTTCCATGTTTTGTGCATGATGCATGATCCACGGCTACTTTCTTCCACCCGAGTTGAAGATGTGGGCTACCGAGGACTTTGCGAGTTCTCGATGCTATATGCTTGACCCGGGATGTTGGGTAGCCCAGATCCACGGGCGTATATGCCATACCAGCACGCATGATCCCCAGAAAGCATACAATAGCCCACGGGGAAAGCTTCTGGAACAGACAAAGGATGACATCTCCTTTGGAGCTAGAACCCGTGAGTGCCAAAGCCCTGGCCAGTTTTAGTGACACCAGGTCAAGTTATGCATAAGTCAAAGAAAATTCTTGACAACAAACTGCTGGCGCATTTTGCTGACGCGAGGCAACTCGGAGGAAGCGGTCAATGACTGTGTCCTGGGCTTGCGGAAGTGGAGAGTCGAACCATTCGACCATCTTTTCCCCAGTGAGCCTGTGGCAATCTAAATTTTGGGGCTACTGTTTTTTGGCTTCCCACAATCCAAACTATATCAAGAATAGTATATAGCATGATTTAATCGACATTTTGGCTCCATGAAGGTACTTTGATGTGATTATTCAGCGGAGCGGGACATGGATCAAGCTTGCGAGATATGCGGCCCGCGTAGCGTTCTTAACCAGCTTAATTTACCCGTTGAGGATTCTCGAAGCTAGATTGGTTAGTTCAGATGTACCTCTGGAAGTATTTTAAGCTCTTTATTGCTGCCCTTCGTTGCTGCCCTTTGCCGCCCTCTTCGTGAGGCCCTCTACCTCTTCATCGAGGCCCTCTTCGCCGCCCTCTTCGCCGGGGCCCCTTCGCCTAAGGTACGTAAGCTTCGATCTACGTTCCGCTCCGCTGATCCCTTGGCCGCTAGAGATTGACGATTACTATTAGTAGTCTAGGGCTGGCAATTAAACTAGCGGCCCACGGTCTTATTTTTGTGGCATTTCCCCGACAGCCCTATGCCTTGCTCGTCCTACTTTGAAGACGTCGCTTGGTTTACTGCAGAATACCAACACGCACTCGCTATAAGACGGAAGCGTTGTCAACGGGTGGCTTACAGTAATCAACTCCGCTTCATCTGCAAAGTATGGCTGCTGCACGCTGAAATTCCGGCCGCAGGCTGCTGTCTATGGCATGTGATTGTGGGCTGACTCTTGATCCACGGCACCAACGTTCGCTTTCCTGGTGATATCTATCACTGACATATATCACATCATCTCCGATACTTGCATCGACATGGCTGATCGCCTTACTCGATGACGACGGCTTCAACTCGGGCTGGACGTTAATCCAAAACCAAGCACGGTAAGAGAAAGAAAAATAAAGAAGAAAAAACTCCCGCCCCGGCTCTTGCATATTTGCTCTGTGTGCGGAGGATAGTAGGATCAATTACGTTCTCGGACGCGTGAAAAACAATGTGTCGACCGTCGCCGACGGCGGGCAAGCATCCTGGAATTTGAACAGCTTATAGTGAGGGCTCTTGGTTTCGAGGGAAGCTATACTTTCTTCAACACCTTGCTCAATTTTTTTTATTAGTGTGGCTGGGTGCCAGAAAATACGGATCACCTGTCAGCTTGGCCATTCAACGGCTCATGCAGAGGAAACTCGCCACGATTTCCTGCACCCAGATAAAGCCGATCTCTCCACAGCTGAGGACAGTCAAGACGTCTGGGGGGCTTGAGCGATGATAGCATGCTCCGTACCTGGGGCAGCTCAGCCTGAGGAGGCTGCATAGCATCGGTGGCCCGGCTACGTGTGCGGCCAGGGAAATTCTGACTTCCATATTCTGGAGCTTCGCAAGCACAGCTCAAGCTATCCAGCGGAGCCGGCTTATGAGCTCGGACTCTCGGGGTGAAGAAAGAATGCCACCGCAGCTCCAGCAATATTGGCGGCGTCACAAGGGTGCCCCTCTGTTGACACGGGGCTCTTGTGGGCTGACCGGGTCCATACAGATACCTAACTCAGAGAGGATCGTAAAAAGTCATATCTGCTACGGATGTTATATGAGCAAACTGCTTCAGACATCGTGATGCTACTAACTGTATAGAGGCATTTAAAGCGCGGCGTTGAGTAAAAGCGTCGATAAACCCGGAAATATCTCCATGGGTCTCTAAGAAATTGAATCCGCGGCCTCAGTCTCGAAAAAAAAATAAAAATTTGATGACCGCGGATTTGGGGCTTGGATAAAGCCTCGCAGATCACAAGATTAATTATAGAGATAACAGATAGGCTTTCCAGAGCCAAGATGATGTTGGTCAAGTGATATTTTGTCTCTTGTTCCTTATTTGTGCTCGGGTATACTTCAGAATTACTGCTGATTTAGTCCTCAGGGTACCATAAAGTGATGAGACTGGGACGCGAGAATTGCCTATTGTAGTATAGTATCAATTGATATGTTAAAGTGACTCCTACATCATATAGGAAGTTCCAAGTTAAGGAGGTGATCAAATTGGAAAACGACCAGTCAAAGACCTGCTCAGTTACAAAGAGAATCTAGGAAAACTATCACTAAGGAAGTGAAAATAGAAAACTCTGCAACATTAGAAAACCCCCGTGTCAACCCAATGTGCCCCACACGGACTCCTCGCGGAAGAATTCGCCGATTTGCAAAGCTTCACGTACTCATGTTACTTTAAGGAAATGCTTCCGAGCTGTAGAAAAGCCAAGAGATATTGACTTGTATCAGTCTTGTGCTGCTGCCTGTTGCTGCTGCTCTAATTTCTTTTGCTTATTTCTTTCCAGGGAGAATGGGGCGGATGGGGTAGCCATTTAGCCGACCATCTCGAGCGCAGGGGCTGTATGTAAATAAGACCCTGTTTGAGTTGCTCCAGCCAATTCCCTGTCGGCGTTGGTACCCTGTGCGGTCACCTTTCGACGGCGGAGGCCCGGCCAGACCTTGGTGACAGCCTCTGCGACAGGGGGCTTGAAAACCTTTTGGATGGATTCTAGAGATCGACCTCTGGTCTCGGGCATGTACATCCAAAGGATGAGCAGCGTTAGTAATGTAAGGCCTGAGAACAGAAAGTACGGCCCGGAAGATGACCTCGCGAGGAATATGGGAGTAATGAAGGCGGTCAAAAAATTAGTGAACTGTTATTGACGCGAGAAAAATATCGCATGTCAGCTCCAATCTAAAACACAATTACAGCTCGACATCTTGAAGTAGACGGGTACTTAGTTTGGACGTACAAAATTCAGGGCCTGAGCCAGAGAATTGGCTGTTGCCCTGTTATGCGCGGGCAGGATCTCACTGGCGTAGATCTTGCCAACGATGCCCCAGGTGGACACGTACGTGAGGGCAAACACGAAGATCAGCACAATCACAAACCACCGACCCGGGCCTCGATCGTTCACAGTGTCAGAAGCGTATAGGCTCCCCACCGCTGCCATGCATACGGCGAGTATAAGTCCTCCCCACGAAACGATCGTGCGGCGGCCCCAGCGGTCGGCCAGGAGAAAGGCTGGGACGGATATGAGGAACATGAGGATCCCAGAGACGCCCGAAGCGACAAAAGATGCCGTGTCGGAAGCCAGCCCAGCCTGTGCAAAAAGGGTCGGGGCGTACTGGACGACCAGTTAGATCTGTGGTTCGCAGGATATATCCAGGTACGGTATGCGTCATGACAAAATCTACTTACGTATAAGACACCGTCAATGCCACACATCTGGACCATTCCCAGTATGAAAAGCGCTAGAATGGTCCTGAACCGATATTTCTTCCGAAACAGATCTACAACGCCGTTCCAGCTGAACTGTGGGGGTGACTCCGGAGTTCGTCCCGCTCCTGATACCTGAAGTGCGAGGTCTTCCTCTAGCTCGTCCCTGGAGAAATCGAGGAGCTGCATGTTGTGGATGGCCTTCTCGCCTTTGTTATGGACAATGAGCCAGCGTGGAGATTCTGGGAGCAGAAAGCATGCAGCCGCCATGATAGCCTGGCAGAAAAAGAATATCAGTCTCGGACTCTCCCCAATAGTCTCTTTGTACCCCTCTCGGATTCAATGTTTCTAATGGGGGAGGGGGAGAAGAAAAAGGGCGACCCACACCGCCCGCAGCCTGTAGGATGAATGGGAGCCTCCATGCCAGCTCCCCATCTATTCTGACGGTGCCGTAGCAGGTAAAATAACCAGCACAGGTCCCAAGTGTCACCAGGGCCTGAGGCATGGCGACCATGGTCCCTCGACGAGACGACGGCGCAATCTCTCAGATGTATCTAGAAGAATTGTCAGATTGACTGAGGCCTGCAGGCGGCGTGTGGTGAGCATTGAAGTCAGTGCAAACTTACACATTCAGGTTCCCAAGGTACACGCCCTCGCCAATGCCAGCAAAAGATCGACCCACCAAGAGCATTGGGAGGTTGACTGATCCTGCCTCAATGGCAGCCCCAAGCACGAAGATCAGGGCCCCTACTGTAACGACACGCAGGTGACCAAACTTATCAGCCATCACGCCGGCGAACAGGGACGGGATGGCACCCGCGAGCAAGAGAAACGAGACTGTCAATCCCCGCATAGTGGGAGACAGGGCTGCGATGGACTCTTGGAAGGAGGGCATTTCAGTGATACTCCCTATGGAGCCTGTATCAAAGCTGTACCACGATCAGCAAGAGACCAGATGGTACCCTGAAACTCGGGTCCCGGCCTGCATGTACCATACCCATTAAGAAATCCGCCCAAGGATATGTACAAGGCGGCTACAAAATACTTTTTAGGCTGGATAGCCTTGCGGGACAATTTCTGTAGCTTTTTAGAAGGAGCCATTCCAATGATACTTCAACTTTTCAACAAATACCAAAGCGATGATGTTTCAGCTGTAGCTTTGAGGTGTCCGAGCCGTTGAGCCTAAAATACGGGGGGCTTCGCGACGCCAGGGCGATGTCTCAGCTCGTGGGGCCAGATAGAAAGTGAGTGCTTGTACAGGCAATGCCGATTGAACATTAAAGATGGGGCCAGGATTTCGGGCGGGCGAAAAAAAAACCATGGCTGGGAGGCAGTAAGCAAGAGGCTCGGCTATATTGGTCCAAACGCATACGTCACCCAAATAATTGCGCCGTCTGACATTCTCGGATGCCACGGACCTGGCCACTCAAGGGAGCTACTATTGAACTTCGGGCTATCTAGAACAAAAAAGAAGGTTTGATATCTGCCATGGTTCCTTGAACAGCTATGGTGAGCCTCCTTGGCCATCCTTTTATATTCACTCGAGCCTGCATTATCAGGTCTACTTGAACTGTGTCAGCCATCGCCAGCACGTACATAAATGTAAATGATACTGATAGACAGCAAGTTCATGGAGGGTTGGCCTGGCAATGACAAAGCTGCCTCCACTTCCACTTTCACGACAGGTCAGTTGGCTTTGACCCCGAACAGCGGAGTAAGCCAGTTCATTCGACATCAAACCCCGTGTTCGCAGAATCCGGAGCCCTAGCCGCGCGTATCAGTGCCGGCAGAAGGTGGGCTAATCCACTTCCCATGGATCTGACCTCTGCCCAGGTGGCGCTGAACGCCGGTGAGCTCCGGCGAACTCCGGTTGGCCAGCGGGCCAGAAACAGCCTGCTCACCACGGGGCACGCACGCACATGCTTCCTCCATGTGAAAACAAGCAGGCAGTGAGTAAGATCTCCCTAGTTCAAGTTGAGTATCAACGGCATGACGAAATCGAACACAGTTTAATAAAAGCCAAGGGGAAAAGCTGCTCAAGGTTGGGACGGCCGATGCCATGAAGCCAGAAATCAAGTAGCAAAAGAAAATCGTTTCCATCTTGTGCCAGGATATTGCTCGGAACTTCAATCCTCGTATCTCTCTTAGTGGGACCTAGTTGCTGATCGTGTGTATGCGATTTGCCTCTCAGTGCTCTCTTTTCAGGAACCAGACTCATAGCCCGTGGATACACGATGTCAAACATCAGCCAACCTAAGCGACGGCTGTTCCAACTGTCAGTCCCGCTATCTTCTCAACATAAATCTTCTCCACCTCCTGCCACACCCTGTTATTCTTCCAGTTGCCTAAGACTCTGAAGGCTGGATACAATCCGTTTGATACAGACTCACTTGCCTCCTTGGGCAACAAGCTTGGCAAGTATGGTATCATTACGATCATCAAAGGCGGGGTTCCATCAGGAGTCAGGATTTAAGTGGTGGGCTCCTCATCCAAATTTGTAGCGTTGGTGTAGATGGGCAATGAGTTGTTTGGGCTGTGGCTGTCGTTGCTGATATCGGATATCAGTCAACCTTCGTGCCAGCGCGCCGAGCAAGTCTTGGGCGACGAACGGTGCCACAGGGTGGAACAGGCTGAGACAGTTAGTTAGAATATTGTGCTCAAGGATCTGATAATAGTCACCACAAGCCTCGGTTTCCTGACGGCCCCTAACTTCCTTGTAGAATTCAGTTACGCCAATTTAGATACCAGAGAAGCCTTAGTGGCCTAATACCATGTACGCGGCATACTTCTACCCTAGGGTAGTGATAGCTGTACCTTGGACCAGGTCCCGCTTAGCCTCTTGGAGCAGACTATATCGGCTCTCATATGCAGAGACCCTGAGTCATGTCAAGCTTTGAGGCTAGGGTAGTCTATGCTTCAGAGATAAGGGGGGTAAAAGGTTTCGTTTTCCACACACAGGCTGCTGTCAGCGGAAAACGCAGTGGCACGGACAATATAGCCGGGCTCCAACGAGACAATAAACTTGGGATGGGCCGTGCTGCCACTCGCACTCTGCCAAATCGACTGCCAGATGAAGCATACCGCGCCACACGGATGCGAGGCGCGGCACGGCGCTGTGGATCTCTGCAAGTGCAGTTCCTCCCACTGACAGCGCCAGATCGGCATGCACCGGGCGAGTCGGCTCACAATAGGCATGTCAGATTTATCTTTTTGATACTTCTCACTCGACAAGTTTCCCCCACTCACATGCACCTTCACTCAACCTTCACATCACGCAGAGCAAAATGCCACTAGCTGGCTAAGCCCCCTCCAAACGGCAGATTGCCTTGAGCTGGCGCACTGAGGATATCGTTTCCGCATGGACGCAGACACCCCAAATGAAACCTGACGGCAGTGCTGTGACGGGCTTCTGTTTCCCCCCACAGCAACCCATCGCTTACATCAAGGCCGGCTTGCCAGATACGCTTCAGCCAGAGCTACGGAACCAGGAGTATGTCCTGAAAGCTCTAAGCAACATGCCATCAGATCAGACAAGAGGAATTCGCATCCCAGAGGTCTACCGCACACTCCAGAGCGGCGACTGGTTCTATATTATTATGGAATACATCCCTGGAAAGACGCTGCAACAGTTGAAAGACCAGAAGGACTGGGACGAATCACGAAAGGAAGTTCTGACCAACAGTATTGCAAGGGCTATGAGGCTGCTTATGTCAATACCAGTGCCTGCAGGGCAAACACCTGGACCTGTTGGTGGTGGCCAAATCCGGCATCCCCTGTTTAAGGATGACATTTCGTCTTGTAATTACTCATAAGTCGATGAGCTTGAGAAGCACTTGAACGATGTAGGTAACTGAACAGGGACCGCGGCCTACTAATACAACCTCGGTTCTGATCGTGGCTAACGCGAATTACTGCACAGGCGGCCACCATGAGAAACAAGACGGCCCCGACTGTGAGCCTTGAGAGGAGCCTGTGTTTCTATTATAGTGACTTCTACGCCAGCAACTTTGTCTTTACTGATTCTGGCGAAGTTTGCATCATTGACTTTGACCAGGCCGGGTTCCTGCCTCCCAGCTTTATGTCCTTTGCCCTGGCCGAAAGCCATTGGTCACCCGGGCATTGGGTCAGGGAGGTACTGATAGGAAGCGAAGGACATAGAATGGCGTTTTGTGCCCAAGATATTTCCCTGTCACGGTCATGAAAATGTTATATACACGGGGCAGCGGAAATGGGGTCCGAGAGGGAAAAGAAAACGGCCGTGGTGGGCGATGTTACATAGACATCGAGATGAAGAGAGGAGAGCGTCACACCGCAGAGGTAAACAGGGCATGCTATGCCTCCCTGGATAGGTAATGATCTCAGTGTCTTGATTTCCGGCCTCTTCATTCACTAAATCGGACAATACCTATGAAGAGCGATCCTTCTGGACACATAAACACACACACAATACAACTATAGGCAGGGCTTGGAAATGAGATCCATCAATTTACACTTTTGCTCGTACTCACGCGGGTAGAAACAATTTATAGGAAGCACTGCATCACAACCCTCAACCCAAGTACGGGCGTGCTACATGGTTCTTTAAGGTCCCTCAACAGTCGTCATTCGGCTGTAAGGAGATCCCTTCCTGATTGCTATGTCACTTGGGTACCAGTGGTGGCTAGTGACAGCAGACTAAGTTACTTTTATCCTATGGCCACATGCACTCTTCCACGATCCAACGGAGGCATATGCCTACTTCTTGGCGGCCTCATCGACAGAATCCTTGTTGTAGATGTAAACCTTCCCATACTCTACTATAATCTTACCTCTCGTTGAATCGATCCAGCCGGCCTTAGACTTACGGCTGCTTTCCTGATACTCTGGGTTGCTGGCTAGGGCCATTATGTGCTGTATTTTCTGAACCTAATAGGTGAGGATTGTATGTGAATTGATAACGGTCCAAACCGGGCCAACCCTTTCTGCATATGAGCTAAGAGCCTTAAAAATATTGCTCGGGAAAAAGGCTTAATGCTGCAGGTCATTTAGCCGTATGTTACGCACTACTGCAAGGTAGCGCTGCTTTCAAGTGTCTTGTATAACGGAGGCATGCTGTCAAGCGAGGGTCACCAACGATGAAATGCTTGATGACGTTGTAGCTCTTGACAAAGTTTCAGCCATGCGGGGCTACAGGAGAAGTGCCTGGATGCTCTTCGTCCGACCTAGATACCGAAACCCCTTCTACCGCTTTGTCTTTGCTCTTCTTATTGGTTTTCCTCAGGGTATTGGTTTCTCGGTGACCGAATACCACCGCAACCCCTGCTGGTGGTAGGGTGGAGAGACTGCGGCAGTGGCGATTACCCTGGAGTTCTTCCAGTAGCAGAACCGGGACTCGATCGCACATGTGGCTCCTTGGATGGAGCAGCTGCATGCATCGAATACAGGACCGGGGCGTGAGTGTAGACTCCTCTTACGAGTTTCCATGGCCCGCCGCCGGTGTTTGTGTTTCCATGACGTTTGAGGATCCTGTTCAGAACCGAATTGCTTGTAGCCAGGTAATTGTAACCCGCAGCAAGTTTCCCCCAGTCAATGCAGATATTCTGTGTCTTCTATGTACCTGGGCCCAAGGTTCTGGTATCCGTTACCGGGCTCATCGGCTGCAGGATGCCGCCAAATCCACGTCCGGGCAGAGTTATGGATTGTAGCTCCCGAATGAGATCAACCCAAGCTTCGCCCCGGAAATCTAGTGTGGTACCATATGGGCGGATGTGTCTCGATCCACTGGCAATATCCAAGATTCGAAGCCCTCCAGTTGTGTACGGGGCGATGCTCGTATTTCGAAACCCACGCCGCAGGGGGAGTCCATTGTTTGATGTGGCTGTTGGACGCCAAAGATCTGTTGGCAATATCTTAACTTTGCAAATGACCCAGCAGGCTTCGAATATAACTCCGTGATAATCAAGTCATGGAGTGCTATCCTCCTGCCCAGCGAGGCTGCTCGGGTCGCAAGCTGATGGTGAGTTTGTGCACCGAGAAACCGTGCCGAACCGAAGCGGGTCAGGACTGAGATAACTAGCAGAACTTCCAGGTATGTGTCCCATGCCGCCCCCCACCGGAGCTGCGTCTGCAAAGGATCATCGAGTCCTGACGCTACGAGGATGAATACCGGTGTGTGGATTATTAATGCCATGAAGAGAACCTCCAGCACGGCCACGCTTGGGTTCTCTGCTGAGAGAGCCGTGTTTCTCGCCCAAGTATAAAAATCCTTGGTAGTTCCTAATAATTCCTTTCCGAGCCCTTCTTGACTCCCGGCAAGCGGCGCGATGACTGCACTTTATAATGTAGAGGGTTTTCCTCAATGCGACAAGCTGGTACTCCCGCATTGAATATTGCGAGATCAGCCGGAAAGCAGTGGCGAGGGGCGCTAAACCCAGCACCAGCCGAGCCGACGGCCTCCCAGACTTATCCCCGAGACTTATCACAGATCGGAGCTCTATTTTCCCAGAAATGCAGGCCTGATCCGAGCCGATACCCCGGAAAGCAAAGGGTGGGGGGGGCCAGGCCCGCAGCGAATGCGAGTACACCAATTGCAACACAAGCGGAGCATTTCCTAGTCCTAAAACCCTACGATCGCGGCGTCTGGAGAAAACAAGGTAGATACGGGGAAGGTCGGCGCGACGATACACGGTGTTGATAGCCTGTCCTGATCCGCCTTGTGGAGAGCTTTTATAATGCTATGCGGACCAGGCATTTCTTCGGAATACGACATGGCCTACACCGTGAGGCCAGCCCGCGCGGGAGCATCCTGCGCCCCCTTGGAACGAAAAGGCTCCGCGAGGTCTCTCTCTTCTCCTGGACTTTGACTCTATCTATGGGTTACCGGGAACTCAAAGGCCAACGTGACAACATCTGAACAGAATGGATAACAAGGAGTCATCAGCCTCGGACCACGTCGAGGCCCTCAAGGCTGAGGCGGTGTCTGCTCAGAACAACGGCGATGTCCTCCTCGTCACCAGTCATGACGTCCGGAGAGTCCCCGTGCCAACCGACAACCCCAACGACCCGCTCAATCTCAAGCCCTTCAGGAAGCTCATGATTGTCGTGAACTGCTGCTGGTTCGGTGAGGCTCCCTCGATATGCCCCCTGATGAGACATCATGACCCGGCACCAGACTGACAGACACAACCACACAAAAGCCGTCTTCTCCCTCCTCAGCGTCAGCGGCATCAGCACCTTCATGAACACCCTCTTCGGGCTGTACGCGCCCCAGGGCAAGTCGGCCGAGCAGGTCGTCGGCCTGAGCACCTACCCGACGGTGGTCATGGCCCTGGGCAGCTTCGGCATCCTCCCGCTGTCGCTCGTGCTGGGCCGCCGCCCCGTCTTCCTCGCCTGCATCGCCCTCGCCTTCGCCATGACCCTCGTGGCCGGCGCGGGGGGCGCCAGCTACGACACGCACCTCGCCGCCCGCATGGTCCTGGGCCTCGCGACGGGCGCCACCGAGTCCCTGCTGCCGCTGGTCCTCTCGGACGTCACCTTCCTCGGCGAGCGGAGCTTCTACTTTGGCCTGTACTGGTCCACGCAGAACGCCGTCGGCGCGGGCCTGCAGGTCGCCCTGTCGTACATGGTCGCCGCGTCGTCGTGGCGCTGGTTCTACTGGCTCTTCGCCGCCACCCTGGGGCTCGGCGCCGCCTCGGCCTTCCTCTTCCTCCCCGAGACGCGGTTCCAGCGCCCGCTCGCCCTCGTCAACGGCTACGTCGTGTACACCGACGACTTTGGCCACACGCAGTTCCTGACCAGCGAGGAGGCGCGGGAGCGGCTCGGCGCGCGCGTGGACGACGAGGTGGGCGCGGCGCCCGCGGAGGAGAAGAAGACCCTCGCGCAGGAGCTGAGGCCGTGGAACCCCGTCCCCGCCGGCGCGCTGCGGACGTGGCTGGGCGCCTACGCCGCCATCGCAAAGTCCCTGACGTCGCCCGCGGTGTGGTTCGCCCTGCTGGCCGCGTCCATCACCCTCGGCATCGGCGTCGCCATCTCCCTCGTCTACAGCACCGTCCTCGAGGAGTCGTTCCACTGGGCGCCCGAGTCGGTGGGGCTCTTCAACGTGGGCATCATCCCCGCCGCCATGCTCGCCATGGTCCACTCGGGCTGGTTCGCCGACAGGGTCAACGTCCGCCTGGCCGCGCGCAACGGCGGCGTGCACAAGCCTGAGCACCACCTGATACACCTCGTAGTGCCCTGCGTAACCGGTGCCCTCGGCATAGCCATCTTCGCCGTCGTCGCAAACGACCCGGAGAGGTACTCTGCCTGGGGCCTCGTCCTTGCCTGGGCCATCTTCGAGTTCGCCTTCACCGCCGTGCTCATCACCACCACCACCTTCGCGGCCGAGGTCATACCCGAGAACCCGGGCGCCGCAATGGTACCTGTTGTTGGTGGCAAGAATATCATCTCATTCGGCGCGTCGTACGGGCTGATTCCCATGCTGAATATGTGGTCTTACCTGAAGAGCTTTATGGTGGTAAGTCACGAGTCCGTTCCGTTCCGTTCCAGGTGCGGTAACCACTGACAAGGTGTTAGCTTCTCGGCATCTTTGTCGGCATCTTCGCGCTGGGTATACCTATTTACTTCCTGAACCCAAAGGTAATGGTCCTCGTCCCGCTACCACCTGACTGGCTCTAACATCATCTGCAGTGGAGAGCTTCAGCGTTGAAGAAGAAATCGTAGGCTAAGAAGCAGTAAGTCCTATGTAGAGGTGTAGAGGTAAAGAGTGAAACAGGCAGCTGGGTCAATGCTTCTGTCAGTATCGAATACGCTATGGCCTGAGAAGTGTATCGGGCGGCCCATCCTCGACACGGGATGAGCATCAGGGGGCCAACCTACCTAAGCACGCCGTGAGAAGACGTGCATGATAGAGCCTTGAAACCTTTTCGGCGCATGGACCACTCGACACCGGAGGGAACCAACACCACGACATGATACTCTATATATTTCTATACCTCAAAAACATCTCTACAGCTCATCCTTAGTATGACCCGTAGCCTTGGGGTCCTCCCCCTCCAATGCCCTACTCTTGGGGTTCTTGGCCTCCTCCGGCTCCTTGAGCTCCTCCCCATCACCCCTGATCACCTTCTCCTTCTGCCCCTCCGCCGCCCCCTCGTCAACCCTGCTCGCGCCGCCCTTCCTCCTGCGGTCCAGCGCCGCGATCTCGTCATCGTAGAGCGTCCACTCGGGCACCTGCCTTCTCGCCCTGTCGAGCTTGGGCTCCTTTGTCTGCGGGTTGTTGCACAGGTCGATGGTCTTGGCCTCGGCGAACGTCTCGTCGCTGCACCACGTCTCGCACCACAGCCATTCCTGCGGCAGGCTGTGGATGGGGATCTGGAACTGCATGTGGTTGGGCAGGTCCTGGTCGAGGTTCGAGAGGGAGTTGGGGTCCGCGGACAGCGTGTGGTACGTCTGGCGGAGGCGGTCGCCGGCCGCCAGCTCCCTGAAGCGCCGGAGGTCCACCACGTAGAGCGCCGAGATGTGGTACGGCTGCCCGCGCAGGTAGTTCGCCCAGTAGCCCTGCTTCCAGAAGCGGAACCCTTCCATCTCGGTGCGCGAGTCGCACATGGGCGTGAACCCGTATGGCGCGCCCTCGAGGTCGTGCCGCACCAGGCTGTACATGTCGGTGCGGACGATCTGGTCCGCGTCCACGAAGATGACCTTGTCCAGGGACAGGGGGAAGAGCACGTCCAGGAAGAGGATCTTGTAGCCCCAGATCTCGCGCTGCTTCTCCTTCTGCTGGCGGAGCCAGTGCGGCCACTTGTAGGTCACCATCTCGTACTTGAACCCATACTCCTCGGCCATGAGTGGGAGGAAGTCCTTGAAGGCTGGAGACAGGAACTGCTCGATGAACCAGAACTTCACCGAGTGCTTCGTGTTCTTCATGACGCTGAGCATCATAATGTTTAACATGCGCTCGTACAGGTGGCCGCTGGCGACAGAGAAGATGTTGATCTCGGCGTGCTCTTGGTCAGACGATGACTTGCTCTTGACACCAAATAGATCCTTGCCGAACTTGAGCCCCTTGGACACCACGTCCATGACACCTCCGTCGCCGCCTTCCTCAAGAACATCGGCTTCCTCCATTCCGGGCTTCCGGTTAATCCGCGGGTACAGTGTGGTACCCATGAAGTTCATCAGGGCTGTCTCGGTGCCCTCGTCACCAGGCACAGCGCTGTATCCCTTGGCACCGACACTCTCGATGTGGTAGATATCAGAGGTGCGGCCCTCCTTTAGCTGGATGTTGTAGAAACCAGGATTCGCCTTGAATTGGAAGTAGCCCAGGTTGAACATGACAATCGTGTCTGCGACCTTGGGATCCTTTTCGGTGCTGAGTATCAGCTGTGCGCCACGGGGCAGAGCTCCCGTAGACTCCCTGGAGTGGCCCTCAATGAGGATGTTCTCGAGTTCATAGGTAACCCGCACGTCACTCTTGATGGAGCTGAGCTTCAGGTTATCTAGGTCGTGAACAGAAACCTTGGCGGCGACGAGCCACGCGGGAGGCACGTCCATGGCGACGTTCAGCAGTGCTTCGGATGGCAGGCCTTTGAATTCTGCCACGGGTGACTTGACCTTTCCAGACTCATCGAAGACGGGTGCGTGATCGAGGACGTATCTGTAGAATCGCTTTACCGGGAGCTCCTCCAGCTGTTCCTTGGGGTTGATAAAGACCTTGAGATAGACCCCCGACAGCTCAGAGAGGACCTTAAGCATGGGCACCCATCTTTGCCCTTGCTCACTAGCAGGGTTGATGACGGCCACGAACTGAATTGTCGCCTTGGTCTTGTCACCAATTTCGAATGCCGTGTGGGTCGAGTTCCAAACATTGAAAGCGGATATTCTCAGAGCAGAGCCAGACTCGAAGATACCCTCAGGTACGTCGGGCATGGTAGACAAGGCGGTAATTGATGTGACCTTCGCAGCTGCCAGAGAGTTCGATACCTTTTCGGCGAGACCAAGATCCTCAATCGCATTGTAGACTGGCAGTATCCTCGACTTCTGCTCAACATCCAGGAAGAGTTGATAGTCATCTGCATTGAAGTCCGCTGCTGACTCCACAGGACCAACAATGCGGCCGTTGAGAATGAGCATGTGCTGCCCCGGCCGAATAGCCGCGGTGCCGAGGAATCGACGAAGAGCAGAGTCGTAGAGGTCATTCTCCTCAGTCAACCCTTCGGTGGACTCGATGATGAGCTTGAGCAGTTCTTCTGAGTCAGCCGCTGCCAGGTCAGACTTGCTGGCCTTCAATGCCGAATTGATCTTGTATGCTTCCTCTGAGTCCGCTGGATTGTGAATTATATCCAGCCGTATACCTGGGTTGTTCGTCCGGAACTGCAACGCCGAGGCAGCCAGCTTGACGCCATCAGGATTTGTCAGATCAAGAACGAGTGTCAACACTGCCCAGTTCTCCTTGGTGGACTCGGGGTAGGATTCGAGCACCGGGACCATTTCGAACAGGTCTGCATGCTCCGAGTGCAGCTTGTTGACATCCAGCACAACCACATCCTTAGGGTCGCTTGGGAAGATGACAGTGTTGCGACGCTTGGCTGCGTTTTGCAAGAAGAAGTCAGGAACCCACTGGTCATCCTGGACCTCGCCATAGAAGATGGCCTGTCGAAGCATCTGCAGATCCATTTGAATCGCTTGGCCCATGGGCTGCATCCAGTTGCCTTGTCGTGACATGGGGATACCATCAACAAAGAAGACGGGGGTCGTGCCTTGTGCACGCAGCCGATCGGCCCAAACCTTTGAGAGACGAATTTGTTCTCCATGGTGCTCAGAGCCAAGTACTTCCTCAAAAGAGACGGCGGTGGCGTCCTCCCTCAATGTCCTGTTGGTGATTGCCGATTCGAACAATGCCTTGTCTGCATCCCCGGTCTTCTTTGCTTCAATAGCAGCCTGCAGATATGCCATCATCGCCGAGAGACCGTATGTCTCAACGAGGTTGTAAACCACTCTTGCCTGACGCTGGGACGCATCGGTGAAGGACAAAGGAACGATGCCGAACCTCACAGGGAGCTTTCGCCGGACGAACTCCTGGAGCTGCTTGGCGACCAAGGCGACGTCCTCCTCGTTGGTGAGGTCGACGGGAAAGACCAAGTTGAAAATATCACGCCGAATCTGAGGCAGGGAGCCAGGCATTCCGCCACCTTGGAGCAGCTGGAAGAAATTAGCAAAAGGAAAAGGCAGTGGGCCGTCAAAACACGTACACTCATCAGGTGCTTGGGGAAGGCCTCGTAGCGCTTGTCCTTCTCGACGTTATTCAGGTAAAGAATAACTTTCCCATCTTCGGGCCCGTCGTGCCAGACAAACCTCTGAACGTCGTCATTTGCCTTGGCAGCAGCCACAGACTGGTGGGTGAGAAGGTCAATTGCCTCCTCTCCGGTCAAGCCCAGGTCAGTGACGCCGTTGATGAGCTTGCGCTCACTCCTCAGCAGGTCAACCAGGGTGAATGCGTCCATCTGCCTCTCAACGAGCTGGACACCGTTCATCCACAGCACGTTGGTCCCGGAGGTGACCAGCTCGGCGCGGTTGCCCTTGTGCTCGTTGTAAAAGTCGTCCGAGAAATTATGCGCAGCAAGCGAGCTCGAGTGCTTCGGAAAGTCCTGGGTTAGCTTCAGCAGAGTGCTGAAGGGATCGTCACTCTGCATGATGAAGGATGCGGCCTTCAGGCCAAGGGAGGACAGCTCGGATGTGGACAAGGGTTTCAGGTCAGCGACCTCCTCTTGCTGGTCCAGGACGACCTCGGATGATAAGACTTTCTGGGATGCATCTTCCTCTGCCTTGCGGTCATCGATGACAATGTAGTCGGTCCTCTTCAGCTGAAGCGCAACACCATAGCCACTGACCGGCAAGGGCTCCAGGTTCTCGTAGGACAGTCTGCGGTGGCGGAGCTTGTATGTGCACTCCCGGTTCAGCGCCTTCTCTGATAGGACCTTGTGGAATGGTGCAAATCGAGGCGAGGTGATGTCTGCATACAGGATGCAGCTGGGGCCATCCCCAATAGAGCGGTCGAAAGGAAGGTCCCGGTCCTGTCGTTCCGATACGTGGCCCCGAGCTTGGCCTGCGTCCAGGGAGGGAATGCAGTGCTGCTGGCCCTGCCAGATTGCCCATGCATCACAACCATCCTGGTTCCCTTGTAGCGTCGGCTCGACACCGGTTTGGTAGTACTGGTAGTGTGCCTCGACTCGCGGCACGGCAGACCTCGTGGACAGGGCGAGCTTGAAGATGGACAGTCCCTCGTCGCTGGTTATGTGGGCATCCTGTTGAAGCAATGACAGGAAGCCCTCGTATAGTTCTGCGTCGGTCCTGAGCTCGGCAAAGTAGCCGTCTGCGATGCGATCGAGGAGCGGGAAGTAGCTGGAGGCGTTCTCGTGGGCGGCAGTCTCCCTGGAAACTGGATTAGATGACCCAGCCGCGACACAAGCGGTTCCGGCGCAAGACTTACAAGAGTTCTATCAAATAGGGTGGCGAGGGAAACGCAGCCTTCATGGCGATCTCGACAGACGGTCCGGCGCATGTCGGCTGGGCCCTGAAGAGGGTTGCCGCCAGCAGAGAGGCCAGCAGGCTCCCTGGCAGCTGGGAGAGTGGTATCATTGTTTCTTGTTCCCAGCGGAATATGAGGAGAAGCTAATTGACTGGGTGGGCCTGGTGTGGGAGAGTATGGTAGGTTGTGGCCGGAGCAGCCTTACGAGGCGCACTCCGTCAGTCGGTGGATAGCGTCGAGGGAAGCACGTCCGGATGCACCTTTGGTAGTAGTCAAGTCAATAAGCTTGGGGCTGCCTATCAACAAGCTCCACTATGCTGCCATATCTCCAGGAAAATGGCCAGTTCTCTTGTTTTGGATGCTTAGCAACAAAAAAAGAGGAAGAGATTATATGCTAGGCTAGAAGTGCACTGGTGTTTCTTTTTTTAAGTTGTCCGGAATTACTTGTTCTTTCTCTGCTCATAAGCCCAAGCAGAGACACGGAAGTGAACACATTGCCTTGGAAGCTCTCCCAAAGAGGCTAGCATGTGGGTGGGGTCTTCCGTTATTGCTGACGGACGGTCTCGAGACGGTATCTATCAAGTACCTGTGTACCTGGATAGAACGGGCACTATATGATACTCTCAAAATTGGATTAGAATTAAAGTTATCAGAAAACTACCTTTTCCAATCAGCATGTAAACTTGGAATCACATCTTGAGGTTGTTATTATTTCTCTGAATCATATCCAGAAGTTGAAGCATCAAAATGTATCTATCAATGGCAAAGCTACTATGGCTGCCATGTTAACTTTAATCCTTATCGGCGTTATCAGAACGGATACGGAATATGTATGTAGTGTACTTGTGGCCATTGCCAGGGTGTCCAGTCAAACGGCCGACTTGCGTGCACGGTCCATGCCTGTGACGGGCGAGCAAGCTGGCAGGCTGCGCCGTGGACAGACTCCCTGGTCTAGTTCCAGTTCCCACACCTTTTGCAGATGGCCACGATTCCACTCTTGCGGCCTCGAACCCCAATCCAATCCAATTCCCCTTACCCGCCAGCAACACCACCACCGCACCCACACGCCGTGGACTCGATCAACCCGTGCCAGGTGGTCCATACTCGCCCCTTCACCTTCGACCACACCACGAGGAACTTGGACCCATCGTCACGTCGCACGGATTCAAGCACCACCAGCAGCACCAACATTAACCAAACCACTGCATGGCCCTTCGCCCTGCCCTCAATCGCAACATCCCACCAGCCTGTCATTCTCAGTTGATGTGAAGCTTGGGCTTCCGGACCACCTCCCACCATGGCCTCCTCAGGCATGCTCACCAAGGTCCGTCCGTCCGCACACATCTCCCTCAGCATTGCCCCGCCCTCGTCAGGACGAGCACCACAGCTGACAGTGCGCAACAGTTCGAGAGCAAGAGCTCCCGCGCCAAGGGGATTGCTTTCCACCCCAAGCGGTAAGCTTCAGCCATGATCCCGCCGACCCGCCTCATCGACCTTGATACTCACGCCTGACAGACCATGGATTCTCGTCTCCCTCCACTCGTCCACCATCCAGCTATGGGACTGTACGTACAACCTGCTACTTAACAATAATAAGCTTCGGCGCATTCCCATGGCTAGGCGGGCAGGCGCCAGGGACCCCTCTCGCCTCTACCCACCGGCCCTTCCACCACCGACGACCCTTCCATAAGCTTGCGCCTTTACTGACATGTAATCTGCGCGTGAACAGACCGTATGGGGACCCTGATTGACCGACTTGAGGGCCACAGCGGACCCGTGCGCGGCGTCGACTTCCACAAGACCCAACCCCTCTTTGTCTCCGGCGGCGACGACTACAAGATCAAGGTCTGGTCCCTGACCACGAGGAGGGAGCTGTTCACACTCAATGGGCATCTCGACTACGTCCGGACCGTCTTCTTCCACCACGAGCTCCCATGGATCATCTCGGCCTCCGACGACCAGACCATCAGAATATGGAACTGGCAGAACCGATCCCTCATCTGCACCATGACCGGCCACAACCACTATGTCATGTGCGCCAGCTTCCACCCCACACAAGACCTCGTCGTCTCGGCATCCCTGGACCAGTCCGTCCGCGTGTGGGATATCTCAGGCCTGCGCAAGAAGCACTCGGCCCCAACCTCCATAACCTTCGAGGAGCAAGTCGCCCGCGGCAACCAGAACCAGACCGACATGTTTGGCAACACGGACGCGGTTGTCAAGTTCGTCCTCGAGGGCCACGATCGCGGTGTCAACTGGGTCTCGTTCCACCCCACCATGCCCCTGATCGTGTCGGCTGGTGACGACAGGCTGGTCAAGCTGTGGCGCATGAGCGAGACAAAGGCATGGGAGGTTGATACATGTCGTGGCCACTTCCAGAACGCGTCAGGGTGTCTCTTCCATCCCCACCAGGACCTCATCCTATCGGTGGGAGAAGACAAGACCATCCGTGTGTGGGACCTCAACAAGAGGACAAGCGTGCAGAGCTTCAAGCGTGAAAACGATAGGTTCTGGGTCATTGCTGCTCATCCAGAGATCAACCTCTTTGCGGCCGGCCACGACAACGGAGTCATGGTCTTTAAGCTCGAGCGCGAGAGACCCGCCATGGCCGTTCACCAGAGCACTCTCTTCTACATCACCAAGGAGAAGCAGGTCAAGTCGTATGACTTCCAGAAGAACACCGAGAGCCCGACGCTGCTCTCCCTTAAGAAGGTCGGGCCAGCCTGGGTGCCTCCTCGTACTCTCTCCTACAACCCTGCTGAACGCTCGGTTCTGGTCACCTCTTCCACAGACGGCGGTTCATATGAGCTGGTCAACCTGCCCCGTGACGGCTCTGGCGCTATCGAGCCCACCGAGTCAAAACGCGGCCAGGGCAACTCTGCAATCTTCGTGGCCAGAAACCGGTTTGCCGTTTTGAACGTTTCCAGCCAGACTATTGACATCAAGGACTTGTCAAACTCCACCACACGTTCCTTCAAGCCTCCCATCGGAACGACCGACATCTACTTCGGTGGTACCGGCAACCTTCTCATCATCACCCCAACGGCCGTCCACCTCTACGACATTCAGCAGAAAAAGAGTATCGCCGACCTGTCTGTCAATGGTGTTAAGTACGTTGTGTGGTCCAATGACGGCCTCTATGCCGCCCTTCTGAGCAAGCACAACGTTACCATCGTAACCAAGTCTCTCGAGCAGGTGAGCACCCTGCATGAGACCATCCGTATCAAGAGCGCTACCTGGGATGATGCCGGCGTCCTGCTCTACTCGACCCTCAACCACATCAAGTACACCCTTCTGAACGGTGACAACGGCATTGTGCGAACTTTGGACACCACCGTGTACCTCACCCGTGTCAAGGGTCGCAATGTCTACTGCCTCGACCGCGCGGCTAAGCCCAAGGTTCTCCACATCGATCCTACCGAATACCGTTTCAAGCTGTCGCTGGTTAAGAAGAACTACAGCGAGATGCTCGACATCATTCGAAATTCGAGCCTGGTTGGCCAGTCCGTCATCTCGTATGTACAGAAAAAGGGCTACCCCGAGATTGCGCTGCAGTTCGTCCAGGACCCAACCACAAGATTCGAGCTCGCCCTCGAGTGTGGTAACCTTGAGGTCGCCGTGGAGATGGCCAAGCAATTAGACAAGCAGGCACTATGGGTCAAGCTCGGCAGTGAGGCCCTGGCCCACGGAAACCACCAGACGGTCGAGATGTGCTACCAGAAGCTGAAGCAGTTTGACAAGCTATCCTTCCTGTACCTGGCGACTGGCGATCAATCCAAGCTCGCTAGGATGGCAAAGATTGCCGAGCACAGAGGGGATTTTACTTCTCGCTTCCAGAACGACCTCTTCCTGGGTGACACGGACAGGATACAAATGTTCAAGGAGGTGGATCTCTACCCCCTGGCATATCTGACTGCCAAGTCGTACGGCCAGGAGGAGGAGTGCCAGTCAATCTTGGAGGCCACGGGCCTGACAGAAGATCAAATCAAGTTGCCCAAGATTGGCGAGCCTCTTACTCCACCCAAGCCAGTTGTCCTCACCTTCAAGGCTAACTGGCCTACAAAGGCCACCTCTCAGTCCTTCTTTGAGAAGGCCTTGCTGGGTGAGGTAGAGGGCCTGTCGCTCGAGGACACGCCTGCCGCTACTAACGGATTCGGCGACGACTCCGTGGACGATGTTGTGGCCAAGAATGGAGCACTGGCAGAAGCCGATGACGAGGAGGATGTTGCTGGATGGGACATGGGAGATGACGAGGTGCCCGACGTTGAAGGCGATTTCGTCAACGTCGAGAGCGCAGATGCTGGCGGTGCTGGCAGCAGCGAGGCCGATATGTGGGCTCGCAATTCACCGTTGGCCGTGGATCATGTGGCCGGTGGTTCCTTTGAGAGCGCCATGAACCTCCTCAACAGGCAAGTTGGCGCCGTCAACTTCGCACCGCTGAAGCCAAGATTCTTGGAGGTGTACGAAGCGTCCAAGACGTACCTCCCTGCGTCGACCGGCTTGCCTCCACTCATCAATTACGTGCGCCGCACGGTCGACGAGCAAGACCCTAGGTCGGTCTTGCCCGTTATCCCAAGAGATCTGGAGCACCTCGCCACCAATGATCTTCAGCGCGGCTATGACACGATGAAGGCAAACAAACTGGAGGATGGCGTCACCATATTCAAGGGTGTCCTCCACGCGCTGCTGATCAACGCCGTGGCGAGTGAGAGCGAGGTTGCGGAAGCCAAGAAGCTCATCACCTCTGCGAGCGAGTACACAGTTGCCATGTCGGTCGAGCTGGCACGGAGGAAACTCGGCTCGGCAGCCGAGGTCAACGCCAACCCCGAGCTCCTGAAGCGGTCCCTGGAGCTGTCGGCATACTTCACGATCCCCAAGATCGAGGTGCCCCACCGTCAGCTGGCGCTGCTCAACGCCATGAACCTGGCCAGGAACGCCAAGAACCTCAGCTCGGCCCTGAGCTTCGCTAACCGCATCCTGGCGAATGGAGGAAGCGGCAAGATCCTTGAGAACGTAAGTTGTCACACAACACCCATCTTCTCGTCAAGTTGCGGGGAGAAGATACTAACGAACCATTCCCTACAGGCCAAGAAGACCAAAGCACTGGCCGAGCGCAACCCGCACGACGAGGTTGAGATCGAGTTCGACCAGTTCGCCGAGTTCGAGATCTGTGCGGCCAGCCACACGCCCATCTACAGCGGCACGGCGTACGAGGAGTGCGCGTTCGACGGGTCAAAGTACCACACCAAGTACAAGGGCACCGTGTGCACCGTGTGTGAGGTGTGCGAGATCGGAAAGCACGGCAGCGGGCTGAAGCTCTTCTTCTAAAGTGCGCAACATGGTAGCTGCCCAGGGCTCCCGGGGTGGACGCAGGTAGAGAGGTGATGGCACAGCCGACACCATGTCTCAAATATGTAATTAGCTGGTCTTATGTCACGACACGAAGAAGGGGGTTAGACACGACGGGGCCGATTCTTGAAAGGCCGCATCGAAAAAGGGGGGGGTAGAGGGTTGTTGAATTGTGGTGATGCGTTCTGTAACGATGCAACAGTGTGGACGACGCGCCGCCTCCTCCCCTTCGCGGCCGAAGGAAACAAAAGTCGAGTTCTGTGGTTTCTTTAATCCCCCGATGGCTCCTAGACGAAAGAAAATCCGGCGAGCGATGGTTAAAGGAATGTCTTGGATGTTGCCGCAATATACTTTATATTGATGAACCTGTATCCCCATGACCGGTGGCTCGTCGAGGTGCAGAGATTACTGTCTACGTACTAGCCGGTCCACTACGGGTAGCAACTTGATCAATCACTCCCCAGTCCCCGGCCGATGCTCTCAATCAATACCGGGTAAGTCCGTATACAGCGGCCATGGCTTGGCAGGAATGTAGAGTCACGCATCTAGTCACTCAGTCATCGCAGTGGCATTAAGTGTCATCATTTCTATGTCTTTTGGTGTATGTGCTATCTTGGAAGCGGGACAAGACGGCGCATGCCCAGAGTCACCAACCAATACGACCGTCCTAACCCATCCATCCTTCCTTGCATCACATAGCCACCAGTCCCTTCCACAGCAGTACCGGGGAGGTCAAAACTACACAATGGTCTCGAGCTCCCTCGCATAGCCCAGCGCGTTCTCAATGACCAGCTTGCTCATCTCCTCCTTGCCTGCGCCGGCGCCGGCGCCGCCCGCCGCGGCATCCTCGCCTCCTCCCTCCTCCTCGTCGCCACCGGCGGCGGACTCATCCTGCCTGGGGAAGTAGATCCTGCCGTCCCTGAGGGTCCAGCCGCGAGAGCGGGCAAACTCGATGACGGCGCCCTCAGAGTCGAGGAAGAGGAGGGACTTTGTGGACGAGATCGGCAGGGAGGGGTATGCACGCTCGCTGCTGGACGCGATCTCGGAGCGGATCTGGGAGGTGAGGATCTGTGAAGGTGGTGAGAAAGGGCCGTGGTTAGCAGGGGTCTAGTCGTGCTCGGCGGCGATGCCCAGACAGTGAGAGGACAGGGGCATGGTGGAATCGGGGTATGCAAAGACTCACCTCTGAGAACACGGCAAACTCCTCGCTCGGCACCTCGCGGCTCTTCATGGCCTTCCACACGCGGTCGTAGCTCCCCTCCATCAGCCACCTCTCGAGGCGGATCGGGTACCCCAGGAAGCGGTCGCCCTCGAGGTCCGCCGCGGCGCCGCCGCCCTCGCGGGCCGCGAGGCTCTCGAGCTCCGAGTGGAACTCTGCGTAGCGGCCCTGCGTGAGCAGCAGGAGGAGGTACAGCCCCGTGACGCGGTTGCGCTCGGGGAGGGAGGGCGGCAGGACCGAGGCGGGCAGCTCGTAGAAGGGGGACAGCTGGGCGACGTAGCGGGTGAAGGCCTCCGGGTCGCGGGCGCGGATGCTGTAGAGGGCGCCCTGCTCGTAGGTCTCGCGGGCGAGGGCGAGGACGCTCTGGGGGGGTTGCTGGTGCTGGGTGCTCGAGGAGGAGGAGGTGATGGCGGCGGGGGAGGTGGGCGAGAGGGCGTTGAGCTTGAGGAGCTGGAGCTTCGCCTTTGAGAGGAGGGGCGCGGCGTCGGCGTAGCTGAGGGTCGAGGACTGGGATTTCAGCTGGTCGAGGATCTGCTGCAGCTGGCGTTCGGCCATTGTGTCGGTGCGGATCTCGCAGGCTTTCGTGCTGCTGCGGCTTGCCGGGGGTGGGTTCTATTGCTTTCTCTGGGTGGATTGGGTCGTTGATTGAGCCTGAATTATGATATCGAGGTATCGCGGGTCGCTGAGGAGCTTTTGGTTGGCCCACGTAGTAGCTCGTCGAGGGCGGTTGTCGCTGATGATGGTGGTGGTGTCTTGTGGTGGTGGTAGTGGCGGTTTGGGTGCAGAGCTCCGGCATCCAGCCAACGGCAGACCAGGCTGCGGGAAGGCTGACGAACTGCCTTTCCGGCTGGCATGGCCACCCTTGGTATGTCAAGCGTGCAGGGGCCTCCTTTTGGACCCACTCTCTAGAGTGCTTATGTAAGGTCATGACCTCGCAAGTACTGAGTAGCTCCATTTTCAACAACAGTCCCCACTCTTCAGCTAAATACATGAGATATCTAAACTAACCAATCTAACTTCAAGAATCCTTTACAGACTAATCCACGTTAAGATAACTTTCAGGTATGTGACTATGCCAGCTCTCAATCTGTCTTTAACTGGAATATCACATCTGGGTGAGAGCCGCTTCCAGGCTGCAGGCGTTCCCTGATGTTATAGTTCAAGCTTCCCAACACGTCCTTTTGTATCTGCTCTTGCTTCTCACCATCTTGGAGACATCTAAACTCGTTCTGGAACTCGAATCTGAGAGAGTCCATGCACAGCTTGACTGTTTTCTCTTCCTCGTCCACTATGGGCCACTGCTTATTGTAGATGAAAACATCTCCGCACCAAGGGCTTTTGGCATCCCGAGCTGTTTTACCCTGAAGCTCCCGCGTCATGTTGAGAAGCCATGGATTATTCTTTAAGTCCCTGTTCACTCTGAATATCATGATGTAGAACCCATTGTCCTCTAAACACCGAATTTCACTCACTCCCCACAACATCGTCTCCAGGTCTTCCAGGGTGATTTCGCGCAGGGAATTGGATTTTAGCGTTTTGGTATTGATCTGGAAGGCAAACAAGACCTTGCTTTGGTAAAACCCTTGGATAGCTTTAATCAACATGGAAGGTTCTTGCTCTTGAAGGTCTGATTCATCGCACGTGAATAAATCTACCTTTACCACCCGCGGGCTTGGAATCGCTTCCCCTGTCTCGCCAGATGTCGCTGGGAGGTGGATGAGGGGAATCGAGGCCACTGGAAGACGGCCCTGGTGGCGTAGAAAGTCCGAAGAGACGATGCTGTCCGCGGACGAAGAGGCCGCTGCTGACAACTCCGGCACTGATCCGACCTCACCAGCCATGCTCTGGTTGTGCCGACGCGACGTGTGAGAAATGTTCCAATTCGAGGTGAAGGCCTGAATCCCCATCACGCTGTCTTGGATCAGCGTCGCCATGTCCCTATAGGTGGCGGCTAGCGCCCTGGCCAGCCCGACGTGCGGCGGGGGGTAATCGGCGGGATATGCCCACATGGGGTAGATCATGCGGTGCGTATCCTTTGTCGTGAACTGCCCAAAGTGGCCGAGAAGCTGCCAGCACAGCCAACACGACTTCTTACTGCAACCGATGTAGTCGAGCGGCTTCGGGTAGAAGTTCTCTCGGGAGAAATGATGGAGCAGCTGGATCTCGCAGTGCACGCGGGCTTTGCCGCGACTCGCACGGCGGGCGATGAACTTATCCAGATCTTGTCTGATGGTTTTTCGACCGTTGCGTTCTTCATCGAGGCCGAGGTTGCCGACCCAAGACCCGATCATGTTCGTATAAGGTGCTACGTCCCACGATTCCTCAGGGGGCGACTTGAGAACCACAATGTCGTATGTGTATCCCTGCTGCTCGGGAGATTTGCAAAAATCGCTGAACGTAGTATATGTGTCCCCCAGCCGGCCTAGATAGTCTATCCACTTGGCCACACGGGCAAAATCTTTGAATGCCTCATCGATCTGGTCGGCATCGTTGTTGATAATTTTGTCCACTTCAAGGCTGAATTGGTAAAAGTCTGGGTCAGGCCGACACCTTGAGGCGGTCCGCGCGCATCTTGCCAGGGATTCGTCAAGGTCTCGGTCCGAAGGTGAAGGTTCCTGTCTAAATACCGTGCACGCCTCGATGGTGTCATTGATGACTGTCATGGTTCTTCGAGTGAGAGAGGGCCATAGCGATGTATTCACCCCTTCGGCACCCACTCCATTCCAGCTGCTGACCTTGCGCGCGTAATACCCGACGCGCGACGCATTGTACTTGTGCATGACATCCCACATGTCCCGTTGGAAGTGCTCTGCCACAGCCTCGTCCTTGCAGGATAGCTTGTTGAACCAGAGACATAGCTCCCGTGCAAACCCCTCGTCCTCGCTCACCATCAAGGCCGTCTCTCTGGGAGACAAGGGCGAACGATCCAAATCCTTACCGCTGACATTTTTGGCCACATAGATGGTTATTCGGCGCTGCTGCTCGTCGAGCACCATCCCCGTGGCGGACACGTGTGCTTGCGCGTCCTCGTCTTTGGACCGGGCGAAGCAGTCAGCTAGACGGTCCAAGAAGTCCCGGAGATCTCGCTTAGTCTTGGGTTGGTAGTGTCGTCCGTGATGCTCTGCGTCGCGGAGCTGGCCTTTGGCTGCAACATGAAGATAAAGCGCCGCTGCATAGAAGGAGGTCTTATCGAGCCCCGGGATGTTCCAAATGTTCTTCTGAGAATTAGGTGGTGGGTGGCTGGCCATGGCTATGCGAGGGCTTTTTCGTCAATCCTACTAGATGGGCTTGTCGGAGCAGGTGGCGGGTAGGATGAGGCTTGCTACGTTGTTGAGTTGCGCGTTCTCGTGTGATGGGATAGTAGTACTATGAAAATAGATGCAAAATGAAAAGATTCTGCCTAGAACATGTGGTCACAGGAACCGGATTAAGCATATTCCTCAGTGTGTCGCACAGATTCAGCCCAGTCCAGGCGAAGTCCTGGACTGGGCTGAATCTCGAGCGTGCAGTAATAGTCGGTGAGAGTTGAGGAGGGTAGCAACTCCTCGCCATTGGAGGTTTACTACAGCCTGGAAGTTACTATATGTACATAAGCTCCAGCCACAAGGCATCTAAAGCCTTATCATAATGATATGTCACTTTACTGCATGGCAATGTTACTAGTACATGCTTATGTTAGGCGTTATCGAAAACCTACATTTCATCACATGTACGTCATAGTCGACGCCCGAGGCAATAAAGGCGTACAGGTAGTCGAATCATAATAATATTTAGACTTTGAGAAGGTTAAAACTTGGCCCTTTCGTCGGGTTACAATTTATACCAGATTGAACACTATCCTCCCTAACACCAACTGATATATACAAGGTACCTAGGTAGTCAAGTATCCCACGAATACAATCCAACTGGGTCCACGAAATGCAAGAGGGAGGTTATAGGGAGTTAACGAAGTCGCTTTACTTGAGCGACCCTAGGATGAGAGAATCTGTTCTGACCTCCACGCCGCCGCCGAAAGGTGCATGGACGCCTTGGAGCCAAGTACGAGAACGAGTCATCGCCCTCCACCTTGGATCGACCGGATCGTTCGAAGAGCCCGTTGAATACACCAGCGCTTCGGATCTCGCTACGGTTCTCCGGAAAAAGGTTACGACACGTCGAGGTCCTTCGTGCTCAGTGTACCTCCTCGAGGGGCTCACTCCAGAGTTCGTCTCAGTCTTCGGAGGTCACTTCCAGATTCATCCATCTTTGTTCATGGACCACGACAGGCTCGTGCCCGCCGCTGGGAGACTCACGGGAGAGAATGGCGGTGTTCCATTCCTGCCGTCCTCAATCTGCGGGAGGGACCATGTTTCGTTCAAGTACCACGAGCCGCTTGTCCTTCCTACCAGGCCAACAGGCTTCCGGAATCTCTGCGAGATATCGGGGAGGCATATCGCGGTGACGAGGCTACTGGGCCAGCTTTCCAATGTCGTTATAAGCAGGCGCAAGTGTACTTTCTGGAGCAAAGAGACCGAGCCTGGTGGATGGTCATGTACGTATTACCTTGCCTTTGGGAGGGGAGGGGGACGGACCGAGAAGCAAAAAGAGCACGATCAACAAATACCTTGTCCCCGTCTGCCGCCAACCGATTTTAATCAACCATTAAGGCTGTTCGGGCGTTGACTGTAGCAGGTTTGATTATCTGCGACCCCCCGATTCGGCGCATCCTTACCGACTACTCTGGTAAACTGAGGTATAATGTCACTGTTTCTCCGTACAACTCTGGATATCTGGACTTTGTACCGTTGTCGTACCAGATGAACACGCAGTGCGGGCCTCCTAGGTCCTCGCTGCTTGATGATCTGCTATTCTATCTCAAGAACTACAGCGAAGCGTTGGAAAACCCGATCGTGCCAATGAGCTTACGCGCCTTTGTCGACAAGATTGTTGCCAGCCATTTCCTCAAGCTGGCCGAGTTCCTTCAGACTAACATCGATATCGTACAGTGGCACCTGTCCAGGAAACACGACCTAAGTTTGTTCGCCGTCGCGGCAGTAGAAGAACTCTGGAGCGATGTACAGGCCTGGCAGCGGCGGGCTGCCGAGTACCAGGATGACCTTGAAGCCACAATGCTGCAGCTGCACATCCCCCTGAAGGACCTGGAGGGCACCGGCATCCGGACGCGAAGGTGGACCCACAGCACCGCAGACTTCCAGTACCTTCTGCGCAGGTATCGCGAGCTCGGACGGCGCACGCAAGGTCTCTCCGACGCCATCTCGGCGCTGGGCAGCTTGGCGGGCAACCGCTCCATGTCAAGGTCGGCAGATTTGTCGCTCCAGGAGACGGCTCAGGCTGGCCGCGAGGCTCGAAGCATGAAGGCCCTCACCACCCTAGGTCTCTTATTCCTCCCAATGTCATTCTCGGCGTCCGTGCTCAGCATGGCTGACTCTTACTTGCCTGGAAACTCAATGTTCTGGGTCTATTTTGCTGTCTCACTCCCCTTAGTAGCGGTTGTGTTCCTGTTATCCTATATCATGGAGCTCGGGTATACTAAAGCCTCGATGAATTGGGCACTCATGTGGCCAATGGCCAATATCAAGGAGAAGGTGAGACGGAGACAGGGAGCTAAAGAGCAGAATCTGAGTCCAG
Source organism: Stenocarpella maydis (assembly GCA_002270565.1). Classification (NCBI taxonomy): domain Eukaryota; kingdom Fungi; phylum Ascomycota; class Sordariomycetes; order Diaporthales; family Diaporthaceae; genus Stenocarpella; species Stenocarpella maydis. Next base: position 97,208 of record NQMI01000002.1, read on the forward strand.
GCATAATATCGAACATTGTATAAGATAACTCTACCGCCTCAATATATGAGCAGTATAGATATTGTGGCAATACCAGTCAGGGAAACTACCAACCAGCAGGGCAACTATAGTACTGACCATAGTAACTGACTGTAGTCACTCAGTAACATGAAAACTAATCGCCAGCTTAAGTAGGTAGTCAGCAGGCACTAGGACCCAGTATCTGCGTATGGGTACCCATGGGTGGGTATTTCCAAGGCCTATGCCCAACACATTCACCACAATGAAGACGCCGCCAGGATTCTCCTCGTCCCCCCATAACTTCGTAGTCCAGAGAACCTCCCGGGGCATCACGGAGGGAGAGTCCAAACCGAACAATTCCTTCGCGGCCTCGTAGCATGTATGGCTTTCGAGACTGTATGTTGCCGCCCGCTCCAAGACGACATACCTCTGAGGACAGATCAACCAACGCCAGCACGCTCTGCATTCTTGAATACAGGGACTGTCCAGCAACGAAGTCTGATTGCTCCGCGGGCAGCATCTCATGGCCAAGACAAGCGGCTTTCGGACGACATCGGCTTGTCCGCCCTCACGCTTTGTGACGCCCTCAGTCCGCAAACCCCTTCTTCTTCGGCCAACTGCCTTGGACCAAAGATCAGTACCTTTCACGACTTCAGGAATGGCGCGCCATGACGTACACACATTTGGCGGAAACATACATTGACAACCATCATGCGTGGACAGGCGTTGTTCACGAGTACATCCAAGCTCGTGCGTTAGCAATTATGCGCCTGCTGCAGCCTTGGGTGGGGTCAAACAGCAGTACTAGTGACTTCAGGACCAACAGCAGCGGTCCCTAGCATTGATACTAATCCACGCCCAGGAGTTGTCCTGCCTTTTGAGGCGGCAGCGGGCTGACTGGTTGTTGAAATTTCCGAATACTACGAGTAGAAGAGTGGAATGCAAGAGAGTCACAGCGGCCTTCGACGCTACAAGAATAAAAGACTTCCGCAGCGCCGGGGATGAGGGAGAGCCGCCTTCAGACACGTCTGTTCAGATTTTTATTGCCACGGATCTATTAAAATGCGTGAACACGGACGGCAAAAAGTATTAGTCTGGTTGTTTTACGGTCCAGAAGGCCGAGGTGTCATGTGGTGCTTGTAGGTTCTGGAGCATTCGAGTCCTTGGAAAGTTTACATCACAAGCAATAATCAAACCATTATCTCCTATTACCGTCACTTGACCCAAAACTTCTCATTCAATTTCAACCCGTTGCAGCCTGGATTTTATATGTTCTTTGGGATATTGGATAGTAACTTCATATAAGTTTTGTAGGAATTCTGGATATCATTGTATGCTTTAACTGTTCTTCACTCCTCTATGAATGCCAAAGATATATTTTAATTCACTTGGTACTTATAAGCTGCATATGAGTTGTGTTGATTATTATCTTCTGGCTAGAACCCTGACTCGGGAATACTACCACAATTTTAGGGGATCAGCCAATGCCGCCAAGAGAGCTGATGACACGTACGTAAATAATGATTGAGCTGTTTGGCCACTGCGTGATCGCGCCTCGTCATGCAGTGCCTGCATGAGCAAGTTTCGCTCTTGGGTCCCGCACAACATGCCATTGCAGGGGTCAGGTCACGAACTTTGTGAGACCCTTCTGAGCAAGTTTCGATCATACACTCCGCCAATGGAATACATCAGCTGTGGGCAGCCGCCAAAAACGGACAACTGTCAACATGCTACAACGGATACATTATCCGTCCCACCAACAACAGGAATTATAAAAGCTCAGATGGCCTACCACCCTCGCCTTCATCACTCATCATCCGCACATGGGAGCCACGATGGATGCACTTAGCTCAGCCTCTGATTTCTGTATTTCCATAACGGCATTGATTACTTTTTTGATTGCTTTTGTTGGAAAATGTCGACCCAAACTTTGGTATAAAGGCGGCACCGAGGGCTGGAATTCCAGCCCGAACGAACGAATCCACTGCGACCTTCCTGGACACTGCCATATGTTGCCCGAGCCGCTTGTCTGGTCACAGCAGTGAGTGTACTTTTTTTGCTTTCCGCTTGTGCATGTAATTGCACCTGGACTGACTGTAGCGGTCTTGTATGTCTTTGCTCTAGACTCACCGAAGCTACGCTCGCAGTTGCCCTGCTCTCTTTGACTTTATTCGTCACTCGCGTCGTCTTGAGAAGGACTCGGCAGATGTCTCGAATCATCTCAGTCATATACGACAGTATTCTTTCCTTTTTCTGGTTCCGACTCCTCTTGTCGCAGGCCTCAGGCGACTTCACCGACCCGCGACACCCGAGCCCTCGGCCATGGTATCTGACGCGGAAATGTCCGCTAGACACAGCTGTGCCGTGCTATACTGCCCAGGCAGGCATTGCGATATCGGCACTCGCGGCTCTATTCTACAGCGGACGGCTTATAGCTGCAGCCATAGCAATTGCAGTGCGGACGCTCAAGGCTCAAGAGAATGGATACCGAGGCGTAGCAATGAACCCAGACTTGGTGGATTGGGATAATAACCTCTGTCCCGAATGCGCCGGGGCTAGTGAAAAGGAACTGTATCGACGCCTTTATGGAGAGGCTTTGAGTCCTGTACTGGCCTTCTTTCCAGAGAATCTGAGGTAGAATGATACGGTTCATGGTCTCCGTACATAAGAAGCAGCTTCATAGTATTCTGGAAACTACGAGTTAGCCTGATATATCCAAGCATTTCGTTTTGTTAATTGATGTCACCAGTTTACATGTATCTATCTACTTGGTCAGACCAGTCGACGAGGGCCGGCTTGCCGTGATCAGGTTGAAGAAACACCAAGATTGAGAAGCAATATTGAAGATTACCGAATCCATACAAGGGCAATTTATGAATAAATCAATCCATTTACATTCCAAGGCCTTGAAATTTGTTATTATCTGGCTTCTACCTCAATCTCAGACTTGCCTGACGGCCTGCAGCCGGATAATAAAAGTTGATGCTGTCCCAACCAGCCCCTGTCCTATCATCCAACACGACTTGAGATCGCTAACCCACAGCGGGTATTAAATGGATATGCAATGCGCCCTCGAACCATTTCATAAAGCAGAGAAAAATCTTCTCCACTATCCAAACTGGTATCTTTCCAAGCTATCCCGATTGAATGAAGTTGACACTGATATAAATAAAATTAAAACCAACCCATAGAAAGAGAAGGGAGGGGGCGAGGAGAAGGAGAAAGAGAGACAGATAATTAAGCCTCATAAATTCCCACGAGGTCACACCAAGCGCGTTTGCTAGATTGACATCGGTCTTCACGGATGTGTATCCGCTAGATAATACTCCGGCCATAATAAGACAACAAAGAGCTATTTTTGAATGCGGTCAGCCTGTAGTATACCTAGGTAACTGCTGGGGTTGCATGCCAATTCCTCTGCGGCGTCCTGTAACTGCAACCGAAGTAAATGACCTTGCATAGCATCCTCCACTGACGAACTGAGATGGCACACCTACGAAAACCCAGGCACCTGCAGGCTCCGGTTATCACAGCCTATGAATAATGGTATGTTGGCCAAGTAAATGCTACATCGGTAAGAACGATCCTTACTGACCCTTTTACTAATGAGAATCTACTGCTCAATTTGGAATAATAACTAATAAATACGACTGATTACAGGACTATTAATAAGACTAGAGTTGTTCTAGAGCATGTCGATAGGTAAACCCAGCGACATGGATACCTGCCTGTATATGTGCTTGTGAGGTGCTCCCTTGTGATTGTAGTCAAAATTTCGGCACAACACCTGGCATGCTCAGGGCATCAACACGGGGACGGTGGCCCCATCTGACAGGTCATATCTCTGCTCAATATCCTCGGAGATACAGTAAGGATCAGCATACTACCTGCCCAAGTGAGTAAAAGAGTCCGATGCAGGTTTGCAAGGGCTTTTTCAGCTGAGTTTGTGTCACAATCGTGATTACCAGCTTCAAGCTTAAGGAAACTGCAGCGAACATACGGCAACCTTAAACAATCCGGATTTCTACATCTCCCATGAGTAGCTGTCATTGTATTCTATGTAATACCATTGATTCCTTCTATATCAGAAAGCCCGGGGTGTGGAAACAAGAAATATCTGATCATCAACAGCACGAGTGAGGTAATTCTTGCTTCGCGCAAGGCTCTGGCCCCTGCATTATCACGGCGGCCACGGTCAGAGCTAGCTGAAAATTCGGAGTAAAATTCCTTGAAGTATATGGACGCCTCTTGATGAAACTGGACTAGCTTTCCGTAGCCCACTCTATCCAGGTTCTAGACGCTTACTCCCCTGATGTTGTGTGACCACATAACTCACTTCGAGCTCTGTAGGGTGGTAGGGGGCAAAATTTTGATCAGATCAGAATACCTGGATATGATGGAAGCCAAGAAATTACTGGATGTCATTGGATGAACTGTTAAAGGGGATTTTTTGCTAGTGGTTGTAAGAGTGACATACCTAGGGCATGTACCTTGTCAGTGCTCTGAAACCCTGACGGATTTTGTGAGCATGAAGTATGAATCAAAAGCATAGATACTTATATGGATATGGGAGCCAGCGTGCGTAAACTGGTCAGGCGATGCTTTATTCCACAGTTCTCAATCTTCCGATTTCATGGGAGATTCAGCATCAGTCTAAATGCTCATTTCAGGACGACACATCTCAGCCGGTTACCGTGGACTCCTTAAAGCGCACCCCATCTTCCAATATCGGCCTACTCCCCTGACCGGTAAACATTAGAGGGCCATCTGCTTCTCAACATCGAAGTGCGCGACGAACTTTTGACCACCTAGATATCCTTGTTCAAGAGACCATCGTGTCAGTCAAGATGGACGACGAGAGTAGCGAGGCTTCGTCGTGCAATATGTGCGATGCAGCACTAGATAATCTAGTGTTCTGCGAAGGTTGCGAAGCCTATTACTGCGACGAACCCTGTTGGAGACAGTTGAAGAGCCACAGGAAGCAAGGCCTGGGTGCTGGTGGAGTTCCTCACGGGAAATCGAGGCCAGAGATTGTGGAAATGATCAAGAAGTCCATGGCGGAACCTAGGAATGATTTCGACGAAAAGGAGCAACATGTGAGAGATGTTGACTCAGTCTGGTTCGGCCTGAGCCAAGACGATGGTGGCGAGCCTGCACTGGCAGACTACAGACGCTATGCAACCGTCATGATGGAGTCCAACCCAGAGACCAGTGCGCCGCGCTATCCAGGACTTGTCTCATTTATTGGGCCGACTGGTATGCACCACTCAGATGACCTCAACCGGATGAGTTAGCTGACAAGCCTAGGCTCCGGCAAGAGTACCCTCATCAAGCTTCTCATCGAGCGGGCAAGAGATGGAGAACGGGGGGTCGCTGTTGATGTGCCTGTGATTGGGCGCAAAGACTGCGATATTCCTACGTCTTCAGATGTTCACCTGTACATTGACCCCGACACAACGACTGGGAGCCGGCCAATTCTTTTTGCCGATTGTGAAGGATTCGAAGGCGGCGAACGTGACCCGATGGCACAGCAGACTACTGCTTTGCAGGGAGGAAGTGCTGGAACAGCCCATGATATCAAGAGAGCGACTCGAGCAGTGACGAAGAGAGTCTTGAAATGGGCGTCTCGAAATTCACAACAAAGTGAGCAGACTAGCAAAAGGCAGTATGCTGTGTCAGAGATGTATCCAAGGATATTCCACGCTTTTTCGGATGTGGTCATCTTCGTGCTGAATAACCCGAAGTAAGCCTTCTTTTCTGGAAACCTTATAGATGTCCACCTAATTTTTGAGTTACAGGACGATGGAAGACGTGGTGGAGAAACTGCTAAAGTGGGCAGATGCAAATCATTCGACTTCGATCAACATGCCTTGCAAGCCTCATGCAATCATTGCAATCAACAAGTCGCAAAATTCAGCTCCTAACGAGCTTTGGAATCCACTGATAACAACGCGGGAATTCTTCAAGTCTATGGGCAGCCAGATCAACAAGAACCCCACCATTCTCAAATATGTCGAGAAGTGGAGAAGCTCGAACGCGCCTATCAATGACATACAGGAGCTTTTTGAAAGATACTACTGGACTATTACAGTGGTGAGGCTGCCGGAAAAAAGCAGATACGAACTAATGCATCGACAACGCGACGAACTCAGGGAGATCATCACAAATTGTTGCCAGTCAAGTCTCAGAAAAAGGAAGGCTGTGAGTATTCTTCCTGACGTTGACGAGTTCGGCATGTACCTCTCACTTGCATTCGATCATTTTTCCCAGACTCTCGACAAGCCGTTTGATTACGTGAAGGCTTCCATTCAGTATCGACCACCACCAGAAGCATTAGAAGATAACTTGCTGGAATTCATCATCTTGGTTGAGAAGGCGCTTCGTGCCCAAGGAAAGATTGAATCTATTCTTAATGCCATGACCAGGATTGTAGCATCTTACTTCATCTTAGACTCGTCCAGGAAGCAGCGCATGGGTCAGTACTGTTATTCTCCTTGATACTACCTGACATCCTCCCGGACCCAAGCTGCGAGTAGCTCAGCAATTTGTTGACAAGCAACACAGGTCAGCCTCAGCATTGGTTTGAAACAAATTTCACCGACCTAAAAAGAGAGAAAACCGCGGGATCAGATGCCGCAGTCAACTCCTACTACTCAATCTGCGAGTCAGCAGTGGACAGGTACTTCGCGTGGTTTGTGCCTTGTCAATATGAACGACCTTCCAACAACCTGACGCTTTACCCCGGCTTCAAGTGCGAAGTAGTCCAGGCCTGTCATGGTGACAAATTTCACCGTATGTCCTCTAAATGGAGGCAGGATATTTATGGGGAATTCCAGCACAAATTCATCCCTGAAAACTTCGCATGGGCGAGGAGAATACTTGGCGAATTTCGGCCATTACATGGACGCTACATGGCTAACGGGAGTCAAGACCAAGACACCCCAAGACGGAAAGCTGTTCGTGGACATGCAGGGCAGCTCGAGCAGTTCTTCTCGAAGGTGAACTTGTTCTCCAATCGTATTTGTCTCAGCTGCCTGTTCAATGTTCCTACCATCAGACTGCGTTGTGGCCATGTCATTTGTCACGAATGTGCTCTTGATTTTGGTATGCGGATAGACATTACGCAAGTTCAGATTGATCATTGCCCACTGCATCCCGGAAGAGCCGATCACGCCACAGGAGGGCTTGATATCCTTCAGCTGGATCCACCCAATGCTGGACTCCGGGTCTTGGTCCTTGACGGGTGAGTTGCCCACCAAATAACTCTCACGGTGGACTGAAGTTTGACTTTGTCTGACACAGCGGAGGGGTACGTGGTATTGTCGAGCTTTGCGTCCTCCAAGCAATTGAAGACTATCTCGGTGTACCACTGCAGTCTTTCTTCGAACTCGTTATTGGGACCAGGTGAGTCCAATCATCACAACCGTTGAGTTACCCGGCTAATTTAGAAAGCACTGGTGGGATCATCTCGCTAGGTTTCGGACATGAGCTATGGTCTGTTGAAGAGTGTATGAAACGCTTCACGAGCCTTGTCTCTTCGGCCTTTACTCCCCGATCAATCCAAAAGTATAAAGGCGTGAAGTATATTGAGCGCGTCATCAAGCGAAGCAAGTATAGAACACGACCATTTGAAGAGGCGCTTCGCGGCGTGTTCAGCGACTCGGCATTGTTTGCGCCCCGTAAAGATTCAGTCGTCTCTGCAAGGAGATCGGACCATGAGGATGCTGACAAAAAGTCCATCGGGCCTAGTCAAGACTCCAAGCCCTTGAAGGTGGCAGTCGCTGCCGTTTCAGAAGCCGGGAGGACGCCCTACCTGCTCTCAAACTACAATGTTGGGTTGCACCACTCGACAGAAGGCGAGAGTGGCTCGAAGCCACTTCATTATGAGCGGGCTCGGCCAGAGGAAGACTCCAACGAGCTACGCACCTGGGAAGCGTTAGTTATATCACACCAACCTCAGTATTGGCTATGTAAAGTCTGACTCGATGGACGTACAGTGCTAGGGCGACATCCGCAGCGCCCGGTTTCTTCAAACCATTCAAATCGAAGAGGTTCGACCTACCATTCATGGACGGAGCAATTCTGCACAACAACCCCATCCAGCTCGCCATTGAAGAGGCCAGGCGGCTCTCACAAGAAACAAATTTGAACGCGAAGCCCGACATTGTACTCTCCGTCGGCACAGGCAAGCCAAAAGATAAGCAGCCAGCGGATATTCCAGAGTATGCCGAGTACACGGCCTCGAAATCCTTGTCCCGTGCACAGGCCATGATGAAACACGAAAAGCATATGCCATTCCTGCAGATGCTATTTACAATGGTGGGCTACCAGATAAAGCTGAATGTCGACTGCGACAGACGGTACGACCAAGTCGCCCGGGAGTGGCAGAAGGACCCAGACTTGGCGGATCGACTGCATCGAATCAACCCTGACCTCGGAGAGGAACCGCCGGTGTTGGATGCGGTCGATAAGGTTGACTCCATCGCCCAGAACACCCGAGGATGGCTACAGGACAAGGACGAAAAGCGCCACATCCATGCCATAGCATGCAGGCTGGTGGCAAGCTCTTTCTATTTCGAGCGCCGCGGTAACGCAAGCAAGGGTCAAGGCTCATCTATCGACATCAAGGGCGCCATTAGGTGTCGCATCTCCGAGAAGGCCGAGGTGGTGGCTCTAGGAGAATTCCTCTCTTCCTGCAGGAGTGATCCGACCTTGGTTATCATCAACTACACTACTCATGACAGGGAAATCAAGATGCCGATAGAAACAATGGTATCGCATGGCCGTTTCGATCCTGTGGATGTGGATATCACCGTCTTGGGCGAAGATGCGGTTACGAGTATAGAACTGAAGTTGGAGCGTCAAGGGCTGCAAGATCAACGCCTGTTTCGCCTGAGTGGGTTTCCCAGGAAGCTGATCAAGGAGGACTTCAAGAAATCCCGGATGTCATGAGGGGACTGAGCCCTGGAGGCCACAACAGCAACCAAGAGGAAGAAAGCATTTCCGAGTAAATATCCACCGAGTATGAGACGGCGGCAATATTGTAACATCGTAATAGTGGGGATTGTTTTGCTAACTCTTTTGATTTATTTAATGACCTCAAATACACATGGGATTTGCAAGAGGCTACTGAACCTAACTTTTTCAATTTGTTATGCTACTCCGACCAACATCCAGACGGTCCCCGGGGAGGTCACGCCCAATTCAAGCAACTCCACGGCACGGATAGAAATCTGTTTATATGAAAGCTAGTCTCATCAAGCAAGTACTAACCTCAAGTAACATCTTCAAAGTAGTTGGGCGTCGGGTTTTGTTGATGCCATGTGAGACCAGCACAAAGAGGGAACACCGCATCGAACATTCTCGCCGCCGCTTCCCGGGCCATCATGAGGCTAATGAGGCTCGTGGCCAACGCATCCACGTACCAAGATTAGTACCAACAGCGTGCGGAGCTGATGATGTCGTTGAAGTCGAAGTTGCCCAAATTAGCGATGCCTGGGTTCCGGATATTGTAGATCTTGCGGCCGCCTTCGTCACAGTTGCGCCTCTCATAGACGTGGCATGTGACGCCCGGGTCGGGGCCCCACGAGCTGATGCTATCCTCCCAGGGGTTCACAAAATTTGCTGCGTAGTATATATGTCAGCCACTTTGTAGTTACGTTATTTGAGATATGGCCAACTACGCTAATATTTGAGTTTAGGAGGGGACGGAGGACTGAAAGGGGGGTTGTTGGAAACCAAGAAGAATTCACATAATCATACGCCTCAATGCGTCGGATCTTTGAAATTAGGATGGTTCAAGATATCTCTATTCCAAGACTTACCGCACTGGTCGTTGGTCCAGTGCATGACTGAGCATGCCGGCTGGAAATCGGCATTGATGCAGACATACGCATTGCCGCTGGACTGCCGGGTGGAGAGCCCGCCGGGGGGGGTTGTGGTTGGTTCCAGAACGGGGCTCTCGAAATGGGCCAGGTGCTCCTCGGCAAAGGTCGTGTTGAAGGGCTCGACGCCCTCCAAAGCAGCGTACTCGGTTGCCTCCGATGGGGCGAACACCGAAGCAGCCACGAGCTGCATGGCGATGAACACGGAGGTGATGGTGAAGCCCATATTGGAAATCTTGCGGGAGAACAATGCTTTTGTAAGACAGGTGTGGGTGTTAAGAGTCCAGATAAGTTTCTTAAGTATAGGATGGTAGGCAGTGGTGGAGACACTGACAGGCTTTCCTCAGAGCCTTGGGAGAAAGACCAATCGAGGAATTTATACGCCATGATGATCAAAGCTCGGAGTGTTGTCTCCGCCGTGAGCTTTGGAATCATTTTAGAGCAACGCCACCCAAGATCCATCACTGAAACCCGGTTTCAGTCGAAGCCCAAGATGGCAGGTACGATCAATCCAAGAGATACAAGTCAGAAATAAGATGAGTACCCTAAATTTCAAGAGTATAAAGATTGCTGATCAGATGCAGTCTGTGGATACATTTTGATTTGGCTTTGACGTGGAGGTCCGGAGACGCTCTCGCCAAAGTGGCGATCTAGGACCCCTACCATTCATGGCACTGGTAGTCACTCAAGGAGTAGTGAGGAATACCCCACATATTCTAGGAGTAATAACAAATGTGCAGGTCTCAGACACTTGTCACACAAAGTACTTGAAAGTAAAGCCTAGTCATTGAGTTCTGAGAGGCGGACTTGCTTCTGCCGCGCAGCTAAAGAGACGTTTGCTACCGGCTAGACCGCCCCATTCCCTTGGCATTCTCACCGAGAACATGAGCCAAGAGGAAATGTCTCTCAGGGCCCATAGGGGGATTACTCACGCAAGTCCAGTTAGCCATCGCATGATCATTTCCTATGCCTACCTAGAGCTGAGTACCTACGCGATGCTAAAGCGTACGGGTCAGATGTTATGTGCTTCCAAGAGACGTTTGATCCGGGCGTGCGTGAACCACGATCCAGTCTCGAAAAGTGCATTCGCCGCCATCATCGAGGCCGAGTTCCTGAGCACTTTAGCAGCAGGAGAACTCGGCTGTACAATCTTCTTTGAGTCTGCATATATATGGTGCTGTGGGGGGATTACAAATTGTGAGCACATGTGTGGCGCTCGGTGGGCTCTTCGTGCAGGACGAGGCAAACAAGCGTGTCTCAAAGTTCACGTGAGCTATCCTTCAACGGGGTTCCTCCTCGATTAGACGGGTGGTTCAGTCGGCCAGAGAGGTAAATTCATCCAGGGGATCTGAAAGATTTGTGTGGTGGAATACGACTTTGGATATTCACCTTGTGACGGTCGAGGGAGCTAGGAGAGAAACAGTATTGCCTAGAGAGGAACCAAAAAGAGTCAAGAAATAACTAACTTCTTAGACCCGAGTCCATCAGTCAGTCGGCTCCGGGCCTCCGAGTCTCAGTAACGATTTCGACCGTGACCAAGCCAGGGAAAAGTCCGAGAAGCCTACTGAACTTCTCTCTGTCCATTCTATGCTGTCCCGTCCGCGCCAGAGTCACACTTGAATGTGGGAATAAAGCCCTAAAAGGGAAATGAGATGATCATTCGATTTATCCGAGAGAGCTGCGAGCGATTCAAAGGGGCCTTGTATCAATGGCGTCTAATAAACGCATGTCGCAAACCACCTCACCGCCCACCCGCCGCGCCTGCCGATGCCATCACACACTATTTCTGAGTTCATGTTGATCAAGAAAGGCATGGCGGGCCAGACCGATGGCGGGATGGTCAAATAAGGCAATAGAGCGAGCATCCCCGAGCCGAAATTTCTCACCACCTGGCTCACTGTTATAAAGAGGTTCAGCTTGAGGGAAGAGCTCATGAAGACCGAATCCTTCACTACGAGCAGGCAGCTCGTGATGAGCACCCAAGTATTATGTTTTACTGTGTAGGTGACCTACTATCCCGCAATTGGCCCATAGTTTGGCCATACGTCAAATCTGCGGACAGATCCAGAGCAAGCCAATCCGACCAGCGCTGCAGCTCTGCGGGCCTTTCTGTCCCTGAAGGCTCTCTCATCTCTTCGATAAACAGGTCGAGGTGTCTGTGAATCGTAGGCTCTTTGGACCTGAAGTTCTTGGCGCTGAACGCAGGCGCGAGTTTCTTTGCGACCTCACGGTGTCTTGCGGGGTTGGCTTCCCCGGAGATGCCGCCGTCAACGGTATCCAGAGCATCATAACCGACTTGGACGAAGCTTTCGAGGTTGTTCTGTTGGGACAGGTAGATATCTTTATGCTCGGGTGCCTTGGACAGGCCTTCCTTCGCGGAAATTGACAGTCAAGCCCAACGGTACCCCTTACTAGAGCTTCAGGATGGCCGAGATCGCCCTTCGGTGCTGTTCTGGGAGAGAGAACTGACATTGAGCTGCCTGCGGGTTTACAAAAACAAGCTCGTTGGGGCCGATCCTCACTACATCCCCTGGGGTAATGGTAGGGTCTCAAGTCAGGTTTAAAAGCGATCCACATGACTGAGATGGATGGATAGTCAACTAGTACCGTATTTTGCCAAAGCCTCCTCAATGAGTCATAGATATCTCCCGCTCATACTAAAGATTCAATCAACATTCTGGGCAAGCAACCTCCAGGCGAGCAAGACGCACCATGCACGAGCCCACCGGAGGTCGGACACGGCAGCAAGTCTTGGGCCGGGATACTTTGAGAGCGGGTGAAACCTGATGTTGTATATGGCTCGAGAGACCAAGTATGCCACCATCTATAATACAATACGGGTCAGACGCGCGACTCATCCCACCACCACCAGTTAGTTATCTACCAGGAAGGCGAGAGTCGCTTGGCCCCGAGGCCAAAGCTCACCAGCGCGGCAACAGGGGCGATGGGATGACCCACCAGCCCGCGGACGACCTGGACAACAGACGCGGCAATGCCTTTTGCGCCGGGCTCCAGATGCCGGCTGGACACAAGACTTGCGACACCGTCGGGGTTCATCTTGCGCGCAACGGGGATAGCAGACGGTTTGGCAAATGGGGCGGCAACAAGGTACTGTGGAAGGCGGGGAGTAGATGCAAAACGGGTCTTGGTATTCTGGAGTGTGGGCCAAGGAGAGGGAGGATGTTATCCCCAGCCCCAGCCCCAGCTGGTGCGAGTTGACTGTTGGTTTGTTGTTGGTAGCGCACCCACACCAATAATAGATCATAGACCACCAATAACTTCTTCAGGGGGTCAGCGCTACTGACTCCCAGGGTCGCCATCCTTGACTCGGGTACCAAGACGACCAGAAATTAATTGCACATGTGCTACACTGATAGCGTCAAAACACTGTGTATTAGAGGACTTCATGCTTTGCTGCCCTTGGCTATGATGTATTCCAAACAGCTATGTAAGTATTACCTTCGAGCATGCAACTCCGACAGTGTCCGGGCCTCAGAACAGGATCAGCCCCATAGCCTAGCTTACTAGGTAGGTACACCCGGGTGGTGCTCCGCAATCAATCATCTCATGCTTCTTTCTGCACAGTGATGCTGGACCAAGCACAACTCATTCAACCAATACATAGTAGGTAGACACACCTGCGTTTCGCGCCCGTCACCCACTGCATGCCTGGTAAACAGCAAGCATCGACACGCAACACGGGAACATCACCGTACCCATCCAGAAACCCCCAAGACACGCTGGACGTCCTCAAGGCCAAGATTTATGTTAATGCATCTCATTAGTTGGTGTAGATATATGCCCCGCTCTACCCTGCTCCGCCTCCAAATGGTACATAGCTCTTCTCGTCACAACCCCCCTCCCCCCGGGGTCCCTCATCTCACTCTATCCAACCAAACCAACTAACCCTACACGCCTTTCCTTCGCCCTCCATCGCCCCGCTCTGCGTCTGCCTGTGGTATGGTATCTCAAAGCAGAAACAAAAAAAAACAATAAGCGAAATACACCAACAAACCCTGGGGCCCGAGCAACAAGGCATGTGTGTGTGTGTTTGTATGTAAATGTCAACCAGTCAACCAACCAGACTGAGCCACCAGCAGCCAAGAACCGAGCCAGGCAAGTATGCTACCTAGCAACACAAGATACCCGCACGATGCTTCAAAAAAGGAGAGAAGAACTCTGCGCGCAAGACATGTCGCCGGCTGGGAAAAAAATCGAGCAACTTTCTTTTCGAATAGACAAAGGCGCAGGAGAGAATCTCGATTGATGTATTGAACAAGGACAACTACAACTTCCCTTCTTTTTACATGACAACCTAAATCCGGGTAATGAATCCAAATCAGCCTCGCTATTCACCAATGACCCACCCCCGAGGCAGAATAGAAAACACCGGACATGTTTTTTCAGAAGGGAGGGGGGGGGTTGGGAACGGATGAACATAAAACTTACACAGTCGTCCTTGTCCTTGGTCCTCGGGATCCCCATCTCGTCAAACGTCGCCGGCCCGTTGCCCATCGTCTTGCCGTCCGGGTGGTCCGTCGGCTTGCGCTGCGGTTTGGCCGGCGCGCTGGCCGCGCTGGGCGCGGGGCTGGCCGGCCCGTGCGACGACGCCGACGTCGNGACGGCCGCGCGCCAGCCGGGTTCTGCTGAGGCGGCGCGCTCGACCGCCCGCCGTTGTCCGCGAGCGCGTACCCGGCCATCGGCGGCCGCGGCCCTGTGCCCTGCCTGCCCGGCTGCTGCTGCTGCTGCTGCTGCTGCTGCTGCCCCCCGAGCGAGCTCGACCGCCCCCCGTACTCGGGCCCGGGCATGGACCCTGCGGGCGGGATCATCGGTGGCGACTGGGGGCCCTGTTGGCCGCCGTACGGTGCGCCTCGTCCTGCTGCTGTTTGCCGGGTTGGGTTGGTTAGTCTGCTCTCTGACGAATGTCCACATGGAAGAGGGCCGAAGTTGGATGAAAATGATGCCATACCATTTCCACCCGGTCCGCCCATGGGTCTCCGCCCGTCTGGGCCTGGTGTTCCCATGCTGCCCTGCCTGTATCCTCCTGGCCCGGGGCTCTGCTGCCTGTACCCTCGGCCACCCGGTCCCATGCCAGGTGCTAAGTTGTTGGGCCCAGGTCCTCCTCTCCCGGCGCTTCCCGGGCGGATTCCGAAGGCACCTTGGTTGGCCATCGGTCTCTGGTAGCCGTCGTCCGGGTATGGGGCGGCAGAAGACGGCCTGTTGACGCTGAGAGGGTAAGGTTTCGTCTCGTCTTCGGGGTAAGGGGCTGCCGACTTTGGCCTCATGGCGAGGTTGCCGTGGTCGACGTTGACGTTCAGGCCGAAAGCAGGCGGCCGGCCGTCGGCGCCTGCAGGCCCGTGCCTGGGGGACGGATTCGGCGATGCTCTCGGGCTCCTCCCGTTCGGGTCGTTTGGCGTCGACGGGCCCTCGGGCACAGCCGCCATGTGTTGCTGGTCCTTGAGCCTCTGGAGCCTCTCTGGCCGCTTGCCCCTCATGGAGCCGTGCTGCGACTTGATCCTGGTGAGGGCGGTCGTCTCGTGGTCCTTCTTGGACAGGCTCTTGTTCCTCTGCAGGCTGTCCAGGCGGCCGACGGCGTCGGGGTTGCCATGGGCCGCTGCCAGCTCGTACCACCGCCGTGCCTCGTTCAGGTCCTTCTGCATGTGTATCCCGATCTCGTGGTAGTAGCCCATGGCGAACTCGCCAGTGGGCAGCTTGGCGTCCGCGGCCTGTTTTGCGTACTTGAACGCGAGCGCCTCGTTCTTGGCGAAGGCGCCCTCGTAGCCGAAGAGGAACCACCGGCTGACGCCCAGCGCGGCTTCTGGCTGGCCCTGCACGGAGGCGAGGCCATAGTAGTGCAGGGAGTAGGCAGGGTTGAAGTCGCACCCGAGCTGGCAGAGCTCGTAGGCCTGGCCCATCTTGAGCTGGGCCTTGGCGAACCCGAGGTAGGCCGCCTTCTCGATGTACTGCCTGGCGGTGTCGACCTTGTAGGGGAGCACGCCCTCGGGGACGGTGATGTCGGGGAGGTCCCGGGCGATGAGCATGCCAAAGACGTAGGCTCCCTGGGGCGCGTCCTCGTCGGCCGTGTCGGCGGCCCTGTTGATGAGGTCGATGCCGCGCTGGAAGTCCTGCCTCTGGCCGTGTTGGCCGAGCAGGGACATCATGCCGAGGCGGTACATGGCGGCAGAGTCGCCCAGCCTCTCGCCGTTGTAGTAGTGGGTGATAGCCTTGTCGAACTCGTTCGAGTTCTCAAAGAGCATGCCCATCCTGTACTCGGCGCGGCCCCAGCCCTGCTCGGCGGCGAGCTTGTAGCCCATGAAGGCCTTCCTCTTGTCCTCCCTCACGTCGAACTTGCCAAACTCGTCCCACTTGGCCATCATGAAGACGGCCTCGGGGTGGTGCTGCTCGCTGAGGTACCTGATGATGTTCATGGCGTCGACGCGCAGCTCGTGCTGCTGGTGCGGGGTGGTTGGGCGACCGCCGTGGCCGGCATCCCGGGCGCGGTCCTCGGACGCGATCTCGACGTAGTTGAGGGCGTCCCTCGCCCACGACAGCTGCATGTTGACATTGTTGGAGTGCAGCACGTGCTCGCGCGCATTGTATAATATCTCCTCCTTCTCCACGTCGCTCGGCGGGATGTTGTCCCCCTTGACCTTGGGGAAGGGGGTATAGCTGGGCATGTCGGTGACCGCCATGGGCTTGTAGGGTGCGTGGTTCGGGTCGTCCTCGAACGGGCGGAAGTTACTGCTGTCGGGCTCGTGGTTTTCACCGTAGCCGCCGCCGTAGTTTGCCCCGGCGCCGTTGTTTGAGTGCGGGTGTCGGGCCTGTCCTGCCTGATATTCCATGCGCTGGAGGTCCTGCTGCATGTTTTGAGGAACCTCGGGCATTACCCTGCAGTGGCGCGCGATCCAACGTCAGCCAGTCTCTCTAGCTCTCGGCTCCTCCCTCTCCTTTTTTAGGCGACCGGAGGTGGTCAATCGCGGCCAAGAAAGTACAGCGGGCCGACTGGGTCGCACAAAAATGGGGGGTGTGGTCGGTGGTGGGGATTTATTGTTATTTGGCCTCTGGACATACCTCTGGGGAGCCGGAGCATACATCTCGGGCATGGAGTAGTCGTCGTAGCCTCCGGGAACAAAGGTTGCTGCAAACTGCGGCATGTCGCTAGAAACACTGCGGCTTGGCTGGATGGAGCTGCCTGCATAAATAAAAGAAGGATCGGTCAGCCAGAGTCCCTTTTCCGGCCCCCTGCAAGGTGGCGGGCCACAACAACAAATCTCCAAGGACCCTGAAGCTCTCCCAGACTGGGTCAGGAGGCAGGCCGTCTAACGAGAAGCGAGAATGGACAGGAGGGGCGGGCTCGAGTTCTAGAAGGAGTGTTGGAGCGGGACAGGTTTGTTCGGGCTGGCCTGGTCTGGTCTGTATATGGCAGGGCCTGTGTGCTGGTGGGTTCGGCCGCCAAGAGAAAGACACCAAGATCTAAGTGGGAATGGGAGGGGGGGGACCCGTGTGCTGTTCCGGAGGTGGGTTGCGTGGTGGTGAGCAGCCGTGGTAGTAGTGAATGAAGTGAATATTGGCCGGCGGCCCCCTTTTCTCAAGGTGGGGAGAGAGTGAATGAGAGGGATTGGTTCAGGCCAAAGTTGGCCCAGGATGCCTCTCAGTTGACTGATGACTGACCGGACCCGACCACACACACGCACACACGCACATACGCACACACAGACACCTCAAGATCCGGATCCAGATCCAGCTCGCCAGCGGCAGCAGCAGGAGCAGGAGCAGGAGCACAGCCGGTCAGTCAGGTCGGGTTAGCTGAACTGAGTGAGGATGGCGCGCGAGTTGCTGCGTGTCCCGCTTTCGTCACAGAGGGCCGAGGAGTGGCGGGCTCCACCATTTGGGTTCCGTTAGATTGATCCCGCGAGGGGGGGCGCTGTGGCGAATCATGCAGCTCCAGGGCCCGGACACGTAATGGCACAAAGGGCCTTGTCATTCAGCTTTGTGTTTGTGTCCTGATTGCTTGGGGGGCGCAGCCTGGCTTGATGACGCCGTTGGTTATTTCCCCCAGGCCTAATCTAGGCCCGCACTAGGGTGGAGCTTGTAGGTGTTTCGCAGGCTGGCCGGCCGGCCGGCAGGACGGCAGGAATACCCCCCTTCCCCATATGCATAGCTTGTCTGCTTGTCCGGTGAATCCCAAGAAGAGTTTCTGGTGCCTGACCGGGTGTGGGCTTTGGCTGCATGCCATTTTTAGAGTTGCCGGGCCGTCCAGGATACAAGAATACGGTGGGCCAGGCCGCTTATCGAAATGTCTCTGCGTATTGGCCGCAATCGCAAATAATAAAGGCCTGGGTGCCAGGATGAATATTGCCAATAGCCTCTCTATAAACCCAGAGTCGCAAGCAGCAGGTTGCCTGCCGCATGCGTGGTGTCTGGCATGCGTGGTGTCTGGCATGCGTGGTGTCTGGCATGCGTGGTGTCTGGCATGTGTCTGTGTCTGTGTCTGTGTGTGCGTGTGCGTGTGCGTGTGTGCGTGTCGGTTGTCCGTTTCGCGACCCTGGCTCCATTCACTTTGCTTCTCAAAACACGGCATCCATGAACCGCAGCCATGCACAGGTGTGTGCGTGTGTTTGGGGCAGTCCCGGGAGAGCTTCAGGGCCGAGATGGCGACAGGCGAGTGGGCACGAGGCCTTCTCCTGTGGGCAGGTCCGCCTCTCCAGCTGCCTGTCAAGCTGAAAGGCCGTCTGGCTGGAGCTGGGTGGCGGAAACCAACGAAACCTGCCATGTGCCTGGCTGGCTGGCTGGCGGGGGGAGTTCTCAGGTGGGGAAAAACACTGCTACTTACCAGCACCGAGCGGCGACTGGGTCGGCATCACTGCCGCGGAAACAGCCCGTGCGCCACGAGGCGTTGCTGCTGCTGCTGCTGCCGATGCATGATATGCTGCTGCTGGAGCCAGTCCCGGACCACCCGGGTTGTCGTACCTCTTTGCCTGCTGGTTGGGCCGGGCAGCGCGCGTGTAGGACGGGAGCGAGTTCCTGCCCGCGGGCGATGACGAGCTCATCGTGGGCTTTTTTGTTTTGTTTTTGTTTCCTGGCTCGGCCGGCGCCCTTGTTATTATTGGGTTTATCCTTCCTCCCTCGGGGTCTCGTGGTCGGCTCCGACGCCCGTGGTCTTTGGAAGACGTTGTCGCTCTGTATCGGATTAGGAGTAGTAACTTTGGGTCGGCGTGAATGGTTCGGACCCTGGAATTTTGGCTGTGCCGCAACAGGCGCTGTGTCTCGGTCTCGTATTAGGCGATTCGATTCCGGGTGTCGCGGAGGATGGATGACGGCCGCGCCTCAATGCGTCAGCGTCAATGCTGAGGCTCCAGTGGAGGTGACAAGGACAGCCACAACGGCGCGATTCAAGACCAAAAGGGGCGAACTCGCTGTTGATGTATACTTGGCTGTTGAATTTTGGATTCGAGAAAAAGAAGATGGTAGAAACCAATGATGTCAGGGTGACTGACGGTGTTATTTGGAGTGCCTGTGGTTGGTGGTGGGCAGGCGTGGGAGCCGCTTGCATTTGGAGGAGTTGGAGGATCACAAGCCGCCTGGGCGTGTTGCTCGGCTACTCCAAGACAGTAAGCAAGTATCTGTGAGTGGGAGAGAGTCTTGATGCCTAAATCATTGCTGCAGACGTGAGGGTTAAAAGGAGGCCTTCACAGTAAATACTCTGCGTTGTTGTCCGTGAGCAAAAAAAAAAAGACAAAGCGATGACACCCAAGCCCAGCCAAGGACAAGTCAGAAGAGGGGGGGGGGTGGTCAAGCAAACAAAAAGAAGTCCGGGTGATATCAAAAAGCATAATGGCACTCACATTTCGTCCTCATTACTTGGTATTCTTTGGCCCAAGAACAAGTCAAATGAGCAGCAGGTCACAACCCCAATTTGGTAGAGGTACATGCATGACCTGCGCATTGCCGCCCAACAAACCTCCAAAGAACTTCCAATCGGCTCCTCATCAACCTGTTGTCGGTCATCCCAGGGCCGGGCCAGGCCGGGTTTAGCCACATTTCACATATTCCTGTCAAAAATGCAGCCAGAAATAGAACACTGACAGCCCAGTCTCTCACATGCTATCGGAAGGGACTGGCAACACTTTTCTTTGTCATTGCACAGTGACTCACTGTCAGTGGGACAGATTTCATCAAAAACCAACAGGGTCGCCTCATCCATCCCCTAATAACTCGCGACTCTTAGACAGGAGGGAGGTGGCGGAAGAAAAACTATATGCATCTACCCGTCGCTATTCTGAAATCTAGCATGAAACGGCCGGATGATTCCCACTCCGTCGAGACTCGGCCGACGGTCGTGGTCGGCAGGATCACAGACACCTAGATGCGAAGATGGCTCGGCACAAAAGACCGAGTGCAGAGACAGATAATATGATTGTTCATATCTCCCCAAAAGACACCAAGCAATGCAAATAACTAGCTGCGACAAAGAAAGTTGAAACCCATGGCATACCCATGCCTCCCTTTTGCTCGGACGCCAACTCCGTGGTGAGAACTCCGTTTTCTGAGAGACTAGACGCTTCTATCACATCAGCGGACCAACAAAAAAAAAAGGAGCAAGGTCACATATGATCATCACACTCAGTGTGAGATGTACTGGAACACAGCCGAGACGTTATGCTCCCCACACTCCTGCCGCAGCAGCAAGTCCTGTATGCCCTCGAGCCCCTCGTTGGCAAAATGATTCCACGTGCTCGTGTCACCATACAGCATCGCGGGCGCCTTGATGAACTGCTTCCCGTCGGGCTTGCACCTCTTGCACTTGAATGTGTCGTGCGTGTCGCTGCGCGTGTCGGGCCGGTACTGGAACAGCTCCCGCAGGCTGTCGAGGCTGAAGTGCCGCTCCACGTCCTCGGCCTCGTCCACCACGCACGACGACAGCGACTGCTTGTGCGACTGCCGCTGGAACACCTTCTCCTCGATCGTCCCCGTCGCGATGAACCGGTACACGAAGCAGTCCTTCTTCTGCCCGTCGCGCCACACACGCGCGAGCGCCTGCTGGTCTGCCGCCGGGTTCCAGTCCGGGTCGAAGAGGATCAGGCGGTTCGCCCCGATCAGGTTGATACCGCACCCGCCGGCCTTGCTGGACAGGAGGAAGACGAACTGCCCTCCGTCTGGGTCGTTGAACTTGTCCACGAGCTTTTGCCGCTTGTTGACGTTCATTGAGCCGTCCAGGCGCAGGCACGGGTAGTTTTCGTTGCGGCACATGCGCTCAAAGAGGTCCAGCGTGGTTGTGTAGTTAGAGATGAGCACAATCTTGTCGTCAGTCTCAGCCCGGATCCTCTTCAGCATGCGATCAAGCACTGCCATCTTGCCGCTGTACCACGGCTTAACATCTCGGTCACGGCCTCGTGACTCCTTAGGAACGTAATCATCTGGGAAGTGCTCCTCGCAACCGGGGAGGTTCTTGGACAGCTCAAGAAGGTCTGGATGGTTGCATAGTTTCTTGAGGATGTTGATGGCTGTGAGGGGCTGGCTTCCCTTTCCGCGCAGCAGTGCCTGAATATCGGGACTTTTGATGAAGTAATTGTAGAGATCGTGCTGGAACGGGGCATTGCGGCAGAAGACAACATGCTCATACTTCAGTGGGAGATATTTGGAGAGGAGGTCGTTGGACCTGCGGATGATAAACTTGTTGACGATCCCGAGCAGCTCCGACAGGCACTCGTCACCCCTCTGGCGGTCCTTGTCGGATGCATCGGCATCACGACCTCGCAGGATGGGGATCTCAAAGCGCTTCCGGAACTCCAGCCGCGTCCCCAGGAGACCAGGGTTGGCGAAGCTGATGAGGGCAAAATACTCTGACAGGTCGTTTTGGATCGGGGTGCCCGACAAGATGATCCGGCGTTGCACATCGAGACTGTTGAGGGCTGTGAAGGTCTGACTCTCGCCGTTCTTGAGCCGGTGGCCCTCGTCGGCAAGCAAGAGCCCGATCTTGCAGTGCTTGAGCTCCTCGACATTGAGGCGCAGCGTCTCGTAGGAGACAATGATGACCGGACGCGTTACAGACCGCCCGCTCGAGATGGCCCACTGCTTGAGCTGCTGGTTAAGCTGCTCCTTTGTGGCCTTACCATCGATGGCAAAGGGATTGATTGCGCCTGGGCCAAGCCACTTGACAAACTCGTTGGCCCAGTTCTTGACCAGGCTCGAGGGGCAGACCACAATCGCCTTCTGTATCGTGGTCTTGCCCGCGTCCGGGGACTGCTTGAGCAGTGTCCACAGCAGCGTGATGCACTGCAGGGTCTTCCCTAGCCCCATTTCGTCAGCCATGATGCAGCCATTGGCCTTCTCGTCCACCATGCCTGTGGTGCAGCGGTACATGAACTTGACTCCCTCGATCTGATGCGGACGCAGGACCTTGGCAAGCTTCGGGTCGATGACCACTGGCACACGTGGGTGGTCTGTGGCGACCTTCTTCTTGATACCAAGAATTTCGGCCAGACTCTTGTGTACGAGTGGCGCGTCCATGACCTCGGTCACGGGAGCCTTTTCGGCTTCGTTTGGCTTCTCGATCTCCTTTGGCTTGTCATCGATGGTTGGGTCGTAGAGGACAATAGAGAATTCGCCGCTCGGGTCGTGCAGGGGCTTGGCGACGAACACGGCGCCGGTCCTCAGGCCCAGCGTGGGCGGCGGGCGGTTGGGGTTGAAGGAGGCACTGTTCTTGTCGACAAAGGGGATGGTGAAGGCCTTGCGAAAGACCTTGTCCTTGTCTTTGACCTTGAACACGGGGAAGCGATTGGCATCCCGGTTTGCGAGGGCGAGGCGGTCCTCGTTGGTATATGGCTTGTCGGCATCGACATCGACCTCTCCATCGGCCCCCTTGTAGTCTATCCTCCTCTTCTTCCTGGCTGGTCGATCTGCTGCAGCCGCCCTTGTTGCGGAGCCGGGACATTTGAATGGCTTGTGGAGTCTATCGATAGTCTGCGGCGTGGGGAAGCGACTTCTCGGCGGGACATTCTCCTTGTTGGTCCTCGGGGTCGACGCGACCTCGGTCCTGCAAGCCATGAGTATTTGGTCTGGGCACGGCAGGGTGGGAAGGGCGTTAATAATGATGATGATAGTATGTGTACTTACATTTTGCCCTCTCTGATGATGAAATTCGAGCTCTTTTCTCCTGTCGAGCCAACCTTTGCCACTTTAATGGCCTCGGGTATGCTCGGAAAAGGCACGGGTGGATGTTGTTTACTTGACTCCGAGGGAGCGCGACTGCCAAGGTCGAGTCGACAGGCGACGCGTCTGCCTCGCCGGGTCACGTGCAACAGCACGTGCAGCAGATGGTGGTCGATGATACGCCGACTTGTCATTGAGTGAAACTCAAAATGACAATCATAATTGAGGTTGAATAACTCAGGACCGCGGGACTGGCTATGGCTGTGGATTCAAACAGTGTTGATCTTCTTTTCTAGCCCCCTCGACCACTCCCACCGCATCATCACGTAAACATCCGCTGGTTGTTGGACCGAGGTTGTTTCTTCTCTCCACGCAACCAACAACCTTGGCTGATAAAGTGTTAAGTCACTCAACCAATCTCTTCTCCTATACAATGCATATTGTTCAATTGGCATCCTCCAACATATGAAAAGTCTCCAGCTTAAAAAACTTAAATTCGTACCGCAGCTTCGTGAAATTTACCTGATGGGCATACCTCGAACCTCCTCCCCGGCCATCTCCACACAATCTTGCTGTCCACGACGGCCTCAACATCCTACAAATAGGCACCCGAACTGGCATTCATGTGACTATTTTCCCAGCTTAGTGCATAACTGAGATTCCAGGTATCATACCTACGTCAAAGCAACACCAATGGGCAGACCAGTCATCCTTGTGCTTTGATATCTGTGGACATCGGGGACGTCGGGAACTGCATAAATCATGTCCGCCGACTTCTGGGCAGGCTACATATCCGGCGCCGTCGGTATCGTCATAGGCAACCCCCTCGATATCCTCAAGGTCCGACTCCAGGCCTCCAGCAATGCGGCAGCAAACCCGTCCTCGGCAGCAGCATCCAGTCTGCCACTCCAGCCCTCCCCATCAGCATCTACCTCAGCCCTCAGCCTCCTCCGAAAGTTCTCAACAGGCACAGCCGCACCAATCCTGGGCTACGGCGCCCTAAACGCCCTCCTCTTTATCTCCTACAACCGCTCAGAAGACCTCCTCAACCGAGCCCTCTCGCCAAGTGGCATCTCATCCTCGTCCCCGAGCCCGGCGGGCTCCACAACAGGCTCGAACCTCTGGACAACCTTCCTCGCAGGCGCAATCGGCGGCCTCGCCACCTGGGTCGTCTCCACCCCGACCGAGCTGGTCAAGTGCCGCGCCCAGCTGGGCACCAGCCCGCAGGCCTCCTCGAGCTGGGAGATCACCAAGCGCGTGCTTTGCACCGAGGGGGGCCTCCGGGGCTTGTACTTTGGCGGGACGGTGACGGCGCTCAGGGACAGTGTTGGGTATGGCTTCTACTTCTGGAGTTACGAGCTTAGCACGCGCTGGATGGCGCAGTGGTCCAGGGCAACAGGCGGGGGCCAGCAGCCGGGCGGGGGTTCCTCCGCCGGCAGCGAGACCGCCAAGGTGTTATTGTGCGGCGGGCTGGCGGGCATTGTGACGTGGGCGAGCATCTTCCCCCTGGACGTCATCAAGACGCGGGTGCAGGCGCAGGTCCTCGGGGCCAGCACCATTGCCGTGGCCACGGGGGTGAGCAGTCCGCTCCTCGGCAGCCCGGTCCCGAAGAGGCTCGGGGCGGTTGATGTCGCCAGGGACGCCTACAGGGAAGGCGGGCTGCGAGTCTTCTTCAGGGGCTTGGGTGTCTGCAGCGTGCGGGCCTTCATCGTCAACGCGGTCCAGTGGGCCACGTACGAGTGGATCATGTTGGAGCTGGGACAAGGGAGGAAGAGGCCTGACAGTGTCCCCGCCTAGTCTTTATTGCTGCGGCCCCGCAATGCGGGTCAGACTGGATACTCGCTGGCTTGAAACATTGTTCTGCGGGGCCACAGATCAGTCATGCACAGCAGTTTGCTCGATATGCGCATAATTTGGGAAGACGTCACAAAGGGTATTAGTAACCTCCCAGTCGTTTGAGGGGGATCATCCAAACAAAAAGACCTGTGCGCTTTCTCGGCCGAGCTCCAGGGACCGTCGCATTCTTGCTGTCAAAAACTCATTGGCCGGCCGATCATGAATCAAATCATGATCGCCCCGGAGACATGAGCACTGACAGCTACCGGTTTACCAATCTCACGCAGCGTCTGCCTGTGCTTGCTTGGGGTGTCCATGAGACCTGGTAGGTTTGCAGTGGACAGTACAGACAGTACCATCTGGTCTGGGCTGTGAAGGGTATCCAAATTCAATGTCTAATTATTCTAAACGAGACCAGGACGGCATTTCGAGACAACCTCTCTGACGCAGATCTCCGAATTCGAAGTCCTGACACTGATACATCCATCTTTCTCGGCGGACAGCCATCGACAATCCTGCTGAGCCATACTAGGCGATGAGAGGACGCCTGACTGTACGCTCTAGAGAATCATAGTCTTCAGTATCTCCAGACACCTCTCAGGCTGGCTGAGGAAGGGGAAGTGGCCGGCGTCGATCCGCTCCGCCTTGAACCCTAGCGACTGCACGAGTTGCTCCTGCAGCGGGCCCGGCACGCACTGGTCCTCTGTGCAGATCAGGTAGCTCTTGGGGATGGTGATGTCGGCGGCGCTGAAGGTGACGGGCCTCTCGAAGGCATCCTGTGAGTGCGCCACGACGCCGTCCCAGTACTTGGCCAGGTCCTCGGGGCTGTTATGTCCGTCCTTGAAGAGCAGCCACCTGGCCTCCTCCTTGAGCTTGATGGCGTGGTTCTAGCCCGTGGGCGTTCTGTCAGCCATGGGAAACACCACATGGAGCATTCCACTTGCACACAACCCTCACGCACTGAGAAGTCATGCATAGGAGAAAAGGACATGAGGACAAGGCAGGGGTTAAAGACTCCTTTACAGCTCCATGACTGCATACCTTTGAATATGGCGGCGCAAAGTCCGCCCACACCGGCCACTGACCGCCGAACGTAGCAAGCACGTCCATGCTGGCTGCAGGGATCGCAAACGCAGCAACATAAATGATCTGCCTGAACCCACCCTTCTTCCCCGCGCGTGCCCTCTCCTCGACCCCGTTGCCGGCCGTCGCTGCGCCCGCGGGTACCCCGCCGTACGAATGGGCCACTAGGACAACCTCCCTCCCCTGGTCGAAGAGCGGCGCCGCGGTGTCGAGGATGACCTGCACGTCATCCTCCCACGTCTTGCCACGGACCTCTTCGCAGCCCCCTGAGGTGCGGAGGTGGGGGAGGTAGCATTCGTAGCCCGCGTCCTGGAGCTGGTGTTTGAGGGGTTCATAGGATGGGCTTGGGAGGGACCAGGCGCCGTGGACAAGGATTATTGCGGGCTTCTGGGATGAGGAAGCCATGACTTTTTTTCTTTCTTGTTCTTTCGGAACCCGGCAACTGATATGCTTCGCAGGTGAGATGGAGGGAAACAGAGAGAAGGAGGATGTGCAGACCAGGGGAGAACAAGGGATCGGCGGAGCTCGGGAGAGGGAGATGCGATGCGACGTGAGTTTTTCTCGTATCCCTGGCTGGGATCAACAATAGACGAATGGGAAAAGAATTATACGGCACCCGGGCGGAAGCCCGCGCACAGATAAGTGCACCGCGGCAGCCCTGGGGCTTGGTACACTTCTGTTCATGATCGCCCGGTGGGGTGGTGGGAATCGTATGACACTCATCACCGCGAGCCTCATGGCAGATAGGAAACCGCCCTGGTGTGGATTTCTGGGCGAGTCAGCCGCAGCCCGAAAGCAGCTCACTCTGCTGGATCAGGATAATAACCGACCCGCCCGTCCGGCCCGGCCCCTTGTTGCGCGACAAACCTTAATACTCTGGAAAGCGAAGACCAAATGTTGCAATCCGCGAACGCACACACATGGCACATATGTGTCGACCATTCCAGCGGGTTTTGGGTTTCCTTGGTCCTCTCCTTCCCCATCTCTTCACCATCCCTTTCTCCACCGGACTCTAAACCAGGCGGCTCATAACATCCAGCCGATCTCAAGGATCCTATTTACTTCTCTGCATCGCCGCCGCAGCCACCGACTCCCTATTGTGAACCTCTAACAGAGCCTCTCCATATCGCCGGTCGGTGACCGTAAGACAACATCGATTACACAACGTCGATCATCAGCGAGCTAAAGTTTCCCCTCATCCCCGATGGGCAGTCATGCAGGAGGAGGCGATCTTTCACAGTTCTCGCAGGAGTACATCGATTATGACGAAGGCCCGGCAGTGATTGGGGTGTCCATCGCCCTGGGGCTCGTCGCGCTCGTGGTCGTCGGCTTGCGGCTGTGGGCTAGGCACATCAAGAGGGTGCCGCTGGGGATCGAGGACTACCTGATTATAGCGTGTGTGGTATGCAAAAGAAACAAAACGTGTGAGGGAGATCCCGAGACTTTGTGATGGGGATCTTGGGCTGAGGGCCATGATGGACTGACATTCTTATGTAGCCGCTCCTCATTGGGACCGTCATATGTGGTACGCAGAATTCCACATCCCCGGACATGACTTGTAATCATGGTTACTGACATATTCTGCAGCCATCTTCGGTAAGCTTCCGTCACTTGCCCATGATGAGGCTGAATCCCTCGCGTGGACAACAACCCAACTGACCTCCCCACAAGCGGTGCTTCTCGGGCGAGTGGGTAGACACTATGCGGTGAACAAGATTGTCGACCCACAAAGCTACGGCCGGGGCCAGGCGGTAAGTGGCTCCCCCAGGACTCTGCCTCCAATACTCAATTGGAACAGGACAGAATGCTGACTGGCGACCCGCCAGACCCTCTTCGCGGTCGAGTGCTGCTACGGCGTCCTGCTGGTGGTGTGCAAGTTCTCGGTCCTGGCCATGTACTGGCGCATCTTCCCGACGACCCTCGTCAGGAGGGGCTGCTGCGTGCTGGGGGCGCTGACACTGGCGTGGATCATCGCGGTGGCGCTGGTGGCGTTCCTGCAGTGCCAGCCTATGCAGAAGATCTGGCTGCCCGACACGCCGGGCCACTGCATCGACAACAACAAGTTCTTTATCGGCAACGCCGTGCCCAACATCATCACCGACTGCGCCATCCTGGCGCTGCCCGCGTATGAGATCTCGCGGCTGCGGATGGGCCTGTCGCAGAAGCTGGGGCTGGCTGGGATCTTCCTGCTGGGGATATTGTGGGTGCTGCGTTCTTGGGGTTTATTGCTGGTCCACCCGTAGATGGGCTGACAAAGACCCGCAGTGTGTCCTTCATCAGCGCTATCCGCCTGGTATTCCTGTTCAGACTGAGCGATGGAGGCCCGGACGGAGACTTGACCGGTGAGTCGTGGTCCCATGGCCCCCATCCCACAACCACAAAATACTAGCTAACCCCCCCCCCCCCGCGACAGTGCTGATCGCCATCCCGTGGGTCCTGACGGTAGTAGAGGGCGAGTGCGCCGTCATGTGCGCCTGTCTGCCCTTCCTCCGGCCGGTGGCGCAGGCCGTCTTCGGGCGGGTCTTTACCTCGGGCGGGGCCAAGTCGTCCACCAGGCGGCTGAGCGGCGGCGTCGGCGGCGGTGGCGGCGACGACCTCGTGACGATCGGCGGCGGGGGTCCCGGCGCGGGAAAACGTGGTGGGTTCAAGGTCTCGGTTCACGGCGGCGCCCACCCGTTTGCGGTTCTGGACGACGCGGACTCCGGGGAGGCGATACTGATCGGGGCCCAGCAGGACGGCGATGGCAAGGCGCCGAGCGAGGGGAGCGATGATATCCAGCTGCAGAGGATTGTTGTGAAGCATGAGGTCAACGTGAGCTACACCGAGGGGAAGCCTCAGGTTTGAGATGTGTGTTTTGGCCTTTTCATTTTCTTCCATGCCTGTGGTCTTGAGTCAGATCGCCAGATGCGCAATGATCAAATTTTACTTGATGAGGCCTACCTTGACCACCAGCAACAAGACCAAAAAGAGAGGTTGTTCCCAACCACCTCCTCACGCCCTGCTCCTCATTCGGCGCTAGAACGCGTCCCTCCTTTCGGTGTTTCCTTGTAGACGAGCCTCGCGATATTTGTTGCAGTGTTTTCATCTCCCAGTGGGAAGGGGGTGTGTTCTGCTGGGCTTACTTGGGAACCTCCAAGTCGCTCGCTTTGGCGCCATGCCAGCTTGCCAGGTTGGAAGATGCAGTTTCACATGCATTTCGCGGTAGGGGCCAGATGGGCATTGACTGGTGGGTGACTCCAAGTATGGTCGTCGAGACAGAGTTCAGATGAGGCTCATGCGAGATACTAGGCCGAGACATTTTTTTTGACCTGCCACGCGGTGGAATGCAAGACCCCTGCAGCCACCCGAGCACCAGGCCAGGCCAGCCCTGCTTGTGAGCTGTCAAGCCTTGTCATTTGGCCGCTGGCAGGACGAATGTCCCAATCAAACATGGCGACGGCACGGGTAAAGGTGGGGGCCATTAAGGGGGACCATTCCTTCCTTTTTTTGTCTTTTTCCTTGCATCTGCTTGGGCCTTGAGCCTTGCGCTGGGTCGCTGTCTCTACACTAATACTCCGTCATCATAATAGTAAGCGGCAAACTGGCGGCAGGTGCATCATCTTTCATCTTTCATCTTTCGTCTTTCACCTTCCACTCCGCCTTTTCCCGGAATAATCGTAATTCTTCGCGTCGCATCGCTGCTCTTGATGGCTTCATCTAGTCCATCCTGATATCCCCTTACCCAATGGATAGGCCCGTCCGTCCTTTGTGCGCCGTTGCCCATTCTAGTGATACACATCCAAGTCATATCAATTAAACAGTCGTAACCAAGAAGCAACCTCTGCGACAATCAAGGGCCCCCGACCGGACACCCAGAACACGCTTCCCCGGATATAGTTTGAGCTCGGACACTGACTCGCCTCACCTGTCTCGCGTCGCCTTGCTTTCCTCCGAACCCCCACGATGATCGCCGTCCGCCCAAGGCCCGCCATAGCTATATCCATCGCCCTCCTGATAATCACAACCTTCTACCTCCTCCACCCTGATCGCAACTCCCTGCGCGCCGCCTCGAGCTTCTCCGCCCCATTCGGCGCCTTCAGCGGCTCGCCAGCCACCGACCAGCCCCCCTCCAAGTCAAACCTCGCAGAGAAGCCATACGGCAGGGACTACCATGGCCACTCCACGCCAGAAGATATCAACCGCGTCACCAACGGCACCCTCGGCTTCGGCAAGGTCTTTGTCGTCGGCCTGCCCGAGCGCACCGACAAGAGAGACGCCATCTCGCTGTCGGCCGCGCTGACGGGCTTCGATATAGAGTGGGTCGATGGCGTGCGCGGCGAGTCCATCCCGGACAAGGCCGTGCCCTTTGGCATCGACCGCAAGAAGTTGATGGAGACGAACCTGGGCAGCTGGAGGGGGCACATGAATGCCATACGGAGGTGAGCACCGCCCAGCCCTACACACAACCCCTCGCGCTTGGCAGTGTAACGGCGTTACTTTGATCACCCGGAGCTAATCGTTGCCCTGTTGGTCACCTCCAGGGTCGTCGAGCAGAACCTCGACGCCGCCCTGATAATGGAGGACGACATGGACTGGGACGTCCGCCTCAAGCCCCAGCTCGAGCTCGTCGCCGCCGGCGCCCGCGCCGTCATGGCAAACCTCCCCGACACCTACTTCCCCACGGGCCGCGCCTCTTCCTCCACCTCCGGCCCGGTCCCCAACACCCCCTACGGCGACGACTGGGACGTCCTCTGGCTGGGCCACTGCGGTGAGCCCTTCCCGGAGGACCTCCCCGAGAACAAAGGCCTGCCGGACGGCGACGCGGGCAGGGCGGCCATGTCCCTGCGGTACACGATCCTCAACGACGCGACCGTGCCCCCTCTGGACCGCGTCACCGGCATCGTCGATTTTAAAGCGCACCCGGAGCGCACGCGCTGGGTCCACGTCACCGCCGCCCCCATATGCACATTTGCCTACGCTGTCTCCAACCGCGGTGCACAAAAGATCCTCTACGACCTTAGCGTCGACCGCCTCTCGGGCCCCTTCGACAACGCCCTCGCGTGGCTGTGTCGCCGCGCCGTCGGCGGGTGGAGCAAGCTGGCCGCCCTGGCCGCGGCGGGGGACCCGCTGGACCGCGAGGGGACGCTGGGGGACCGCGGTCTGGACGCAAAGTGCCTGAGCGTCACGCCGCCCGTGTTCTTCCACCACAAGGCCAAGGGCAATATCCACGGGGACAGCGACATACAGGACGTCGGCGGCGAGGGGGCCGAGGAGGAGAAGCCTCCTGTCATCCGGGAGAGGGGGAGCACCGAGAATATCGTGTGGAGCGCGAGGTTGAATATTTTGAATATGATACAGGGGACGCCGATGAAGAGCCAGTGGTGATTTTGGGGTCCCGCCTTGGTTTTTTAGTCTGGGCCTTGGATTAGAGGCTTGCTTCTGGAGTACAGAGAGACGGTGGGAGCGTTCATGGCTGGTTTTGTTCTTACCGGAATGGCGTTATGTGGGGTTTGGAAAGGGTTTAGATATCCAGGGTAGAGATTGGATTGCCTTGCTGCGGCGGATTGTCGCTGTGATTTTGTTTGGTTAGCTCGGGCGAGAGTGACGACGACTTGAATCCTGTGTGCGTGACTGGGGATGGCGAGTCGCCCCCCTCTGACGAGTGGCCTGATCACCACCTAGGTATTTGAATTCATTGCTCATCCAATATAAAGCCTGTTATGACGCCAGCGGGACACGATATAATCTCCTTGGCTGGACCCCAGGACTTATAAAACGGGTGCTATGGTTTCTGGTTACGTAAGCCAGTGCATGAAAGGTCGACGACATGTCGGCCGAGGCGGGGCACTTCCACCCCGCGTCGGCAATCTGGGCTTGCGAATATGGTGGACTGGAGGCTAAAGGCTGGGATCCTGCCCACGGCGAGTCTATTGGCGAGATCAAGGCCACACATTCCATTACTGTGTCAATTCTCGGTGATGGCGCAGCCCGGGCAATGAGGTCTGCCGGAGTGAAGTGGCTGGGGGCTGGGAAAAGCTGGTGACAGCCTTGCCCACTCAAACGAAGACCCCGACCTATATGACCTCCCGCCGAGCTCATCTCTGGGTCGTGCAGCATTCCTGGCCCACAGCTTTAAAACCGTTGGCTGTTCGGCGTCAGGCTGCGGTCATTCCCCGTCCAGGGGGTCATGACGTCGCGGACCGAGACGTCGACATTGGGGGTATTTCACGAGCTCAGGATTGCTTCACGGTAGTATTTTGCAGGTGCTGGTAAAAATAAATCAAGCAATTAACAGACTACCTAGCTGGCACAGCCCCAATAGCGGTGGCAGATGCCACCGCCATCGCAGCCGTGACAGGACCGAGGAGAGAGGATGTGGACAGTTGGGGAGCAGTGCTGAATGAGGAGAGTGGGGGTGGGGCGAGGTCATTTCTCATTAAGGTCCAAAACGGAAGACTGACGGAAGCAGAACGTGGGAAGGGAAACCACCAGCGCAGGTCTCAGAAG
The DNA here is from genome assembly GCA_002270565.1 of Stenocarpella maydis. Classification (NCBI taxonomy): domain Eukaryota; kingdom Fungi; phylum Ascomycota; class Sordariomycetes; order Diaporthales; family Diaporthaceae; genus Stenocarpella; species Stenocarpella maydis. The sequence goes on from NQMI01000002.1 coordinate 129,649, forward strand.
GAGTTGTTCATCCCGGACATATCCATGTCTCCGCCGTAATTACCATAGCCCGGAAAGTCGAAGCCCATGAGATCCTCGATGGCACCTAGGCTGGAATAATCCTCGAAGGGTCCAAAGGACTGAAGGGAAGCCTCAGCGGGCATGAAAAAATTGTCGGCAGAGTTCCCAGCCCGGCCCGCAATCAGCGTGGCAAAATCGGTACGGCACACGCAGAGGAATGCCTGGTGGCCATCCTTGGAGGCATGCTTCTCAAGGGCGTGGTTGTTCCGGTGTGTCTGCTTGCAGGTGGCACAGGTATGGGCGGTATTAAAGTTGATTCGTGTATGCAGGAGGGTTCTGCGAGATACGCGTGCAAGGCTGTTAGCGCCCGGAAAAAAAAAAAAATCTCACCTGGTGGCTCCCTGAGCCTCGTCGGCTGCAGGACCTTGTGTGGAAAGTGGGCACGCCACTGTGCCTTCAATCACATGTGTCGCAGGGTGAGATGCACCGGCTGACTGAGCCCCGGTGCTGTTCTCACCCACGTGGTTGAAGGTGAGGCTGTGTGGTGCTTGGTAGCCAGCCATGATGGGTACTTCGTCGGGTGTAGTGTGTGATGTGTTGAGTTGCGAGAGTGTTCCAGAACCGCTTTGGCCGGGCACCTGGGAGTACCCTCCAACATATGTTTTCCCCCACCTGGCTTTCCTTGGTTGGCGGAGTAGAGGTACCTGAGGCTCTGATGTACATTCACGTCGCACAGGGTGACAATTCTTGGCCTGCATGTTGGGCGTAGACGGCTGTGGCCAGTGGAGGCCCAACCACCATGTTGGGCTGCCGATATTCGAGGGGTTGTCGCTTTCCGAAACGGCAGCTCTCTGGCCGCAAAGCAAGGCTGCACTGATTCCATTGCGCACATGGAGCTGAAGTCACACCATGGCAATGTCTGCATGCTCCAGGTTCACGGTCTTTTTACACGTCAAATTGGCGAGCGACAGCAGCCACTGCCTCCTTACAAATAATTTTGAGAACCGAGCGTGTGCTCATAAACTTGGTCCTGGCAACATCTTTGACTAGCGTAAAGCTGTGCGGATGTTCTGCTTCTTTGAAAAGAAATTCACGGGGAGACGCTTATGGTGACGGCATCTGCTGTTGTTATCCAGCACTTGCTTACATCAAGCGAAGCTCATCAACAACGAAGCTGCCCTTCGCACATTTGTTCACGCGATACGGCGTTTGAGTGAGTTATAATGTTAAACCCCGGGTCTTTTTTTTTTTTTTGGGGGGGGGGGGATGGCGTTCATATCACGTACACTGACGGTAACGATGCATTCAGAGAAGGAATATGCGTAGAGTGAGAGTAGGTAGATAATAGGCACACTGGTATATCTGAAACCCAGCATGGATCCTATTACCTGCATGCCTAGATAATGATATTCGAATTATCAGCCGGAATTCTCATCCAGTATTCCTCTTCCTCAGTAGTCTGGTATAGGTCATATCATATATACACAATTTTGTTTCAGCTCATTTACATTGACGGACAACTCGTTTCGAGCTCAAAGCCTACCTAGGTAACCAATTGACCGGTCGCGCACCTTTAGTTCCGACCATGTGTTATGTGCTAAGGAATGTGATACTCCTGGCCCTGGACAGAACCATTGATGTGATTTTGATGGCACCAGCAGCAACGCATGTGCTGGATTTTCGGACGTCAATTTAGAATAGGGAGATATAATGTCTCTGGTGCAATAGTGAGTAGGTCCAGGAAATACCTACCCATGGGTACTCGTGCACAGACACCGGGTCCTAGGACCCGGTTTATAAAATCACTGGGTCCTGGGTACCCATGGGTCCTAGGTAATGCTATGAGTAATTTTATTAGATATTTAGAAAATGATTTATTTAATAGCAGATCAATGTTAAAAATAAGGATAAAAACTTAGTATAGAAATTAAATTATTAATTTTATGATATTAAACTTAGAACCTATGGGTACCTACTTATCCAGGACCCGTGGGTTATGTTATACCTGCAATTACCCATGGGTCCTCGGGTACCCCTTGGGCATTACCCACGCGTGGGTACCTAAGTAGGTTCCTGGGCCTAGCCCTCCACCATCATAACACCACCTCTCAATTTTGGGGCTCACTCATATCCTTCGTCTCTACCGTCATTTTAGTCCCTCGAACCTAGCCAGGATGGCATCAAACAAGCTGACAAGCAATGCTCCTTCTCTGGATCCTGTCATGGAAGAGTCACATGTCCGCAAAGCCACTGTTCATGACCTGGGAAACGGGGATCATTTTTCAATATATACACGCGCACTGGAGAGAGTCTTGTCAACGGATGTTGCCCAGTCAACACTTGCCCAACTTGTGGACGGTGCACCTCTCAGCCAGACTCTTTGCTTGACGCCTGAGGGGCCTGAACCATGTCATCCTGTTTACGAACACTCGAAGCTGTGCGATGGGGTTCATTAAAAACTTGGACACATTCTGGACACGTCCAACTTGCATGTCTTGCACTTCGACTTTAATGTAAGCCAAAGCCCCACAGCCAACCAGGGATGTGGGTCTGACGCACGTCTTGCAGCTCGTTCGCCGGTATCTAGCCGCCCCGCCCGGTTCAAAGGCATTCAAGGCTGGATTGATCGAATTAATAGCTTTATCTGTACATCAAATCGCGGCGTATATCTACAAACTACATCTAGACGTTGGCAGCCACAAAGCACTGCTGAAGGCGGACAACAACGCCCCGACATTCTTCTTGCACAGCCAGTACAAAGACATTGATCAATATCCTGATGGAGTGGCCGATGCCGTCGGTTACTGGGCCGAAGCTCAGATATTTGGTGGCGTGATACTGTTTGACCGGCGAGAACAAGACGGACCCTCGGTACATGTGAGTTTTTCTTAGTAGTTGTACTCTAACAACCGTCCCTCATTCTCCTTTGCAACGCACTGAAACGCAACAAAAGGAGGCTGATTGCTTTCTCCCATGGAATAGAGGTGAAACTGTCTATCGGAATCTGCAGCTTCTCGATCCAGAAGAGTGGGAAGCCTTCGATTTCTTCTTGTCTGAGAATCGCGCTTTAGAACAACACTCCCAAGCTCCCTACGACATATACTTTCACTGCAACAACTACGATGTGACTTACCGAATTTGGCAGCTGCTTCCAGAGCAGAAAAAAGCCCTGTTTGAGTTCCTTTTGTCGGAAACAGGAGAGGCCAAAATCCCATTACCCATCCGCCCGAGCGAGAACCACCTTTTCCGAGTCGACCCGGAGGATCCGATGACCGAAACGCGCATCTATCGAGACATTTGGGAACGGAAACCCCTTGATGATGAGAATGGCGACGCGCGCATGCATCATTCTCGTGGTAACATGGTCGACTTCTTCTGTCGCACCGACGAGGACAGGTCCAAGGACGGGGCAGCCCTTCGGAACGAACTTATCTGGCGATCAAATCACTCGAGGACCGAGCCCAGGAATTAGCAACGGCGAGGGCCTCCTGGACACAATTAGCATCGCCGCCGACTGAAGAATGAGATAGCGAGGTGAAGACATTGCAGACATCAAGAGGCATAGCAGGGCATGTGGGTCTAAGTAGTCCCCTGTAGCAATCGTGGGGTCATACTTCTTTGCGCTATAGAGCTGATTACAGAAGCCTGAGCCTTCCAAAGTTGGGCTTCTTACCAATGTCGGGTCCCAAGTAATCTCATCTGTACCGCTGCCATCCTGAGGTTCTCTGCGACTTACTTCCAGCTGCTGATCCAGGAGCTATCACGCATCCTCTACCAGGACCCATGCTTCTAAGAAGCATCAAGTGGGCAGCCACCAACGGAAGCAAATAAGAATCATTTTAACAAAATTGCAGTCTGCCCCTTGAATGCTGGGCTCTCAGCGAAAAGACCGCTACAACGTAGATACTACTGAATAACCACCTACTGGTGGTCGGTTGTAATACAACATAATGTCTCTAAGCCGAGGATGGCCGGTTTTATCCGCTGTTCGTTAAGCTGGTCTTATACTCCGTAAGTAAACACGCATGCTTCCACCCAATCCCAGTGCTCTCTCTCTCTTCCCACCTCAGCGCACGGCAACAACTGTGCCAAACAAATAACAGCTTCCATTCCCAACCTATCCAGTTATGATGTCTGAACAGAAACCATCATCCGCACCATCCATTCGTCTCTTGACGCGGATGGTCGACTGTCACCCTTGCGCTTCTGCGGCACACCCCAGTCCAAGAGGCGCCTCCAGCTGGGAAGTTCCCCTGATTGGGCCACATGTCCAGCGCTCGGCTTACCCTGAACAAGACTGGATTCGCTAACACACGGTCAGCCAGGCAGCTCATGCACGATCCGCACCCTGCCAGAATCATATAAGGCGACGGGGCCTCCTGGGCAGCCGCCTTATCTCGGGGCTGGAGCGACGCAACAGCCTCTCATGCCGATATCGAAATTGTCCGCCAGGGTGCGGCGCTCTGCTGCTGTCACACAATCGCGACTGTTGCTCCCCGGCCGTGATGACGTCGGGTTGAAACGTGGCCGAATCCGGCTCACGGTCGACTATTGCAGCGCTATGGGTGGCTTCGCGACTCCCAGCCCATTGGCCTTGGACTTTTTCTACTAAGTATGCCACTTGCCAATGACGGCTCCGACTGCTCGTTCAAGGGGGTGTCTGTCGTGCGGACACCCCGTCGCCTTGTTTCCTATTGCACCCCTCCGCCCCCAAGCTGACGCCCTGCCGCCTCGTGGGATGGCGGGGTTGGGCACCCATTTTTGTCCCTATTTGAAGTGGGATGACGCCCCGGGGCACGACGAGACACGGTAATGGTGTTCCTACGCAACTTTTTCATGCCAACAATTAATCATTCGACTTACTAGAGCCATTCTCCCGTCCACCACGAATGCCACACAGGGGCTTATCCGCCAGAACCCAAAAGAATGGACCCACGCGACCAGGCGCGCCTTGTCAGGCTCGAGTACGGCGGCCATGGCCAGAGCTTTGCAAGCAGTGACCTCTCCGGATATGGTGCCGGCACCAGCACTGCCCCCACGCCCGGGAGAGTTGACTGGCACAACCAGAGGAACGCCACGAATAACGGTGCGGTGGCTTCGCCAGCCAACTATGCGCGTCAGCAAGGCGCAGTCACCAGTCCCACCTCCGGCAGCCCTGGCTGGGACCAGAAGTCACCGGCCCCGCATGAGCTGTAAGTGTACAGTTCATTTTGGCCACTGTGCCTGCCCGTTGCCCAACATGTCGATGGTTTTGTTCTTTTTTTTCTCTTTCGTTTTAGTAATTGTTATCTCATGTGCTGTGAGATTGTCATGTATGGTGAGGGGCAGCGAACGTCTGGAAGCTTGACCCACACTCTCTTCGGCTGCTCTCACACCCATTCGGCTCTGCTTGAACGTCTCATGGGCTTTTGTGGACAGTTTGAGATGCCAACTGGTTCCATTAACACAGGAATCGCCCGGATGCTCTTTGGCAGGCCAGATTTCTCCAAGACATGGTGCTGCCGCCGACGCACCTCTATCAAACAGGATCCACACGGGCTTGGGAGGAATCTGCGATGGGTACCCTCAATCCACTCACTGGCTGCTTGGATTGTTGCACAAGGACGGTTGCTCAACCCAAGGGCAGTTATCTAGGGAGCATTTTCATCCACGGCTTGGACTTCGTTTTTCCTTTCATCCGCTGCCCACTTATGTGTTGGCTACATGGATGACAGGGTATCGTGTTCTCATCCGGACGGCCGCTTTCCGCGGTTATGGGGGCCATGCCATCGGACCACTTTGTCCTGTGGGATAATTCTACAACTACGGTAAAGCCCTGGAAGCCGTGGACAGGCTGGGTTCGGATTTTATGCCGGGTACTTTGCTGTCTTCCCTCCCAGGGGCTGCCATCAGTGTCTTGCTTGGCATGTTGGGCGGCCCAAAGGACATTTTTGAAGCCAATCCCGGCCATCTTGGACCCTACAGGATATCACATCCGTCTCTGCGACCCATTAGACCCTGAACCCTCGGAAAACCCTCACAGCGACCCACAATGGAGATATATCAATACAGCCTAACCAAGCTTGACATTAACAGGCCGGTTTGCCACGGCGGAGTGCATCCCAGTTGCCCTGCCAGCTTCGGAAAAAGCGCACTTGAAACCATTTTCCTGTTTTCCACGGTACAGAGAGTCTTAATCCTCTCTAACAATCATGAAGGAACCAGCCAGCGCTGGAGGCGACTGGCCCAGAAACAGTAGTCCTTTAATGGGGCCACATTTCACCGTCCGGGACTGACCGGCCCTTGTCCGAGGAGGATCACCTACATAGATATTAGCCGATTGTTTTTATCATTGCTTTCTTTCTTTCCATGTTTATTTTTTTGTTGTTTCGCTTCCATCTCGTATTGTTTAGTTTTGTTATTCTTGCACTTCTCCCCACGGGGACCACGCCCTGGGAGGGATTGTTTTGCAGCTTGCCTATCAGGAGACCCAGAGACTCAACCCCACGCCTTGCCTGCTTCCACTACCACATTGAGGTGCCCTTCCGCGCATTGGGATTGGATGTTCGCCCAAGCCTAAGCCGAGTGTACTAACCACTCCTCTCCCAAGGAAATCCACAACCGAAAACCGGCGGATCCTGGAATCGGCCCTGCCGTCCAGCCTCCAGGAGCACACCAGGCGGGAAAGACGTACCGCAAACACCTGTGCGGTCTGTAACGACTCGTTCCAGACCAACTCCGGGCTGGAGAGACATGCAAAGGAGACTCGTCACTCCTCCTTTGTGTGCGCATGCGACATGACCTTCGGCAGGCTTTCCTCCCTCGCGAGGCATATCAACTCGAACACGGGATCCGGGTACCACTGCGAGCTGTGTGATGACAGGAGGCTGCCCCGCATCGACAAGCTCTATGACCACCTCCGGGATGGACACAAGGTCAGCCAGAAGGTTCTGGACCGGTACAGGAATAAGGCTTTTGCCCGTCCCAGGAGGGCGTCACGGGCGACGAACCCGGCCCCGGCCCCAGCCCCGGCCCCGCCTCAAGCTCCGTTTCACATCAGCCAAGCTGCGTCGCTCGGCGGGTATGGACCTTGGACTTCGGCTGTTCAGGTGAACGGGATGTATGAGCGGCATACCATGAGTATGACTCCATCAAGTCCGAATAGTATCAATCCTACCAATCTCACAGTAAGATCCGCCTGTGCCCAAAGCACGCTCCATATACCACTCCCCTGGCGACAAAACAAGGGTAGAATACATGCATCGTGTGGATCAACTTAGGGCTGACTTGATGCTTCCCAGATTTTCAATGATCACTTCACCTCCCAGTGAGCTTCTTAAGGCCTGGGTTGCAGACATTTTTCCACGAACTAGCATTTCCTTGACTTGATCGTTATATGGATAGTTGGAAGGTCTTCTGAAGCCAAATTCTTTGTTTTTCTTCTGGGTTTCAACACAGGACCCAGCAGTGTCAATCCGGCTCCCTGTTTGATCCAGGATCACCCGGCCTGGTGGTGCCAGGCTGTGCTCGTGTCCTTGATGGGGGCATTGTTTGATTGCCTGCCCTTTGGAGCGGTTGGCACATGGGGTACACAGCAGTGACGGCTAAAATCAGTATAGTCTGCACAGTAACAGAGCATGACCTAATTAATATCTGTCAACCTTTGTTTATTGCACAGGGCTCTCACACTAGCTACGCATATCAACGCCTGTCTACCAGCAACGTAGACCACGAAAGCTTCCGAAGAGTGAGGATGAACCAGCCTTTCAGTCAAGTTTCGCCTCGTAAAAGTGAATCTGATGTTACAGTAAATTGGACATCGACTGATGACGTTCCAACCAATTTTCAGGTGTTCCGTGGATATGTCACGCTGGGACAAATCAGAATAAGCAAGGTGAGCATCTCAACGGGCAGTCAGAGGGTGTCGGAGGAAGTCAGGCTTTCAAGCTTGTGGCACATGGTTCCTGCGGTCCTGCTGACGGAGCTCGGCGGAGGTCTAATGCCTCGATCTGGGCCGCCCTGCATTTCGGCGAGACGACGGCCGGGCAAACATTGAGATATCGGAGCGCCCTCTTTTCCCCAGAGGGTGCTGCTGGCGAGAAGGCCTGGCCCCCTCGTCAAGTGCCGCTCCAGCCTCAGCACCATTGGAGATGCAGGTTGGGGCCTTGGGGTCTCACTGGCTGTGAGAGTGGCACAGCATCTGATACCATCTGACACCCACTAGTGGAACACCCCTACCAGTGGAACGAGGAGCCACATACAAACTGCCCAAACTCACAATGCACATAAAATACTCAATAATTAGTATTGAGAGTTGATTTGTATAGTAAATTAAAGCTTAAAAGATGGCTAATCCATATATCTAGCCGGCCGCTTGATTCCACGCCCAGATCTTATAACAATTGGTGCCAGAATGTCCTCCTTATCCTTATTACCTAGTCCCTTATCACTAAAGCCTTCAAATACTTCTTCATCAGCAAACATATCTTCTGGAGCCCGAAACTCCTCTTTAAGGTCTTTAATAAACCCTCCTTAGCTTAATATCTTATAACTACTTATAAATGTTTTATTAGGGTTGGGGATGGTATAGTGTTTCTTTATGCCCCTTTAAGCACTATTATGAGCCTTAAGCTTAGCATTTTCTTGCTCTAAGAAGGCTACTCTAGCCTGCATTTTCTTAAAGGTGTTGGTAATATTCCTAGCCCGCTATCTTTACGTTAGGCTAGTGTTTTAAGCTAATTTAAGTATATAGTCCCTTATGATAAGGTCCTTATCGCTAGCATTCTTAGGTAAGGCTTCAGCCATACCATTCTTACGATCCTCTCAATTTAGCTAGATTTCTGGGTGATTTAACGCCTTCTAGCGGCTTATAGGCCAATTTCTAATATGCCTCCAAGCTAATTAAATAGTTGTTGGCTTTATAGCCGCGCTAGCCTTTACTAAATAATAAAGGAAGTTGATTTTGCCTATAGGCGCTAAGTTGGTGATAGAGTTAAGTTTAGCTAATTCTTTTTAATAAGCAGCCTTAAGGACATTGAAATGTCTATTATCTGCTGGCTATAGCTCATGAGAAGTATGTATTAGGAGGAAGCATAAAAAAATATTACCAAAGAAGCACTCCTTAATAAATTCTACTTATCCAAGTATTATTAGTAAATAAACCTTTAATATNNNGCAAGGAGTTACCCTAGACTTGCGAGTCAGGCGATTTTCGCTAAGTACGCCCAGTGCGTGCGTGACGCAAGATGAGTTTGGTGGCCGTGAGTCGATTATTTTGGCCTGCATTTGCACCTTAATTTAGACCTCTGCATTACCCTTATTCCTTACCCAAAAAGTATATAACTTGGTGCATTAGATAGCTTGATTTCTGAAGTTTATATGTACTTAATTTGGGCATTACTAGGGCTATGGTTGGCTAGTTGCTTGGAACTAAAGATGGTGTGTTGGAAGGGCGAATTTTCCGGCATTTGCAAATTTGCACCAGAGCCTACCGCAGCGTGCCCAGGGGTGAGACGAAGTCGGAGGGTATATAAGGAGGGCTTACAGAAGCCCAACTTAATTTAATACAAAGTTGTCCAGACCATTGTCAATTGTCCCAATTCGCCTCAGAGCACCATACTGCGACCCTGCCGAAACACACACACGCTGAACTGAATGCTATTTTATAGCACAAATTCATCACAAGTGCTAAGAGTATAACTACTTGAACTCTTATAAAAATCATTAGGCTTAAAGATCTTTGCCCTTAAAGACAATTCCCAAGTTTAAATAGTGACTAGAAGCTGTAATAGTATTAATAAGGGTTACCCAAGCACAGCTACCACTTATCTTCTTAATGGCAGTTTTAATCTCTATAGATCTAAACATAAGGCTATTAATACCTAAAATTTATTAGTACCAACTATTATAAAGCTTTATAAGTATATAAATAATACCTTAGCCCTCCATGATACCGCCCTTATTAACATTAACTATTAACTCTAGCTCAACCCAGTTAAATTACTCTCAATAATTGAAATACTAGTAGACTGCCTTTAGCATAAAGCCATTAAATTAGGCTACTTCTTAAGGGCAAGAAATCTTCATTTTAATATCATTATAGCGGCTTTTAAATAATGCTATCCAGTACTTCCCAAGAGGCTAATTATCACCTTATTTCTTTATAATAGCCTTAGCAATTTACTGCACCACTAAGGCTGTTAGGGTATAGCCTAGTAATTCCTGCTTAATGATCCATTTAACAAGCCTATTCTCCTTAGCAATAGATAGGTGTTAAGCGGGCTGAATAGCCTCACTTTTAGATATAGTATCATTCATCCATCGGAAGAGTATCATCTTAAGTATACTATGCTTTTGGGTAGCTTTACCTAAAGTAAACTTATTATCAATGATATTAAACATAGCATCAGCTATATTCTCTTCATTATAGCCAGGAATTGTGTGGTTGGGTGGTAATTAAGAGGAATAGGCTGGGCTATCATGAAGAGAATTAAGAAATTGGGCCCTAGGTTTAATATTTATATATGGGGTTCGGAATCTAATTGCAGCTACTCCAATGCCCCCAAAACACTAACTACCTATATAAGCTTATTTACTAAGTAAATATCTACAAATTGATCAAATTCCTATGTATATAGCTTCAAAATTGGCTGTGATACATGTAAGTCAATATAGTGATTTGTATGTAGGTCCTCGTTCCACTGGTAGGGGTGTTCCACTAGTGGGGGTCAGATGGTAACTAGTGCCAGCTCACCAGGCCTTGATGTCGAATCCGCCTTGATTCTCTGCCTTGAATTCAACCCCTCAAAGCCCGGGCCTTTCTGTCATCCTGTCCCCGTGCCTTACATATGCAGAAGCCTCGGTCTGACCCCAGTCATTGCTGTCGCAATATGAGGGACCGCAGCCTCTGCACCCCGTTTTCCACCCTCCCTGCACCCTATTTATTCAATTCATGTTGAACCAAGCCCTCCTGGAGGCAGGCAAAGTGGCTGCGCCCATGTCTGATTGGCTTCCTTCCCTCCCGGTTGCACATCAACGCTGCACAAGGCCTCCTTTACCTGGGCAGCAATGCAGCATTTGCACCCTGTGAAACCTCATAGCCCCAGGTCAATTTCGGGGCTGTGAAGAGCTTCAGCAACCCGTACCAGTTAAATTTGTCACAGTGTTTCCTAGTTTCTGGCGACATATAAATGTCTCCATCATCCCACCACCACGTTTGGATCCGAGCAACACTCGACCATTATTGGTTGTCGCTCCGTCTTTCGGCATGAATTCCTACAAGGTTCGCGCTGAATGCTTCTGACGAGGACTGAGGAAAACCCAGACGCTCATTCTCTGATACCACACCTGCTTGGCAATGAGTCTGTTCAGTAGCCTTTGCCCCGCTTTGAAGGTGTTGAGACATTCAAGCTGAGCTCTCCCGTTTCTCGTCATGCACCAGCACACTGTCCATAGGTTAAGAGGGTGGTTTTGCACCCTTTTTCGCATCGAGGAGGCTTAGCCAGCACCAGTACGCCCAGGGCAAGTCTGGCAACATTTAAGGCCGAGTTATCCTCATATATTATCATAATATCTAAACGTGACTTCTCTTCTGCCTGTGAGCCTGGCATATTTGCATCTTCACCCTCCGTACATGCGAAGCATATCCACCTCGTCCCAACATTGCCTCTCTCTTCAATGTTCTCTGTACAGCCTTGTCTTTCCTGACAACCCCATAAACTTCCTTGCCCTTGCACCAATCACCACAGCCATGGCCAGTCGTAGTGAATACATGCCCAACATGGGAAGGTCCATTCATACCACTCAGACAGACACTTCGGCCTCCAACCACGATACCTTAGCCGATCAGTAAGTGACGTCTCACACCACAAGGGCATCCATCCACATCCTAGGTCTCCATCCCATGCCACACTTTTTCTGACCACTATTCTCTGGTGCAGGGCCTTTACCCAAGAGGCACTCCTTCAACCCGACCTTTCCAGCTTCCCTGGCCCCTTTGCCCACGACAAGGTATCACACCTCCAAAAGACTTGTGCCGTGTGTCTCAGCCAATTCTCAACCAAGATAAAACTCAAGGACCACGCCTCAAGATCCGGCCACGGCGCATTTTCCTGCACTTGTGGCCGAGGATACTCGAGGGCCTTCGTCCTCACCCGCCACATCAACTCGATGGTCGGTCCTGGCTACCCATGTGAGCTCTGCGACGACAAAACATTCCCCCGATGAGTTAAGTTGTGTGACCACCTTCGCCGTTGGCACAAGCTTAGTGCCAAGGCCTTGGACCAATACAGAGGTGGGAACTCTACCCGCAAACACAGCCCTGTTAAGGGACAACATGGCTCCGGTTCCAGCTAGATAATAAGACCATCTAAAATGAAAAATCACTTTGAAGGCTTTGTGTGGATAATCTAGTGGTCTTGATTGTGAACTTGTTTTGTCTGTCGTAGACAAGCCGAGCTATACACATCTTGTTCTGTGCGGGCGACTAGGCCAGCCTTGCTCCTCAGCTTTATTGATTTGGAATCTGAATAAAACACGCATTCGCCTTTGGAGACACTAGGAAGTAGTTGACCATGGCCATACTTTCGGTCGTTGTTTGCGGGGATGGTCGAGCGCCCTTGCACTCCCGGAAGAATGTGGCGACTGCATGTCGGAGCTCGATGTTGGCCAGGTGCATCCCGATACAGCTTCGGGAGCCAGCGCCGAAGGGGAAATAGGCACCGGATCTCATGGGCTGAAAGTTTCCCTCGGAGTCAAGGAATCGTCCAGGCTCAAATCTAGCACGTGAGTCAGCCGAGAAGAGCTCTCATTCAGAAGAAATAGCACGGGTTGCAGAAAACGTCAGGGGGTATGGGGAAGCCTATCAGCGAGGGCCACGAGCCTTTCGGGATCCGGGAAGACGGAAGTATCGCGGTGGTATGAGAAGGCCTGTGTGCTGACTGTAACCCCTGCAGGAATGGAGTAGCCACCCAACCTGACAGTGTTGTCGAGCATCCGGCGTGGCAGAGCGCCCGGCGCAGCGGCGTACAGCCGGAGAGTCTCCGCGATGACAGCCGACAGGAAGGGCAGCTTCTCCAGGTCGGAGTCGCCGAAGCCTGGCTGCAGTGCACCAACTTCGTCTTCAAGCCGGCGCTGGACCTCGGGGTTCGTGATGACTGCCCACACGAGATAGGTCAAAGAAACAGCCGTCGTCCCGGATCCGGCGACGATGAAGCCGCCGGCTTCGAACGCCACCTGGTAGTCGCTCAGAGCTGTTCTGTCCTTCTCGCTCTCGGCAACGACCTTGGAGAAGAGGTTCGTGGCGCCGATTCCAGCTTCGCGACTGCGCCTCATGGTGGCTTCGGCAATGTTCTGGACGATTTCGTCGGCGTCCAGCTCCTGGACGGAGCGGATGGGAATCCAGTTGATGATGGTTCGCACCCAGGGCAGTTCAGAACACAGGAGGCCGAATTTAGCTGCGTCCTCGATCTTCTGCATGTGATACGTTTTCTAAGGGATTTCCACAATCAGCCGAAGGTTCAAAACGGCGAGTAGTATGCAAATGTGTGAGTGATTGAGTCGCTCATACCTTCTGAGCGGCAATCATTCCAAATGGCTCCCCGAAGGCCAAGTGCGAGACTACATCGGCCGTCATAAAGGTCCACCATTTGAAGATATCCACTTCACCGGTTTCCCTGGCCTCATCCTTGATTGCAGTGATGGTTGACTCGACTTTGTCGGTGATGACGGAATACCAATTCTTCATCAGAGCTGAGTTGCTGAACAGCGGCATAAGCAGCTTCCGCCTTTGTGCATGTTCGGCGGGGTCCAGCATCGAAAAGACGTCTTGGGCCTGTCCGACACGGAACGACTGGTACCATGGATCCTTCACAAACCCTCCCCCCACGCGGTGGATTGATTTGAAGGCGTCCTGGTCCGTGAAATCGACCTCGGTCGGCGATACACGTACAACAGGACCATACTTGAGGTGCAAGTCATGAATGTAATGGACTCTGCGCCCAGACAGGATTTGCATCTTCAAGTAAAGGTGCGTGAATCTGGTATACCATGGCCCCGGAATGTTGCGAAGAGGCGTGTTGAATGCTTTATTAAGAAGCTACAAGACCATACATTTCTTAGCATTCGCCTTCAATTCCATGGTGCAGACCTACGCTGAGGATCCAAAGAGCTCCTAGAAGCCCCAACCACATGGCGACCGGAACCTCCTTGAGGGAACTGATCTTGGGAGGCATAGCGGAGAGTTCAAGAGCGTCGTTTCAGTCGATTGAGGGGTAATGTGTAAATTGGGCTGGTACAATGTGACTGGGAAAGGCTACTAAAGGCTAGGTACGCGAAGAAGCAAAGTTTTTCAAGGGCAGGCTTAACGCTGGTAAATGCACAGTCAGAAGACGTCTCCCGATCTTTTGCCGGCTGTTCCAGTATTAATGATCCGAACATTCGAACCTAGGATTATGACTGAAGTGACGTACTGGGTACGACAGGATGCTGATCTGCTGCTATACTCCGTACTTGGAGACGCTACGCCGGGCTCTCCACAGATACACCACGTGGGTGGCTCCCCACATGCCGAAAGCATGGGGATGAGCCGCTGTGTGTAGAAAATGAAACGTAGCGCCCCCCCCCCTTTAGTCAGTTGTAGCTTAATGCATGCTACCTCTTTAAAACTGCTTATTTCATTTACCATTAAAATTTCTATAATATATATTAGCTATTTAAGTATATTTAATATATATGTAATAAATTAAATATTATATATTAAGCTTTGTAACTCTTTAAATTATATTTATAAAAAAAAATAAAAGGAATTATTATTTATAAAACGAGTTTATTGATTTAAATAATACAAAATAATGTATATCAATATTTCATTACTTAGTGTATCTATAAATGTAGTATTTTTTTTAAAAAAATGGTAGCGCGCATTAAGCTACAACTGACATGGGGGGAGGGGCTGCGTTTCGATTCCACATTCAGCGCCTTGCAAGCACCTCAATGTCCCCGGAGCATCAGCCTCTGCGGCAACCAAGTACCATTCCCAAGCCCTGACATAAGCCCATCCTGCAGTGTGATCTCAGCAAGGCCCTTCAGCTTCCAAGTAGCCGTTTGCTGTCAGCTCCGGCATGAGAGCCAATGCCCCAATGCCCCAAGGCCCAATTGGCATCACAAGGATTGCTCGGCGTATCGCTTCTTGGTGTGAGAAAAGGCGAAAGGACACACAGGCAGTTACGGAATAATACAACATACTTACTCATTCCAAGGTAGCCTTGCCGTGCGGCCCCTCCCCCACATACCGAAGGACCCGGGCTCAAACCTCACCATCCCCACCGTTCGCCGTCTTTTAAACTTGTTGGTTTCGTTCTACATACATAAAGAAAAGGATTAACTGTATTAACCCCACTAACGGTCAGGGAGGACGAGGTTGTCTGCAGCTGGCACGGGTTCCCCACCAGCGCCAGGATATTTCTCCCAATGAGAGCTCATCTATTAGCTGGATTAATGCCACGAATTCCCCCCCTGCGGCTGCTCTCGTTGCTGATTCGTGACGGAAGGGGTCGGAATGAGGACTTAATATAATTCAAGTCTCCAGATTCTAGTCTATATGAAGGCCTCCATTGACCGATAGATGTACTCCGTTCACCCAACTTGCACGATCCTCACAGAGAAAAGCCACAGCAAAAGCGATCTCCTCCGGCTTTCCCATCCTCTTCCCAGCGGGAGTCGCATCGATCGTGGGCTGCAAAATCTTCATGGCTTCTTCACCTGCTGCCAGGAAACCCTCCGTCTGCGTGGGGCCCGGTGACACTGCGTTGACTGTGCAGCCGTATTTGGGAGGCAACTCCTTTGCCCAGCACTTGGTGAAGGAATCGACCATGCCTTTGGTTCCAGCATAGATGGTCTGCAATGGCGGCGGGCCTCGAGAGCTAGCCGAACAAATGTTGACAATTCGTCCAGAACCCTTGGTTAGATGAGGCAGACTGTGCTGGGTGAGAAGAAATGTGCTGCGTCCGTTGACATTGACCAAGAGATCCCAGTCTTCAAGCGTCTGCTCCTCAAGGGGCTTGTTGACGGCGATGGCAACGTTGTTCACGACGATATCGAGTCGACCAAACGTTTGAACAGCGGTTTCGACAAGGAGCCTGGGACCTTCAACGGTACCCATGTCAGCGCAAACCGCAATGCTTCTGGTCGGTAAGCTTGTAGCCTTGTTGTCCGCCTGGTGTCTCAATGTATCCCATGGGTAATTGATGGCGACATGTGCCCCCCGCGAAGCAAGCTCACTTGCAATGGCAAAGCCAATGCCGCTGTCGCTTCCAGACACAATTGCCACCTTCCCGAGTAAGGTTTGTGTTTGGCTTTGTGACATTTTGACGGCCTTGGCTAGTCGTTTCTGAGAATGAGTCCTTGGATGATCAATGAGGTATCAGTCAAGCTGTTCTTGTTTCTTGCCGCCCACGACGTGTAAGATTTATAATACTTCTTGATCTTTCTAATTTCAACACAAGGATCTTCCTTGCAAAGATCAATCCCCCCACATCCCGCATAGCTAACTGCACAATTATTTAGCTGAGGCATTTTCTGCTAACGTGGGTGGCCCACTTCCGGCGCACCCCCTGTTCCGGCGCACCCCTGCAACACAAATACCCCATATTTAAACCTAGCTATTAAATCTAGTTTAAATATTACAAATAAGGCCCTTAGCCTAAGTATAACATAATAAATGGCATATATATTAGTTAATTTTAAATTAATATTATGTAATCCCATTCTATAGGAATATATCTTGAATATAGTTCTATTATATGGAACTTATTAGAGCCATGGGCTGATAGCCCTCAGGACCAAACAGTTGGTCCTTGCACACTGCTTACCTCATCAGCCCAACGGCCTCTGTATCAGGCACAATACAAGATCGCAGCTCCGCTGCTTACTCCATCCTATTCAGAGTTGTGACAATAATATCTACATTGTAGATTTGTAGATTTGTAGATTTAGAACTCTAACACTATCCCTTAGGCAACCATAACTTTGAATTAACAATTCTTTATAGACAATTTGAGCCCATTTTGCCATAAGTCGTAAGGGCCATTACATATTGTTATGAGCCAACACACATTGGCGGCTGACTACCGCAGAAGACAACCCCGCAGGTCGGGAAGTGGCCCCCGAGAAGAGCGCCCCACCTGATCCAATCAGTGACGCCACCTTATCAGGGTTAGGGTCAAGGACCCACCAGGATCGATGGGATCTATGTCGATTCCATCGAGCAGCACCCAGTCGACGGCATCACCGTCGATTCCATCGACCACTGAAGAGTCGGAACATATATACGGACATAGTCATCACCACAGTAGATAGTTTTCATAGAACAGACTCTTCAGTCATCAATCTAAGTATTCAATCCCAGTATTGGATAGCCTCACAGCTAGTGATCATTGTCAGTCAACAATATTGCTCAACAACCGCCTAACAACGTATTCCGAACATAAACCCTTGATCTTTCAGGTTTAACGTACTCGGAAACCCTCTGATCATTACACATATCTCCTATATTTAAAAATTATTTTCTAAATAATATATAACTTAATTTTAAAACATTTAAATATAACTTTTATTAATGATAAAGAAAAAGAAATTAATTATTACTACAATTAGTAATTAAGATTAAAACTAGTTTTTAAAACTAGTAGTATTATTAATGAGGAAGTTAGTTAGAATGAGTTAATTATGAAATCGCGGCTAGGAATGTTAGTTGATCCGTTGAGTCTTGAGGATGGCATCGTCGTCCATCCTAGCAAGCTTCGTCTGAAGGAAGGCGTGCAACTTCACGACTTTCTTTGCCGTGTTTTCCATCCGGAAAATGTTGTTGAGAGAGATCCTGGGCCCAAAGAGAAGGCTGTCCTGAAACAATTCGGAATTGTGGGCGGATCTAAGTGAGTATGGGGTAATCCGGGGTAATCCGGGGTAACCCGCGGTGGTCGTGGGGGACCAAGGCGATAGGCCGTCGCAATCAAAATTGTGATAATAGGCATTGTAATGTGTAGGTGACAATAGCTTCGTCCTGCCGGCCAATAGTGTCCACACTACGCAATCTACATGTCCGTGCAGACACCAATGGGACCAGATGGGGTTTAAATTGTCTGGGGATAGTCCCCCCACACCCCGAGAATGAGGGCCCAAGACCGTTCCGACGCCGCCGGATTGGATCTACAGCAGACAAGGCTAGCACCGAGCCTGGAGGGTCGTGGCTGAAAGTCAAATAACCTATGTGGAGCGTCGTGATCACGCCCTCAACAGGCCAGATCCGTCAAAGCGAATGATGTCGCCGGCCAATGGTTTCCGGATCGTGAGGTTAATATCCCTGGCCTAGTTTAGCCCCCCTCCCGATTTATCCCTATAATTTTTACAATAAATATCTACTATTTAACTAATTATTATTAGGTTTCTAAAAGTAGTATAATTATATAAATAAAAAATTTATATTAATTAGTATAATTTATTTAAAACTATTACAGGGTGGAACCTAGGTGTTGGCGCGGTCCGGCTCTCTCAGGACCCACTGGGGATCTCGCACACAAGAGCGCGGATCCCGGACTTGCAGGATTTTCCTTCTACTTTTTCTTTCCTTATCGAACCTAGCTTAGTTACGGCCAATATACAGCGTTGGCTTATTTGCACCCGTTACAATAACTTAGCTTAAAATATATAAAAAGATAATTTTAATAACTTTAAATATAATTATAATAAATTATAAATGTTTTTCTTTTAAAACTTAAATAAAAAGAATTTTTTAAAAAAATATATTCTTAATAGTATAATTTTAAATACTATTTTATGAAATATATATAGTTAGTTATTATCTAATATATATATTATAATATTAATTTAAATAAAAAGCTTACAAAAATATAAATACTTTTGTTAAACGGAAACAGTCGAATTCGACCAACTACGCCTAGTGCGTGCGTGACAAGAGATGACTTGTATGGCCGTGAGTTGATTTTTTAGGGTATACAACTACCCCGACTTTGAACCTCTGCATTAGACTTATTTCTTGCCCAAATTCTTTGTTAAGTAAACCAATCAGAAGGCTAGCTTCTGATATATATCTGTATGTATTTTTATAGGCGTATGGGTTAGGGTTGTTGGGTTATTCGGGGTTAAAGTAGGTTGGTTTTTGACTAGATTCTTCGTCATTTGCAAACTTGCACCAGAGCCACCCGCAGCGTGCTGCGGGGTGAGACGATGTCGGAGGGTATATGAGGAGGGCTTACGGAAGCCCACTCAAAATCAGTACCAGATAGCAACAAGCAATCACAAGTTTTCCAACCAGTACTCTGCAGCCCCCTGAACCACTTCGATCCAGTATCGTACCTACCAATAACTTTATAATACTTTTTCAAATTAATTTATTTTAAGTTTTAATAAGTTACTAATTCTATATTTTTAAAAGTTTCTAAAGTAAATTAGAAGTTGTTAGTTTACATAGGAAATTAAGGCTGAATCAGGGGGTAGTGAAAGTGCGCTGGGGATGTTACGCAGGCGTCGCACTTCTTATTGACTGGGTCCCCAACAGTCGTGAGCTTTGACTGTGATACTTTCTGCTCATTACTGGCTTGCCATCAACTGCCCAGCACAACGCTCCCAGTCAACGAACTTCACTGGCCGAGACCCTCGCCATGGCTCACGAGAACGTATTTGCATCTCATCGCCCGGTGACGCCGGACAAGATCAAAGAGGTCGAGACCAATGCTCAGCGTTATCTGTGGGCCGTTGGCACTTGTGCTCTATGGTGTTGGCATCCAGCACAAGATGCACTGGATTGTTCCAACTATTGGCATTGGTCTAAGTAAGTACATCACTATTTTACGATTATGTGCAACGTGCCCTCTGACCATGTTCTAGTCAACTTTTGCATCACACAAGCGAACAACGTCTCACTTGTTTACACTATCGATTGCTATCGGCCAATTGCATGTGAAATTGTGGTCACTCAGCTTGCCTTCAAGTCCGCCTTTGGTTTCCTCCTCGGCTTCTACACCAACCCCTGGGTTAACGAGGCGGGTTACCAGACCGCGTGCGGGATTATGGGTGCGATCTGTGGTGGCATCTTGATCCTCTGGATCCCTATCTTCTTCTGGGGTCATAAGATCAGAGTAGCCACCGTTGGCTGGGGCATTATGAAGTATGCGCGCTGGGATCTCGACAGAGAAGTAGGCGAGTAAGAATTCAATCCCTTATGGCTGTAACCATTCTCCATTGCCTCCTGAGTCCAGTTGAAGAAATCCCTGGCATTGGAGAGTGAGCAGTTATACTCATACCGCCCGGATGGTTTTACGTGCGAGGCTTGATGTTTTGCCTTTCGAACATTACAGGTGGCCGGGACGGCTATTACGCCAGCAGTTAATAGACCAACCTGTCTCACATAGACTATATAACAACTAGGTAGTATATGTGCCGATCGACTATGCTGCAGCGGGCCCACCCAGAGCGACTCCGCTCTTGCGCACAGTACATTAACTTATCTGCGTGTAATGCGTCGCTCACTGAGGCCTGCATGTACGGGGATAGCTACCCAAATGGGCCAACGGGATGAAACGGAGACCTTGCAGAGCCGTCTGTTGGCTGCAGGGTGTTCTGCGCACCACGCAATTGTGGTGTCTGTCCGACCTTGGCTGGACACCGGTCCTGGTTCACCCACCCAGCTTTTTGTGTTCACCTAACCAGCTATTTGTGTGGGCATACCTAGTCTAAGAAATCAAGCGTGCAGCATACCATAAATTCTTGTACCTCCCCCCCTCTCAAGCCCCTCCATACCCCACCACGCGCTTAAAGGAAGGCCATCCATATGTGCCCAAAGGAAGCCCCGAGGGCCTAGAGGGTTAGGGTAGGCCTTTTATATAGGCTTTCTATATACTGTGGGCTGGCAGGAGCGATAGACCAACGGTCGGGGTACTAAAGGGAGCTTCTTGGCACCTAATTTCAGTGGCAGCTTTCTCCCCAATACAACTCTTTTTGCCCTAGTGGCTCATCCTTAACCATCCTACTACTACTTCAATACCTAGCTGAGGTGGGGCCTTGGTTCGGGGTTGAGGTATATGCTTAATTCCTCGTACTGGGTGTGCCTATAAATAGCTGGGTGGGTGAACCATGACCGCTGGACACACGCAAGGAAGGCAGAGCGGGGTCACACAACGAAGATGACTTGAGCCTCAATGCATATCTATGTCACCAAGCTGACAGCAAGCCCCGGACCTCTGTGATACAACAGCCTCCCAACCCTATTCTTCCTCTTTTCCCCTCGGCTCTGTGCGTTTACTCAAACACATCTCCGCAGATAATCAAGCCTCCCAGGGACACGATCACTCTAATCAGTCCTTCGAGATCCAAACGCAACCATGTTTGAGGGGTTTTCACTCCGTCATATCCCGGGCCTCATGTGAGCATCAAACCACTGTCGAACCATACAACGTTGAGGGGTTTTCACTCCGTCATATCCCGGGCCTCATGTGAGCATCAAACCACTGTCGAACCATACAACGCAACAACTACTGATATTGTACTTGCACTAGCGTCGCCACAACAATGACTTTTGGAGGCATGTGGCCCGCCTTCGACGCTCCTGGGGCGATGCGCAAGTTTGGCTTTCCAGCACGGATAGCCGATGCGCCCGCGGCCGCCCCCGTCATGGTTATCGGCCAGGCTCGCGCCACCGTCATCGGCCTGCTGGTGTTCCTATTCTACTCCCGCAACCAGCTGGAGCTGGTTGACCTGGTCACAGCTGTGACGGCTGCATACTGCGCCCTGGTCGACTTCTACGTTGTGTGGAAGGAGGGCGAGCCGGGCCATGCGGTGTTCCGCCTTGTGACGTCCGGGATGCTTGCGGCCTGGGGATACGCCGGGATGACATCGCCTCGGGCCTGATTGGCCTGTGCCGTTTCGTCATGGAGCTCGCGAGCCTGTGGCGGTTCGGAGCGACGACCTACTTTGAAAAGACCTCGAGCATTTGCGCTGGTACTGGTTCTTCACACCATCACCTGGGCTGCACGTTGACCTACCCTGATCTGGATCACGCCTCTCAAGTAATGGCAGTGTACGTAGAATCAAAATAGAGCACGAACAAATTTATTTAACTCGAACTGCTGTGGGTTTTGGGGTAAGGCTTTGGTGGCTGGTTAACCAACTTACTGCCCTGCCAGATGGGCCGGCGTTAAAATCTCAGTTCGTCACCTACCTGCTCGACTAAACGATGCTGAATGTGACCCCGACCACTGAAACGCTTGAAACGTACTACGGTAGGTAGGACAGAACATCAAAATTTAATAGGTGACAATCTATGAAAAAACTGTTCCCAAATGGTGTTATCTGATTTGGCCCACTCTCCTGATTCCATGGCTGTGTACTCCGTACCATTCGAGTGATCGGTCTGTTGGTCCGTGGCGCCCGGGAGACACGCATGAGGTAACCAACAGACCGATTGACCGAGTCTCCACTACCTCGCCACCAACAATTACTGCCAACAAACCCTAGATATCACCAACAACATTGTAGTCTAACTGAATGAGGAATTCTCCTCCGAGGAAGTTCCAGCACAGTGCTGGGCATGGCTCCAACCGCAGCCTGGTGAGTGCTCAACGGGACTTCCATCATCCCTCGAGCAAATCACCGAGATTCAGGGTCAGCATGCCTCGCAATTTGAAGTCAAAGTAATACCATTAATAGCCTGCGCCAGATTACCTCCCTCTTCATGACGATCCCTCCTGACCAGATTCATACCCAAGTCATTATACTAATCTCGACATCTTGTCTCTCGCCATGGCCGATCTGTCTGGTGTTCCACCAAGCTCCAATCCCAATGGGGACCCTCCCGACTTCTCTCATGGCCCCTTCCATCCAAAATGATGTATTGGGAAGCGGTGTTGTTCTCATTAACATTCAGCGTCGCCCTTGTGCTCGTTCGCGTAGGCACCTCTCTGTACAATAGCCGCAAGATGTTCCTCGATGGCTCTAAGTACTACCTGGAGTTATTATCTGCTTGCAGATGGAGTCGGCTTTGAAGAAGTACTGGCATGAAGTCATTTCCCAGAGCCTGCATTCCTTTGAAAGCCTTCAGCCTGGTTCAACCAGCCACCGAACCCCGGGATGAGATTGGCTGAGAAGCCCCCGCAGACCGGCATGGCGCCGGCTGGATAAGCAAGTAGGGAGCGGCGGGAGCTGCGCCATGAGGCTCCGGGGTGCCAAGGCCCGGTCATGAAATCGGCACCGGAGGTGGACTCGTCGATGTGGCGTCTCCGGGCGGAGAGCCTGAAGGAGGCCTCAAGGAGCTGGGCGTTTTCCTGAGCCATGTTTGGTACCGCCCGCGTGGCCGCCGTAGTTGCGCTATCGAGCTTGTGGTGCGAAGTTGGCGCGTCCAGACAGGCCGGGTTGGGCTGGGTGGCCTCGCCTGGACATGTCTTCACGGAGGAAGGCTCTCACGGTGGTCCTCGCCGGTCGTCTCTCCCGGCCCTGGTACTTGTCTCCCTGCACCAGTAGGGTGCAAACATGCAAGTTTCTGCAGGCCTTTTTGCTCATATCCGCTGCTGCCCCATTGGGCTGCGCAGCGCTGCAGGGGGAAATTGTGCCTGCTGACCAAATGGACCGGCCGCTGCCCCTTCAAGAGGCCTGAGTCTACTGCAGGCACATCCGTTCTGACAGCAATGGGACGCGTAGACAGGGCGGCGGTTATCAGGCTATCATGTTATATGCATTACACTCAACTGATGTCCCAAGTGAAGCAATGGACTCGTGCAAGATCACGCATGCCAGACTGGGAGGCCAGGATGGGGGAGAAATTCATTGTTAATTACAAGCTAACATACGTGACATCCATCGTTGCTTATGCCGGACCGCCGGCGTCTTGCTCAGCGGCGATGAAGCCAACGGCTCGCGCTGGTTCAGTCGCAGCGAGACAGGGCTGGCGGCCAAATCCACCAGTCATTAGGAAACTCGTATCGTGAAAAGGGGTGGGGGGACTGTGAGTATGGTGATCTGAGGCAAGACATGAACGCAGAAACTCAAACATGGGGAAATAGTAGGCTGGCGGCGCAGAGAAACACTCAAAGTATATTCCAGTCGATGCCGTTGAGCCAGCCCCATCTCCAAAGCTATTCTCGAACGTACCGTAGATACCCTCGCCCTGAAAGAAGGCGGCCGTGAGGGGCTCTACAGCGAGGACAGATGAGCCGGCCGGGACAAAGGAGCCAGGCGGAGCGAACGAGGTGGCCATAGTGACCATACCGGAAATGAATAGGCGTGGCTGGAGGTTAGCGTACTGCTGCTGCCCAGTGAACACGGTGGCAGGCCACGCAGACGGTCCGGCAGGAGCTAGAGCAAGAGCCGGAGCAGCAGCAAGAGCCGGAGCAGCAGCAGGCGTCAGAGTCCGGTGTGTTCCAGACGAGGCTACGGCCAAGGTGATAGGAGCTCGATGGCGGCGACGAGAAGGAGTCCCAGCTCGAGGCGTCGCAACCCGAGAGTCAAGCGGGCTTCGCAAGGTGTCCTCGGTGACCTTGTGGAAATTCCGGTAGTGGTCCCTGAGCTTATCCTTGCGAGCAAACTTATCAGAGCAACGCGTGCATTCGAAGGTCGTGGACGTATCGATGGTTACGATGTAGCGGTTGAGGACTGACTGCTTGGTGAAGCCCTTCCCGCACCTGCACTTGTAGGCCTAGTGATTAGCTGCCTTTGCGTAGTTATCGAGGGCGTGGGCGTTGTGGAACGTTCCAATGCAGAACGCACAGACAAACACTCTGATCGTGGGGGCGAGTATTAGTAAAATAAAAAGAATAAAAAAAAAAACTCACCCATTGGATCTTGCACCATGGTAGGGTGTAAGATCCACTGGGGAGTGCCGCTGGGCCGTTGTGCCACCCTTCATCACCCCAGATGAGGCATTGGGAGTGGCGATGCAGGTTCTGGGCTGGTCCATGGCAGAGGCGGGCTCCGCGCCGAGGGAGGCCGCTATGTCGTACGACCCAGGGAAGGTGTTAAAGTCGAAGGGGGTGTTATACTCAGACATGGTTGAGGTACTTCTGGTGCGAGGTGAGTGAGCTTGGGAGAAGAGGACGATGTGGTGCTTGGCCGTTATTCTGCAGCGCAGACGAGACACGGGGCACCAGCCCATATTCATGCTCGTGCCGCCAGCCATCAGAGCCTCGCCGAGGAGGGCATGTACCAAGGAGCCTCAGAGGTACTTGCAAGCGTAGGGTTCAAAAGCCTGCATGGGCTGACAGGCAGGCCGCCGCGTCTGTCGCAGAGACACTCTGCACCCATGGCCGCTGCAGGCGCACCGGCGCATACAACCTATATGCACTCGCGTCATGGTCGTAGTGAATTAGAGTATCATCCAGGCCTGGTGTTGTACGCCTGATACAAGTAAGAGCCAGGCCAGGCATGCCGTTTCGGTGTAGTTTCGTGAGTGGGCGTGCTGAGCGTGTGTGTGCGCGCGGGGCTCGGCTGCGTGTTAGCAAGGCGAGTGGGTATTGGTCGCAGGCGTTGGCTGAGTGTTGGCGGAGAGGCTGCCCGTCGTGGAGGCCTGAATGCCTACCTGCCTCGGCGCCACGATGCACCCAGTCTACCCTGCGCTTTCGCGGGCGCGCATGTCCAACTCGAAGAAATAAAACCCAGAAATCACTAGCCATCAAACGCGACCAAGCATGACAGATGGAACCACGTTGTATTTCAAGACCCCACTGAGGACGACAACCTAATGTCATGCACCCCTAGGTTGCAACAGTAGCGTCTGAAGATTACCAACTCCTCGATTGCGTGAGCGGTGGTGGTGGCGATGGCGGTGGCAGTTGGTGATGATTGTCGAGACGCCAAGATACTCCCGGACACTTCCTTCGCTCCCGCCATAGGCCCAGGCCTTCCATCCCAACCTCCTTTCATCGCCCATAACCAGCCGTATTCTCCAAGCTGCCACAGTGCAGTGCCCGCTCTCCAGCAGGGCGGGTGTGTCCGTCGAGAAAAAAGGTACCTTCCCGTATTGGTCCATCGTCGTTTTTTGCGCAAGATATGCGCTGTTGATATTTTTTTTGTTGATGATTTTCATAAGTTTATTAGCTTCCTCTTCCTCCGATCCTGTGTTGTGAAACAGGTGAAACATAGCCGTGGCTGCCAGAGTAGTTGCAGAAGAGGTAACTCCGACTGGGCATATTAGATCCTGCCAGGAATCCAAACACGCCAATAGACACCCAACGTGGCGGTCGTGCTGGGCTGGGAAGAAACCACTTCGCAGGCCTCTCGCTGATCATGATCATGGAAACGTTGGAGGGCTTTCATCCATTGGCCCCGTGCCTTTCGGCCTCATCGCCTCCTTCCAAACGCCTGCCGTATGCATTCAACTCCTTGGTTTGCCCGTGTCAAAGGCTGACGACGGAGCCAGATGTTGGGGTATCGCTATGCAACTTGAAAGGTGAAAAAAGAGTCGTGACCGTCTTTCGCCGTCCGTAGTCAAAGTCGATACAGTCGATCCAACCGTATCCCTGAGGAAGGAAGTATGTCCGTGGAAAAGACTGGTGCCGATAATATCCGAGAAAGAAAAAAAAAAAAGTGAAAGTCGTTTGTTATGAAAAGAGTAGTAAACGGAAAAGGATAAGGTGGAGAAGTAAAAAGAAAAAGTCGAAAACAAAGGATTACAGAAATGATAAGCAAAGGAAGCCAAATCGTGAAGAGGCGCATAGATTTTCGAAAAGTGCCCCCAGACAAAACCGTGCGATGCATGCGTTGTTGGCTGTGCCCCGTCTGGGGCATCGCCGACTTGCTTTGGGGTGGAAAAAAAAGGCGAGGTTTTGTTTTCCGATACAGCGTTGGCATGCATGTCAATTGTGTATTCGATTACTGACACAGCGGACCGAAACCAGGTGCAGACGTGTGTCATTATGCCGAGCAATCAATCAAAGTCGCTCGGCCGAGAAAAGCTGCCGCAACAAGGGCGAATGGGGGTGGCTGATGGCAGCAGCAGCTCTGTACAGTGTGGTTGAAGGGGTCGGTGGTCGTGATGGATCCCCTCATAGAGAACCCCTCTGATCAGGACGCAGCCAGAAGCCCAGGAGCTCCTCCGCAAACTCGTCCAGCTCGATGAGGCGGAACTGGCCGACGGCCCACTTCGCCAGGAAGGCCTCGTTGCGCCAGGCGCCCGAGATGTTGCGCCTCCAGCCGACAATCTCGACGTTCCAGCCGCGCTCGAGGGCGCGCTCGACGTTGCTGAGGAAGCCGTCCGAGAACTCTGCCTGGGCAGCGTCGCCCGTGGCCAGGACCATGGTGCCGGGCCGGGGCGCGTCGAGGATGCTCTGGACCATCTTGAGGTGGAGGATCTCGTCGACCCCCTGCTCGCGGTGCTTCATGGCAACCTGGATGGGCGGGCACCAGGGGCCGTAGTCGTCCGACTCGTCGTCTAGGGCGCCCGAGGCGGGCATGGGCACCTTGGGCGGGGTGTTGCTTGAGAGACATTGCGGCTTGGGCTTGGGGCCCCTGACGCGCTGCAGGATGTTCATGTCGTAGCCACACCGCTCGGCCTCCACCATGTAGTCAGGGTGCTGGCTGGAGGGCTTGAGGGAGCCCACGACGGCGCGCTTGGCGCAGGGGCGGTAGCGCTCCAGGATGAGGGCGAAGGCCTCGAAGAAGAAGGGCGGGGCCTGGACGCGGTAGTTATTGGTGATGCCGCGCTTCGCCTTCATGCAGTCGTAATATCCAATGACAATGTTGGACAGGTCGACAAAGACGTGGATGGACTCCTGGGCCTGGGGCACCTGGGGGTGCGCACGCAGGATGCTGTCCTCGATGAGGCGAGGATCAAGCTTGGCCTTGAGGATGTTGAGCTGAGTGGCCTTGTCGACACGGTAGAGGGGGTCAATTGAGTTTCTGGAGACGGTCTTGAGGTGGATGTAGCCAGGCTTCTGGGGCGCCCAGGGGCTGTTGATTGAGGGTTGGTAGTGACCAGGCAGGAAGTTGCCGTTGATGTCCCAGGGCAGGACGAGCGGGTCAGCAACGGGTTGGGTGAGCCGCTTCCTTTGGGCGAGCTGGGCGAGGGCGACGCGCTCGTCATGCTGAAGCCTGCCGAGATGCTTGTCGTTGGGGTTGAGGATCTTGAGTGGGGCGACAGCCGGGAACACACACTTGTGGAACTGGGTGTGCTTCGGCTGAGCGTGGACGGCATCAACCTGGTCGTAGAATGGGTCGGCGGAGTCATCCGATGAGTAGTGGCAGACCCCGGGGTCGGGGGTGGAGCCGACCAGGAGGGACTTGATGGTGAGATTGGGACTCAACTCAGGCTCGTTGGGGGTGATTGGGCTCTCAGAGGTCGGAGTGGTGCCACGACTGGAACCGGCGATGAAAGCAGACACGGGCGTGTCTCTGGCAGGGCTGTCGTCGTCCGTGATGGCGCCGTCAATTGGGACATTCTTGGGGCCAGGGATCTTGAGGCGAGCCAGGCCGTCGGTAATGCTGGTGAGGCCGGTACCCAGAAGGGGCGAGGTGGGTGCGGGGACGACCACGGGGCTGCGGACGGGCGAATCTGCCTCGCCTATGTGGCTGTCGGTGTGGCTGTGGCTGTAGCTGTCGGACTTGTCGGACCTGAGGGTGGTGATGGTCTGGTACAGGCGTGCAAAGTTGCCCAGTCTGGGGGACTTGGGCCGAGGGCCGGTGTGACGGTGAGCTCGACGATCAGCGCCCGAGGCCGGCCTGGCAGATGCCAGAACGGAGAGAGCCATTGTCAGGTCGATGGTGATGATGATGTTTCAGTTGTATTAGACAAGATGAAAGGTGAAAGACAAGGGGGGTTGGAAGCCGTGGAACAGGGACTGGGCCATTCAGGACTTGTTTGTATGTATGGGTGCAGGTATGTGTGCTGAAGTGAACGATGTTGAAGGCGATAAAGGCTGAGTGATATCGCAAAGTCGCAGAGTCGCAAAGTCGCAGAGTCGCAAAGTCGGTGGTGATGGCGAGAGGTTGAGTGGGTGGCGAATTAGTAAAGGGAAAAGGCGACTGAGAGAAAGAGACAGACTGAGGACGACACTGAGAACTGGTCAAGGACCGTCAAAAAGAGCACGAGATTCCTGTCCGAAGATGATTGTCCAAGATGTACAGTTTGGAGGTTGACTTGAAGGGAAAGGGATGATGGGATGCGCCGAGGCAAAGAAGCGGTGGTGGTTGTGGTTGTGGATGGCGATGTGGTTGAGAGTGGCTGTGACTCGAGGGGCCGACAGCGAGGTCATGCAATGAGCCTGGGGCAAAAGAGTGGGTGGGGTATTTCCTCTGAGAAGCCCCCGCTGATTGGCTGCTCCTCTTGGATGCACTACTCCGTACTCTATCTACGACTTTCACCGCACTCGAAACATTTCATGTGCTGTTTGCACCCAAACTCCTTTCTTAGAGTTTCAGATCCAAACGAAGTCAAGAGCACTTCTCACACTGTTTGTTGAGCAAGCTTCCTACCAGCTACCCAGTTTTATGGTTTCTGGCTGCCCTGCGGAGGTTGAGGATGAACTGCCAACATTTACGATGCAAATGGGCACCCCCTCAGTGCTGCCGCGAGAATGTCTTAAATACTACCAGAAATTCAACACTCACTCATGGTATACTTACTACTTGAGCATTTAGTGGCCAAGCACGAGTCTTGCCATCTGCCCACACCTTCAGTCGCCCGTCATGTGACCATGGGCCAAAGCTCACGGCTCTCAGACTGGAGCCACACACAAATGACCTTCAATCACAGCAGTCATAGGGACAAAAGAGATAACAAATAATACATCAGATGTTGAGTATCTGCAGAGATATCTACCCCCACAGAACAACAGAGCCCATAACCTAGCCCAAGCACCAGCGCCACGTCATCAAACGGCGTAGAGCCATAAGCAGTAGCGGCGGCGGCGGCAGCAGCAGTGGCAGCAAGATATCGATCCCCACCATCTCGCAGACAGGCTGAAAGATGAGCTAAGCCTCAGACATTTTCTCGCACCATGCGTCATCCTCTCCCCCAGGAGTTCTTTCTTTTTTTGGTGTATCCCCAAAACTCCTTACAGTAATTCCCCGTACAGTACAAGTAGAAGGCCCTCCAAGTCAGCAAGGGTCAAGGTCGATTTAAAGAAGAAAAAATTGCAAAACCTCAGACTGTCAAGTGCAACGCCTGGGTATAATGCGCCGTTGTCGTGGGAAAAGTCAAAGCCGTAAGCAGGGCACTGCTCTGTATGCTTCAGCCTAAGCCGTTGTCCTTCTCTCCGGCCGAAGAGCAGGATGGTAGGTGCCCGTGGAAGTGGCAGGTGTGCAGAGTAGTCGTACAAGTCGACAAGTCAAGAACGGCGGAGATGGTCATCGACCATAGCCATCAGTCATCTGTCGTCCTTCACTGCTCCAAGGCCTTGAGAGCGTCCCTCTCGGCCAGCCACGCGGCCTTCTGCGCGCGAACGGGCGCCAGCTCTTCCTCCATCTCCTCGTTCTCGCGCTTCATTGCCAGGATCCAGTCGCCAATGTGCCGGCCGGCCGCAGCGCTCATCTGCCGCTCCGCCTGCTCCTTGAGCTCCCGGTCGCGGGCCGCCCGCTCGGCCTCCTGCTGCCGCAGGGCCTCGTCGCGCTCCTTGCGCTTGCGCTCCCGCTCGGCCCGGTGCTGCTGGATGCCGCTCAGGTACCGTGCACTGTGGCCCAGCGTCGCGTTCTCCTCGGCGACCCCGTGGTTGGGCCGGTTCTGCGGCGGCGCCGTGAAGAAGAGCACGTGGCCCTTGTCGTCGGTCTGGTACCGCTCGCGCACCTCGGGCGGGAACGACGCGTCGACGTCGTCGTACAGCACCCACGAGTCGTAGCGCGGGGCTGTGGGCATTGTCGCACCGGCATTGGCATGCGGGATGGCCGTGTTGCTCGGGGTGGGCGCCATGGGCATGCGCGAGTGGTGCTGCGGTGTCTGCGCGACGAAGGGGGTCGGTGGCTGGCTAGAGAAGCTGCCTGCGTTGGGTATGTGGTGGTGATGCCCCACGGGTGCGGCAGGGCTGGGCACGAAATGCGGCTGCTGGTGGTGGTGTTGGTGCTGGGGTGGTGGCGGTGGCTGGTGCTGCGGCGGCGGCGGCGGCGCGTGGTGGCCGTAGCCCTGGTGCTGCTGTGGAGCAAAATGGGGGCTTTGAGCCGCGGCGTGGTGGTGCACGGGCGACGGGGCAGCGGCGTGGTGTTGGTGGTGTTGGTGGTGTTGGTGGTGCTGCTGGTGCTGGTACTGGTGATGAGCAGCAGCAGATGACTGGACCGGGATGGCGCTTGGCGTGGTCGGGACGGGGCGAGGTGGGATAAAGTGCGGCTGCTGGTAATGGTTTGCATGCGCATGTGCATGTGCAGGAGAAGGGGGAGCGATCGGGCCCGGTGCGCCGGCATGATGGAAGGCGCTCGACCCTGGGCCCATCGGGACAGATTGTCGACGAATCGGGTCGACGGCGGCCATCGAGGGCGGTGGGACCGCTGGCGGCTCTGGTGTCGGCTCTGGGGAGGGAGAGTCCTATTTTCACGCAGGGGTCATCCGGTTAGTCTTGTCGCTTGTTCGCCTGTCGCTTGTCTATCCACCAAAAGATGCTTGCCCGCTCGGCTTGGTCTTGGCTCTGCTTGCGGAACGTGCCTCGTCTCTCGCGCGGGACGTTGTGTGTGCAATGCAGTGCAATCCCAACGGAGCCCTGTGCTGAGCTTCTTTCTTCAAGGGCAGGGATGGCTCGAGCAGAGTTTGTCGTGCAAGGGAGGGGGTGGGTAGAGAGGGAGGAGGGGTGTCAAGAGGGAATGCCGAATTAAGCGAGTCTGACTTGACGGACGCGATAAGGAAATTGGGGCTTGGGACCAAGAGCCTCGAGGAAATATCGACTGGCACCCCGACCCGGGTACTTGTGCGAGACGAGCAAGACAAAAATGCAAAGGCGTTTGCCTACGACTCAGACACGGCGCCGATGACGTCTACGTCGCAGGGGAATATGGCGTACCCGGATTTAACATGCAGTGTAATGAGAAAGAGAGAGAGAGAGAGGGGGGGGACAGAAATAAAGACGAACATGAAATCTATGTGGACTTACATTTGGCTCCCGGGGTCGGATATGCACTCCTCCTATTATTGGCGGCGCGTCCTTGTGTCCCCAGTTCGGCTTCGGCATCGAGTCTGTCTCCTTTGCGTTCTCGTTGAGCAGGTGCGCAATGGGTGTCGGCTCCTTCTTGATCTTGCGAGGCACATCATACAGGTCCATCTCGTAGTCCCTCTCGCGGACCTCGTCTGGCAGGCAGCTTGTCCACGTCTTGATCCGGTTGAAGGTGAATCTCTCCTCGTTGTACCTGGCCTCGCAGACGTACACCTCCTTGCCCGGTGGCAGCCCCCGCGGCCGTCCCTTGTGGTAGCGCGTGTGGAACATGACAAAGCAGCGGTCCACGATGTCGTCGATCCGGTGGTCCCGGTACTGGCCCGTCTTCATCACCTCGTTCCTATAGAAACGCTTCGTCACGCGGTGGATCGTCTGCTCCGGGCGGTAGTACCAGCACGCGTTGATCCACTTCTTTCCCGCCTCGTCCTGCCAGAGCCGGTAGATCTGCGCCACAATGGGCTTTTCTAGGTCGTTCATGTTGCGAATGTGAACCCAGTCGCCTGTGGACAAGACCCTCGCTGTCAGCATCGGTATGGGCCGGTCTGGATGCACCTCTCGGTCGGGACTTACCAACTCTCCACGTCTCGCCATTATGCTGGGCCTCCGAGAGCGGAAGCTTACCCTCCTCATCCCGGAAGACGTCGTCTGGTTTGGCCTTCTCCTGCTCCACCAGCCTCCGCGCCTCCTTGAGCAGCTCGGCGGCATCCTCGTGGATCTGGCTGTCGGGTGCATTGTACTGCATCGCATTGCGGAACATGAGCTCCAGGTCCGCAAAGCACTCGTCCACGTCTCGGTACTTCTTGCGCTTGGCGTTTCTCTTGATCTGATCAAGAGCGATCGGGTTCGCCACAACCTGGTAATACTCCTTGTTCAGCTGCTTATCAGGTAGTCGCTCAAAGTCGAGGACCCGGAGGTTCCCGTCGCCGTCCTTTGGCTTGCGCAGGCCTTTGAGCACTGCATTGATGCGCGCTTCTGTCGGAGTCAACACCTTGGGCGGGCGACCACGTTTCTTGTGGTAGTCATCATCGTCGTCGGCATCCTTCTTCGAACCGCGGCCACGGCGTCGACCGCGGCGCCGGCCAGCCTCGTCATCAGAATCGTCGTCCTCTTCCTCGTCGTCCTCGTCCTCTTCCTCGTCTTCCTCCTCGAGCTCATCCTCCGACCCGGGTTCTGGCGAGGGATCCACTGGAGGGAGCTCGCCAAAGTCGGGCAGCACGGCATCCTCGGCAGATATGGAGCCGTTGTTTATCAGCTCCTGGAGCTTCTCCTTGAACACCTCCAACAGCCGAACGGAGTACTTGAAGATGTCTGAGCTGGGGCGGTTGTAGATTTGCGCGTTGCGGAATATCTGAGCAACGTCAAAGACGAACTGTGAGAACTCTGTGTAGTCCTTCTTGAGGAGTTTGCCCTGCGCATCTTCGTTAGGTCGTTGCTCACAAATGTCACGTTGTCGGGATAACTTACCCGCACTGTACTGAAGGCGATTGGATTCGAAATGACTTCGTGATAGTCTGGGAAGATGTTCTTTCGCGGAATGCGTTGGAATGGTTCGCAAATCTCCTCGTCACTATGCCGAAACGTCAGTGTCTGCTTACACACCCAGCCGCGACATCGAGACTCTTACTCCTCCGTGTAGCCGCTTAGGTACTTTTGTGTATCATCGATCAGTTGGCGCAACTCCTTGTTTGGGTCTTCGACATTCCGCCACCTTCCTCTGCCGCGCCGGCCCTTTGAGGCGTCAGCAGGTTCAACACTACCCGCATCGCCGTCTGCGTCTGGATCCGCACCAGCATCCGCATCCGCATCTGCATCCGCGTCACCATCGGCATCAGCGTCGGCATCCGCCTCAGCGTCTGCATCGGGTTCGCCCTCAGCATCAACGTCGCCGTTGGTGGCTCCACCCGTGCCCGCTGGAGGCCTGGCAACCGAAGGCTCTCCACCGTTGGTCGTGGCAGGGGCGTCTTCCATCTCAACGTCCTGGTCGCCCTTCGCCTCGATAGAATCGTGAACCATAATCTCGTCTGCAGATCTTGGCGCCATGGCTCCGCCGACTGACCTGAACCCTTCTTATCCCGACCCCTCTGTCCAGGCCCACCTTCGACCTATTTCGACCGCTCCTGCCCCGCCTTGAATCCTATTACTCGCTTCCGACTGTCTTTTGCTGTACTCGGGACCGCCCTCTCCCTCGGCGATTCTGCCCTTGCCTTAGCGTTTCCAAAGCCACCTGTTACTCGAGCTCCGCTGCCGTTGTCTTCGTCGTGGCTCCTAGGATAGTGCGGAGAAATGGCGGTTTATTGGTCAGATTCCTCAGCGCCGTCAGACTCCTGAGCCTCTCCAGAGATTTCTCCGTCCCCAACTTCTAGGTTAGGCCCGCGCGGTTGTAAGCCTTGAGATGTGACTGCGACCACGGGTCGCCTAGGACCGATATAGAACGAGCGCGAGTTGAGTGCTGTGCGCCAGAAATCTCGATCAGTAATGGGGTTCAGGGCGACTCGCCGAGTCACACGGGCAATCAGTTGGGCTGGCTGTCCCAGTCGAGTGGGCGCGGGGGCGAGGCCGTTGACGCCTCTGTCGTCGCTTCTGGATTGGCCTCGGGAATTCGTGGCCTGCTCGTCAGATCGCTCGACCTCTTCAGCCTGTTCAGACTCTCGAGCCTCTCCAAACTCTGCAGTGTCTTGGGCGTCTTGAATGGATGACGAGTCAGGTGGGATGCGCGAATGGTTAACCAGGCGCTCTGCGAGGCTCCGGAAGCGCTCGATGTCAGAGGCCGTGTTCTCAACAGTGTCGTCCTCGTCGCTATCCTCCTCTTGAGATTCTCCAGAATCTTCGGAGTCTTCGGTCTCTTCGCCGGGCGAGATGAACGCCGATTGGACGTCACTGTCCTCTTCGTCGCTGTCCTCTTCGTCGCTGTCCTCTTCGTCGCTGTCCTCTTCGTCGCTGTCCTCTTCGTCGCTGTCCTCTTCGTCGTTGTCCTCTTCGTCGTTGTCCTCTTCGTCGTTGTCCTCTTCGTCGTTGTCCTCAACAATGTAGTAGCCTAGCGGGCGGGTAGGATCGATATAGAAGCCGGTGCCGTCGATGTTAGGCTCGAGGTCGTGCGCGCTAAGGTCAAAGTCAGGCTCGTTGACGGGGTTGACTGGAAGTACAAGAGGGTCAAGGTCGATGTCGTCGTCGGAGTTGTCCTCGTCGTGGGAGTCCCCGGCCCAGAAGGAGCTGTCTTCAGGGTTGATCCGCGGCTGTGTGCACGTCAGCTTCCCCGCCAATTTCCAAGAAACACCACGGCGATCCGAATGGAGATCCCGTCTCCGGCCGTCGCGTCGCGTCACCTCACTTCAATGACACGCGTGCCCCCGTCCAAGCCGGCGCAAGAGCGCGATGCGCACTGAGTTACGTGTTCTGTTTGACTGCAATGACAGCGCGAAGTGGAGCACAAAAATAACCGAAAAGAAAAAAAGCCAAAAAAGGGCAGTTCAACCTGCAGCAAAAGGGAAAACTGGGGGGGAGACGGTGCGACTTACGAATCGGTGGTCTGGCCGGATACGTGCGTGACGGAGCTCTGCAGACTGTTGTTCGAGCTGCAGGCGTGAGACGGGCGGGAGGAATTGGTCGAGGTCCAAAGACGGGAGGACGCGACGAAGAACGTCGAGAGAATTGGGGAAGAAGTCGTCTTCGCCTCGACGAACAAGACCGTTTGCCACCAACACCTGCAGCAGCAGCAGCTCCTCCTCGGCCGAGGCGGTGCGTCTCCTCTCCGCTGGCGCTAGCAGTGCCGGGATGGGGGAGCCGGCGGCAACGGCACCAGCTGTAGCGGCTGTAGCAG
Source organism: Stenocarpella maydis (assembly GCA_002270565.1). Classification (NCBI taxonomy): domain Eukaryota; kingdom Fungi; phylum Ascomycota; class Sordariomycetes; order Diaporthales; family Diaporthaceae; genus Stenocarpella; species Stenocarpella maydis. Next base: position 165,571 of record NQMI01000002.1, read on the forward strand.
CAGCGGCAGCAGCAGCGGCAGCAGCAGAATGGGTCCACTGCCGCCTGCTTAGAGGCATCTAGTCGTGGGGAAGCCTGCAAGGCGATTGGGGGGGGGGTGTTAATGATCTTGCGTGGTGTGGTCAGGGTTCGGGGACGTATCGATATGATGGGTGGGCGTGTTGTTAGGAAGTATGTGGAGTGTGCTTAGAAAGAAGCGTATGTTTAAAAAGGAACGGGCGTGGGTGGGGGCAGAGGGTGTGGCCCGAGTGTGTGTCAGTCACTGAACCCTGACCTGCACAGTGAGTGCACATGCCCATATCGGAGTGATGGTGATGCATGGGATCCGCCGTCCAGTTTCTCCCTTTACCATCTTTCATCATCCGCTTTCAGAGTCCATTCCGGCTTGGATACCTCACGTCTGCTTCACATCCAGTATCTATCAATACCAGGACAGCAGACGAGCTACATTACAAGGATAACTGGACGGGGGTCAGGTCTTTGGCTGCCCCTCCTGTGTCGCCACTAAGAAAGGAAATCGTGTGCTTTACTCACTCACCTTGGCTTGAGTTTGGGTTTGGCACCCTTGTCCTGAGTGAGGGCCTTGGCCCAAGACGCATCCAAATAAAGCAGCAAACACACTGGTTTGTCAAGCCTGGGAAGCTCGGACCAAACCACCAGCTCGAGCTGTACTCATCGCCAGAGGGGTTATTCGGACTTTTGGACTGGTCACTGGCAACACTCAATACCCGCCGCATATTTCTGGGGCTTTCTGGCCAGTCAGGGGGAAGATCGAACACAAGGGCGGATATCGCAATACTGTGCACCGGCACCCACCCAGCAGAGATCCTACGGAGCAAGGACCTATTATTGTTTTTATCTGGCCATATCATGGCCGATATCCGGTTCAGAGTCCGAGGCCCGGGCTGGGTCGAGACGGTCACGGCAACGCCGGACTGGACCATCCAGAAGTTACTAGACCACCTGAGGGAGAAGCAGGGCGCAGAGCCATCCGCCCTCAAGTACGGCTACCCCCTCAAGAACATCGACCTCGGCAATACCGACGCAACCATCGGGCCCCTGAACCTAAAGGGCGAGGCCATCACCCTCGTGCCAAAGGAGGACATCAACAACAACGCCGCCGCCGCCGCCGCCGCCGCGCAGCAGCAGCCGCCAGGGGCGCCCACACCGACGAGGCCGGCCTTCAAGCCCAAGGCGGTGGAGCCCGACCACACGGTCATACCATGGCCCGAAAGGGACGGCTACCTCGCGCTGCGCGTCATGCCCGACGACAACTCGTGCATGTTCACAGCATTCGGCGGCGTGCTGCAGCGCGCCGACCCGGCGCCGGCGCTGCGCAGGGAGGTCGGCGAGTACATCCTGGCCCACCCGGACAAGTTCGATCGCGTCGTCCTCGAGATGGACCCGCGGCGGTATGCGCAGACGATGCTCTCGCCCGAGCGCTGGGGCGGCGCCATCGAGCTGGGCATCCTCTCGGACATCTACGACATTGAGATATGCTCCGTGGACGTAAAGGTGTGTATATTGATTTCTTGTCTTCCCAGGACCGAGGCAGGGTTTCATTAAAAAATAAAATAAAGACCTGACTGAAGCATCACAGACGCAGCGAGTAGACCGCTACGGCGAGGGCAAGGCGACCCGCTGCCTCCTCCTCTACTCGGGCATCCACTACGACCGCATAGCCTTTACCATGGACCTCAGCCTGCCCGTGGACTTTGATGAGACCAGGTGGGACACGGGCAACGACACCGTCGTCGAGATGGCGCAGCGCCTCGCCCGGCAGCTCAAGGACATGCACTACTACACCGACACCACCGACTTTGTCCTGCGGTGCGACGTCCCCGGGTGCGGCTGGGTCGGCGCGGGGGCCGCCGAGGCGAGCCAGCACATGAAGCAGACGGGCCACTCGGCCCTGAGCGAGATGGAGATTACCTAGGGGCTCTTTCCGTTCGGGGCTGGCCCGCTGATGGGTGATGCGTTGCGACGCGTCGTTTGGGCATTGGGACAAGCGTTGGGGATTGACGATTTAGCGTGATAGAAGTTTCATGGGTTCGAGACCAGCAGGCACATATAAATCGGCGCATCCACACTCCATAGACGATCGTTTCTGTTATTCCATCACGGGACCACAGCACCGAGCTGAGCTCTTTAACACAGCTACAGATGAACAAGTGTGCATACCTCGCACGAGAACTTACTCGCTCACGACTTATACGTGAGCCCGCCGCCGTAGCTGTGCTCGCTGTTCTTGCCCCCCGCCGTGACCTTCCCCTCCGTGACGCCCGTCTCGAACGCGCAGGTGCCCATATCGAGCTTCCTGGCCGGCAGCGCGCCCGGCGAGATGTCAAAGTCGAAGATGTCGATTGGCAGGCCGATGGTGGTGCACGCGTTGGGTATGTCCACGATGCCCGCGACGTGGCCCTGCACGGGGGCGCACGACAGCAGGAGGTAGATCTGGTAGTCGCTGTAGCCGAAGCGGCGGAGGTACTCGATGACGCCTTTTGGCAGGGGAGGAGGGGGGGGTTGGTTAGCAAACAGGTCTGCCGGGTGGGAGTGCTCGCCACAAAGAGGAGAAGGGGGGGGGAGGGGACAACTCACGAAGTGTGGTCTGCCGGTACGCAACAGCAACATCGAGATAGTGCTGCTTGCCGTGCTGGTCGACGCTGAACCCCTCAAAGTAGATGTACCTCCCCGGGCCGAACTGGGGCTCGACCGGCCCCGGGACGTAGATGGGGCTCTTCATGGCCAGGTCAGCCACGCCGTTCCTGAGGACCTTGAAGTTGATGGTGATGACGCCTGCCATCTCGATGGCCCCGCAGAAGCTGATCTCGCCGTCGCCCTGGCTAAAGTGTAGGTCGCCCACGCTGAACTTGGCGCCGGGGACATGCACGGGGAGGTAGACCTTGCTGCCGCCTATGCCAGGCTCCCTCATCAGCTCTGACTTGTCTTGACACTTGTGCCATAGGGTGGTTGGTGGTATAACGTACGCGAGAGGTTCTTGATGTCACAATTGCCCCCATGCTCTGGCCTCCCGGGCACGGTCCTTGCGCCCTCGCGCCCGATCTTGTCCGCCAGGCCGCCCTCGACGTCGCTTGCGCTCACTCCGCCAGGGTGGCAGTTGTGCGGCAGCGGCGGCAGCGCGACGTTCCTCCCGTCCTCGAGGCGCGAGCTGGCGATGAGCTCGGCCTCGCGCTCGTTCCACGTCGCCAGGACCTCCGGGGACGGCGCGCAGCCCAGGATGCCCGGGTGGATGAGACCCGCGAACTTGACGTGGGGGATGTGCCGCGAGGTGCAGTAGATGCCCTCAAAGTCCCAGATTGCCTTTGCGCTACGTGTTTGTGGCGTGTGAGCGGGGAACATAGTTGAGGAGAAGGGGGGGGGGTGAGAAGGGTGGCTTACGCGGATGGGTATATCTCATCCAGGAACCCGCCGCCGTTGGACTTGTCGAATACCCCTGTGAAGCCCCATGGTTGGTCCTGGAAGGGCTGGACGTCCATTATCTCCACAAGAAGGACATCACCCGGCTGGGCGCCCTCAATCTCAAAGGGACCGGAAAGGTAGTGAATCTTGGTCAGGTCCACATTCCTCATGTCATCTGCAGAATCATTGTTCTTGATCTGGCCACCGGTCCTTCACGGAGTATCTGCATTAGAAACAGGCGTGTATTCCAATCCATGGCTCAGAGGTGGTTCGTGCATACCAGTCAACACACTCGATCTTGACAGTCTCACCATCCTTGATCTTGCCGGCGAAAGGGACTGAGAGAATGTTCAGTTTCCGTCCATGAAACCGTCTAAGAATTCAAGGGTTTTCTCACTGTCTGGGTGCCATCTATTCTGCCAGCCTGTTAGTTACAGGACGGCAGGGACTCTAGCGTACGTGACTTACATGAAGCTGAGGGTGTTCGCTAGCAGGCTTGTCAAGGTTGACCTTGCAGACTGTCCGGATTTCACCAGGCATATTGATCGGGTTGTACAATGCTTGACAGATGCTGCCCCAGATATGGATATGGGGATTTTATCACGAGGCAATGTCTAGGTGTCTTGCTGCTGCCACCATAACCGCGGGTCTGTAATTATATCACATCTCGCGGACTACCCCGCACAAGCGTACGGCAGTACCATTCGTACCCAGACGAACTCTTACTTGGACGACGTAATGAAATCTGACTATACAGATTAGGGCGGTCGTTATCGGGGAGTTGATAGTTGACGGCTCGAGAACGAACCCGACGGCTTATCTGGGGCAACTTGCCCAATCCCGAGTTTGGCCGCAGCCCGCCCGCCCGGATCGGCCAACCCCTCGTCCCCACATCTCCGCAGATAAGACGGCCGAGTCAATCGTCAGTACGTGGTTTGGGAGGTTGAGCCCGTCCAGTTGTCATCCCAAGTTGCCCAGTACGTAAGACAATGGGAAAGAGTATCTACATTCTTGCCCACCCCCTCCGGTCTCACGCATCATAATGAGTTTGTATCACTGAAGCGCATTCAACACATTCATCATCTAACAGTTGCATCGCGGCTAGAGATCTGCCGGGCGGGAGTCGGGATGAGGATCCACTTCGGAGTACGCAGGTGGCTCGTCATGGATCTTATCCAGACTTGACAGAGGCAGGCTGAGGAACTTTTGCTTGTTCCTCCACTCCTGCTGGCTCGCAGCGAAACCATCGCTGCGGCTGGGCGGTGGTGGCGGATCCGTGACCTTGGTAATGAGGTACGCGGTCGACGCCTCGGCGATGCCATAGATCAGCACACCCAGGAGCGGCACCCGGAGCAGGATGTAAAAGCCAATGCCGAAGCCGAAAAGCAGCCCCTCGCGGCTGCGGAACCAGTTGCGCTTCTCCTGCTTGTTTAAGCGGATGCGGGCGAAATAGGGCTCGAGGAGCTCGCGCATGAGGCTGCGGGACGCGAAGTACGTCTGGAGGAAGATGACGAGGTATCTCCGCGGGAGGAAGATGCCCGTGCCGAAGATGACAGAGGCCGGGCCGAGGCCGACTGCCTTGTTGAAGGTGTAGAAACTGGCAGCAGGCAGGACGAATCGACCGACGACGGGCAGGTATGACAGCAGGTAAACTCCGAGCGAGATGGAGGCCTTGCGGGCAAACCTGTAGAGGAACATGGAGACGGCCTCCGCGGTGCTGGTGGTGTGGGTGCTGCCGTCGCGGGTCGAGTACTGCCTCAGATTGGGATAGTACATGTCGCGGAGTTGCTTGGGGTCGTCGTGCTTGTGTTTCTGAACGTACGTCACATCCACCCACCTCAGTGACTCCATGAAGCTGTTTCTGGTCAGACAACAAGAACAATGAGCCAGGTTGGACCACGTGGTTGGACTCACAGGTTGTCTAGCGTGGGAGTGACATAACGCATCAATGTCATGAGGAACAGTGGCACCTGCAAGACATAGTTTGCGATAAAATTGAGACCTTCAAGGATCTTGTCATCCCAGGTGACAGAGTCCAGACTGAATATGAGAGACAGGAACCATAGGAGGACGCGGATGCCGAGGATCTGAGCAGGGCGTGTGAGCACGTGTCATGGTGTAGACAGGGAGACTAGGCACGTACTGGGATGTAGATGGCAAGACGGATGGCTATGCCAGCAGCGACGGCGATTGCGGCCTGTCGATAGTGCTGAGAGGTGAACAAGGCAGGGTTCTGAAGCGCGCGATGTGCTATTTGTGTCTGTCAGCGCCAAGGAACAATATATGTAATATAGCCCCACAGGAGTGAGGGTGTCGCGTAGGGATGTATCTACCTCCAACCAGGGTGAGCTGGATACCTCGGAGGATGGCGTTTATGTCAAAGTGGGAGATGTCAAATGCCTGCTTGAGCTTCTCCTTGTCAATCTCAATGGGTGAAGACTGCTGCTGGGCTTGCTGATGGCCTGGGGGCCTCCTCTCGCGGGCCTCCATGATGATGAAGATGTCCAAGTTGGTAGGTATCCCGGCTCGGAGTTTCGAGGAAAGTTTGGATGCGGCACAAATGGTGACTATGGACTGGTATGTGGTCGAGTAGGCGGGTGGTGGGCTGTGTGCTGTCTGTGTATGCTCGGCGGGGACACCCGAGCGATGATGTCAGCTCCTGGCCGAGCCACAACAAGAAGCGGAGGACGGCAGGACGGGAGGCGGCAGACGGCAGACAGTAAACGCAGAACGGCGGGACGGTGGTCCGTGGGACGATAGATCTAGTCAGAAACGGACAAGACCAGCCTTGCACAGCATCAAGCATGGGCCATCCCCCGGGACAGGGGTCCTGAGGTCCCCTGGTCCCTTGGGTTGGCCGTCCAGTGTACGCAGTAGTAGACTAGCTAGACCATCAAGCCACCCCCGAATCGGTTCATTATTCCCAGGTTGGTCTCAATTAATACCCCATCCGACAGGGAGACAAGCTGCACAGCTGCCATGACGATCAAGCAGTCAAGCCAGTCCATCAGATGATATTTTGCTAGAGGACAAACACCCCAGACATCCAAACGATTCAAACATTCAAAAACATGCCACTCAGGCCAGCCAGCCATCATTTGTCGTGAGATGCTGGGCGTTACGCCTTCTCTTCCAGCAGGATGCAGCAGCCAATGCGGTGGTTGGGGGCTGGAATGCAAGCTGATTCGATATGCGAGTGAGTGGGGGGGACAATAGTGTACGTGGACATCTACAGATTGAAAGTGACAACAAATGGGTTACCGTTACTCACTCCTAATTTCAACCCCTGCGCCAAAGCTGCACAACTGCTGCAAGACGGTGGGTGCCAGCCTGTGCCCGTGCCTGTGCGGTGGGTGCATTGTGCTCCTCCTCCGGGTCCGTACCTGAGCCTAGCCTTTTCCTATGGTAGCATTTCCCGAGAGGGACTCCAGATCGACATACAACCCCGTCGACCACTCTACTAATTCCCTCTACTCGAACTTTATAACCCTCATCCAGTCTTCTTCCCTCGCTCGTCATTGGGAATTCAAATTCTGTCCCTCCGGCTGACCAAGAACATCAGCATCATCTGCAGCTCGGCCTTGGTCAAAGCTCTGCCAGCATCGTTCGACTCGTGTCTCAAAGTCCTTCTCGATGAACTGATTCTCCTCCAACCTGCGACCGACACCTGGGTCACGTAATTCCTACTTTGCTCGCCACCCAACCCCTCCAGTCCCTCCACGCGCCCGTCCTTCTTGCCATGTCGACTCTCGCCTCCCCTCCTCTGCTCTAGACATGATTGTCTGACAAGACTTGACCAACCTCACCGTCATCCAAGCCATCCCATCCATCACGCCGCCCATTGTTAATCATGGACCAACTTCGACCTCCAGGCGACGGCCTGCCCTTCCCCGCCCCTCGACGCCATTCCACCGTCCCGACCTCTTTCCAGCCAGCTCCCTCGCGCCCTGCCTCAAACTCCGTCTCCAGTAATGGCTCCGTCGAGACCCTCTTCAACCACCCTTCCGTCAGGATAGTCGCCTTTTCTGCCGGGAAATCCGCCTTTGACCGGCTTGGTTCCGCAGCCGAGGATAAGCCCGGCTCACTGCCCTCCTCGTCCCAGTTCGAGAGAACTCTCGCTGTTGGTATGTGCAAAGCTGCGCCGCTATCTTGAACACCGTTGAACGCCCCTTGCTAAAGACACGTTTAGGTGCTTTCCAGATCTACCGAGCCCCTGGGTCTGTCGCATTCCTACGATGCGGTTCAGCACTGCAGCCCATCCTCCCAAAGAGCCAATGCTGGGTTCTCGAGGAGAATCTAAGCAAATTCGCTCTGCAGATCCGGAAACCGAATTATTGGAGAATTGAGGTCCCCGTCAGCGATGACGAGGATACGCGGAGGGTAGAGGTGCTACGCGAGATCCTGGATAAGATACTACAGTTCGAGAAGACGCCATGCCCCTTCGAGCGGGACTTTGCTGTCCAGCTGCCCGAGAGACCCACGCCAGTCAAGAAGCGGCCATGGACCCCTCCAGTCCGGACTGTATCCATGAACTGGCCCCCACAGCCAGTCACCCCTCCTCCTGAATTTGCGACTCGGACAAGGTTCTACAATCCGAATGCGCGGAGGCATTCCGACTTTGGGGTGGATTTGTCAAAAAGCAGTCCTGCGCCCGAGACACCCAAAGCAAAGACCGAAGGAAGTGCCGGAGATGGGTCAGCGAGGTTCGGCACACCCACGAGGCCCCCATCGCGCCGGATATTGGAGACAATGGAGACGCCCCGCCACGAGACAATCCCAGAGGAGGTGGCTTCTGACGAGGCGAAACCTGATTTCAACATCAAATTCAGGTCGGTACTGGAGGAACCAGAGCTACTCACGCCACCCCTTACCGCGGTTCCGCGTGAGCTGGCCAGCGATCCAGCCGAGCCCAGTCCAGACACGCCTGCGCCTACCGCGACAGAGGCCAAGGCTGCAGAAGACCTAGAAGCAAGCCCAAAGGCACCAGAACCACAGAGGACTCTAGCTGTTGCAAAGAGGCGCGAGCCTATCTGGATAACCAAGAGTCCGTCCGCTACGACTAGGAAGGCGCAACGGCCAGCACGGCCAAAGGCGCAATCAGCAGGGCCAGCACCATCAGCCGCCCTACGCAGTCAGAGTGCAAGCACGGTAGAGACTGCCGAGAAGTCCGGGGATAGCGCAGACCAAGACGTACCATCGACGGCGGATAGTGCGGGCCGGAGAGGCTCGAAAGACTCTGATTCCGGGGGCGATGGTTCAATAGAAGGTGCCGGGCAAATGCGATTGAGGCGGACCAGGGTGGCAGCCTTTGCATCCAGGCGTGCTGCTACGGCACCTCCACTGAGACTCCGAACGTCGACGCCATCCTTGCATCTGCAAGAGGAAACCCCAGAGGAAGTGACCCGGCCTAGCTCACCAGCTGAGTCGTCAGATTCCTTCCACAGCACCCAGTCGTGGCACTCACCTCTTGCCCCTCCTTCGCCGCCCATGTCCCCAAGCCGGACATACCCGTATCCACATGAAGACATCCCCTTGGCAAGAACAGGTGATGGATCAGAGTCTGCAGCTACTCCTACAGTGTCAATCTGGGAGAAGGGCTCGACGGGCGCCGTTGCGGGTAGTGGGGCTGGCACACCCATCACCCCATTTTATAACGATCATAATCCTGATGCTGAGGCCGAAAATAAGGATGACGTGAAGCCATCAGACGTGCCTGAAATAGGAATCCAGGCTATTCCTATCACAAGAAGCGTTGTAGAAAAAGAGACATCCGAACACACCCCAGCCGCAGATACCGACTCGCTCTCAACGTCCTGGTCGTCCGCCGCGTCTCGCACCTCGTCGCCAGGATCAAACACCGCCATGCGCCATCGCGCAGCGACGACATCAGTCTCCATCTCCCACACCAGCCCGCGCGGCCTGTCCCCACTGCCCCCACCAGCCAACCTCTTCACCCCCCGGCAAGGCCTCCGGCGGCTCCCGTCGACGGCCGAACTCTCGGGCCACGCCTCCTCGGCGGTCAAGAGGATCCGGCGCATCCCGAGCACCATCCTCAACAAGACGTGCGAGATGATTTTCGGCCCGCCCGCGCACCTCATCAACCTGATGCTGAAGGTGGCGGCGCGCATCGCGGCGGGCGAATTCCGCGGCTTCGTGTTTGGCATGGGCGAGGGAGGCGAGGTGGTTGACGTCCGCTGGGACTGGAGCGACAACGACGATATCGACGACGAGGGCGCCGCGCTCGAGGGATGGGACGAGTCGGACTTTGACTTTGGGGACGATGACGCGCGCAGGCGGACGAGGGCGCGTGCGCGTGCGCAGGCGCAGGCTCCCCGCGGGCGGAAGCCGATGAGGGCTAGCTTTGCGGCCGTGGACCTCTCGAGGCCCGCGAGGTTGCCCGGGAAGGCTTTTGCGTACCAGGACCCCTGGGACGACGGTGACGAGGATCCGAGTCGTAGCTGGGGCGTTGACTAGAGGTAGTGTAATTTTGTGAGGGTGGGGGTGTCATTGACTGGAGTTGTGACAGGCCTGAGAATAGGATCAGCCACGCGAGAGGGCGAACTCCGGACCTAGGTGTGAGAAGGAAGATACCACGAAGGCATGCATGGTCGGCGTTCTCATATACGGAGGGAAGGCCCTGGCCTGCCACAGGAGCAGATTTGAAGCTGTCTTGTTTGATGTATAGTACAGAGTCGGACCGAAGTCTGGGGGTCCCTACACTGTTTGGTGTATTGTATAAGCCCGTGGTCACGGGACAAGAGAGAAGAGTAATGACCATCCATCTGCATATATCTATCGTCTTGGCCACAGTGTGATCTACCCAGGTGCATACCAATGCCTGATGGTCGTTCGACCCGGGAAACGAGCCGAGACTAGAATGAGACTCAGACTCGCTGCTGTGGGCTGCCTTGCGCCACTCCTCTCCGAGCTAAGATCTCGACGGGTTGTGGGCTGGGCATATTTGTTCATTTTGATGCCTTGAGCGAATGCGAGCAGTCGAAACTCTCTGCTTCTGTGTATGCGCGGCTCATCTGGATACATGTACGATATGTGCCTCCCCTCCCGTCTCCCGTCTCGTGCCTCGCCATATTCATTCCCCAGACGCACACCCGCATTCTTCTGTATACAACCCCCCGTTCCTGCCCCTTGCCCCACCCCCCCCGGGAGGGGAGAGAAAAAAAAAGAAGAAAGAAAAGGATGGATGATTAGACATCGCCGATTCTCTCCATCCTCGCGATGCCCCCCTCGATCTCAGGTCACTTCAGCAAATAATCGGGAATAAGGAGAACAAGTTGAAACCAGCCGGTGTCCAGATTATATCTTAACAAAGTCCCGGCCGGGCCAGAGAATTTAAGTAGAAAAAATTGAAGAAAAAGGAAAGGAGGAAAGACAAAAAAAGAAGCCTGTGGATCAATCCATGGCCGAGGAAGGGAAGGAAGAAAGAAAATAGAGAGCGAGAGAACCACCCCGAAAACGCCGTTTCGATATGCAATTGTACCTCATCATCCCGTGATTTGTCCCTGGCTCCCATGACGAGAAAGAACCATCCTAGTCTGAGTGACCTCTGGCCGGCCCGCGCGCCGGCCCCCCCCCCCTTCTATGCATGTTCGCTCTCCGTCCACCCGGCTGCGCCGCTTGTCCTCTGCTCTGCTCCGCTCTGCGGCGTTCAAACAAGAATAACACCGCTCATCAATCTGCCACTCCATATTCAACACTCACCATCCACTGTGCCAAGTCTCCCAACCCATGCACCACCCCTGGCTTTCATTCCACCCCGACTCACCCCCCGACTGTGGCTCTGCCTTCACCTCCGAAAATCCAGGCTCCTCCTGTTCCTATCCCCATCCAGACTAGGCCTGACCGACGAGCTGGAGCTCCTTCTCCGCATAGCACGCTGCTCGCCGGGGTCGGCCGGGTTGAGCCCAGACGACCGCGCAAACAGGTTCAGAATGTCCGTCAGCGAGACGACGCCGGTCAGGCGGCCGGAGAGGCGCGCCCCGGGCAGAGCTGCGGCGGGCACGGACGAGGAGCCTGGCACCCCGGGGGTGTTTGTGGGCGAGAAGACGGACGAGGACATGGGGAGGGGCGAGGGCGGGGCTGAGGCCTGGTTCTGGGGGGCGTTGTTAAGGGAGGCCGCGGGGGCGGAGGGGGAGGTGGAGGCTGAGGCTGAGGTGCTGTTGGCATTGCTGCTGTTGCCGGCTGTCGCCGCTGCGCCGGCCACGTTAGTAGTGTGCCCGCTTGTGCTCTGTACTGCGGCCGCGTTGCCGCCCGTGCTCCAGGTGTTTGTGTTGGTGCCGACTGGCCCGAGGAGGGGCGTCGCCGGGGCGCTGGGGCTTGGGCTCGCGCTCTCGACGACCCACATCCTGTGGGAGCGGGTGGCAACGAGCTTGGCTACCGTGGCGGCGAGGGTCTGGTAGGGGTTGACGTAGAAGACGGGGACGGAGTCGCGGCCCTTTTCCATGCCGCGCTCGGAGAGGATGACGGTGATGAAGTGCATGCAGGTGGACTGGAGGAGCGGGAGGGAGGCGGCCGAGGTGAGGAGGCGCACGTCGGCGCTCGAGATGTTGCCGACGACGTTGGAGGCGTTGTCGACGACGGCGACCGAGGTGATGCCCTCGTTGGACATGAGCACCAAGGCTTCCGCGACGGGTGCGTCGGCGCTGTAGGGTGGAAAGGAAATTACTATTAGCTTGGGACAATCATAAAGTCGTTGATGGAGCGGCATACTTGATGGAGATTATGTGTTGCGAACCGATCTGCAGGTCTCTCAGCAGCACGGGGTACAGCCTCTCGATGACGGGGAAGTTGATGCCCTCGTTCCAGAAGAACTCGAGGACCTTGAGCTGCGACAAGACGCCGACGACCTCGCCCTCCTGGCTCGTAATCAGGAGGCGGTGGATGCCGCTCCCAAAGACCTCGATGGCGCCGGGGAGGAAGGTCTCGGGCGGCAGCGAGACGAGCTGCTCGTGGCGGCAGATGGGCTGTATGTCCCTGAGGGGGATGGCCTCCCTCTCCCTGGCGCGGGTGGCAATGGTGTCGTACAGGGCGACGTGGTCATCGTCGGGCCTGGCCAGGCCGACGACGGCGAGCAGGTAGGCGTTGAGGTCCCTGTAGTCGAAGGTGGAGACGGCCTTGTTCTGGGGGCCGTCCTTGACCAGCACACAGTTGCCGGCGATGTTGCCCTTGACCAGGGCCATGGTGGCCTCCTCGACGCTGCTGTCGAGGTCGACCCAGCGCACCTCGTCGGTGTTGAGGGCGACAAGCTCGCCGACCTGGACCTCGCGCCAGTCGCGCCCTGCGAACTTTGGGTTGGGCTGGCGGGACGAGGGCGGGTGGTTGATGAGGTCCTGGACGGCGGCCTGGGTGAAGGACGGATGGCGGGAGGCTCGGGGCGAGGGCGGGGCATGGTGGTTGCGCAGGTTCTCTGCGAAGCTGGAGCGATGGGCGTGCGAGTGGACGGACTTGTGGAGGGAGGAGCTGGAGGGCGATCGCTGTGGGAGGTTCGGGTGGGCGATCTTGTCGAGGCTGGTGCCCGAGGATGCTGGCGAGGGCTGCTTGCCCTGCTGGTGTTGTTGGTCCATCTCGAAGGCTCGGTCGGTGTAGATGGTGGTGGTGGTGATAGGAGGTGATAGCAGAGACGGCAGCTGCCAGCGGAAGGCGAAGCTAAGCTGCTGCTGGGGTTGGTTGTTTATATCCCGAGTACAGGTGATGTCAGGAGATGGTCGCGAAGAATCGCGTGGTGGCGCAGAACGTTGGACGGCAAGGAGCGACGCAGGTGAGGCCAAGGCTGCCTGTGCTACACTGCACTCACTGCACTCGCTGCGCGCACACACACGCACACACACAAGGTCAGATCGCGAGGAGTTGAGTGTGGCTGGTGTGTGTGGTTCGTGGTTCTTGGGCCGTGGGTCTTTTGGCGTTAGTCCGGGGTTCGACGGTGGGGTATTCGAGGAGGAGGGGATGAGTCTGGTCCGGGTCATTGGCCGTTTCCTAGCGTTTCTGGCGGGGAAAAGACGATAAACAAGCCTGAGAGTGACGGGCGAGCTCCAGATGCTCCAGTAGTTTCAGTGGTCCCAGATGGCTTCTGACCGAGCTATCAGAAAGACAGGGGCTGCCCTTCTCTCCTTTTGTCCTTTTTACACGTATGCCTCCTTATCATCCACCAGTAAGATAAGCCAGATTAGCACATATCCCACGCGTCACTGTCTCGTCTCTTTCTTCCTGCCCATCTGTCGCAAGTTGCTCGATGTGCTGGTGATGTCGAGACTAAATATGGTGGTGTTGGAAGTGGTGGTGGTGTTGTTGTTGTTCCTCCACCCGAAAATTACAAGACATATCCACCTAACAGCACAAGCTACTAGTGTACTCTGTAGAGCTCCCAAGCTTGGGGCGGAGTGTCCCAATAGGAGGAGGGGTAAGTTGACCCTAGAGATGGATCGTCATGATCTGACTCGGTCGTGGTGTGCCCCCAGACGACAGGTCAAAAGCAAACCATCATCATATGCACCCACTTGAGTGTTATCTAAGAGGGCTTTTCAACATCAATTTTAACATAGTGCTGTACAATATACGAGCATCACGGAGGTGGAGTGGCCAAAACGGTGAGGTTGACCGTGTACGGCCTCTCGTCTGGCAGGTCTGGTAATCGGCGGTGATTACAGGGAACCAACAAAGCAAAAGAAACACCAAAGGAAAAGAAAAGAAAAAAGAAATCCGTGTATGGTCCACAATCGATAAGATCGTCGCATGTCGTCGCCAAGCCTGATCAGCGACAGGCCCTCGAGCTCCATCACAGCCCTGGAGGCCAACGACGGCTGTGCACTGATGAGGGTCTGAAGGTTTGAGGGTTGAGAGTTGAGAGGTTGAGAGCACCAGTAGACTACTTCGTCTGCCCATGCTTCTGGGACGACCTAGCTGGCATGCATGGCTGGCTCATCCCTACTGCTTTAACATGGCCCCCTTTCATGCGGTTCCAGAAGAATCTCATCCGACGACCTAGGTACAGTATCACAAAGTCCCCGACTAGTGTACTATTGCTACTGCAAGACCCTGCGGTTTTTAAAAAAAAAAAAAAAAAAAAAAAAAAAAAAAAAAAATCATTTTCTGTCTTTTTGCTGCCCTGGGCTCGGATTACAGGGATGTCGTTTTTATTCGTCCCCAAGGGAGGCATGTTGCTGGAGAATATGCGGTTCAAATGTTGCATGCGGCAGGGCTGCGGGACTATGTATCTACCCACAGACGAAAGCAGTCAACCGCAGAAAATAGAGGGGTGATGTTCACTGACTGACATTCCTCATCCTGCAGGGCCGTCTCCATGCGGCAACGCCAAACTCCATTTATAGCACTTGAGATACGGAGTATACCATGTACGGATATACAGGTCACGCAAAGAGAATTCATTGTCTGCTTCCATACTCTTGACGTCACTCATGAGCATAGGACCATAGGACCATTGGACCACTGGACCACTGGACCATTTCTTTGCCACCACGGTACAGGATTTTACTTATAAAGACGAAAAGAAAGACACAGACTTGATAACGGGGAAGGAGTAACAAGGGCAGAGAAGGTGAGAGAAATTCTTAATCCTGGTTACGATACCATGGAGTGTTGATCTTATGCACACTACATGATCTGTACATGTACCTTGTACTCGTCTGCCCCTCCAAATCCACGCACTCCAAGTAGTGCACATGTGGCACTAGCCCACATTCTCTCACCAGCAGCCGAGCGAACCACTGGTTAATGTCTCCCAAAACCCCTCCCGGACTCGGTTGTTTTCTGGATCATACCACAAGTACCATGCGCTACTGTGTACTACTATGTATACGGAGTACCTTTGGTAGGCACTAGAGGTACACGGTATCCTCGTGGAGCGGAATCCCTTCCACAGCCACGTCAAACTTCCACCTGGGATTGGACTGGGCCAGGAATTTAGCCAGGCACCTAGACTGGACTGGGGCTGGGGACTGGGGCTGGGACTGGAAATGGATTGAACTGAACTGAATCTGGCTGGACTGACTGGCTGCAGTGCTATCTTGTTTGTTTTGCTAGACACACAAATTTCCACCCACCCGTGTCCACTCTTCACCCGTTTACGGTACTTTACTTACCGGGGGGGAGGGTAACACGCTCAAGTCGCGATAGTCTGTGCTCCATTTTGCATAGCTTGACTTATTTTTCTTTCCCCTGCTTGACCCTGACTGCCGAACGCGTGTTGCCTTACTTTGCCTTGCCTTCACCCTCCCAGTCGAACTGACTGGCTGACTGACTGACTGAATCTGCCAAATATTTCACCCTGCCCGGCCTCAGCACGGGCCATCCACCGACCTGTGTTTAACATTTTACCCCCCGTCGCTGTCCCCTCTCGTCCCGCCGCGGGGCATTTCATTCATCGTCAACACTGCAACACCCAACAACACTCAAAAAAAAATCCCACAACCTCCTCCTACCCCCAAAACGCCCCGACCAAGAACCCCCCGCTTAAGCCAGTGACTATCGTGTCCTGAGTCCCAACGCTTGCGACCACACACTTCGCAGTCACACGCGCGCCCTTTCTCGACTCACAGCCTCTCCCTCTCCGTGCGCGCTGCGGCGCCTTGCTTTGCCAGCGGCTCCCGCGCGACCCTTCTCCTCCTCGCTCCTCCGCGATCCATACACTGCCGGCCATGTCTATGCTACCCCCAGAGATCACCGCCGAGCTGGGCCAGCTCATCCAGGGCCTCCAGTCTCCGGACAACTCAATCCGTTCCCAGGCCGAGGAGGCCCTGGCCAACAACTGGACCAGCACCCGCCCGGAGGTCCTGCTTATGGGCTTGGCCGAGCACATTGCGGGGTCGCAGGACGTGCAGGTCCGCTCCTTTGCCGCCGTAATATTCAGGAGGATAGCCTCAAAGACCCGAAAGAACGAGCAGGGCCAGGTCGTCGACGTCTTCATCTCCCTCGCCAAGGAGCAGGCCCTCGTCGTCAGGCAAAAACTCCTCGAGACCCTCGTCAACGAGTCCGACAAGCAGGTCAGGAACAAGATTAGCGACAGCGTCGCAGAGGTCGGGAGGCAATATTCAGATGCCAGTACGTTTTCTACCTGCCCATCGCGCGCGATGGCCGTGACGTGCGTGGCCCACCGCGTTTGCTAAACAAGACACAGACGAGCCCTGGCCTGAGCTGCTCACGGTGCTCTTCCAGCTGAGCATAGCAGAAGACCCTGGCAAGCGGGAATCAGCCTTCCGGGTCTTCAACACCACTCCTGGCATCATCGAGAAGCAGCACCACGAGGCCGTCGGCCAGGCCTTTACAAAGGGTTTCAAGGATGACTCCGTCGGTGTACGTCTCCGCTTCGTGATCCCAATGACACGAGGCATTGCTGACATCGGTCACAGGTTCGCCTCGCCGCAATGGAGGCCTTTGCTTCTTTCTTCAGGAGCCTGACCAAGAAGAGCCAGCAGCAATACTACCCGCTGATCCCAGAGGTCCTCAACATCCTCCCGCCCATCAAGGACTCGCAGGACTCCGAGGACCTCAGCAAGGCCCTGGTCGCCCTCATCGACCTTGCCGAGTCCGCCCCCAAGATGTTTAAGCCCCTGTTCCACAACCTCGTCCAGTTCAGCATATCCGTCATCCAGGACAAGGAACTCAGTGATATCTGCCGTCAGAACGCGCTAGAACTCATGGCCACATTTGCCGACTATGCGCCGTCAATGTGCAAGAAGGACAGCTCCTTCACAAACGACATGATCACCCAGTGCCTGAGTCTGATGACGGATCTGGGCGAGGACGAAGACGTTCAGGACTGGCTCGACGCCGATGACGTACGTCCATTCCGAGAGAGAGAGAAATATCCAGAAACGAAAAGAAAGATGTAGGATGTTGCTAACATCGCACAGCTTGACCAAGAGGAGAGCGACCAGAACCACGTCGCCGGTGAGCAGTGCATGGACCGGCTGGCAAACAAGCTCGGTGGCCT
Organism: Stenocarpella maydis; assembly: GCA_002270565.1. Classification (NCBI taxonomy): domain Eukaryota; kingdom Fungi; phylum Ascomycota; class Sordariomycetes; order Diaporthales; family Diaporthaceae; genus Stenocarpella; species Stenocarpella maydis. The sequence continues at coordinate 182,953 of NQMI01000002.1, forward strand.
GACAATTCTCGCCCCAACCTTCAATTGGCTGCCACGCATGATGCAGTCCATGTCGTGGAAGGACAAGCACGCTGCCCTGATGGCCATCTCGGCCATCTCGGAGGGCTGTCGCGACCAGATGCTCGGGGAGCTGCGCCAGGTCCTTGACCTCGTCGTGCCGGCGCTCAAGGATCCCCACCCCCGCGTCCGGTGGGCTGGCTGCAACGCGCTCGGCCAGATGAGCACCGATTTCGCCCCCACCATGCAGAAGGACTTCTACGACGCCATCCTCAAGGCCATCGTCCCGGTTCTCGACTCGCCCGAGCCTCGTGTCAAGTCCCACGCCGCCGCCGCCCTGGTCAACTTCTGCGAGGAGGCTGAGAAGTCGGTGCTTGAGCCGTACCTGGACGACCTGCTGTCGTCTCTCTTCCGGCTGCTCCAGAACGACAAGAGATACGTGCAGGAGCAGGCCCTCTCCACCATCGCCACCATCGCCGATGCCGCTGAGGCAGCGTTCAGCAAGTACTATGACTCCTTGATGCCGCTGCTCTTCAACGTCCTGCAATCGCCCATGGACAAGGACACCCGCCTGCTCAAGGCAAAGGCCATGGAGTGCGCCACGCTCATCGGCCTCGCTGTCGGAAAGGAACGCCTGGCAGGCGATGCCATGAAGCTGGTCGAGATCCTGGCCCACATCCAAACGAGCGTCACCGATGCCGACGATCCCCAGGCCCAGTACCTGATGCACTGCTGGGGCCGCATGTGCCGTGTCATGGGCACCGAGTTCCTGCCTTTCCTGCCCAACGTCATGCCGCCTCTGCTGGAGCTCGCCAAGGCCAACGCCGACATCCAGCTCCTGGACGACGAGGAGCAGGTCGAGGCCCTGCAGCAGGAGGATGGCTGGGAGCTCGTGCCCCTCAAGGGCAAGATGATCGGCATCAAGACCAGCACCATGGACGACAAGCACATGGCCATCGAGCTACTCGTCGTCTACGCCCAGGTCCTCGAGGGCAACTTTGCGCCCTACGTCGTAGAGGTTATGGAAAAGATCGCCCTCCCAGGCCTCGCCTTCTTCTTTCACGACCCCGTGAGGTACATGTCGGCCAAACTGGTCCCCCAGCTCCTCAACTCGTTCAAGAAGGCTTACGGGAACCCCTCAAACGAGCTCCGCGGCCTGTGGGCCCTCACCGTCGACAAGCTCCTGGAGGTGCTGACCGCCGAGCCTGCTATCGACACTCTGGCGGAGATGTACCAGTGCTTCTACGAGTCTGTCGAGTGCCTGGGCAGGGACTGCCTGACCCTTCAGCACATGGACAAGTTCATCGAGTCCGTCAAGACGGCTCTGGATGACTACAAGGAGCGTGTGCAGGAACGCCTCGATGAGACTGACGGCGCTAACCCCGAAGACGTCGAAGACGAGGCTGACGAGACGCTCATGGCAATCGAGGACGACCAGACGCTCCTGTCGGACATGAACAAGGCGTTCCACTCCATCTTCAAGTACCACGGCTCCGCCTTCCTCCGGCCCTGGGAGCGCCTCATGTCGACGTATGAGGCTTTCCTCAACAACGGCCGAGATCCCACGCAACGCCAATGGGGCCTGTGCATCATGGACGATGTGCTCGAGTACTGCGGCGCCGAGTCCATCCACTATGCCAACTACACCATGACACCGCTCATCGAGGGGTGCCGTGATGCTTCGCCCGCCATCCGCCAGGCCGCCGCGTACGGTATTGGAGTCGCGGCCCAGAAGGGCGGACAGGCATGGGCACAGTTCCTCGGCGGTTCGATCCCGGCCCTGTTCCAGGCGACGCAGGTGCCAGACGCGCGGAGTGAGGACAACGTCTACGCCACCGAGAACGCGTGCGCGGCCATCGCCAAGATCCTGCACTTCAACGCGAGCAATGTGCCCAGCCCAGACGAGGTCATCACACAGTGGATCCACACCCTTCCCGTTACCAACGACGAGGAGGCTGCGCCATACGCATATGCTTATTTGGCTGAGTTGATTGATAAGTAAGTGCATGTCCCGTCCTGTCTGCACATCATAGTACGGGCCGTCAGAGGTCCTACTCCTGATATTCCTTGCCATCCGAGCATGTGGCCGGTTTCAAGTCGGCCCGAAATCCCCCTTTCGAAACGGTTTTGCATAGTTGAAGGCCGGCACTGATATGAATCCTCCAGGCAACATCCCGCCGTCGGCCAACAACCCGACAAGATCTTTACCTACATCGCACAGGGCCTCGAGTCGCAGACGCTGACGTCGCAGACGGCGACGCGCGTCTGCGCCGCCGCCAAGCTCCTGCTGCAGGCAACCAACACGGACCCGATGCCGCTGCTCCAGCAGTTCACGCCCGACGCGCAGCAGGTGATCATGGCCTTCTTCAACTAGGGCTTGACGGTGAGCCACTCCAACGCGGCGCCGGTGGCGGACCCCGGACGGCGGGCAAAGACCAACAGTTCGGCCGTAGCCTTCACTGTATTGGGCTTGTAGTACCCGCCTGTGGTAGATAATGAGTGGGCGCGCGGGAAGGAAAGGATAACGGGAAAGCGGAGGACGCTCACACATGGGTTCCAGACTGCAGTGATCAGTGTGGGATCCGCTCACGCGAGGCTCGCCACTCGACGTGACGCGAGCAGGGAGGATGCGGCCGTGGCTGGCGGGTCATGCAATACCTGAACGAGAAGCTTGTCCAAACCAGATTATAAGAAGCGAGAAAGAAAGAAAGACCGCAACAGAAACATGAGATTCGCCCAGGCCTCGAGTGTGCCCTCGGTTGGATGGATGTATGTATGAACTGAATGGATAAGGGAACTGGCCGAAGGAGTGGACGACAGCACCAGAGAGGGGGAGGGGAAGGGAGTGAAACAAGGTAGTTAGATTTCTGAAGATACCAAAACCACTATTTCTATCTTTTTCTTTGTCTGAAACCGTCCGTATCTTTGGCTCCCTCTTCTTTCTCGTGTCTTTTTCTTTTTGAGCTGAGACGTGGTCACCGTCACGCGTATCCCGCGGGCGAGTGGGCGATCCCTGCGTGTAGTGCAGTGCCTATGTCAGTCGAGCATGGTCTTATTCTCGGTCTACTGCGCTGCTTGCTCGCCCATTCGTCATATGGGGTAGTCAGCCAGCCAGCCAGCCAGCCAAGCAAAATATGCGCGGTACTTTCGGGGCTGATGGCACTCCACCACCCGCCGCATACCGCCGGCCGGATGTTAAATACTGAATCATTTTGCCGCCTCTGTTATTTATGCACACAAGGCAGGCAGGCAGGCGGGGGCTTTGTTTTGTTGCCTGATCGTCCCCGGCGCGGCCCATCATGACCGGCCAGATCCCATGATGACTCAGACGGTAGGTATATCGGCACTGTTGCTAGTAAATGTGACACCGTCGCAGCTCTGTCTTTCATATATATATATATATATATATATATATATATATATGAAATTAAATATATCCTTCCGTGGTAGAAAAAAATTTAAAAAACAACGGGTAGGGGAGATGAGGCCAAGGTACAAACAACGGCAGCCGGCGGCGGAGGGAAAGAAACGCCGGCAAGGCGCACACGGCGCGCGGGCGGGGGAGTTGAGGCGTAGAGGGAGTAGAAAGTGTATTCAGAGAGTAAATCTTATGACAATGGAGAGGGGGGCAGTGCTTCGGGCCTCCCGAGTCAACAAAGTCGAAGGACTTTTTTTTTTTGGNGGGGGGGGGGAGCGGGCACCGGCGACCAGTTACAACAAAAAGAACCCGAGGAATACGGCGTGCAAGGGAATGCAACGCCGATCAATCCTCACCTTTTTTTTCAAGTATAGTTAGGCCGGTCCGGGGCATGGGCTGCTTGGCTGTGCGCCGCAACCGTATTCCGGGCGCGGAACGCGATTGGGCACCGCCGCGGTCTCGTGCTTATACCGCTAGGCCTGATGTGGGTGGCTGCTTATGCGGCTGATTGAGGTGGACCGTAGGACCCTTTTTGTGTCATTGGCCAGGTTGAGACGTTTGTATGTAATTGTTCTCTGTTTTTGGTGTGTGCTTTCCCTGACTGACTGGACTGCGGTTTGGATATAAAGATGGCCGTGGGGTTTCCCCCTTGGACGACGATGGCTGAACCTGTGTTGTTGTGTCTTGTCTTGTTTCTGTAGATATATACGCGAAGTGTTCAAGAGCGGACAGACGGGTCCTTTGGTCGACGACATAATCTGTGACTGATACTTATTCCACCTACACTACGGGGTCGTCAAATCATCCTGCAACGACTTGGAAATCGAGCAACATCCGCACACGATGAGCACAAACGGCGAGAGTGGTACGTCGGCGCCGTCCTCCCATACAATTCCCGCAGATACTACCCGTCTATCACCTGCCAAAAAGTGCTAACCCCGACGCGGCGAGCAGAGAGCATCAACTACTGGATCTACGAGCCAAACAAGGGGGCGCCCGTGTTCTTCGCGGTAGCCTTTGCGGCCTCGGGGCTCTGCCAGCTATGGCAAGCCTAGTGAGTGTGATCCCTCCCCCACCCACCCAATACGTCGCCAACAACTCGGGGTAGGCCTTGCTTGGCTGACCTTGTCTTTTTCTACTGGCAGTAAGTACAAAGCCTGGCAGGTGACATGGCACTATGCCCTGTGCGCGGCGATATTCACGGCGGGCTTCATCACTAGGGAGATCGGCGCGTTCCACCGAAATAGCCTCCCATTGTACATCGTCAGCCAGTGCTTGGTGTATGCAGCACCGTGAGTCGGACCCCAACCCACACCCACACCCGAGGACACACAGAAAAAGAAAAAAAAAAGACAGGTCGTAGTCGTAGTCGTAGGAGGGGGAAGACGGCGGGGGAACTTGAGCTGACAAACCGGAACCAGCCCGCTATACGAAGCAGCCAACTACCACATCCTAGGCCGCGTCCTCTTTTATGTGCCGTACCACTCCCCAATCCACCCAGGCCGCGTGTGGACAACCTTTGCGACCCTCGCGGGGGTGGTCGAGTCCCTCAGCGCTGTAGGTGCCTCCTACTCGGCCAACGTGGTCCTCCCCGCCTCGATGCAGGACACGGGCAAGGCGCTCATGAAGACGGCGCTGGTGCTGCAGCTCGTCATCGTCAACCTCTTCCTGGTGCTGGCCGTCGCCTTCCACCGGCGGTGCCTCGGGGCGGGGATCCGCAGCCGCGCCGTCCAGGGGCCGCTCCTCACGCTGTACGCCAGCACGGCGCTCATCGACGCGCGCACCATCTACCGCACTGTCGAGTACTTTGGGCTGGCGGGCGTGCGGTTCCGCAGGGGGATGGACGCGTCCGAGTGGCCGCCCGAGTTCCGGTACGAGTGGTTCTTTTACGTGTTTGAGGCCACGCTGATGCTCGCCAACGCGGTCCTGTGGAACTTGCGCCACTCGAGGAGGTACCTACCCGCCAGCACGAAGGTGTACCTGAGCCCGGCGGACGGGGTGACGGAGGTTGAGGGCCCCGGGTACAAGGATAGCAGGCCGTTCGCGGTGACGCTGCTGGACCCGTTTGACCTGTACGGGCTCGTGACGGGCTGGGACAAGAAGGACCGGTTCTGGGAGGATGGTCAACACCTGGGAGGGCACGAGGTGGCCGGTGCACAGGGCGAGGCCAAGTCGGGTGGCCGCGAGACCGCCTGAGTCTTGGATGTTGCTTAGGCGGCGGCTCAGCTTGAGAGTTTATGTTTGGGGGTCATCCGCCCCTGGACTTGTTGATCACGATGGGACGCTGCACGTGTTGAGATGGGTGCGTGGCATTGGGCAAGTGGCTGTGGCTGTGGCTGATGCCGCTCTGTCAAGATATCAATATCAGTGTGGTCCGTCAGCTGGGGGTTTACATGTTTGGGGGCTCAGCTCGGGATGTTGGTTATTTGCTTGGTATTTTGTGAGTTTCTTGTATTTGGTTTTGTCAGCAGGATACCCATGTTGGCCGCTATTAGATGGACATTTGTAACGAGTCGGCAACTACAATGTTTGAGAACAGCAGAGAGAGGGGCCTGATGGCGACTCATGGCCTGTTCCCCGCAGCACGTTGGTTTGTAAAAGAACAATGATTTGGGGGGAAGAGACCAAATCTAAGAATATTGCACACAGGCCTTGGGATCAGGCGAGGAAGGCGGCGGAGCTGTCTGGGCCGGATGTCGGGAGAGCTGACAGCCAGCACTTGAGGCGTGGTCTGGTCTGGTGTTGGTTGGTATGCATGACGGCGAAGCTGTTGTTGCTGCTGTTGCTGCTTGCTGACTTTGGCTCGGATTTGTCTCTTTTTTCTGCTGCCTTGCCTGGTGATATGACAGCTGACTGTGATGGTGAGGGTGAGCAAGAGGATGGGATGGCGGTATCGTGAAAAGGAGTGAGTGAGTGTGGTTGACGTAGCATGCGCAGTCAGTCAATGTCCGAAAATAGAACTTGGTCTGTGGCTGTGCGCATGTACCTTTGTACCTCCGTCACAAAGTCAGCGTTATTCGGCATACCTGACCCGGTTGACACTTGGCCCGTGCACTGGACGGTGCTCACTAGTGTAGTGTTAAGTGGCCAGTGAGAGGGTCTGTGTCTGTCATCCGTAAACAAACGTAGCCAACGTAACAAACGTAACAAACCGTAACGGCAACAACACCAACACCAACACCAACAGTCAACCCCTCCTCCTCCTCGTCATCCTCCTCTCTCGTGCCACATGTGCCATGTGCATGTGCTGCATGTGCATGCGCTCCTCCGTCTTGTCCCCAAGAGATAAGCTTCAACAGTGAAACTCCATCCGCAATCCAAATCTCAAATCTCACCCAGAGGCCGGCCACTGGCGCCGTCTGTCGCCCGTCGTACCAGAAGAACGGGGGTCACCTGTGTCTTGTCCCACTTGTTAGTCCACACACACGGTACGAGGCATCGCAAGTGTGGAAGCACGCACATTCGATGCTCGCCACCAGACATCAGCCCTCCCTCACGTCGCGTCGCCTCACATTGTGTTCGCCCTCAACCTTGACTCAATCTCAAGGCTTGGCAGCTGTGGCAAGAAACTGCCATGTTACACCACGGCCTGAGGCGCAAGAGATCCGGCCAAGAAAATTCAACCAGCGTAGTCAATCAGTCTACTTGTGGCTGGCTCACTACTTGTGAGCCAGATATATATCCCCTCGGCTGTCTCATTTACGTCCCCGGCCATATCTAGCGCTTCATGCTCGCCTCCTACTACCCGTGCCACTGCACCGCTGTACGACTGTGAAACGGCCACATCGAAGCCACCCATCACAGCAGCTGCATCTCGCACTGCCCTCGCCCAGGAAGCCAAGCAACAACGGACTAGATTCATCAACAGAACTTCTGTGCTTCCCAGACCAGTCAGTACTAGGGCTACTGGCATAGCAGGGCTGGGCAGCGCAGGGCTGGGCTGGGCTGGGCTGGGCTGGGCTGGCAGCAACCCAGTCGCAAATGTCACGAGAACCGGAGCCACCATCAAAGGACATGACATGCGCCCATCTCGCCAATTGGCCTTATTAGCCCAACCTTGCACTCGTGTTGCCTCCCGTTCCTTCCTCCGCATCCCTCGTCATTCCGCCCACGACTCCGGACCTCGACTGTCATCATTCCGCCCCGCCTCCGTTGAGCCCTCCTTCGCAATCCGCCCTCACCACCTCCTTGGAGGTGTCTCACGCGTGAAGGATCAATAAGCAACAAAACCTACTACTGCCTGTGCTGACCTTGCATGTGGCGCTGCCGTTGATGAGCTGGCTCTCTCCCAGAGGAACACAGCCCCACGAAACCCCCAGCGATCTCAATCCTCTGCCTCGCATTCCCCCCGTCCCCGGTCCCGGATCCGACAGCCCAGAAAGCGGATTCCCGGACCACTTCCAGAAGCAAGCAGCGGGATTCATAACCTCGCGGTGCGTCGCCCTATTCATCATATGAGGGCGCGCAGAGCAAATCAAATAAAATGAACTTGACAAGTATTGATGCATTTCTAGAAGAAAACGGCCTTCATGGCCACGGGCATCAAGTGATTTGAATCAGTCCAGATCCGGCATAACTAACACGCAACACACACACACACACACACACACACAACCGAGGCCGCGCGCACGTCAGAGATCTCCATCCTGCGTTACAGTCCTCATCTCACAGCACCCAGGCAACACTCAATTCTTCCTCAGGCTCGAGCCGTGGCCTCGGAGCTATCCACCCCTGGCGCACAGGCCAGAGTCCATTCGCCTGCATTACATGCCAGACGGCGAAAGGAAACGGGACTAGCTAGCATCAGCCCCGTTCACTGCAGACCCCGGGTGAGCGAAGGAACAGCTTCTTCCCTTTCTAGATCGTGTCTCTTCCCTGCCAAACCCATTCAGGATTTTGCCCATTCTGATTCTGGCTACCATCCGGGGCCATTTTACTCCCTGCTCCTCTGGCCGTCACCGCTCCGCCCACCCCGTCCCGGCCTCGTGGGAGAGATACATCCACAGCGGCGGCCCCTGGCAGCGACCACATTGTGCCAAAACCCACCACGCACAAGCCACTGCCACTCTTCCTCCTGGCCTGTCAACCCTTCAGGGATACTTCAGATCTGCCGGGTCCCGGTACTGGAGAGTATTGCCCGTACACTAATTTCGACGTGGGTACATGCTACACGTCTGCCTACTTGTACTCGCCACGCCCAAAGGGCCGCCTTTGGTGCCTGCGTACATACACACCCGCTCTGTCACTTCTGTCCAACGCTGGTCCACTCGCTTGTGTAACCAGCCTTCACTGTGGAACTCAGAGCTACCCAAGATCTGCATCGACTCGCATTCTTCGCCCTCCACCCTCGGACAACACACACACAATCTACTTGGTACCTCGGTGGCACCTCTGCTTACCGCTGGCTTAGTGTTAATGCCAGAGTCCGACCGGTACTGCCGCCACCCGAACGACTAGAGCCCTCTTATATCTCCCCTCGCAGTCCCCGATGGTCACCCACTGGAAAACGGAACCCATCATGGACAATCCTCTGATGAGGCCGAGTGCCCAAAGCCTACAAAGGCCACAAGTCTTTGTCAAAGTCGAGTTTGGCGTGTCGTGGTCTCCGCAGCATCCCCCTCGGACTCGTGGTTTCCAGTACAGATCACGCGCGCTCCGGGAGAGAGCACCCTATTTCCCACGACACGTGCCAGCCCCGACGACCAACTACCTCGCCGCCACATCCATTCAACAATTCCAACAGGCTCAGGTGCCCCAGTCCTACGACCAAGGGCCATCAGAGCCGCCACAATCACGACAGAAGCCATCGCGTCCTGAGCGCGCACGCCAGCCAAGCCCATCACCACAGCGAGAACACCAGCCGAGTCGTCCGAGACGGGTTGATTTCACCCCAGCGCCAGAACCCCACCAGCAGGACCGACGGATGTCTCGTGACGAGAGGAGATCGTCTTGCGAACGGCACGGGCGAGGACGGTCGGCACCACCGCCCCTCAGCGACAACAACTGGGACGTTGTCCATCCTCAGCTGATGGCTGACAACCCGGTGGCCTCCTCGGTGGCCTATGCCACTGCCGACCGACCAGTCTCGAACATCTGGAAAGAGCTACCAGAGGTTCCATCACACTTCCGGCTGGGGGAAGAAGGGATGCCCTGGGAGTCGTGGACATTTCCCATGGGCTGGGAGCCATTCATGGAGCCGGACCCTCTCCTTCAGCCGCCATCTTCCCATGCCTCACCTGATCCCCAACACAGCCAACCAGTACCACAACCTGTGGGGGAGGAGCCCTCCAGTCCTACTGTCGTTCAGATTGAGTCGCCGCTCGAGTCACCCCGATATCGAAGCGAAGACCCAGAGCGGGTGCGCGAGCTGGAAGCGCTAGGTTCGGCAATGATGACGGTGGACAATGGCTTCGAAAACCAGTGGTGGAACAGCGGTGAGCGGCAACCAATGGTAACAGCCTTGTACCCACCGCCGGCGACACGCGACCACGTCCGAGAACAGCTGGCTCTGGGCTGGGCAATGTCACACATGCCGCAAGAGAGCATCACCGGAGGGGCCGTCTCCGTCGTCAGCGGCGAGTCCGGTACTTCCACCCTCGGCAATATGGTGGTTTCGCCCGTGTCGAGCCACAGCGGGCCCGACCTGCCTCAACATGGCCTCACCAGGACACTTTCCACGAGGTCGGACGAGCTGTGGTTTACCGGTCCGAGATATGCGTAATATTTAATGGCGGGCGTGAAGGGATTTCCGGGTGTTTTTGCTTTCTCTCTGTTTTTGCTGGGTGGAGGGGGGGTGTGCTACGACGTTATGAAGAGCGAGTGTATTTTGCAATTGGGGAGCAGAACGTGCCCGCAGTGCTCGATACGTTGTAGCTACCATTATACGAGCGAACTACAAAGAGTTATTCAATCGAGGTTGGCATTTCCAATAGTTGTGGAGGCACAAGCCTACGGCTCTTGCTTGTTGTTCTAGGTGTATTTGGGGGGATATATCCACTGAGGCGATGGCTACAACATAGGTTCAAGTAGAGATATATCACTTGTTTTGCCTATAACCAGAGTATTCGACCCCTACTTACTAATGAATCAACCGTATATATCAGCACTTAATTGTCCCAAGCAGAAGGTCCGCCATGTCATGCCTATCGCCCACGCGCCAAGCACCCCGAGCCCTCTGCCGTGCCCGATCCCGCTCGCCCGGGGTCTAGCTGGTCCCCTTTCTCGCAAGCGGCCCCCGGTTCCCGCCTTGGGAGGGCGGAGGTGTAGACCCAGGGCCCCACCGCACCACATCTGATCGACGCAGGCAGCAGAATTAACTATGCACGGCTCTGCATTGTGTCGGAGCGCGAGGAGGGAAGGGGGGCCACACAACACGCACAAGTTTGGACTGCCCCTGAAAGCACCATGACACAGCGCGGGGCACATGTACACACGCGCGCGCGCACCTCCGTTGTTAGAGAGCTTTGGTTGGCACAGGCACGCGAGACTCTTGTAATACACACCTTGACAAACTGGGTAAGTGCGTTTTCTCGCACAAAGGTCCTGCTCTTGTTTTTCTGTGCAGGGGAGACGGTGGGCACAACACACGCGTATGACAAGAAGGGAGCGAGGAGGGGGTCGGAAGGAAGGAAGGGAAATTAAGGTAACGGGTGCTCGGCTCGCTTGCTCTCTCACACACAGCCCACGGGTGGTACCGCTCCCCCTCCCCCCCCACACACACATGTACACAGACACGCACACATACAAAAGGAAGTTATTCGTGGGTAGTATCTGTGAAACGTAGTGCTCGGGTATGTGATGTGTTTGCCTGACGAGGCTCACGGATACGCACTGGCAGGCTGGCAGGTCAAGACTCCTCTGATGTTAGGTGGTCAAGCTCTTATGCTGGGTGGCAAGGCGGAGATTATACTCAGCCGGGGCCCTGAGGGCGCAGGGAGAGTACTGACGACCTCTCTGGGCTATGGGGCCGGTGGACCTGTTCTGCTTTCCTTGTTTGTGCGTCTCGCGTGAGGACGTGGGCTTCCGAGGTTCTCAGCATATGCTCTGTTTCCTCCAACTGGAATCTTGCTAGCTATTCTTGGGTCAAGGTTTCGTGGTGAGCCATAATTGCCGTAGGATGAGCTTCTTGGCCCTATTCTCCGAACTGTTTGTGTTAATATCCCCTCCGGTTATCATGCCTCGTTTTAACTTTCTTGTAGGAACTTTTAACCGAGGAAACATGATTTATGACTCCAGATGTCACTCAGCCTGAGCCGGGGTTCCATCACGTATCTATTATCCCAGGAAGGAATAGGATTTCAGCATTTTTAGGGGCTGCTGTAAGGGGACTAGATATCGCAACGCCTGACCGCAATGGAGGCGAGTTTGGAGCTTTTTGCCGCTGAAGCAGCATTGGGAGATTAGGGGTGTGTGCGCGCGTGTGTGTGCGCGCGCGCGTATCTTCCACACTGGGGCGTCGGGAGAGGCAATGGGATGTTCCAATTCTAGGTTTGATGTTTTTTCTTTTTTTCTTTTCTTTTTTTTTTTTTTTTTTTTTTTTTTTTTTTTTTTTTTTTTTTTTTTTGCCTCCACATCCAAGTGCGGGATCATCAGGTCTAGGCTCGGTTTTCTCTCCATGGTGGTTCCTACGCGAGGCGGAGCTTGTAGTACAACACAAAAGGACCGGTTTTCATGGAAGTGGCGAGCCCTGTTTTCTTGCTCTTTTCTCCTGATGGTATCAAGCTCAGCCGCCTCGCATGTGTGTGAGTGCGTGTAAGCGAGCTTCCCGGTAGAGTTAGCTGCCGCGGTGTGGGTGCTGCTGAGGCTGGTACGTTTTATGCCAGTAAGCCAGTAAGCCAGTAAGACTTTAGGATAACCGGACCAAGACATATTTTATAAGCTGTGCTCTTCGCAAAGGCCAGGCAGATGGATATCGCCGCCGGTTGTTCGCCCCTCGGAAAGTCGGGGCCGGTTGGTGATGATCTGTGGTCTAACACCATGGCAGACTACTTATGTACTTATGCACCGCATCAGGGTGGTGGTATGGGCACTGCCGGGCGGGGGTCGCACAGAGGCTCATCTACTACGTACCTAGGCATGTGCGGGTGGGGTGGGGCAAGGGCTATTTTTGGAAACGTTCCATGCTCTTGGGAACTTCACGATTCGGAGTTTTGTGTGCACTAAAAGGCCTAGTCATGCCCACGGACCAAATAAAGGGCTTCGTGGCTCGCTTGCTGGGTGCGCCTCGCGGGTTAAGGCGAGTGGGTAATTGTTTCACGACTAGGTTCTTGTCTAGGTTGAGCCCTTAGATATTAGGACCGCTACTTGGAGCTTGCTTGCCATTGCAGGAGAAATATGGCGGTAGGTGCTTATTCACCGCTCTAGGCACCTGTATTTCCTGGGAAGGCATGCGGGGGATGATCATACGTGGTATTCGAGGCATTGTCGCGATAGCGAGCAGATCCCCCGTGTTGTTGATCTGTGCAGACCATGACCCTGTCAGCCAAAGCCTAGCTACACTACTGTGTAGTACCTTTTGCGGTACCTCGCAATGCGTAGGACGGACCGAGCCATGGGAAAGCATTAATCTCAGGATGATCTTCAAGGCTGACGTCGACCATTGCGGAAGCTGAACTTTGGGAAAGGTTGGAAAACAAACTAAAAAATGAAACAAGAATGGAGAAGGAAAAAAAGAAAAAAAACACCTCGCACCAAGGGACACTATCCCGGAGGGAACAGGGGAGGGGTCTCCTCGGATCATCTCCACTAATATCGACCACGACGACAACTCATGGCATCGACCTATACCATCACTGTTCTGCCCCCAGCACATGACAGAAATCTTGGCTCATTGGTTCCCCTGTGTCACCCAGCAAGAATGCCAACACCTGTCCCGCCTGAGGTCTTTTTTTAATTTTTTTTGGAGACCCGCCCCAAGCACCACAGGTGGCTTGAGACCCCCTTTGCCACCCCCGGCTCCCGGCTCCAGGCAACAGAATTCTCGGGCCCGTGAGTGGTGCCGGTCCTGGGGCCGCTCCAAAACCCGCCCACATGTCTGTGCTCTGCATTGCATGGAATTTTAACCGCTCGTCCCTCGTACATTTTCCCTCCTCTTGCGTGTCCCTCTTCGAGAAATGGACCCGTGCTGTTTGTTGTGGGCCGAGGGACATGTCCGGCAGCTCCATAGCCGGGATGGGGTCGGCTGTACACGTACCCCGTAGTATTGCGCGCTCTTTTCCGGGACTCGAGGCGAAATAACATGGAAGAAGGATCAGTCATTTTTTACGTCACGGGGGATGGATTATACTGTCCCGCCTTTTCTAAGGGGTAGACTAGGTAGTTAGTCTCAGAGGTTTAGGCAACTCACATGGCCCAAACCTGCATCATGGTGAAGCCATCACATGCAGTGTTCGACAGCTGAGGACATCCATGATACGGTACAACACAGTCTCGGGGTTTGTTCACCAGACAGCCTTACATGTGTAATTTAGCGCCATGTCTCCTCCGCCTGTCCAGCCAAGCTGCCACACCCTGCCATGCCCTGCCAATCTCGCGTCACTTCGGTATTTATCCCCCCCAGAGTCCGGGGTAAAATATCAGAATACGTTAATTAAACACCCGTTCATGACCGGCTCGGTGTCCTTCTTTGGCAGTCAGGGCCGACGTTCTCGGCCCGTTGCGCATGACAACAGTGAATAGATTCCCCGAAACAACAGCAAAGGGCCCAGGCGGCGCCGTCCTCGAATCTCCCGGCTGGCTCAGCCTGGGACTGATCTGGGTGCCATCGAGGCAAGCAGAATCCTTCCCGCCCCGTAGCGCCGTCCACTTAGGCGGACTAATGTCTAGTCGCCTGGCGGGGGGGCTGCGGGAGGATCCCAAAGGGGTATTTCACATCTTTTTTTTTTTTGGGGGGGGGGATGGACCTGTAGACCTACAACTTGGATCGTGTCCCCTTTTTGCCCGCTCACACGTCCAGGTGATTGGGAAAAGTCTCTTTCCTTCCATCTCTCGGCTGCCCCGAGATGACCTGGCCGAGGAACGGGCCGACCTGGATCAAGGAGATGGCATTCCTGGTCGCTAAAGCTCGCTGCCTTGAGGTGGAGGCGAAGAGTGGTGGTTTTGATGAGGTCGGCCTAGGGCATGTTATTGAGGGCTTCCAACTGCGCGATAATACTTCTGATGATGGTTAGTAAATGGTATCATTTAATATCCTGGACCGCGAGACAGACTTCTTGGTCATTTAGTAAAGGGGATACTCAAAGATCCTTCCGTAAGTGGATGGCGCGAGAGAATCCTGTTGATGACTTGCACCCTGGCTTCTTATGGACACTGCTCAATGATTATTTGTTTTCCTATCCCTCCCAGCATTCGAGTCTTTCCAAAATGTAACGAGACACGGAGCCTTATTCGTCTGTGCAATGTGAAGCTCCATGTAGCTGCATGTCGTCAAACACAGAACTGTCCAATTGCTAGGTTGGAATGCTGCAGGTAGGACAGGCAGCAGGATATCCCATGTGCGACACGCCGGGCATGAGAACTGTTACTGCGCGCTCTCAAGTGCCAGTCGTAATCGCCCCACACACAGGACGTGGGCATCTGCGTTGGACTTCCAGGTACACAGCAGGCGAAGGGCACAAGTCCCTCTTTGTACCCTCGCCGGCATCTCAAACGGTTCCCTGGTCGAATCAACGCCGGCCCTCTCCTTGCTCCACAGCATGCCGGATACTTAGGTACCCATCCACAGTGCTCGATCGGAGCAGCACTCTGGAGCCTGTCGTGTAGGACACGCGCCGCTGCCGAGCAGCTTCTCCTCGGGCTTGATCCTGTCCGAGGCTGCTCGACGCAAGGAGAGGCCTGCGCAAGTGGGGGCTAATGAAACTTATTACCTTTTCCCTCACGCCCAGCCGCATGCGGAAGGTCTGGGTGACCAGCCAGGCCTCACGACACAAACCGGTTTTGAGAAGCACCGCGGTGCCTGATTTTAAATGCCTCGCATGATAGGGCGGCGCGAAGCACTATCCAACGGCTCCGCGGGCGCGTCTTCTAAACGAGGCTTTATTGCACATATGCGGGCCTCAAATGTATCGCGACAAGCGACACATGGCTGCAAGATGTTCATCCGCACCTCGAAGCATCAAGCCGAGATGTCCGGACAATGTCCTACGGTCTGCGTTCGCGGTTGATAAGCAGCCTCCGTTGCATGCATAAATATGAACACCGGGTACAGATTCCGCTCAACTTGAAGTGAGCTGCTTACCGTGATCCTCATTATTCTCATTATTCTCATTGTGTGTATAATAGCTTTCCTGGGCTAGCATGAGGAGTTGCTGCAGTTATTTAAGGTCACACAGCTTCCTACCATGGGCTGGCAGCTGGGACGTCTTCCTGTCAGCAACATGACTTTGTGATGTTCGTAGTCAACAGTCTACATCCCACACTGCTTCAAGAGCTCCTATGGCCATTGCTGGACTCAGTGAAGCGTTACTATTTCCACATGGCTAACACATAGTTGTGTAGCAACAATGCCAACAAAGAGTCCATGCTGGCTTTTCCGGCTAATGTAAATTCCTGCGCTTACGACGAAAATGGGAACAAAATGAGTCCCCAGTATTGATCCTGAAGCCCCCACAAGGGAATTGCGAAGGCTTTATGGTTGACATAGTATGTGGCCTTCGGAAAGAGAAGAAAATGGATTCCAAGGGGAAGGTGAGAATAACCAAAAGGTGTGTACTGATCTACCCGCACGAGGAAAGTCACGTGAGAATGGCAATGATTCACTGCCATTCTTACAGCTCAACCGTCATGGAACACGAGTGACTCTGTGGCAGTGAGTGATTCAACATAACCAGTCACGAACCGACTTCAACTTGTCTCGCCAAGCTTTGTCAGAGACCTGAAAAGTCGGAGCGATGGAGGAACTATAAATGCGTCGCTTCTGGACTCGAAGCCTCTTGGATTCATTCCATGTCCTCCTCATAGCCCAATGATACTTCAGTGCTATTCGCAACAACCAAGAAAGACACGAATACATCTGACCCCACATACTTATACCAAGTACTATTACCCCCCCCCAGCAAACCACTGCAACAATGCTAATGTGTATTGCCAAGCCATGTCCCAACGCCACAAGTTCTTGCGCGAACTCTACTTGGGTAGGCCGGATATACCCAAGCAAGTGAAGAAGAAGGAGGAGACTACGAATCATCAGGAGTTCTATTGCGAGACCCAGGACAGGCACCCCAAATGCAGAAACAATTTTGTAACTCACCAGAAGAATCTCGAACATGGGCGGGTGTTATTCAAGGTGGCGTGGTCGCCGTGCCGTCAAAGCGAAGCCATCGAATATATGAGGGACAAGTATGGGCACGAGTACCACAGAGGAATGCACCATGCCACTCCTCTGACATCGAGATCGAGACGAGAGAGCACTGTCTCGGCGCATAGGCCGCCCTCGGCAATGACTGCTGTGACTCATCCGATGCCTTCAGGTATGGGACCAGCGGGCGGACCGCAGCAGCAACAGGAGTCGATGCGTGCGGACATGGCGTCGCCCGTAAGGGTGGATGCTATGCATCAGCAGATGCCTCCAGACGAGGCCAAAGCCCAAGGCGGGTTCCATGTCCCTGGAGCATCCGACATGCCTCCGCCTCCGCCTCCTCAGAATGCGGGTGCACCCAGGCCTCGACCGGCACACAAGGAGCCGAAGGGGGTTCCGAAGCAGCACCCTGCGCCTCCCGGGGCGCCCACGGGCCCCAGCATGCCACCTTCTCCGGCCCCGATCATGGCCTTGCGGCCGGGATCAGCACAGGAAGCCCCGGGGGTGGTTTCCCATCATCCAGGTCTGCCCTAGTCCTTGTCGCGCATGGGGACGCCTAAACTGGCCCATGTCCATGCCTCCCGGGGCAGTCCAAATCCAGGTCCACTCATGCACCGGCAGAGACCACAGCCGGCCGACCGGGACATGGTAATGGCGGCCGGCGGTGTCGACGGGGTTGCGCAGGACATCATCATCCCTCGGGCACCCCCCCCCCCGGGGCAGCCTTCGGACATGGCTGCGAGAGCCATTCCTCCGGACACCAAGTTTCCTTCTTTTGTTTTTGAGGCCTTTTGGTCATAGCGAACTGGGATGCTGGCACATCGTCGGATCTTTGGCGCACTTTTCTGGGTTTAATGAATTGTGTTTTAAGGGAGTTGGCGGGACAGTCGGTGCTGGCGGCTCTTTGCATCTTCCTGCCGCCCTACCAGAGGGTCGCGATGAGAATGTAATCCAGTCTGATTTGGCTGTTCCGAGATCCTTCAAGCTGCGCTTCCCAACCGCTCGGGTTGGATTTTTCCCTTCTAGGAATTGCCACTTGCTGTACATGCGCCAGAGAGAGGCAGAGATTGCGATGTAAGAAGGAACAAGAGACAACCCTAATTTATAGCCAGTCCTGTTTTAATGACCAGGTGTCCTAAAATGTCCATAACTTTCCGGCCCGCAGTGACAGAAACCCATCCAGTCACTAACTAGATGACACTGTTACTCAACAGCAAAGGTGACCAACGGACCGCTATTAGCAATGATCAGAAATGATATAGTGTGCTTTCTACCACCAGAAATACGGCAATATGCAACATCGTCACTACTTTCTATAGTTCACATACCTCCTACAGTTCACCACACAGCTTCATGACGGGCCAGACCAAGGAGTATAAATGTCTCGCTCCTGGATAACAGTAATCTTCTCAGACTTGCCCTACGCAGGCGACACGAGACCAAGGATACTTGCGCAGAGTCAACTCGGCCACAAGAGAAAGCAGCGAAAACATCACCTGGCTTATGAATCAGTCTTGCATTCTCAACCAGCGGCAACACCCTGATTTACTGTGAGCTACTAGGCGCGAACCTTCACAATGCCCCTCAAGTTCTGGAAGAATAAAGAGGGACAGCACCACAAGCACAAACACGGCCATCACCGCGACGGATCTGTTCAGAAACATCATGCCCCCACTAAAGCGAAAATTGAAGTCTTCGAGTGCAGAGGGAATCACGCAGATTGTGAGAATAATGATGCTTGGGGAGGTGCTCACATCGTAGAGGATAATCTATGGATACACTGGGCACCATGCAGGGCGGAGGAGGGCAGAAGATACGCTCAAGAACTCGCTGGTGCCGACGATGACGACGGCGACGACGACAACAACGATGGCTACCAGGGCAAGGGCAAGTCCCCGGAGCCCCACCGGGGCACGCCACAGCCCATGGTGCCTGGACCGTTCGGGCCCGTCCCGGCCGCGGATGCGGTCCCTCGTCCACCGCCACAGTCCATGTCCTCTGCCACGGGGTATGGTGGTGGTGGTGCGAGTACCGCATATCCTGGCGGGTACGGA
This sequence comes from Stenocarpella maydis, assembly GCA_002270565.1. Lineage (NCBI taxonomy): Eukaryota > Fungi > Ascomycota > Sordariomycetes > Diaporthales > Diaporthaceae > Stenocarpella > Stenocarpella maydis. The sequence goes on from NQMI01000002.1 coordinate 201,716, forward strand.
GGGTCCTATGATGCTCCTCCTCCTCCTCCATCGGCGCGGCCCATGTCCCCCGGTCAAGCATATAGCGGTGGCACGGGCACGGGATACGCCGGTGGAACCGGAGTATATCAGAACGTTGCTTTCGCCAAAGTCGGCAACACACTGCCGGCATATCCCAGGGGTAATTTCGCCCCGGGCCCGTTCAGCCTGGACGCACCAGTGACCGACCCGCCGGGCCAACTCTATCCGGCCCAGGCCCCGGCTGCAGCTCCTTCATGGCCTCAGACGGGCGGCGACATGGGGGCTCGCCCGGCCGGCCGGCCGGCATCCTCGGGCGTTCGGATGGTGCCGGGCCCTTTCGGCGATCTTGTCCCAGACCCGAGTGCGGCTCCTCCCCCACCGGCGCAGGACGCACCCTTCCCCATGGGCTACGGAGGTGAGGGGGACCCGAACTACGATGGTGGTGGTGGTGGATACTCGCAGCAGCAGTATCCTCCTTCTGGCGGGGGCTATGGGGGGGGGGGTATGAGATGCCGCCCCCAGGGGTGGTCGACGGGTACGCGGGCTATGGCGAGGACTTTGGCGGGCCTATGGACATGCCCATGCCTGGGGCCCCTGTGGGCAGCGGAGGGGCTCCCGGACTGCACGGCTCCGGGACTGCACCCGTTGAGGCTGAGTCCCAGTGGGTGGGTTCGGAGAATCTGAGGCTTTACAGGCACGACGAGACTCTTGCCAGAGCACAAGCTCCATCTATTGGCTCGACGGGGAACCAGCACTACAAGTCTTCAAAGTCGGGGTGGTACAGCACCCAATACTCCCAGCGTTGAGATGGAGCAGAGGGTGGAGTAGTTGCCGCTCATTTTCATTGGTTTCGCTCCCCTTTCATTCAATCGTTCTCAGTCCTTTGGGCGTGGAAGCTGGGCTGCACACAAAATACAACACCTGCCTGGGGACACAGCGCATATCCAGACCTTCTATGCTGTGCTTCAGATTTGGGTTGATCTTGTTTTCTGGGATATGGGATTTAGGAGGCTAATATGTCACGGCTAGACCATAATTAGGACTAATTTGACTGTTAGAGAGCGCTTTAAGCTGCTATTTGAAACCACACGGACCGGGTTCATTCTCGCGGAAGCGCGCGACCTCCGGAGAGAAAGCATGTTCTCTTTTGGGAACTAAATAGCAGACTTCACGCAGTCGTTTGAATCTCAAGAACAAGTGATTGTGAAACAATCACAGGATGCCCAGATATCGAGCAACAGTACATCCCCTGCTTCACTATTGCGTAGCTAAGACAGATACCGCTGCGAGCAATAGTATTGGGTAAGAAGAAGAAGCTCTTAGCCTCTCTTTGGTAATGCCGTGGGATTCGAAGTCACTCGATGCTGTATATCAATCTTCGAGCTTTGCCACGGGAGTCAGTGACGAGGAGAGTCGCAGTATATAGATTTTCGGCCGTCGACGATGGGTTCTCTGTCGAGGCTGGCGAGGCAACACAACATCAAGGACAGTCGGTCAGGATCCACTCAGCCATCAAATCAAACATCGGAACCTCCATACAATGTCTTCACTTGTATGGCTGAGGAATGATTTAAAAGTAAAGCCAGAAGCTGATTCGTGCTCCCAGTCGCGCTTTTTCTTCCCGAACGACCCTCGAAGCCGCCGTCGATATTCCGGTCACGCATTCGACCCTGAGGTAATCCCAGAATACGACTTCCCCTGCATGAGTGGAAGCCATACCGAGTGTAACAAGTGGAAGGAGGCCACGGTACAATGCGGCGACGGAAGATCCCGCAAGGTGCGCTGGCAGAAGTGCCGCAAGGAGTACACCCGCGAATTCCTCAAGCGATTCGGGACGCCCCCACGCGAGGGCGAGCGACCAGCGCCCCAGCCTCAGGAGGCAACGCAGGAGCAGGGGAAGGCCTCGGAAGACAAGGGGGGGGGTGGTTTGGGCCTGACGTATGCCCCAGGAGACCCCCAAGCAGCGCAGAATCCCGTGCCACATGCGCAACCACAATCGCAGCCCCCCCGCGGCGACATGGTGCTCAGCCAGTTCAGGCCTGTATCCGGCCCTCCTCCGCCGGCACAGCCAATGCCCTCTGGTGTAGCATATAGGGCTGGTGCTGGTCCGGGTAGCACCGGTGCATACGGAGGATATCAGAACGTTGCGGGTCCTCCTGCTGTAGGATATCAAGGGGAGCGGCTAGGTGGTAACACGGTGTCTGGTTCTTTCGGCCAGCCTGTCCCAGCCCGAGCTGGTGCTCCTCCCCCACAGGGTCAGCAAGTGCCCTTTCCCACGGGACACAGAGGTTATCAGCATGCGGCAAACGCTGGTGGACCCAGGGGGTGTCCAAGCGGTCCTCCAGCTCAAGGGTATCAAAATATGTCTGCCGCTGCAGGGCATGCAAGTCGTACAATTACTACCCATGCTGCTGAATATAGCCAGTACCAACAAGCACCTTACGGCACAGGCCAAGGCGGCGGTTATGGTGCAGTGTCCCCCACAGAGTTGGTCCAATACACGGGCTTTGCTGGGGCATGTGGCGGGGGCGAAGAGATGGCCGTAGCCGGAGGGTATACCAGGCGGCAGAGCACCGTGGCTGCACCGGTTGGGGCTCGAGATCAGTGGGTGGACACGAGCGAGGCGAGGTTTTACAACCACAACGAGACGCTCCGCCGCGCGGCCGTGAATCCTCATTACAATGTGCAATATTCCAAGTATTGAGGGACAGGAGAGGTGTATCCGCAACGGGGCCGGCTACTGCTGCACTTGATAGGGGTTTCGGCGTCGTGGGAAAGGTCTACTGGAACACGTTTTTGTGTATTGTGTGGCGTGAGGTGTTTTTTTTTTCCCCTTCTTCTTTTGAGAGGTTTCCTATGGGGATGGCCCATTCTAACTTTGCGTTGATTTAGAGCTCATAATCAAACCACTAGCGATGTTTTCACATTGTATATAGACACAGCGTTGATCAACTGCATGATATTGGTCAACAAGCACGTGGGAAGTAGTCCATAAAAGTGTGAAAACCGTGAGGATCTTATCACATTACTAGATATGCTGGAGCCAAATTCAACCAAAAACTTAGAATTGTTCAGTTGGAGGGGGGGGGGACGGTTGACGTGCTGGGAACGTCTATTCTACGTCACAAGCCAGAGAGTGACTTTGCCGCCAACCCCCCCCCCCAAAAAAAAAAAAAGAAGAGACGAAATTACCCATCATCCTTCAACAAGCGTGTTTCGTGACTCTCTCCAATTCAAACTACTTAGTCGACTAGGTCGCTGCCGCCGACAGAGGCGAACCTGAACTGCGTAGAGATGGGGTACACGGGAGGGTAAATCAACGGAATGACCAAGTAGTTGACCTGGATCTGTTGGGGAGGGGGGGACAACGATATGCGTCAGCCTGCTACTCTCAATGAAAAAAAAGGGGGGGTTCCCATTGTCTTGTGAACGCACCTGCCTGTCGTCGCCGACGGTCTTCGGGGTCTCCCAGGCATTTCCGTCCACGTCGGTAATGCTGTGTAAGGGAAACGTCAGCCTCTGGATAGTTCAACGTGGGGAGGACCGCCCAGCCCCACCACCTACATGAATACATCGTCGTCGCAGTTGGCGCCGCACTCGGTCACGATCCAGGTCGTGTCGGTGCTGTTGGTGAGGTCGACAAAGAGCCTGCCGTCCTGCTCAATGGTCGGCAGGGGATCCACGTCGGCGGAGCTGGCCGAGAGCTGGAAGGTGTTGCTGTCGACCTGTTGGACGTACCACTAGGGGGGGGGGGCAAGTTCCTATTAGCGGGTTGTTGCTGTTTGAGTGAGAACAGTGCGGTGGAAGGAAAGCCTTTTGTGAGGTTGGTGGGTTAGGTAAGTGGACTTACCTGGGCCACGGCGGGATCGTCAACTTGGACGGAGACTGGCTTTGGGGCGAAGGACCTGTCCTCGAGGAGGTTGCGCTGGACCCAGTGCTCGCCCCAGGGGTTGGCGGCGAGGGTGGAGACGTAGTAGAAGCCGGTCGTGAGCTGCATCTTGACCTTTTTGGGGTGAATAGGATCGGTCGACTTGGAAGGGCTATGTTCTTTCTGAGAGGTGCTGGAAGGTAAGGGTCGGTAAGGGAGGGACGATGTGGGAGAGAAGATGTAGGACAGGTGAGTGGGTTTATGATGTCGGCGGAGAGACAAGCATGGATCACCTGCGTATCCTGCCTTTTATTTGCAAGACACCCAAAGGAAAGACGAAGTCACGCCACTGGTACTACTAGAAGTGACGGAAACTGACGGAAGACGGCAACAAAATCATGGGACCCTTCCTTCAATCAGCTGACGGGTTGGAACACGAGCAACGGACAAAAGTGCCATTCCCCAGAGAAGGTATATCACGAACAATGATGATGCTATTGATGTAATGCCAAGGCCAAGTCAGTTCGGTTCATATCGTCAAGTGTGGAGACTTTTGGCCCCAGAGGATTCCGATCGTGGTGATGGCTGTATCACTCAGCCACTTGGCAGTCAAAACTTGAGTAAAATAATCCGTTTGTCTCACGCGGTCAGCATCTTGACTTGGCAAAAGCCGCCTTAGTGTTACAAAGAAAGGGAGAGTGGTTAGGAGCCTGGCTTTTTATCTAAAAGTGTGTTTAAAATTAGGAATATCCGTTTACGCATTGACTTCAGTTTTTAAAAGTCTAGGTCGGTTGCAGTGGATTTGAATTAGCTAGTTTCAATTTAATCTGCTTATAATTTATTTTTTCCTTTTTTTTTTTAAAAAAAAAACAGAAGGAGATGCAGTGGTCCGTTCATACAGTCCTATACGCTCGAAAACCCAGCGTTAATAAAAAAAAATTCAATACTGATAACAATAAATTACAAAATACAATAGCTTGTCACTAATAAAATAGTGATAGCCTCGTGACAAGGCTAGTTGAGACCGACTTTAAGCCGCGCGTAGACTAAACCTTAAGCCGGCGAACAGTCATACAGGGAAAAGAAATCTAGCATCGGATTTGGTAAAGCCTCGGGATACGATCTACGGGGTAAGCGGCAGCGGGAGAACTCAAAAGCTCATTGGGTCAGCTTCACCCCAGAGGCTGTGCAACTAGACCGAGGCAGCTAATGCGGACAAAAGCCAAGGAGTGCAAAGTCGCAGCTCCACTCTCCGCACCAGAGACTGCTCCCATCTGCACGTTGCGGGATTGCCAACTGTTGTGAAGACACCCAACGTTGCAACGGCCCAGACATTCTCGACTTATGGACACTGAATTCCGGCCAACATTGAGTCTCGTTGTGGGATGCTTGAGTCTCCGGCAGTTTCGGGCGAGAAGTTGTATTATATTGCTGCTTCAGAGTTCCAGTGGTTAAGTGGTGGTTATTGGAGGAATTGCCGCCACTTTCGATATTTCAGGACAACCTGGCCTTGGGGCAGTCATAATATCATGACTTTAGCTGCAGTACGCGTCAATATATTGCGCGATGAGCGTGATATAGAAGAGTCACTTGACGAGGTCGTCGAGATACCGTCGTGGGAGTGGGAACAGTTCTTATCTGCGGGCGTGCTGAATGTTGCCAACTCGGCAGCTGTGTACCTGGATGTTGCGCTGTTTACTATCACGCTGTCGCGGGCCGTTGGTGCAGTGCAGGCAAAGGTGCGCTGGATCTTTGCTGAACACTTGCTTAACACGCCCTGGCACAGCTCTATTCTGGTGCCTGCAATGACAAGGCTAACTGCCGGTTTCCGTCGTCTGCGCCTCCCTCGAGCCCCTGCTGGTTGAGGTAGGGCTTCTGCTCGAGGCCGTTTTTTGGAAGCTGTCTGTAAGTTGAGAACTCAAGCGAGCCCGGGAAATGTTCACCCCGTGTGAAGACACTCGTGCTCACGTCATCGCAGCGGACGTCTCGTACGAAAATCCGATTGGTGTGCTTGGCGAACGGGTCGAGACCCAGTCTGACCTAGCCCCCGACTTTGATACCTCCTATCTGGCTTGAGGTCTGGTGGAACCTGAGGCGTGATTGGTGTGTTCGTGTGTCCGGGTTTCAAGTGTTATTGTGAATCCGTGGCCCGGCAAGGCCCATATCTGATTGAGCTGTGTGGGTAGCCTCGAAATCTAACGCTCCCTTGTTTGAAGTTCATTTTGAATTATATATGCCGATGTAGAAACTCGGATTAGACGGCCACTAATCCACACGCTCATTTTGTCGTCCTATGCCATAGCCCTTGGCTGTTTGCTGGCCCATGGTGGCCGTGAGAGCCGTTCCTTTCCTGGAAGTCAGCAATACAAGCCAAGTCTTACCTTGACTCAGACGGTGTGCACGTGAACAGCCAACGAAGAGACCTTACAGGCGGGGATGCGCGTGGCTGTGGCACAGGAGTTCCACGCCGAGGTTGGTCCCGTCCTCCCTTCCCTGTATCATACGCGAGGGATGACCAATCGGGCCGGCGAGCCACAAGCCGAGTCTCAGTTCTGACAGTTCTTCGTACTCAAAGACTCGTACCGAGATACTGCCAATCCCGAGTGGATTTTTGTCTTTCCAAACAGACTTCTGTTGTCGCTTGAGCCCGCCGTAGAATCGCCCGTTTCCGTGCGTGGGCTCGCACAGCTAGCCACTTTGTCGGAGTTTGGAATTCCGATTTAAACCTCCGAGAAAATTAGGGCGATCGTCTCTAATAATGCCCACTAATAAGACCGATTCCAAGTATTTGGGACCTTGGCCTGATTTTAATGTGGCTTCACGATGACGGCCCTCTATAAACGGACTGTAAGGAATAACTATATAGTGATCATCATCGCAGATCGCCTATTTACAAACAGCCTCAAGTCTAATCGAATTCTAACGCCTCCACTCCTGTCCTTTCATTCCTCATATTTTCCCCAAGATAGACGCGAGATACCATAAAGTTCGGCTTAGAATGTAGTTCAGTCCTCCATTCTGCCAATTCTGGTACTCACATCCTATTAGGCTTACAAAACAACCCATAACAAAAATTAAAGAGAAAGAGAAAGAGAGAGACCTCAAATCCAGCCTCGGCAGAGATTGCGCCCACTGCCAGGGGTCCTGCCCTTTCTGCAAATATCTGAACAACTTACGGCCTACTGCAAGCTGAGCTGCTATATATTGAATCTATAGGTTCTGAAGCAGAGGTTCGATATCTGGTATTCTCCAGCCGCAGCTAAAGACTCTGCAAGCTGTTGAGCAACTGGCTGCGGGCTTCAATACAGTAGCTGGCTATCTTGTAAAGGTGGTTAAAGAGAGTAAATTCTGTCTTCCTCAACGCCATAATGTTCGGACAGCAGGATTATAAGTATTTACAATGAGGAGTTGCAGGATCTATCTCTACTCTTCCCAGCACTTCTATATGATCTGCTTTGAAGGAAGCCTGCAAGACTTCCTTATATTCCCAAGCAGGTGTTCTGAGCTGGCACAATACCCGCATAGAGCTCTACCAACCCAGCATTCCCAGAAACTTACCAATTCATCACCCAAACCCTATCGAGGTGACATATATGCACAGCGGTAAGTAGGGATGACCTATGCGGGCGAGGGAATCAATAATGAGAGTACATAAGATTCGGGGAAGCCCCGTACCGCTGTGGCCCCGAATGGCGATCACCGGACTGCCCATGCATGCTCCGATCGACCCATCTAAGCACAATCCGGGAGGCCGGATTTGAACAATGTCCGGAATCGTCAGAGACAGGGGTGGTTTCTAAGTAACATCTAGCCAATTAGCTTTGAAGAGAACTCAAGCACAAGGCCTCGAAGCAGATCGGAGACAAGAATAAGCCCCAGAAGAGCGGCGTTGGTCAGCATGTAGTCCAGTGAGAAAAGCCAGACACAAATACGCGCAGATATGCTTAAAAGCAGTGCAGGATGCGAGAGGTGGCCCGCTCCTGACAGCAGCTCACCCCGATCAAAGGCATTTAACATTCTCTAACCAAAGGAACTGCTAGCCCCTTAAGCCAAACCTAACCGTTGTGAGGCGTATGATGGGCCAAGCGCCACTGCCACACCCATAATACCCACCCCGGTCCAGTCGGTCTCAGTGGCTTGTGAGGCTTCTCCAAACGTGGGACTGAGACTAAGACATCCTAAAATGCTTCCACAGATGACACAGACCCATCCATCGAACGGGGAATACCGTGCAGCCATTGTCTTCCATCACACTACATCTAGAAGAAAGACAGCAGTCCCTAAATATAAACAAGGTTTGCTTCCTAGAAGACACATGCCTTACCAGGCACAATTAAACCATCACCGGGCCCTTTAAAAGCTCTTGGGATAGGAAGCAGACACAGCACTGTCTCTTTATCACCATTAATGGGTGGCTGGTTTGATGTATGGAAATACATACCTAAAGAGGCACTTGGCTGTGTAGGGATAAGGAGCAAGTAAAGGACTCAAAATGCAGCTCCAGTGGTCGAACCGTGCTTTGATGCGAGGTGAGCTGCAGCCTTCCCTTTCTGAGAGATGCCTCGGTCCAATTTGGATATGGTCTAGGTAAATATGAAGCGCTAGCTTAGAGCTGTGATAGCATCTGGGATATAAGCCGACTGGATAAAACCTCACTTAAGTTTACCCAATCCTCTCATCTGTATACTATTTGCGAACGAAATCACTTTAGCTTTTTTCGCAGTCTTCGTTCACCCCCTCATGAAACCCAGGATCACGAACAGGAAGTAGCAGCATCGGATCTGCTCGCCCGTTAAACTCACCGCAGCGTTCGCGATCCAAAAAGGCAACTGACCCGAAATGGCTCGCACCATGCAAACAAACGATCACGAGGATGGCGTCGATGAAACCCTGACTTATGGACACCTCCAGCCACCCTTCCACCCAACCAGGCGACCGCCGGTGATGTCAGCCCCCAGTACGGGGCCGGCCCTTCTCGAGCATACCGAAAGCAACGCCACCAAGCCCGCGACCGGCGCCGTTCAGTCCATCGCGCGTGTCGTGGAAGGGGGAATCATCAATAAGAAGCATTATCATATGTTATTCTACAGCCTCCAGTACGAGTATGTTGACTGGGACGGTGTGAGGTACGGCCTGTGCACCAGCACGGTCCAAAACCCCGAGTGCGCTGATCACAGAAAAGTCCGGGTGTCGGACTTGAAGACCATGCCTCTTGACCTTTGCCCGTCGGAGGAGAGCTCCGCACAAAGATGACTGCGCGCGGCCGACGGTGGAGCACTTTGGTCGGTGTCGGGTACAAGCAGTTTGGAGGCAAGAAGATCCCCATCAAAACTCGAGTCCCCATAGAGGTGAGTGCCTGCCATCGGTGCAAGTTCCCGGCCCATATTGAACTCCCTGGTCTGTTAACAAGAGTTGGCAGCACAGGCGAGTGGGAGGGTCATGATCGATGCCGCTGCGTTCTTTAACAACAACCCGAGCTGTGTAGAGTGGCTCAAATCTGAGGTGCGGCCGTTTTCTGAGGAATCTGAAAGCGAGGAGATGGAAAAAGGCGTGCACTCTGCCGAACTGTCCAAGGAGCAATACTTGCTGGCATCTGGCATAGTTTATGGTTTTGACCTGACGACCAAAGACTGGTATAAGTCAAACTTGGCCCGGAAGTCACTTCGCTGAGCTCGCTGTCCATTTTGCACCGGTACGTTCCCCGTGGATGGAATCAGCGATATCACCTTCAACGAGCTTGCATACGAGAATCTGGTGCTCCCGTCCGACGAGAAGAAGATGGCGTGGGCCTTTGTCAAGAGCAAGAACCGTCAGCTGGGGCATCCAGCCCCGATGACAGTACGGTGTTTGACGATTTCGTGACGGACAAGGGAAAGGGCCTCGTGATGCTCCTCTGCAGGTCTCCTGGCGTTGGCAAGACGTACACCGCGGAGGCAATTGCCGAGATTGCCAAGGTGCCTCTGTATATCGTCAGCGCGGGGGAGCTGGGCTCGGCCTCGAGTCAGGTTGAGCGCGCTCTGGATGTAGCCCTTGATCTCTGCCGTCGCTGGAAGGCAATGCTGCTGGTGGACGAGGTGGATGTGTTCCTCAGCAAGAGGTCCAGTGGCGGAAACGCAAACGTCGAGCGGAACGAGCTGGTCTCGATCTTCCTCAGGCGTCTCGAGTATTACCAAGGGACCATGTTCCTGACGACCAACAAGACTGAGGACATTGACGACGCCTTCCAGTCCCGCATCGACATCATCCTGCCCTACGGTGACCTCGGCGGCGAGGCGCGGCACCGGGTGTGGGCCAACTTCATCAACAAGATGAGCGGGACCAAATTCTTCGACTTCACGGAGGAGCAGGTGCAGAAGCTCGCGAGGGAGTACGTCCTGAACGGCCGCGAGATCAAGAACCTGGTCAAGAGCTCGCTGCTCGTCGCTGGCGAGTTCCCGGGGCCGTGTGTGGCTCCAGGTGGTGATTTACGGCCTGGTGGGAGTGAGGCGGGCGACAAGACGGCGGCGGTGAAGGATGCCGCTCAGGCAAAGGTGACGATTACAATCCTGGAGACGCTTGCGGCGATGCGCGTCCGTGCCCACAAGCTGATGGGCAAGACGGGATGCGACGGCGGTGCTGGACTCTAGACGGTGACCGGTGTGCTGGACTTGGAGGTTTGAGCTTTCTCGTTCAGATGTAAAGTTTCGGAGCGGCATGACTGCAGGGATAGCAAGGTGATTGGCCATGTCTTGTGTGAGAGAAAGCGAACCCAACCGTGTCATGACTAGTCAACCCCCTGTAAGATTAATTATTGCTGGCCATGCTATCTTCTCTTCTCAGTCGGGCGAGTGATCGATCGATTGGGTTGTCCAAGCTTGTCCGATGGACAATGCCTTTGAGCGGCGATATACCTGTTACCATGAGTCTGCGCAGTCCTTGTAGCGTACCAAGCCCGTCTGAGGCAGCAATTGAGGTGATAGTAGGCACCGCAGAAATGCAGCATGGTATGCCATAGGACTTGTGACTCCTGAGCGGCGACATTGACAGTGTGCCCTCGGCGAATGCGAGCGGAAAGGGTTGCACATGCTGAAGGTTTCAAGCTACCCAGGTACTGATGTCCCAGATGAGAAAGGAACAACCTTAGCTTGGCTGGCCCTGGCCGTCTGCTGGAGAGGAGCTGGGACGAAGTAAGCTCAATAGCCGCGGCCGACGATAAGAGGGCCAAAGGGGCGCAGCGCTTCGGCCTAGACAGGTAGACTATGACGTGATGGCATTGATGCTTTGAGGCATCAAATAGGTCGATGGGTTTGTCAGAGGGCAGGCTATGACCTAGTTGGCCGAGAAGACATTCTTGCAGGGCGGGAAACAGTTGAAACTACCTCGTACGTTTCGTACCGTGTTTTTAATCCAGTGGATTAGGCGCCGGCAGCAACGGTTGCATCTGGCGAATGCGAGCACAAAGCCGAGCCATATTTAGTGCATGCCTGCTGGCTGGAAGTTTTGCTGGGCGTCACCCCGCACTCCCGATTTTTGAGTGCATCCAACGTTGGATGTTGTGCTCTGGCTGCCGTGTGCATAGTGGCCTGGCGGACATGTTTGGGCAGCCGGGAGGACTTCTGTTTTGTTGATAAGAGTAGAAGGGGGTAAATAGATCAAGGTTCGGCCATGACAGGCTACGTAGCCAAGTACATGTGGCGGACGTGGATATACTTTCGGAGTGAAGGTATACGGGAGGCATTATTGTCCATCCGGGGATAAGTGGCGAGACCAATAAGAAGATCAGGCCCTGGTGAGAAGCAATTGCCGTTGACCGTGTTCTCGCACCATGATCATGATGCTGCCTCGATCCTGCGCGTGCAATAGATGGGCCGTCAAGAGGTACACTGTCAAGCCGTGTATGTGCACATATATGGACAGGTCGGTCTGGAGGAGTTATGCAACACAGCGAGAGACATGCTGTGGTGCTTGGGTGATACGGTCGGGGCCTGCCGCTCGCCGTTGGGGGAGACGGTTGGCTGCTGCTGCTGCTGCTGGTGATGATGATCATGTTGCTGCTGGTGATGGGGATGATGGATTTGACTGGTTGACTCGGGCATGCTGGTGCTTGTGCTTGCTTTTTGCAGCTAAGAGTGGCATGTGCGAAGTATGCGGTAGTGCTATGTCTTGCTGGAATGCCGTCTCAAAAGCAGGATGTATGTTAAAGGGTGTACTATATCTACTTTCCCCGCAGCTTCAGCTGCAAGCTGCCTTGGTTGCCGAAGCATGGGAACATGCGGAATGCGGAGCTAGTACTCCGATACCTCGGGTACCTCCTCTTTTGCATGCGCGCTTGTCCCAATGCGTACGCGTCAACATTCATTTTCTTGGCTGGCTGAACAGAGTGTGTACCCGATACCCTAACTGCGACGTTGCACTCCGAGCACACAGAAGTACTGAGGTACATGTCTAACATGCCGTGCCCACTCAGAGTGCAGCAGACTTCCCCACCAACCAGCTTGTACCGGTGTGCACGGATTGCCAGCTGTTCTACCCTACCATAGTACCGTCTACACAGTACCGAGCCCAGTTCGGAGTACACAATCTCTGGGTAGATTGCGGTAGATACAAGATGCACAAGGTACAGGGTGCAATGTAGCCACGTACGGACGGATACCTTGATGAATCTCTGCTTCTCAGGCCATGCCCAAGGGGGCCAAAAAGTCAAAGTGCAAGGTGCAGGAGCCCGGTCTGGCCAAGACGGCACCACGCACACGCCTTTTCGATCTCACCCTCGCTCGACCCTCGACCCTCAGAACCCTTTTACACACGAATGAACCTGATTTGATTCTGCGATTCTGCATATGCTTTGGCTTGCCTCACCACCTTTCGTATCACACACACGATCGATAACACCACCACAACCACCACCATATCCACCACACAATCTGCACAACCTCGTGCAACATCTGGGACCTCTCTTTCAAGCAGCAGCCACACACTGCACGCGCGCACACGCACACACGCACACACGCACACACGCACACACGCAAGCACACAGATACGCCCTCCGGCTGCCAACAAGTCTACCTACTTAATCAGTCGCTTTCGTCATCAACCCCGACCTCAGCCATAATCCCGAACTGCTTCGGCCCAACACCCAACTCCATATCCATCCCAGATATCCACTTCCACTGCCAATATCGCAGCCTCACCAGAATCATCCTCTTGCGTATTGTGGACGACTCCGCTCTCCTTTTTTTTTTTTTGTCCTCGTTCTCTTTTCCCACCCTCCCGTTTCGTCGCGAGGCCGGACTGTGAGCGTGCACGCACACACAAACAAAAACTCGCCCACTCCACTGTGAGCCCAGGGAAAGCGACAAGGACAGACAGACATAGAAACACAGAGATTGTGGACTCTTCTCCCGAAAGGGCTCATGCCCGTCCCGTGGTCCAGTCAGCCGAAGCCCATGCTTCCACATCCTCGACTCATCCATTCTTCCATGCGGGAATAAGACCCACACTCCCGCCTTCTCGATCCCGACTCGATAACTTCGATCGCGACTCGGCGAACGAGACCCACAGAGACCGCCTCACATCGCCCATCCTGCCCTCCCGCGGCACCGGCAACATCCACATCTCGACCTCGATGCCGCCCCCAACATGAACGAATTCTACCAGAACCAGCTGGCCCAGGCCGCTGCTGCTCAACAGCAGCAGCAGCGCCGGCAGCAACCTGGCCGCCCCCCAAACATGATGATGCCGCCCAACCTCAACACCGGAGCCCAGCCCGCCCGCGCCTCCCCCACCATGCAGCCGCCCATGATACCCACCATGTCGCCCACCATGTCGCCAGACACCGCCATGATGGGCGGCGACTCGCTCGACGAGATCATATCCCAGAACACCGCCACAAGGAGACGGAGCGTCACCCACGACGAGCCCGATAGGAGGATGTCCATGAATCTCGAGTTCGGCAGCACAAACGACCACTACAGAGGCTTCCAGTTCGGCAGCCCCCTGACATCCGCCGCACCGCCCTCCTCCATGTCAGACGGCCTTCCTTCCTATGCCAACATGCACAATATGACCTCGCCCATCGGCATGCCCCCCCACAACGGCAGCTTCGAGTTCTCCACCATGTCGCCCGACGTCATGACCAACATGATGAGCTTCTCCAACCTCAGCATGGGCCAGATGCAGTCGGACCCCGGCGCCATGGGCCTCTACGGCAACCAAAACATGAGCCCACAGTACGGCCACACCGGCATGGACCCTGTCTCGCCCGACTTTGCCATGGACATGACCCCGGACAACAACATGGGTGTCGCCGCCCCCAACACCGCCGGCTCGGCCCTGGCAGATGACGGCGAGGACGACATCATGGTTGGGAACCACCACTACGGGGCCAACGGGTCGGGCACCCCTCAGGCTGCCCATGGCGCCGGCGGGGCCATGGCAGCGTACAACATGGCCCCACCTCTCTCAAGAGAAATGTGCAGTGCAAACTCCTTCAACCAGTCCCCAGTCTCGTCCGGTATCAGCACCGCCAGGGGCAGTGTCGTCCCGGAAACACCAATGCCGGCCCAGACCGAATCCGGAGCCGCGACCCCGGGCAACGGTGAGGTCAAGTCAGAATCAAAGAACATATACTCCAAGAGCGGCTTCGATCTGGTTAGAGCCCTGTATTATATCGCCACGAGGCCGAACCCCGAGATCCAGCTTGGGGCGGTAGACCTCTCCTGCGCATTTGTCGTCTGCGATGTTACCATGAACGATTGTCCCATCATCTACATATCAGATAACTTCCAGAACCTGACTGGATACAGCCGCCACGACATAATGGGCCAGAACTGCCGTTTCCTCCAGGCCCCTGACGGCAAGGTAGAGGCCGGGACGAAACGAGAGTTCGTAGCCAACGACGCTGTGCTCAACCTAAAGCAGAAGATCCAGGAGGGCAAGGAGGTCCAGCAGAGCCTGATCAACTACCGCAAGGGTGGCAAGCCCTTCCTCAACCTGCTCACAATGATCCCCATACCCTGGGACACCAAGGAGATCCGGTACTTCATCGGCTTCCAGATTGACCTGGTCGAGTGCCCCGATGCCATTGCGGGCCAGGAGCTGGGCAAGGTTCAGGTCAACTACAAGCACAGCGATATCGGGCAGTACATATGGACCCCTCCCGAGGGCGACCGAGTCGAGCCGGATGCAGGTCAGACACTGTCTGCCGATGATGTATCGACCCTCTTACAGCAGCTGAAACCAGGAGGGACCAACCTGGGTGACTGGCACAAGCAATCCTGGGACAAGATGCTCTTGGAGAATGTCGATGACGTCGTGCATGTCTTGTCTCTCAAGGGATTATTCATGTACCTGTCCCCTTCCTGTAAGAGGGTCCTCGAGTACGACACCAAGGAGCTCATCGGCAATCAGCTGTCTTCGATCTGTCACCCATCCGACATCGTACCTGTCACCCGAGAGCTCAAGGACACCGCCGTCGGCAACCACGTCAACATCGTCTTCCGAATACGGAGGAAAGAGAGTGGCTACACCTGGTTCGAGAGCCACGGGTCGCTGTTTGTCGAGCAAGGAAAGGGCAAGAAATGTATCATCCTCGTCGGACGAAAACGACCCGTCTTCGCACTAAGCAGGAGCAATATCGAGAACAATGGCGGCATCGGCGACGGCGAGCTCTGGTCAAAACTCTCGACGTCGGGCATGTACCTGTTTGTCTCGTCCAACTGTCGATCACTACTGGACTTGCAACCACACGACCTCGTCGGGACCAGCATTCAGGATCAGATGCGAAAGGAGACGCGGCCCGAGTTCGGCCGGTCAATAGAGAAGGCCAGGAAAGGCAGGATCATCAAGTGCAAGCATGAGGTCCAAAACAAGAGGGGTCAAATACTACAGGCACAGACCATCCTGTACCCCGGGGATGCAGCCGAGGGGCAGAAGCCAACCTTCCTACTGGCCCAGACTAAGCTCTTAAAGGCATCTAGCAGAGCCTTGGCGCCGGCCTCATCTGCAGGCAAGGCCTCATCTCTAATCAGCGCCGGGCCGCCCGAGGACGCACACCAGCCATCACACGGCTCCCTGGCGTCGCCAAACCGAGCACGGTCCATGTCGGGGACAGCAGAACAGGGTATTGTTTCCCAGGCCCAGGGCGGCGGTCTCGTCCTTGGCAACCAGGACGCCGCTCTTGCAAGCGACGACAACATCTTTGACGAGCTGAAGACGACCCGCTGCTCGTCGTGGCAATACGAGCTCCGGCAGATGGAGAAGGTCAACCGGCTGCTGGCGGAGGAGCTTGGCCAGCTCCTGAGCAACAAGAAGAAGAGGAAGCGGAGGAAAGGCGTGGGCAACGTGGTTAGGGACTGTGCGAATTGCCACACCCGGAACACCCCAGAGTGGCGAAGGGGGCCAAGCGGGCAGCGAGACTTGTGCAACAGCTGTGGTCTGCGCTACGCCAAGCAGGTAAGATACGGTCCTTTCGCCCTGCATCATGTGCTCCCTCTCCTTCCCCGAGTTTGCCCCCGTGGCATTTGCTGACTTGAGCCCATGGCCAGACCGGCAGAGTCTCGCCCCGCAACTCGTCCCGGGGTGGCAACGGCGATTCGCATTCCAAAAAGTCCAGCTCGCCGAACCAATCTTCTCCCCTCCACCGCGGGGTGTCCATCGCCCTGGATGCCGTGGCGACCTCGCGGTCTCACAAGGGAGGCGCTGGCGACAGCACCGCCAGCAGCAGCAAGGCCACTCGCTCGCCCAGCTCGGCAAGCGCACAGAACGCCACCGCCACCAACACCAACTCGGGGAGCAATGTCAGCTCGGCCGGGGGAAGCGCCACGCCGATGAAAGTGATGATGCCGCCCCCGAGCCAGCCCCTCCTCGAAGGAGGTGCCGGTGTGCATGGACATAGTATGAGCATGACGAGTATTGCCGAGGAGAGAGAGCAGGCGGGCTAGGAAACTGAACAACCATCGCGGGCAGCCAACCTGCAGAAGTCTCCAGGCCAACTGCTTGGAGCTATCGAAATGGCGGCCCCTCCGACTCCCACAGGGATTCGCTAGAGGATCACTAACGATTCGACCGGGACAACTCACCAACGGAAATATTTGCATTTTTCTAACTTTTTGAGATACCATGATGTTTGTTAACGCTTTTGGGGTTGGGCATGACTTCGATTGTTTCTTTATGGGCATGGCAGCAAAAATGGGCAGAAGGGGCAGATGGGCGCCCCAGCTCTTTCTGGGATGAGATTTCCACGGGTAGCGGTGCGTACGGGCGGGCGGGCAAACGTCTGAGCACTTCTTGATTTTGCTTCATAGCGCATGGGACGCACCATTTGGACGAAATGGGTGGGAAGGTGCCTCTTGAAATATTCCTCTTAGATTTTAGACCAACTGGCTTTATTATTTTTTTTACTCTGTTATTATCGTTTTTATTATGCGTGTTTTTTTATGACGTTCGTTCGCCTGGGTGTATGTTTATAAACCGGGCAGGTGGGTGGTTCGGCCAGTGACCATGGGTGCTGAAGTGGGTGGTGGGCGGCGGCTTCAGTTTGATGCTGCCCCTTGGACGACATTGGAGACTGGTGTTTTGGCGTGCCTTGGGCTCGTGGCTCCTGATCCCCCCCCCTCTCCTTTTTTCAAACTGACTGGATGAACAAACAGACAGATAGACACTCATGATATTGTTCCAAAATACAAAACATGAGTCGTCTGGTTTTCCACAAGCCGGGGGTTGGGGGAGTGTTTACCGACTGGAAACGACGGGCCCGGCGGATACATGACCGTGATGAGAAAATGGCGAGAGGGAGTAAGTGGGGAGCTGGAGCTCTCGGCTGTGTGTTGCGTTTTGTTCATGATCTCATCTTGCCCGTTCTCTTTTTTTTTTCGTGTTGATATTCTTTTGGGAGCAGGCCCTCCCTTCTACATACGGTTTTCCTGGATGAGTTGGCTTTTGAGTCCTAAGACGCCTAACTATGTGCATGAACGATATGTTTATTATTTAACTGACTTTGTATTTCTCTCGGCTTTATACTTTGGGTTAGGATTTCGAGGAACGCAGATGTAGGCGAATTAGGGTAGCTGTGGGGATGTGAGAGGCTTCATTCACAGTTGGGCGGAGGACTGACCCTGTGCAGTCAAAAACGTCAGGTGTTTATGGCCCCTATGAGAGGGACTCTGAACAATCCCATCTGCAGACATTCCATTGACTGGACACTCCGCGAGGTGCTTGGGCACTGGCTACCAGCTCGCTCTGACACTTTTCTTTTCTGTTGCCACAACTCCTGCTTCCCACGACCTGCCTGGGCTGAAACGACAATATTGTTTTCTTTCTCACACAACGCGAGATCGCCCGCGTTATCCACTACACATGTACCGCGTGCAAGTGCCAGCAGAGGCGGCCAACACGACCAGAACAAATACACCTCACTACAACAAAGTTACTGAAGTATGATGGCTAACTACGTAAATTAACAACCGTTCCGCTTGATTCATACATCATGCAGCTGATGTTGTCCTGACGAAAGGACGGTCGCACGAGCTCCTGCGGACCCTGCGCTCGCGGCTGCCGGGGGCGAGTGCGGAACAGCGGGATGTGAGAGGTTCTGTTCCGGACCTGCACGGGTTTCAGTACCAACACGTTGCTGTACCCTGGGTCGGGCCATGTGATTGATGTCTGTAGGGCTGCGCAGTAAGTATCAGACCTTTGCCGGCTCCTCTTCCTCGTCGCTCACGGCGGAGCCGGAGGCTCCAATCGCAGGGCTTGTTCTGCGGTGAGTTTCTGGTGTCGCTGTGCACCTGAACGAAGACGGATTCTTTCTACGTGGCTTCGAGCCTTTCCCGCCTGGCGATCTTGGTGGGTTTGGACTCGGGATAGAGACGTGGTGATGCTTCACTATTACCTGCCTAGGTAGGCTTGTGGTGTGGTCAACTTGATAAGTCTGTGTTGCCTGCGCCGCCGGGCTGTCGGTGCTGCGGCTTCTCAGTAGGGCCTTGAATAGAAAGGTCTGAGGTAATAAAGGTGCTTCAACTTTGTGTCGAGAGGCCAAGACTGAGGGATCCAGGCAGAGATTTGGTTGGGTCTGCTGCTAAATGTTTGGAGGCTAACAAACTGCCACACACTTACTTCACTGAGGCCGGGCTGGGTATGGCTCTAGATTACTTTTACTTCCGTCAATACGCCTCGGTAAGTCATACGGGTGTTTCGGGAGACACAATTGGAGTTTTGTCGTGAGTTCGCAGAAGGGACAAGGCAGGGAGGGTATTGGCGATCTCACGGGCGTGGCCCTCAAGGAGTGCAGCTGTCATGATTGACCGCAACTGGAGCGACTGCTTCGAACTGCTGGCTTTGTATGAGCCTCACAACTTCTTCAGCAGTCTTGGAATACTTTCATGGTCGTAGAGACACCACTTAACAACAGATATAAGACCGCGGCAGGATTTGCTCGTTCCTGAAGTCAGTCGAGTGGGCTTCTGGACTACGAACTTCAATAATTACGAGCGCACTCCCACCAAGAGAATCTACACATTGTGGGCTATGTTAACAATTTGGAGACCATGTATGAGGCATTTTATTGAAAGCAATCAAACTTTCTTCTTCAGTCTATCCTATCATTTCCTCCACGGCCTGTTACGACTCCGTAGTACACAGCAGTCTCGTTGCCGTTGTCCATTGCCAAATTTGCACTCTTGCAGAGGAAGAGGACAACCTTTCTATTCCTTTCTATTAATTTTGCAATGGCAGCACTCTTCTTCGCCTATGTAGTAACTCGAGGGTTCGGTGCTCGTGCAGCAAGGCCACATCTTTCCAATCGCCCACCACGAAGGTATTTGCTAGTTACTCCATCGCGTTAAACATCTCCCAGCGTAATAGGCTTAGCACACCTGCAGCATCATCCAACGAATACCTCCGTGCAGAGTTGTTTCCCCTAGCACCAGTGGACTTTTGCGCTGCGCCCCGTGAGTGATGCGGTGTCCATACTCCACCTATCCAGCCGACGGAATGTACAAAGCCGTCGTTGCAAAACTTGTTTCCGGCTTGCATCTCCTTTGGCGCGTTTGCGAGGGTTACGAAATCGTGTGCGTTTTTCTTTCCCGCCATGACTGGAATGGTCCGTTGTGTGGATGGGTTTGGGGTTACGGGCGCCAAATCTGGGGTCTGACCTTATTGCGATCTGTCTGCCCAGTTCCTGAGTTCGTCGGGATGGATGTAGTGGAGGATCTTGCCGAGCAGACCGTCGGTGGAGATCAGCATCATGTCAGTCGTCGAGTCCGTGTTATGGGAATTGAGCCTCCGAGGTCATGCACAATAACTAGGTGCTCTGTTCTCTCGAAAAGGGAACCATGACCTAAGTAAGAGCATCCAAAACCTTGTGCAGTACCTCCTTCTTCTTCTCAGAGATGGTATCGATCTTCTCGAGCAGACCATGTACCTTTCCAGGGAGCCCGGAAAGAGCTTCTGCCTTCTCGACGAGGCTAGAGAGGGCGTCTACCTTCTCGGTCAGAGAAGAGAGAACGTCAACCCGCTCCGACAAGGCACGTGTCTCCTCAGGGGGGCCATAGAGGGCACCCGTCTTCTCAGGAAGATCAGAGAGCGTCGCGACCTTCTCAGACAGATCATTCAAGATCTGAAGCACAGCACGCATCTCCCCAGCGGCCCGAGGCTGGGCTGCGCCACCCTGAACATGAGACTCCTGGCCACGGCCGTCCTCGTAGGAATCCTGCAGCTCGCCTTCCTCGCTCGGAGCCTACTCGCTAGCTTGGGAATATCCGGGCCCAGCAGTGGGCGGCGTGGAGGTCCGAGTCAGAAGAGGTGGCGTGTACGTGGAACGAACCTGGGGCTGAATGATGCGCTCGGCATGCTCCCACTTGGTCTGCTCCCACTACTTGGCCTCCAGCTCGCCCGGCGGCATTCCCTCCCATCCAAGGCAGTCCTACTGCTGCAGCTTGGCAAATTTGTCTGGGTCCGTGGCATCGTGTATGTTGTAAGGCCAGACGCCTTCCAGCTCTCAGATGATGGTGGGCTTGGAATCTGAAAGGACGGTTGGTCACCTCAATTGGTGGATGTTGGTGCTGAGTGGTGATGAGGCGTGCTGTCTTGATGGCAACACAGGAGGTTGTCTTGGCACTCTGGAGCCGCCTTGGCAGGCTGGCCGTCAACGCCTAAATCGCTGACGGCAGTAAAGCGGCAGGCACTTCCGCAACCCATGCCAACCCGTCAAACAGCAGCGCGCCTCGGGTCAAGCTCATCTGCACTTGACTGCTCGCCTCGCTTTCTCACGCCCAACATCGACAGCTGCCTCACAACAGCGACATGGCTTTGACACCTTGGACGAGCTTCAGCAGACTCCCCACGCGCGAATAAGCGACCACATGCAGCAAGCCCATTGAGGCTACCCACACCCCAGCCATCCGACAACTCCTCCGTCATCGAAGAGACCTCCGACGAGGCCATCCAGCAAGCGTACCAGGTCATCTGGAACAAGTTCTGCGGGCTGCCCGACAGCTGCTTTTACAACCCTACATTCCAACTCCAGAACCAGCGATCCTACGAGCTCCTCTATCAATCCCTTGACAAGCAGCCGGGCCTGCGACAATACTTCGACGAGGAGTGCAGGCAAGACTGGAGTGCCGCCACGGGCGAGCTCAGACTACGATTTATGGCCCTGCCTATACATGAGGTCTTCAAAGAACTTCTAGGAGATACTATCAAGTAAGAGTTGTCCCGGATCAAGAACGACACTCCTGCCCTTAGACCTTTCTGTCAGAGACTGGTCTCGGGCGGGCATTCCAAAGTTCTCAAGACATCAGGGACGTCACACCTCCCGGTGTTTGTAAAATCTCCTGATTGGCAACCACAATATCAGGGACAACGCTATCCAACCTTTCTCTTTGAGATTGCATACAGCCAACGTAAACAGAGCCTACTCCAAACGGTTAACGAGCTCTTCGAGGCCTTACCAGGTAGAATCGGCACAGTCCTCGCGGTGGACATCGACTATAGGGAGAGGAAAGCACGAAAGGCAAATATGCATTCCCATTCGGCCAGGATATCTCTATGGACATCAATGTTAGAGGGTGATGAGGTCACGATTCAGTGTTTGGTTGATGCTGAGGTCTTTCGCTGCTCAGATGGGTCTGCCATGCCTGGAGAGATCGCTATCCCATTTGAGCTTTTACCCCCGAGGAAGGAGCGCGAAAGCTCCCCGTGAGAGGAGAGGCCCTACGTCTGAACTTTGGCTCTCTCTCGGCCTTGGTCGACATTGCCGAAGAGCGGCAGCACATCAACGACAAAAGTGTCTCAGGATCGCCTCCCCCACAGCCAAAGAGACTCCGCTGGGTAGACGCCTAGGGCACTGTTACAAGAAGGGAACAGCTCCCTGTGCCGATGCGGCAGAGGACTGCCACGGATTCGGGAGCACCACCATCCTCGCGGACAAGATCACGCAGTCAGCCCAGGAGGTCCAGTCGCATACGTTCGGTCAGCAGGGGCAGAAGTAAAGGAAACTGGGATTAGATGTAGGCTGCCACGAGACTCGAAAATCAGCATCGCCCCAGCCCTGCATGACTGTTTGCACGAGGTGGTCCTCAAGGGCGTCAGGTCGTCCAGCTTTCGCCAAGTCAATAGGCTCCGGCTTACGACTATTCCTTGCTGCCGGTATTTTCAGTGACACGGACTTGTTCGTCCTACTACAAATTTGGCACAAACCGCTCTGTCACGCTCTTGGCCAGTTCGTACAGCAGGCGGGTGGCACATTCTCCGAAGACGCATCTTACTGCTGAATCCTCGACACCATTAGCAACAAGAGTGACATGGAGGAAGTTGCCGCGCTGTCAGTAC
Source organism: Stenocarpella maydis (assembly GCA_002270565.1). NCBI lineage: Eukaryota > Fungi > Ascomycota > Sordariomycetes > Diaporthales > Diaporthaceae > Stenocarpella > Stenocarpella maydis. Next base: position 224,388 of record NQMI01000002.1, read on the forward strand.
ACGCGATCCGAGGCCTCTTTATGCAGTGTTCCACAAACATTCAGACATTGCGTCCTGGCATCATGCCAGCAATTGCAATGTCAGTGCAAGGACATGTGCTCTGTCAGGGGAGCCGGGATGTACTTCTCATGGTCCCAGACGCCAGAACCTGGGTCGCAGCTCGCCGTCCTCTTGCAGGAAACCCTCATGCCGAGCTAGAATATGCTTGCTTGAACACCTTCGCTAAGCGTTGCTCGCCAATAGTTCATGGGGTTTTTGTTACCAGGCGCGAGCCTCCTCGGCGGTACGAATCAATATTCATCTAATGTGGTACGATTTCCGCCCATCTCTTGTGGCGGAGGCCGCGCACTGACAGTTTAGATGCTTGCAGGAAATCTATGTATTAGCGATGGAAAGCTGAACGCAGCTGGCCGTTGCAGGGCTGCTGGGAGGGGTTGGCATGCATGGGACATGGGAATGTTTGGAGCGCACACATACCGCACAAGTACGGGCAATTTTTTATGGTCCCTATTCTCACGATCTGATATGGTGGCCATGAGAAAGTCGGTACTTGATACGGGTTCACTGGTCCATCTTATTGTGTCTACCACAGAACGTTGATTTCTTGGTCGCACCTCTTGCTCGACACATCGACAACCTGCTTCTACGAAACTTATTACGAAGCTGCCCATCTGCAGTAAGATCGCGAATTTCGATGGCGAACACAACTCATCTCAGTGTTAGCGATGCTCATGCTATTCCAGGCAGACGTCGCCGAGTCAGCGAGCGATTGGAGGCCGGGCAAGTTGACGCAGACCCGACACACATTATTCCGGAAGGCTCATATATTCCACAAAAAGTCGGGCGCTGAAGTGGCCTTGCACGTTAGATATCAGAACAAGTTTTTTGTGTACTCGTTGACTTCAAAGCCTACCGCCGCCTTCCAACGATGGTTGAAAATTTTGCACAGGAACAACATTCAACCCCCCTAAATCACCTCAAGTTTCCTCCACCGATATACCATATTATAAGCTCATCCTCACCCGGGTCCGCAACATATCCTGTACACATTCTGACCAAACATAGCAATAAACACTATGTGAGCCTAAGATATAGTATGCAGCAGATGTAGAGGGCGTTTCCTACAAGAGGCAGTTCATCAAGAATCTGAGACCAGTAAAACAGCACCCACCCTTAGTCCAACCTCGCTCACCTGGATCCCATCCTGCTCAATCTCAACACATACGCCAGGAGCCTGCCGGATTATGAGTAAGACAGGATAATAAGCAGTAAGTGGGATAGGCTGTCACTTCCTCACGGCAAGAGCTTTGGCATAAAGGGCATGTAAACTCCGCATCACAGCTTGCCACCCCGGCGTCGGGCAATACCTTGGATAGTCTCCACAGCCATGGGTATTGGCGTGAAAGTGATGGCGCTCCATATTATACTTCATGGGACCCTGGAAACCGGAGCGATCCCCCTGATGAGGCGTCTGAGGATGATGAAGACATGGCTCCGATTGGGTCGTGGTTTGACGCTCCTCCTACCCTCCACAGCACATACGATGGCAATGGGGCTGCCGCTCAGACCGCCTCAGTAACCGAATCAGATTGTTTCAGTACACCTGCCACATCTCCCTCCGGGCATACTGGTTCCACCGAAGTCATCACCATGGACGTTCCTTCCAGAACTAACGCGACACGTGCACACCGCTACCAACAAAGAGGTTGTCCGCCGAACCCCCAGAAGTCGACTTCTGTGTGGTCCTCGAGGAACGAGAGCTGGCTGTCTTGTCCGAGGATTGGGTACTGGTTTTCATCAGAGCCGGGGTGGGAGGCTGCTCGGCGGGCGTCTGGGGCTGCACGTCTCTGGAGGCCTTGGAGTCGACCGAGCTTGCTGTCCTCATGCTGGCGTTGCTAGGTTTCCTTGCTGCTGTCGCTGTGCTGCGTTCCGCAGTTGATAGGCCAGGCTGGCCGCGGCCTGTGAGTGTGGGCTGAGGATATGTGGTGGGGTTATTGCTCCTCAGGCTGGCACTGCTGGCCGTTCTACATGTCGAATTTGCTAAGGATAGAGGGCTTTCCGGCGGAGGCTGCCCGGTACCATTGGCTGTCCTTGGTGCCTTGGGCTGACTGTCTGAGGCCGTGCTCCTGGGACTGGTATCGCTCATAACCCCATGTGCTGAAGCACCCAGAGCCTGTCTAGTTGATTCCTGACATCTTCCAACGCTGTAACCACCCTTGGCGGTTTCGGAGGGGCTGGCTGAGCTCGCGCTCCTGGTGCTACCGACACTTGGTGCTCTCCTAGATATCGCGGGTGAGGAATTCCCAGGGGCGTTTTCGGGATTTGCTACACCGCCGGCATTCGAGGCCGAGATATTGGATCTCACGCTGTGGCTGCTGCTGCTGGAAGCCGACCGCTGGGCTGCCAAAGCACGTGCCTGCTGCGAAGGCGTCATGGGACGCGACGCGACTGCTGTGGAGGAACTCGAGTCCGTTTGCTGAGCGTCACTGTTAGGACCAGACTTTGCAGCCGCTTTTGTACCTGCTGTGTTCGCGGCGGAATTTGGTTCTTTCGGGCCCGTGGGTCCCTGCATCTTGGCCTGGCTCTCGAGCGCACTGGATGGCCGTGCTGTGGTGGACGTTTGTGATGGGCCGGAGCGGTGCTTCCACTGTGAATTTGCTTGAGCAAGTTGCTTCAACTTCTTCTCCCCGGGCACATTCCCAAACACAATCACCCCGAGCTTCGGTGATTTTTCTTGCGGTTTCTTATGCCCCTCTCCAGGCGCAGTATTTAAGTCATCAGCTTCTTTCCACGAGTATGGTCTGTCTTTTTTCCGCCTCAATATATCTTTGTCTTTATGGTCCAGGAGCTTCGGCACCTTCATGACCTGCTGCACAGGAAAGCAACTGCAGTCAACCTTTTCAAGATGGTCACCCTGACCATGTGGATGAGAGAAGGGGTCAACGCCACGTTCCCAGGCAAGTTCCAGGGCTAGTCTAGCCACCCTATCCTCGGGCTCGCCATAGCCGCATTGATAATTGACAAGCGTCTGGATGGTAGCCATACCCGTAGCAAGATAGTCCTGGCCTTTAGGAAGGGTCTCTAAGGGCAGCAGTGGCCGGCATGCGGCTGTAGAATCTCGCCAAATTTGGCACCGAACAGGAAGGGTGCCTCGAGCGCCCTGGTGAGCCGGAGCCAGCCTGGGTCCCGGTAGTATTCATGGGTGACCACGTCTGCCGCTTTGCCGCCAGCAATCTTCGCGAAATCCCAACCCCTAACGGTGTGAGTCAATCGTTTGTGTAACCACCCCTGTAACCACCCCTGATTTCCGTTCTGTGGGAGGTCGATCGTTTTTGCCGCCTGCAAAAGCGAGTTGAGAACATCAATGATGCGAAGTACAATCCCGGCAAGGGTCTCCCACTCCTCCTTGTCTCCTTGTGCCTTGTCTGCCTCGGCATCGTCTGGCCTCTTGATGGTATCCTTGTTTTGTTTATATATCAACTCATCAAGGTTGGCATGGTCTGTGAGAACATCAAATGCCGCTGTCGGGGTTTGTTTTTCGATATGGTTCAACTTGTAGAAGTCAAAAGACCGCTCGGGTGGAATCGCGGTAATGTATCCGCGCAGTAAGTTTAGCGCAACAACCGGGCCATCAACTAGCCAGCCCCGGCGGTCGTCTGTGTCCCAGAGGACGAAGAAGGAGTCTCTAAGAGGGGTCAACCCTTCCCTGACAGACTTCACCTCCATGTTAATCCGCTGCGCTTCGTGGGTCCTTTTCTCCCGGCTGAGAGCTGCGCCTATAGTGAAGACTGGCGGGACTCGGATGCTTAGTGTGATTGATGGGATGACTAGGCCAAAGTGCGGAAGCTGCGGCAGAGTACTAAAGGCAACCTTGTCGTTGGTCTTGGACGTGCCTAATCAGGACCAGTGGGTGTCAGTACGCAGCTTCTGTGAGCTCCACTAAGGCGGGTAGGACACAGTGAACGTATCGATCGTCGTCGACCCGGCCGGATACTGGTGAATGAGGCGATGCAACAAGGTAGTAGTAGGTAGTTAGAGGGGGAGAGGGATGGCAACGACTGCTCACCACCGTCCCACTCGGATAAGCTTGATCAAAGGAGGGGGGTTGGAGAACAAGGATGCGATGCGCGAGAAGCGGGCTGTGCGAAGGACGAGGGAAGGGGTTTGAGACGAGGATAAGATAGGATGGCATCAGGTCAGGGAGTCTCAGGGCAGGTGAGGTGAGGTGAGGTGGGATGAGGGAGCCAGCCGAGGACCCCCAACTTTGGGAGCCAATGCGGCACAGGCACCAACCAGTATGTACTTAGACTAAGTACATAGTAGGCCTGCATGTAGGACAGGCGACCAATCCCAACGGCCGTTGTTGGTCGCAGCTATTAATAGCATCGAGGCTGCTTACACCCTAGGTAGTGCATGTACATACCTGCCAAGAACCCCCCTCTGCTGCTCCACCCAACAAAATGTCGTGACCGCGGATCGAGTGTTGACGGGCCGACCCGGATCTCTCTTTCGAGCTGTTCGCATGCCGCCAACGAGCTGCACGGCTTCGCAGGGTCAAAATGCCAGTAGATGGCATTGCCCCCGGCGCACTGCTGAGCCCCGACTGCCATGATAAGCCGCAGCTGGTAGGCATCGGGACTCTTGACCTGGGTGGGAATCATGACCAGGGGCTTGTCCAAGGCCAAAATCTTTTTCCCCTTGCACCCTCGCTGGAACAGCTGGCGGAGGACGGACAGAGGCGCCTCGAGGCCGGAGCCCTGCCTGGGCCTTGAGGGTATCCTATAACCACTGGCGACTATCGACAGCCCGGCCATGGTTTTCCAACAGTGGCCTGCCATTCCAACCAAGTCATGGATTTTGCGTGTTTCGACATGGCTAGTGGTGAATGATACCTTGAAGTGCCCACCACTCCCGCCAATGATCTCTGGCGTTCCCGTATGCACAGTCTCAGCTTCGTCGCGGCTTTTCGACCCGTTTGTTGCTTCCTCGGCGTATTTCTCCAGCAAGGAAATCGACTGGTCGTCGGTGACACTGACGATCCAGCACACTTGCTCAAGAATCGGAGGGAAAGCTTTCTTCTCTCCCCTGACCTTGAGGATCAACTGACTCGCGTGAATCGTCACCGAGACACGGGTATTGCACGAGAGGCCTACGACGGCCCGTTTGTCAGCATGGGCCAAATTCGGAGAAGTACATTCAACTCACTGCTTGCGGCTCCCTGGCTGGTGCTATCATTCAAAGCTTGTTCTATCAGCTGTAGGAGCTTGATTCCATCTTGCCTCCAGGTGCCGGCGACATATTCGCTAGTCGGAAGCGCCAGCACATCTACAGTCGACCCGGCCGAAGTAAAGCTGATGATTCCCGAAAGTCTCTTCTTTCCTCTCGATCCCTGCCCGTGGAGACACACATAGTCGCGCAGGTTGGTTTGGAACACGAACTCGGCTGAATATCCTCGAAGCTGTTGAGCTTTATCAAACAAGGCACAAGCTTTATTGCTGGGTACCAATTCAGACTCGATCTTTCTCTTGATGATCTCCAGTACCGCGATTGGTCGGCTTGCTGATGGTGGACTCGTACCCTTGGAAACAGTTTTCGTCTCTTCTGTGGTCTTCTGAGCCTGCTTGCCGCATGTGTTCATCATGTCCACGAGAAAAGGTGATCCGCGGACGATGTGCGCGTTCGAACAAGACTACGTATATAAGAAGAAGCACAAACCAAAATATACAGTAGGTTGTCTATCGTGGAGTCATCAGACGAGGCTCGTTGCTTATATTCCACTGCGTCAGAAAAGCAGGGGTGTGCTGGCGGTAACGTTGGAAAAGGCTCTTATGCATAAATACGCAGCCTGTCACTGTGTAAAGGGACAAAAGTAAACTGGACAGTGTAGGACAGCTTGAAAAACAGTAAGGGTGCGGTGGAGTGGATATGAGGACTGCTGGGGCACATCTCCATGTATCCGCACATGCACCGCTTCCTGACTGCAACATGGCCCAAGAAACGCACCCACCGGCGGAGGCCACGCCAGGTTTGGACCAACTTGGCGGGAGCCACGCACCAGAATGTTGTGGTTCTTGAAACGGCGAAAGCCAGTAGCAGGCGCTGCGCCGCACTCACAATCGTCGAGGGTGGCCAATTCCGGTCGCTTTCGTGGGCCGGCCGCTCCCCCTTCCTCGCCTGACGGAGACCGCACCGGCCGTGATCCTTCTACGATGCAGCGCCAAGATTGCATGGTCATTCGAAACGCTGCGTAGGGCGTGACTTCCCATGTCGCTGCATCCGAGACAAAGCTACCGCGGGTTGCTGGCCAGACGGCCGTGGCGTTGGCGTGAAAAGTCCTGGCCAGCAACACTGATGAGCCGGGGATGAAAGGTGTCAAAAGATTATCATCAGCAACTTTTCCCTAGTCTTTGCAATTCACAAGTCATCTGAACTGGGTATAGTTGGACGCCTAAGCTGCTTCACTAGCTACTGGTCATGAGACCACACCTATGAGTACACAGGACGATAGCTTTCCCCGTGGGAAGGTCTACATTGCGGTAAGGGGGGTTTTTAAAGCTGTGGTTGGTAAAGCATCCCTAGTCGCATTATGAGCAGCAGTATGTAGGCCGGTACCATGCCATGGTGGGTGTCAAAAGGGTCGTAATGCCATAAGCCATGGGCTGTTGTAGTCTCCATTTCGATCACCCAGCCACTTGCCCTGGCGCATGGAGGCAGAAAGAATAAATACTCGCTTTTAAATTCTAGAATGAATACAAGTAATCGCTGGATTGAAACTTTATAGTGACCGACCATACTCGCATCATGATCTAAGCTGTCAGTTGTTGCGTCCCGCGCCATGTCCAGTTTCCTTGGCGAGGCTTCTTTCGGGGTTCACAGAGAGGCCAAAGAGTCCTGCTACGTATTCGCTCAATCGCGTAGGAAGCCCTAATAAAGCAGCTTCCTCTTGCCCAGCGTTCTTTCTACAAGGCAAAGCATGAAAAATCTTACTCGACATTCCATAGTGACAGCCATCATGGAATATTAGGATTAAACCGCAACAAGATCTGCGGGTTTTCACATCCAGAATTGGAGGCTAAGTGGTTTATCCAAATATAGTTTCTTGGGAGTGGGACCACGGCTCGCTGCATTCCGGTTCCGCTTGTTGGGCCGTGCCGGGCGGGCGTGCTGGAGGGTGAATGCTGAGAGCCCAGCGCCGAGAGGCCGAGGGTCTCGCGATTATCACTGCAGTCCAGGTTCCGAGATGGTTTCGCAATACATCTCGTGATGTGCCTTCGTCGAGCCCGTGCCTCGGGAAAGGGGGAAGCGACCGATGGACTGGGCAGGTTCAAGCTTCCGCGGCACCAACCCAGGCGGGGCGTCCATGCAAGTGCGCCATGTGCAATCAGCAGTGGCGGCGGTGTGCGAAGGGGCGGGCTGATCAGTCACTTACCCAAGGGCCAGAAGGGCAACAGAGCTCAGGGTGGTGTGTGAACAGAACAGGGCACGCTATCCCCTATTGAGAATTCTTTTTAAGACACAAGGGCTATTCTGTGTTTATGCAGGGCCATACTAGGCCTTAGCATATACCTCTTGCCCTACCGTGATTTCCCCCTTACATTGAACCCTTTTAAGTAGGCAGCTAATATTCTGCCTCTGTTTTTCTTCACGTTTCTTCTCTACACTAAGATTTCTTTACTAGGTTTAATCGGCCAGTATGGGAGCTCAGTGTAGCCTCTCTTCCCTCCCTCCCCCGTTTGCCCTTCCCCTAACCCTTCCCCAAGGCCTTCTGGCCCTTAGAGCCCTCAACGTTCCTACCTACTTAAGTAGGTACTGTGTACACGCTACAGCAGTTGTGCTAGGGGTTATTCAGGGACAGCCTTTGACACCCCGAAGGCCTTGAGCTCCCCTCGCATTGTCTGCCGTAGATTGGTGTAAAAAGGCCCAGCGGCCCCAAGAATCGTGCAAAATAGGGGCCATATCGGGGCTTCGGTCGGCGCCGAGCCGCCTGAACAGGGCCCGGAGCTTAAATACGGGCTGCTAGGTTTCCGGAAGCAAGTGGTGCCTCTCGCGCCCGCCAATATGGCCGAAGGAGCGACACTTTAGCATAGATTTCGAAAGTGCCCTTCGGGAGTGACCTCCTCGCCTTCTATAATTGAGCACGGACTATGGCACCGCTCCATAATCGGGAACTCTCAGCCCTGAAGAATCCACGCCCAGTAATATTCATAAATGAAAAATCTCGTGGCACATCAAGTCAAGATAAAGTTCGTCTAGCTGAGAACTCGACCGCCGGGGCATCCCCAGCTTCCCGTCCCAAACTGTAACATCAAGTGGAGCATCTCATGGCACATCAAGTCAAGATAAAGTCCAACGGAGTATACTGCAGTGGCCGAGTCACCCCGAGCCTCCGGTCCCAAACTAACTTGGAAGCTATAACGAGAGGAACATCTCTCACATTTATATCTCACATTTATATCTCACATTTATATCTTACATTTATATCTCACAACTTGGCCCTGCCCTATCTAATTCCTCAGCATCTTTTGTCACCTCACATTCGCACTAAGTACACACCATGGCGGAGAAGCCATTCACCGTCCTCATCGCCGGCGGATCTATCGCCGGCCTCACCCTGGCCCACATGCTGGAAAGAATTGGCGTCGATTACTTGATCCTCGAGGCAGCTAACAAGATTGCCCCTCAACTCGGTGCAAGCATCGGAATCCTGCCAAATGGCTCCCGTGTTTTGGACCAGCTTGGTCTGTACGACGACTTGAGAAAGCTCATCGAGGGGCCCATTGACGAGTCGCAACTTCGCCACCCTGACGGCCGCGTGATCACTAGCTATCGTCCCTCAGGGTATCAGATGGTTAATAGGTAGGATGGGGCTCCTCATGTGTGAGTATGCGTTGCGCATGGGTCTGACACGTCTCCAGGTACGGGTACAACACTGTATTCGTTGATCGCCAAATGGTTATCGAGATGTTGTGGCGTAACCTCAAGCACAAGAAAAACGTTCTCGTCAGCAAAAAGGTGACCAGTGTCGAGCTTGAGCCATCACGAGTGAGGGTTGAGACAAGCGACGGAAGTTCCTACTACGGAGATATCCTGGTCGGCGCAGATGGTGTTCACAGCAAGGTTAGGAATGAGATGTGGCGGATTGCAGATACCCTTCAGCCTGGCTGGATACCTGCCTCGGAGCATAAAGGTAAGACGACTGCCCACTATGAGTGTCACTGGGGAGTGTTTGGCGCGTGGTGACTGACAGATGAGATAGAGTGCCTCCCCACGGTCTACAAGTGCATCTTCGGTATATCAATCGACAAGGACTGGGGACAGCGTGTCCAGCAGACGAACGTGCACAAGGGATGGTCCTACCTCATCATCGGCGGGCCCAAACACCGCGTTTACTGGTTCCTGTTTGTGAACATGGGCAAGACCCATTATGGGCTTGATCTCCCTCGCTTTACCAAGGAAGACGAAGAAAAGTTGGTGAATGAGCACAAGGACGACAAGATCCGTGAGGACGCCACCTTCGGTGATCTGTACTCCAAGAAGATAACGTCGGTTCTGACCCCACTCCCCGAATATGTCTTCAAGAAGTGGCACTTCCAACGCATCGTGACCATCGGGGATTCGGCTCACAAGGCAAGTCTTGGCTGATCACCTCATCAAACCACGCTCTTTCGAACTGACAATGCCATCGCCAGCTTGAGCCAATTGCCGGGCAAGGAGGCAACAGCGCCATCGAAACCGCCGCGGTCCTTGCCTCGAACCTCGCAACCCTGCTCAAAAGCAAGCCGCGCCCGTCTGACATTACGACAGACGACATCAGCGACGTCTTTGCCAAGACTCAAGCAACGCGGGAGGCGCGAGTCCGGAAGCTTGTCAGGGCAGCTCACGAAGAGCAGCGCTTTGCGGCCACCGAGAGCCCTCTCCTAGAGTTTGCGGCCACGCGCCTGGCGCGCTTCTTCACGTTCGATCAAAAGTTAGATGGGTGGGGTAACAGTATTGAGGGCGCTCATAAACTCGATATCCTGGATCTTCCGAAACGGCCCCATGCTATCCCGTTCAATGACGAGCGGGCTAGCACCCCCTCGGCGCCGTCCTACTTGGCCAAGACCGCAGTAGCAGCCTCGCTGTACGGCATTCTCTACCTTGCGAGACAGGCGCTTGTACTGGGCCCAGAGGTAGTCTCTCAGCGCGGCTCATTCCTAGGCGAAGTCGCAAAGACCAGTTACACTGGGGTTCAGTCGATTGATAACCTTCTTTCCACCTTGGTATGGGCATTTTCGGAGCAAATCGCCGGTGCCGATCCCAACAAGAGACTACAGTGCCTTTACTTCCTCATCAACCTGATGTCCATCATCTATATCTGGACAGTCGAAGCATACCGGAATGCCAACGTCCACTCGCTGGTTTCTGTACCCGCCATCTTCGTCGGCCTCGCCCAGCTCATCGGCATCGGAAAGGTTGCGCCGGCGTACTTCCTCCTCAGCATCTACACGACTGGCAGTAGCATTTACACGCGCACAACCGGTCGCCCCGTGCCTTCCAATACCGCCAGGGCCCTCCTCCCGGCCCTCTGCCTCGGATATATCATCCCCACGGTGCTGATGTTCACCCGCCACGACCAGAGCGTCACCCAGCAGAACGCCATCGCTTTCTGGCAGCCGTCGCCGGTCTACGTATCCCTGCTCGCCTGGGCTGGCTCGAAGGTCATGCATGCCCTGAGCCCAACTCAGCCCCTCGATCTAGAGGTCCTTGAAAATCGGGACGTGCCTTACCTCCAGTCCGGCTACGCCTTCTGCTTCTTCGTCACTGCCATCACTCATATCTGTACGCTACTGTATGCCGCTCTCAACCCCTCCGTCTCAATCTCCCAGGCTTTCTTTAATCTTCCTGGATTTGAGTCAATCGATATCACCGGGTTCTGGAAGTACGACATGCTGCTTTGCTTCGCCTCGGTGACGGTCTGGCTTCTGTACAGTGTCTTCGAGCTGAGGAGGTCCGGCTACATCACGACCGCCTCGGCATTCAAGGCTGTTGGGTTGACTTTGGCTTCAGGGGTGCTCGTGGGACCAGGTGCGATGTACGCCGGAGTCTGGTCGTGGAGGGAGGCGGTCATTGCGAGCTATGGAAAGGCGGTGGTCCAGCCCAAGGATGAGTAAAATATTGGCATTTTCACGTGGATATGGATGACCAGTGGTCTTTACTTGTCGGTCGGATAGATGGGGGTGCAAATGTTTCTCTAGATGGGTCTTGATTATCGTTAGCGTCCGGAAATAAATTAGAACTGGCTTAGGGAGCTTTAGCGGGAGTGTTATTTATATCTTTTAGTCAACGTATAGAGAACGTTGGAGTCCCACAAATACGCTTCTGTACTCAGTTGAAGGCAAGCCATTATAAATACAAGATATGCTAAGGCTTAGAGGGAATAAACACATACCTTGTGTAGTCCCATACGGCTCTCGGGAATATACATCACCGGGGAATCTCGCGAGCCCGCGAAGTCTACAAGACATGGAGGATCCACTTGGCATTACGGGCCGTCCAAATTTCATTCGAAGAAGTTTAGAGCCGAATATTTTCACCCGGTAAGCATATCAAAGACGAAGATAAACCTATATGCTTAAATATTTTTTTTTAAAAAGAAAAGGAAATCCCGACAAAAATACAATACTTAAGTCGCTTGGTGGCATGTCCTGCAACAATGCTGGCCGGTTGGAAATTTAGGCCGTGCTAGCTGCAGGATCCCAATATTGACAAGCTGGAAGTGGCTGAAATTGTAGTTGAAGGTTGATAAAAGTTGGAGTGTAGAAATTAGAACGACGCATGCTTGTTTGTTCAATGTCACTGAAATAGGGTAAACCGTGAGAGAAGTGATGGGTATTCGGGTCTTAGTACAAGACCGGAAATATCGATTATGGTGTTATGTACGGAGTATAATATATACAGTTATCCAATAAGCTTTGTCAGAGCTTCAGGTTGGTCCCCTGCATGCCCGTTGAATGAAATATCACAAAGATGCCCAAGTGAAGCATCTTAGTTAGAGTTGACGAGGTCGAACGAGGTCTGGCCGGTGTAGACCTGCTGGCGGGTTGCGCCGGTCTGCTGGTACTCAAAGAAGCCGCTGAACAGGTCGTAGCGGGCGGACTCGACCGTGGTGGGACTGACCGGCTGGGAGACCTCGAGCTCGTAGCCGCTGGAGTGGCTGTCGGAGAACTTGGTGAGCTTCCAGGTGCGGGCGGAGTCCTTGCAGGTGCCGTTGGTGATCTCGGGGATCGAGCCGTCGGAGACGACCATGGCCGAGCACTCGACGGGGATGGTCTCGCCGTTGCCGATCTGGACGACTCCGAAGGAGATGCTGTGGCGGGTTAGCCCGGCTGGCGCGCACAAGGGGAAGCACAGCGATATATGGCTGGCCAGGTGTGGGACTTACGAGCACTGGACGCTGTGGGCGATGCAGGCAGCCTGGAAGTCGGAGACGTGGAAGACTGCGTTGGCAGAGGCCACCGAGGCGGCGAGAGCGGCGAGGGCACCAGTGGAGAACTGCATTTTGATGGTTGGTTGGGTTGGTTGGTGAGATTGAAGAGAGTGAGTTGGTTGTTGTGAAGTTGATGAGGATGAGGATGAGGATAGAACGATATTGGATGAACCATGAAAGCTGCTGTCGTTTATATATTCGAGATGCTAGCTGTTGATCTCACGTCTACACTACTATATCCCACAGGTTCGTGGCAACATTGAATCGGAATACGAGCATGCTCAAAATAGAAATGATGGCGCAGAGTGGATACACGCAAAAGGCGATAGCCGTTGTCTGTTCGCTGGCGAACAGGGGTCCGAACCGTGGCGGAGAACCTTGCAGCCTTGCTACTCACAACCAGACTGGGTAAAGCAGCTCGCTCTACTGTCGTTACACTACATAAAAGCATACGTCATCCCTGGGTAGCTTTTCTCCCCTTATCATTATCCCAGCTCGCCTAACAAATGTGTCTTCGCTTGTGTTGTTTACAACGCCACTGGCACGCTACACATGCATGCGATTCACTGGCGGCACCCGCCTTTTTCTTGGAACTCGCTCTGTTGTGGATGCTTTCAATGGATCAATAGTCCGATGGACTCTTACAAGTCTCCAGGTCTCGTCTCCCGCAAGGTTCTAGACATCTAGTGTATGAGTGTTTTGGTACCGAATGCGGGCGTGTCCACTGGGGAAGCTTAGATTCTTTAGCGATGACTCCAGCTATCTTGGCGAAGAAGCTCAAATGCAACGTTGTCTCTGTGCAAGCCGTTGTAAACCGAGGTCAAAAATAAGGGGGAGGACAAGGTTCCCCATAGCCAGTGGGTCCGGCCCCAGACTCAATACGAGTCTATGACGGCGGGGCCGCGGTGCCTGTTTGTATTGTAAGCCTTTTAGACATGGTTCACGAACACGCAAAACCCACCTTCCCTTGTCACTGGTTCGTATGCCGGGCCACTGTCTACAGTCTCGATCCAACATTGTGAGACAGGAAGAGCTGGCAGAAGAGACAAATTACCCGGAAACAAGGTTAGGAGCAGGATACCTTCCTCAGTAGCAAGGAAGTTTTAGAGCTCAATAACTAGCAAGTAACGAAATGCACCGCTAGGCTCAAATTTCCCATGCTCATGCAAGGTACCATTCGACCAAGAGTTACAAGCCACCATCAATCATCTGCTTCTGATCTAACAAGCCGGAAGGTGTAGCGTAGCAGGCGTTCATTCCTAGTCGATGATATCCGGCTGAGTTGACACAGGTACGAAAACAAGGCAGTCGCTGGACTTTTGGTCGTCTTTCTTTCCTGCAAATGAAAGCCTAATACCCCAACCGGCATTGCGCTGGATGATGCGACGTGCAAAACAGTAATTGCTTTCCTCTCCCCCACCCCCCTTTTTAATTTTTTTTGATGCGTATGTGATGTGCTTTCTGATGTGGTTCGCCTTCTCCCCAGGTTGAAACGGCATCATGGCAGGGTAGGCAGCATGGCCATGCTTGACGCTGCACCGAATGGTGGCATGCACTGAACCACAGCAGTCAATCCAGTTGAGAGGGATTATTTAAGAGGCCACATTTTCAACGAAACTCCCTGGCTCACCTAATAGCAGTGAGCAATTGGATCTGGCCAGTACAGACACTACAACTTGCCATTGGATATGCACGGTGCTCGCCGCCTAAACCCTGTCAATCTCGAAGACATGGGACGTTTAACCCCAGCTTGTAGATGAGGCTGAGAGCCGTCCCGCTTGGAGCCTTAGCCCCTCAAAATACGGGATGACCGACAGTTGCGGTCTTGCGCCGACTCGCGGCGGCCTCTACACATGCATACCTCATTGAGTCCTACCGCCAACTGCGGTTCCCCGCGCGTGTTGGCGGAAGAATCCGTGACAATCTGGCCATTTCTATTCTTGTGTGCTGAAGCTCGAAACATTGACACTTTTTTTTCGTCCCATGTACCTCGTTCCTGTCGACCTCTCCATGTGTTTGTTGTTGGCCCACTTCCGCTGAGTGTTTATTCCCACGACGTCCATCCACGAGTCAAACTTGTGGACCGACCCCTATTTCGCTTCGATCCCACTTGCTGTCCCCTGAGTCGACCTACGTCTTGTTGTTGTTTTCAGCTCTCTATGTGCCAACAAGATCTTCAAAGCCTTTGCCTTATTGTGCACCGGCTTCAGCCTTCGCTTCGTAATCAACCTATCAGGCTGTGGACACGGCCCCTTCGGCCATCACCCGGGGATGAGTGGAGCACCAGAGGCGCTTTGCTCCAGTTATGGTCCACTATTTGATTATACATAGAATCGAATGCAAGCCTAGCTTCGCGAACGACCCCATAACTTTAAGTTCCGAGGGAATGCCTATATTCCGGGGCGGATACCGTCCGTTTGCATACGACCCTTGGGATCTGCGCCGGCAGATAATTCGCTCATCATGGTATTTCCCCTGGAATTATGGGACCGCTGCAGTACTCCTTTAAAAGAAGGGGTAGGCGGTCACAGCAGCTAGGGAGTCTCTCCCTTCAATCGCAGTCCCTACTGTCAAGATCTAAGTGACTATTTCATTTTGCTCATGAGAATCTTTATTTTCAGTTTGCTACTGATACGAGCCAAGGAATCGAAGGACAAAATATCCTTCTTGGAGAGACAGCGAGGGAGGACTGAATCTCCTGCAAAATCCATGTTGAGAACGTCAGCGAGACATTTTTGTGTCCTTATAATTTACCATTACGTTCCCCCAGTAAACCTGAACCCCCTACCGAATGATGCGCTCATTCGCACTTTTTTCATTGTGTATTTATGGTCAGGATTGCCGGTCTCAGCATGGCAGGCATGATTGTCTTTGGCAGCCTGCGTGCTGCCATATTGGATCGCTCACCAACGTGGGCCATGGTCCCTCACTATCCAGGGAGGGCTTCATGTCCGGTTTCAAGAAACCGCAGACCACTTGGCACCTTGAATCAAAGCAGATATTCGGGCTCTTCCGAGAAAAAGCGGCAAGGCTGCGACTTGACGATATGATGTGCTCGGGTTAGCTGGACAGAATAAGGACGGATCCTCGCTTCGAGGCCCTGGTGGGCCTAAGGCACTGGTGGGCCTAAGGCACTGCACGCTGTGCAGTGACTAATGACATCCAACCATGGGCCAGGTACGTTACAACACCCGGAGCTGGTCGGCCATGACATTGTCCTCCGCCTCCGCCTCAAGTGCTCCGCCGGGTTGAATGAGTCGCGTAGATCGGAGACACTGCACCAATCACTGCATCTCGCTATTTAACTGCATCATACCGGTGTCCAAAACTGTCCGGCGTCCCGATACGGTGAGCGCAACTTAGAATGTGGCTTCCGCCTTTTTACCTTGGTTCAGGAAGGGCAACTTGAAAAAGGTCACCCCGCATCAAGACGCTGCTTACCTGACACTTGAACGTCCGTCTAAGGAAATCTCGAGGAGGTTGAAGAGGTTAGAGTCAATGATTAAGCGGAGATGGGAGTGGACCGAGCCCTGTGAGGGACGCTCACGGCTGCGCTTGAGTTAATAGAAAAACCCATTACGATTAGAGTTCCTGGGTGGGAAAACCACGAGAGGCAGGATGATGGTTCTGTCCTCAGGGCCTCAGGATGGTCAACTCAGGGCACTATCAGAGAGGCATTTAACAAACCAACTCACATCAATTCAACGCCAAATTGAACCACCACCTGAAAAAGTGCATCATCAGGTGTCTATGAGGAATCTTGAATTATACGCTCAAGTCCCTGTAAAGAACACCATGAGCCTTCCGTTGTGGCTGCTTTACTTCTTTGCCTGTTCAGAAAAGTTCGTTCCAACACCATGAGCCCTGTCCGAAGCTAAGAAAACCTCAGCTTACCGAGTAATTTACCTTCCCTCTGCTCCTCGTCCCAAGGATTTCACTTTCCCACCCCACAGTACGGGTCGAGGGCAAATACTCTTCACATGGTCACCAGCGGGGTCCGATAATGCGCAGAAAGTATGCAAATGAAAGTTATATATCTTCTTTATGATTTATCATTTTTTTTTCCTTTTTGGAAAGACTCTGCGTCCGCGCTAATCGGTAAAACTCGCTGGAACGATGGCTCCCAATGTACCGAGATAACAATCACTCTCAGACATGGAGCATAAGTAGAGAAACATCCGCCAGCATTCACACTACACATGCTTCTGCAGGCCGGCGACCGGTCCGGATGTTTGAATGCTGGCAGACGTGGTGAAATTTGGGAATGATCCACGGTTACACAGACCTCGATGGAAATTGACCTCCACCCACAGCTCCTGCTGAAGCAGCTGCTGTGCAACCCAGGCAGAAGTTTTCCAGGGATCTAGCTCTTGCAACACATCACGCACCTCGCAACCTCACCAGCATGACCAACCCTCAAGTCCCTTTTATAAAAACGTGTTATTCAAAATGTTAATAACATTTCAGTCTTGAAACAACAATACATGGTCAAGATGCCGAGAAACAATTCGAGACGTAGCATGAGTGCCCACGGGCCCCCGAGACTCCAGCCGGGGTTTCGCCAGCTTGATGAAGGCAGCGGCGACAAATGCAATCACCCATCGTCTTCATGCAGGCTTACACGATCCGGCCAGACTGCTGGATTCAACGATACTGTAATGCGCCTCAAGGATGAGGACATCGGTGGCAAGGGGGGTGAAACTGGCCTCGTCGACGACCAACCACCGAGAGGCTGGGGCCGGTACGAATCTCACCCCCTCCCTCAAAGCAGCAACAAGAGCCCCGCTAACGGCCCATACATCTTGCGCAGAGTGCGTGGCGGGAACAGTGAGCACATCTGGGTGCATGCGACTTTTCAGCATACAGGTCAGCAAGACACCATGAAGCGTCGGCATGAGAGCTCCGAAGAGGTTCGACCAGCCAAAGCCATGAAGAAGAGCCACGACTCTCGGCAGGCTCCTGGGTTGTTGATGAGGCATGGCATCAAGAAAACAGTGGAACGGGGGTGCGACGAGAAGCAAGGCCAGGGTACCGTCTGCGATGGCGACGATGCCGATCGAGTCGAGCAAACCCGCCAGCACGACACAGAGGAAAATGGAAACCCCGCCATCTTACCCACCAAGCCTCAACCGATCGACCCCTCCGAGTCCCAGGATCCGTCGCCACCGCCATTCTGCGACCTCTGCAAACAGGACGGAACCCACAGTACTGGCCGGTGCGCCTTGGTCACTTCGGAGAAACACGGTGACACAAAAACAGATCCCTTTTGCGACTGCTCGACCTACCAGGGAAGCCGCGACCGGTACGGAAACAAGACACACAGCTTACAGAGAAGGAGGCACTCTTCGGCGCCGACTGTCCATATCCACTGCATCGAACTCGCGACGCACTGGCAGCAAGGCCATCTCGGCCTGCTCTTCGAGAAGTTTGTCGTTGAGAGGAGGCGCATGGCGCCTCTTCAGGTGCAAACAAAGGACTTTTGTTTCATCAGGTTGGCCCTTGCGTATTCCAGTGTCTTCTGTAGAGGAGAGATGCCCGAGGCGCTGGAGGGGATCTGGCCGTACACCAAGGCGGACGCGAGACGGTACATGAAAGAGCTGCAGAATTTCTACACGATAGGCATTGACAAGATGCCCAGGGGTGAGCTCGAGGGGCAGACTATGTCCCAACTTCGAGAGAGCTATGACACGGATGGCGGGATTCCGCCCCAATGTCGCTGGGAGTGATAGGGAGGGCGGAGATATGTGTTCCCTGCATGTGGGTTTCTTGAGACACGAAAAGCTCATAGAGAACATCCGGTGTGATGTGGTTCAGAAGCTTCGTTTTATAGGTCAATTAGGGCGGATCTGAGTGCTGAGACTACAACGGGAGCAGCAGGAACCCGGGAGTTGGGGATTTGCCCGGAGTCATATGGGCGCTGCCAAAGAACAAGGTTTTGGTATCTCCCGCTCCATTACGAGTGAGTATGGAGTCAGAGAAACCATAAGTTCTGGTTTGAGAAGCCTTTTGTCTGCGTTATCGGGATGGGTTCAGGTGGGAAAAGCAAAACAAGACGGGTGACATGATAGCCCTGAGCGTTACGGAAGAGAACGAAGACGGAGAGGGCGATTCGGCTTGGGGGTTTGGTGGTTGTATTGCTCAAAATAGCCCTAGCTACCTAGTCTTCGGGTCTAGAAAATCCCATCTGGTGCCCAAAAAGGGCTTGAGCATCCTTGCCATCACCACATGCGTCTCATTTTCATCAAGCAAGACCCTGAGCCCCAAGCCGGTTGAATGTCGTCCTCGCGGTTCCAACATTCCCAGCCTCCCGTGCAGAACGAGCACATGACAGAAGGCCAGGCCCGAGTCAAACTGTATGTATTCCTACAATACGAGGATTGCCCGGTGCTGCCAGATTCCAACCGCACTCGCCCCTTATGGGTTCTTCTCGTCTGGGGCAAGCCGACGCTGAAAAGCCAGCCGACAGCTAGAAGGGAGGGAGTGTTCGGCTTGCTGCTCATTGGTCAGAAGCCATCATCAAAATCGTATCCGTATGCATCGTCGAAAATACATCCGTAGCCATCGTCGTAATCATCGTAGACATCATCAAAGTCGCAGTCGTCACCGTAGTCAATGGTGCCGTCCTCCGGCTCGTCATTGCAGATACTACCGGGATCTAGGTCATCATCATCCTCTTCAGACCACGCGCCACATGAACCCGCTGATTCATCATCACTCTGCATCATTTTCCCGTAGTATCGAGTATCCTCCTCTCCGGACCATTCGCCACTGGTGGAATTGGTCGGGCTAGCGAAAGGCTGAAGGAGAGGGCTTAGGACATCTTCCAACACCTCGTCGGAGTAGAAGTACGATTCTTGCCTGCCGTTTGAGCCCGCCGTCTGGTGAGACTTATCGCATGCAAGTGTAAGCGGAACCGGCTTCCGGCGCCCCATAGACAGAGGCGAGGGAGGATCTCGCCCGCCACGAGTGCCGCGAGGGCTGCGATCGCGGTTGCATGGTGTTGTCTGCTTCACTTCCCGGGTGGCGTACGGCTGGGATCGCACTATTGGCCGCGGCAGCACCTCATTGACTCGGGCCCATCGAGTTGGCCGTTCGTGATAAGGCTGCTGGTTTTCCTGCCTTGCATGGTTCGCGAACCTTTGTTGGTGCTTCGGCGGACTGGCGGTCTGCACGGGCTCAAGGCGAGGGTCGTATGCCCTGAGCAACTCCACGTCGTCAGGGTCGCTGATGATCACCGCTCCATTTTTTGAGACCCTCTGAAGCGCCACAAGTGGATCATGATCATGCGGTTGTGCGAATAAGTATGCACCGCCGCCACGGAAGTAGTCTGTGTCCTGTACTGGTTGTACCCATAGTGGTAGCCACGCTGGTCGAAGAGAACGCTGTAGCATTGGCTCCAGCGGTGCTTGGGGATAGGCGAGTCGGTAGTAGGCACCGTGGAACAGTGCCAAGACGACTGGGTAGTTATCGTGTTGGTACTTCTCGAGCTCGCAATCGAACTTCCACCGGCGCAGGATGGGCTGGTGTTGAGGAGGTTCGTGAGATCGACCGATGGGGGGGTTGGCGACGGGGGCTTCGGGTTTGGCCGTTCCCGTTCGTGCCTCTGAACGGGTGATGGGATCGGGATGGTTATCGTTGATGAGCTTTTTGAACTTCATCTTCGACTTGAAGCGGTCGCCGCACCAGGAGCACGGGCAAGGGCACTTCTCTTCCATAGACGAACTCATCTTCTGACTTGTAGGTCTGTGGGCGACAGAATCGAGCCAGGAGGTCGAGAAGGGTCGAGGTGAATGTGTGATGCTGCTGCCGAGCGACCAATGGTTGCTGGCTCTCCTGCGACCTAGAGTCTTGTGGCCGCAGATAGGCGCTGTCGTTGTTGTTATCGCTGTCGTTGGGCTCAATCTCGTGATGATGGTGGCGCAAACGGAAGTGGGAAACAGCGTTCTCGTGCTGCGCATATAGACTGACAACCACCTGGGCAGCTCTCAAAACCATTTAGCCGCAGGTGCTGCGCCTGGATGCCATCACTGCCTGGCAGGCTGAATTGTACTAACCCTCATGATGAAGGAGCAACTGTAATGGGATCACAATGAAAGGCATCAAGGGAAGATGGTGTTAATAGTGCTGGAGGGAAACTGGAACGAATTCGGACTAGCCCTCAGGGCAACGTGTTCTAGTATACGATGTAGTGTAAGGTCAGTACTATATGTTCTGGTTAAGCGAGAACTCTAATTAGTGTTTGCAAGGGTATGTTACAGATCACATTAAAGCTAAACATTCTATTTTTGTCGCTATTTAATGCCAGTTCAAAACTTAAGTTCTCCTATTTGGCAAAGCCTATATTTTTATTTAAGGCTGAGTCTTAGGGCAGGGACCCCATGCACAGATCTCTTATCGATAAGGTTATCCTACCTACACCTGCAGTCCAGAGGGCTTTTCCACTCTCTCTTTCTGCTTCCTGTCTTCCTCAGGCTCGCCTTCTCTTGAGAATTGACGTAGTTTGGTGTAAATATTGAGCCCTTATGCCATAAAGCGCAAGTGATGTCTCACGGAGCCTGTGATGCTCGGCAGCGCGGAATACCCTCCTACCCTCCTCCTCTCTTATCTCCCTCCCATATACCTCCACCTCATTTCTTCCTCTCTCCTCCGCCTCTACCTTGCTTTTTCGTGCCTTGAAAACTGGGCAGTTTTACATAGTCAAATTTCCTGTGCACTTCCGGGGAGGTTATCTACTTGTGCGACCTCCGTAACAGGCATCATCCAACACCACGCACGAGCACAATCAATTCCTAGTTACCTAGGTACATATTCAGGATAGTGGCAGTTTTTGGTGCGATCTCTGCCAAATTATGTATGTGAGGAAGCTGGCATTTCTCAGCCTATATTTCTTGCGACTGGACCATTAGAAAAGCATCCTATGCGCTAACTATGGCTTGTTTTTGGTTATTCCAGATGGTAATCTTGGACATTCTGTCGATAATAGGGGCTATCAGTTTCATAAATCTGAACAATCGCCCCTTTTGTTTCGTGCTAACTATACTCGTCGGACATTTAGCCTGAAAAAGACTACACCATGTTCCCGACGATTTGGTGGGAGGTGGCGTCTCCTTGGCCCTGTAGAGTAGTCAAAGGCATTGCAGCATAAGTCTGTTCTTGAACTATTTCCGCACAGGCTGCAAGAGCTTCTGGCAGTCAAAAACCTTCTGCGGGTCCATCATGCCGAGCTCGGCAAGCCTCTTCATCACCCGGATGGCCCAGTACTGGCAGTTCTCCTTGACCTCCTTCCTGCTCTTAGCCCGAGGAGGGGGCTCAGACTCGGCAACGTTCTTGACGATTTTCTCCAGCTCCGGGGTGAGACCGGGTACCAGGACAAAATACTGCCATACCAGTGGGTCAGCCACTCAGCACGGCGGTCTTGGGTATTACGCCAAGCATGCAGCGGGATGCGTGGAGGACCAGGGATGACCGAGAGAAGGGCTTACGTCTCGAATATCCGGGTTGATCAATGCGGGAACAGGGACGCCGGCCTGCCAGTAGTTAGTATCTCTTGCTCGGTCTACCCCGGAACTGAAACGCGTCTGGATGCTTGAAGCATGAGCCACGAACCTGATTCGGCCGGTAATCCATAAACTCAGCGTCGCCCGAGACCTATACAGTATTGAGAGCCAGATTCCAAAGGACTAAGGAAGAAGCTTAATTCGAATACAGGATGAAGCAGGCCACAGTGAGCCAGTAATTATGCGACATGCGCTCTGGGGAGATCATTATTCGTTAGCAAACGAAGTCTCTAGAAACCGACCTGATAGACATTTCCCTCAAGGTCGCCGCCCTCCAAATCGGCTGTCTCAAGGCTCCAGTGAAAAGGCTCACCCTCTGCCTGGTTGTGGCGGACGAGGTATAGCTGCTTGCAGCGGGAGGTAGGCTGTGTGTTGTCAGGTGGCGCCTCGACCTTCTTCCAGGCCGTCCTGGTGCCGTCTGTGTTGCGTGTGCGTACGTCTATGCCGGTTAGTAATTGGATCCTGGGCTGATGACGCTTTTCAAGGCATAAATTTGTGTGGGCGAGCTTACAAGATGCTCCGTTCGCTATGGTGGCAAACTCCTTCCTCAGCCCAACGCGCTTCATGGTCACGTCTGGGTCCTGAGAGCTAACGGAGAGGTCGGAACCGGCACTACTAGGGCGCCGCGGCATTGAGGAGCCGCTCATCCTAGGAGTTCCAGTAAGGTTGTCAAGTCGACTGCTTGAAGACTCCTTTGTCTCGGGTGAGTTGGTCAACAGATAGGACGCATCAGTAGCACAGAATACCCCAGAGGTTTGCTTTAGCTCAGAGTACGAGAGACCATAACTGGCACGCTCGATGTCGGGAGCATAATATAACCAGGCAGGGTCGGCCACAAGGCCTGCACTATTCTCCGCCAACTCCCCGTGTTGGCTTTGCCCAGTCAAGTGCAGGCAGCCACCAACATAAACGTGGGCCATGGCTTTAGCGACTGCCAACGGCGTCAGCATGTGTGGGCCCGAATTGTTTGTCATAGGAGTCACACCCATAGCAGTGAATATTGCAAATTTCACAGCACCATTTTGGCTGGCCTACCCAATATTCACCTATTCCTAGACTTCCCAATCCACACCTGCTTCAACTAGCAGTAGGTACCAGAGGCATCAGGCATAGCGTGGACCAACCAATATGTGGGTCAGTCTTGTCATTAGAACAGTAGGATTGCATGCGTGCATGCCTCTCGTGGGCTTTGTTTTTATGCAGGGTCTTACTCAGGTGCCCGGAGGGGATCGCCAACTGGAACATCAACCATGATCAAGCACCACTCGATACAGACAAATTTAAGCCCGCATCACTGCAAATTCGACAGACCCAAACATGGCGGACTTGCCCTGCCTTGTTGATAGGAAATCGGGCTGAATTCGAATGTTTTGGTCTTTTCGTCGCCCAGTCCATTTAATATGATAAATCCATTTCAATTACCCCGGATTTGCGGAGAAACGCGGGGTGATGGCGCGATTTCAAGCCGAAAGAGGCGGCAAATGGGCGGGGATATAAATAGTTATCCGAATAACAACCACCTCCTCCTCAGTCTAGGTGAGCCGCAAGCCAAGTCTTTTCCGTCCCACATCTCGCGACAATTACCATGAATCGTTTTCTCAGCCAAGCAGCTTATAGGCCAGCCGGCTCCATCAGAGCAGCGTGTGTAAGAAGCTGCCGGCGAGGCATCACAACCTCAACATCGCGCCCCCTTGCCTCAATCCAACCGCAGACAGCAACACCTGCGACGCCTCACAGAGCACCACCCACCGCAGTGCAGTCCCTGGGCAAGACCAAGACCGGCCGCGACCTGCGCATCCGCAGCTACCCACGCTTCGCCACCCTCGAGGAGGAGCGCCAGTACCGCAAGGAGCACCTCGCAGCCGCCTTCCGCATCTTCGCGGACCGGGGCTACGACGAGGGCGTCGCCGGCCACATATCGGTGCGGGACCCGATCCTGACGGACCACTTCTGGCTGAACCCGCTCTCGGCGCACTTCTCCCAGATCCGCGTGTCGGACCTCATCCTCGTCGACGAGCACGGCGCCATCGTCGAGGGCGACGAGCCGATCAACACCGCTGCCTTCACCATCCACGGCGCCATCCACCGCTGCCGCCCGGATGTGCACGCCGCGTGCCATGCGCATAGCGTGCATGGAAAGGCGTTTAGCGCCTTTGGGAGGGAGCTGGAGATGATCACGCAGGACTCGCTGCGCTTCTATGGCAGCCACGCCGTGTACCGGCATTTTGGCGGCGTGGTGGTTGATGCAGACGAGGGGGCCCGCATCGCGGGTGCTTTGGGCGATGGCAAGGCTGTAATTCTGCAGAACCATGGTCTCTTGACTGTTGGGCAGAGTGTCGATGAGGCTGCGTTTTGGTTCATGTCGCTGGACCGGACATGTCAGGCACAGCTGCTGGCTGATGCGGCTGCGGCGGGTGGGTATGAGAAGGTGCTAATCGATGAGGACGAGTGCAGGTTTTCAGCACAGAGCGTCGGGGGCCCAGAGAAGGGATGGCTTGCTTTCCAGCCGTATTATGACGAGATACTGGCCAAGACGAAGGGTGATTTCTTGAAGTGAGGTTGGATGATCGATGTATAGATTAGGAAAAGGTGGAAATTTGAGGCAACTGGTAAAAACGTAGCCCTCTGTCGATTTAATCCTTCAGCGCCGTTGGGTAAGATCTGGCACATCCAAGGAAGTTCATTGACAATCATCAGCCACCCCAAGTTTCTCGCCACGCAGCATCAACACCCCGAAGGCCTTGAGCTCCCCTCGCATTGTCTGACGTTGATTGGTGTAAAACGGCCCAGCGGTCTAGGATCCTAGGCTGCGAGTGCTCTGACGTGCAAATTTCACCGCGCAATCTTTATCTGAGGTTCTAAGGTCGACGCAGCGCTTCTACTCAAAACGCTGTCTGTGGAAACCGAAACTTGGCCCCCCCCCCCAACATGACTATCAGCTAATCCATCTAAATCAACCCTTTACGAACACATTTTTACAAGTCTGCTTATATAATACCTATATATTTTTAATCTTATATTTAATTTTCTTTATTTAATTAAAACTTCTATTATTAATATAATTTTCTTATAAAATATTAAAAAGTAAATGTTAGTTTATCTTCAGAATATTAATATACTGTAAGCATATATATAAAAATATGTTATAATAAATTAGTTAAATAGATTATCTAATAGTCGTTTAGGGGGTTGGACTAAGTTTCGTTTTCAACCGACAGCGACGTGCATCAAATCGCATCTGCTTTTCCAAGAAGACCTTCAAACTCACGTGTCATCAGCAGAGGTACCCACTCTTCGGAACAGCGGTGACCACTTCTTTCGCTTGCAGGTGCTGCCGCAGAGGCCAGAACTTCATGTTCTCTTTTGTTGACTTCAAGCCCCCAATGCTCCTCAAAATGTCGTCAACAGACACTTTCCAAGGGTTCCAAACGGACCCAAGCCCTAAAGATACAGACATGGATGACGCCCCGCCCAGTCAGCCCCGAAGAGCTCCTCCAATTGCCTTCGACTTCGTCCAAGTACTCGCATACAGACCCCATACGGACCAGAATCCACAAATCAGCCAGCAGGGTACTGGAGACAACGATCAGTCAAACACTGGCGCAAACTCCCGACAGGATGATCCACCAGCACGCACACAGGCACATGAGCTGACACAGGACCATCCCACGGATCCGCCCTGGCCCACGGGGGGGTTTTTCAGCGACGACCCTGCCACAGCACACCTGGTCGCCATCATGCAGTCCCTCGAGGAACGAGCTCCGAGCCCCACTTCCGCCGAGGGCATTATTGGCATGCGTACCCTTGCCGAGACCAAGAAGAAAAACCAACCATTCGAGCAACTCTGGAGGCGTCGAAGGAGGCCTGGAGAGAAGTTCAATTTCTTCCTACCATTCCCTGACAGACCAGGATCCATGATGGGAAAGACAAGTTTTTCCAAGGCCGGTCTGGTCATCATCCTCGAAGCATTACGATCGGTCGTCCGTGGTTATGGGATGCCCGTCTCCACTGCACCATTAACACACCAGGTCGAAGAGCTTAACGCGGGAGAGGGAATAGTTCATTTCATGCCTGCTGTGAAGTCACCCAAGAATTATTACTGCGACATCGACCCCTTCACGCTCATCGGGGCCAGGATGGCCGTGGCAGTGACTCAGGCAGCCTCCCACGAGTCTCACTCCCCATACATTCTTTTCTACGCATATGCCCTCACCGATGCCGCATCCAGGCAGCCCACGAGCGCACTTCTCGAGGTCCAGCCAATCAAGGGGTGGGATGATTGACGCGGACAAGATCCACGCTGGACAGAAGGCGTTTGCGGAGTTGGAGTAATCTGGTTCTTTTCGTGGCTCAGGTCTCATCTTCGGGAGCAAGCACATGGGATCTCCTGGCATCATGGTACACGGAAGCGTGCCGAAGTAGAAGTATCAACTACGACGAATTCAAGAGCCATTCTTAAGAAACGGCACTTCTGGATGCCTTGTTGATATACCGGAGTAAGATATGGCTCGGACAGTATCTAAATCTCCGTACCAAATGAACCACCCCCCGGATTCATCTGAAATTATCTGGCATCTAACTCGTGGTTACTAACTCTTGGGGTCCAAAGCCGATGCCTCGAACCGGCCATGTGAATTTCAGGTCCGAAGATGAGCATTTCCAGGGCCCTGCAAGATGAGATTGGATAGACATGAGACTATATCTGCCTGAACGATGGGGAAAGATTTGCTTGCTACAACCCCGAGTACCAGCGAGAGTCGGCATCGGATCGACTCAAATCCACCCGCCGTAATGCAGACCATTAAAGCAGGTGAGCTTTACAAGGGAAATCCGGCGTCCCAGTTCCAGGTCTTGCCGTGCGGCGTCTCTACCATGACGTGTAATGAGGTAGCGGCCATGAGCCGTGGATGAGAGGCCAGGAAACGGCATGATGCATCTCGGAGCCTTCATCTCAAGGTGCCAGGTGCTAACTTGCCATGGATGATGAGTCTGGTAATGAGAATGAGAGACAGACATTTATAGCTGGAATTTCAGCATTGGCACGGCTTCAACAGGTTGTGTGGCATCCAACTTCGAGAGGCATAGGGCCAGGACAGTATACCTACCTAGGCAGTCTCATCAATCTGATCTGTGGTGGCTTCCAATGTTCCCAGGGCACCCAGGTGCCCCTGCCTAGGTATCGCATCGGACCTGTATGAGATGGGTGATATGGCGATCAGTAAGTTCAAGAGATATGCTAGCAACGGCGGGAACTGAGTTAATTCATCGTGTCAGTTTTGTTTGGAGGCAGGATCTTCCTGTAGGTGACATGCTGGCCTGCATAGCGTGCAAGAGGACCCGTGCCCGCCACCACCACGGGGAGCCTGAGGCGACATGTGCAATCAAGACTGACCAACATGGGATTTCACTTTTTGTAAAATGGCCTCATACACGCCTGGAGCCTGTCGTATTGGAAATACGATGAGAACCAGACAATTAATGTCACAAGAAATGTTAGACATTCTCTGCAATGAGTAAGTTACCAAGCACGGCCTCACCATCCACAAGATGAATCCTCCAAAAAGCGATGCCCGACAGGGGACAGGCCCCAGACGCCCGCAAATAGTCCTCAGTCTGGAAGCTGGGTGGGAGCCGCCTGGACAATCGTCATGTCCATCAGTGTGGTTGGTCTGAACTAGATGAGATAAAAGGTATTCTGCAATGTTAAGAGGAAGTGGCCCCACTGAAGGCCCAACGGTCACACGGGCAGTTAGCCAGGTAGGTAGGTATACCTAGGCAGCTTCAGCTAGCGGGCCACAGTAAGACGCAGGCACTGACAGACCACCAGCAGCAGGACGAGATACAAGGTGGTAAACAGGAAACAGGAGATTGGAAAGTGGAAGGTGCAAGGTGGGAAACGCGCAGCATGTAATTCAAACTAGTAGATAATAAAATTGTAAGGTGATTTTCTCCCAGGTGATTCTAATCTTATCACCCTGGGTGATTGGGGGCCCCACTGGCTGCTTAGTCGTCCAGTGTGGCCCATTCGCCCACACCCTCCCCCCCCCTATAGGACTTGGACCTTCTCATCGACCCTCACCTTCCCCCTCGCATGGAAGGCAGCGCCGACTTGACCTTAGTTGACGTTGAGGACAGCCGCCTTGTCTCTGTATGCCCTCTCGTGACACCTATTACCCACAGCATCCTCGCGCCAGAACCTAACCCTCCACCAGCTTCGACTCGACCAGGGAGGCGATGCTGCCCAGGGAGGTCCGCGGGTTCATGATCTCCAGGAAGGGGATGTCGACGCGGAAGGTGCTCCAGTACCAGATGCGGAACTCGGAGGCGATCATGCTGTCGACGCCGTACTGCTGCAGGGGCCTGCGGTCGTCGACCTGGTCGAGCGGGATGAGGACCAGGTTGGAGAAGCGCTTGAGGATGAGGCGCAGGACGGCCGACGCCAGCGAGGGCATGTCGGACTCGGCGGCGAGGGCGGCGGTGGCCGGGTGGCCCGCCAGGTCCCTGAGCCACTGCGGCGCGGCTCCGAGGGGCCTTGCGCCGCCGGCGTCTGCGCCGCCCGAGTCCTGGCCCGAGTCCTGGCCGACGAGGAGGGACGCCGACAGCAGCGAGGAGCGCGCGTCCTGCATGGTGCCGTTGTTGACGTCGAAGCCCTGCTCCATGAGCCTGCGGATGCCGAGGGGCTCGAGGCCGGTGAGGATGTGGGCGGCCTCGGCGGCATCTGGCCCCGCGGGGAGGCGCCCCAGCTTGGAGTCGGCCTCGCCCCCCGGCCCGGCGATGGCGAGGTCGATGACCTGGAGGAACTCGTCCTCGTTGAGGGGCTGGATGCCCTTGCGCAGCAGGAGGGCCTCGATGTCCGGGTTCTCGTGCAGGTAGCCGACCTCGGAGATCATGCCCAGGCCGACCGAGACGGCGCGGAGGCCCTGGCCGCGGCGCCAGTGGGCAAACGAGTCGAGGAACCCGTTCGCGGAGCAGTAGTTGCTCTCGGTGGCGGTCCCGACGCTGCCGGACACGGACGACGTCATGAGGAAGAAGTCGAGGGCGTCCTCGTGGCCCCCGGCGCCCAGCGCCCGGTGCAGGTTCCAGGTGCCGGCCCACTTTGGCTGGATGCCCGTGTGCCAGGCCGAGTGCGGCATGACGGTGAAGAGGGCCTCGTGGAGGCCCATGGCGGCCTGGACGACGCCGCCGACGGCGAGGCCCGTCGCGGCGCAGGCCGCCACGGCAGCATCGACATCCGCCGCGGCCGAGACGTCGCCGCGGACGACGGTGACGCCGGCGCCGGCGCGCTGCAGGCGCTGCACGAGCTGCGCGGCGCTGGGCTTGTCGCAGCCGGAGCGGCCGAGGAAGACGAAGTTGCGGGCGCCGCGCAGCATCATCCAGCGGCTGAGGGAGCGCCCGAGGCCGCCCAGGCAGCCGACCAGCAGGTAGACCTTGTTGGGGTCCAGCACGGAGAGGTACCTGGCCGGGGCCATGGGCACGAGGCTCTGCGGGCTCTCCAGGGACACGACGACCTTGCCGACGCGGTCCCTCGTGTTGAAGTAGCGGTAGGCCCTGGCCACGTCGGCGACGTCAAAGGTCCTGGTGGGCGGCAGGGTGATGTGGCCGGCGCGGTACAGCTCGAGCACCTCGGCCATGAGCTCCTCCCAGAGGCCGCGGTAGAAGTGGTCCTCGGCGAAGAAGAGGTCCGACAGGTCGAAGGCGATGAAGGTGGCGCCGCGCAGGAAGACGTGCATGTCGAGCCTGCCGGCGTCGACCAGCTCCTTCTTGCCGACCTCGACGAAGCGGCCGAACGGCGCGACGCACTCCCAGCTGGCGTGCATGAGGTCGCCCACGAGCGAGTTGACGACGACGTCGACGCCGCGCCCGCCCGTCAGCACCGCGATGCCCTCCTTGAACGAGGCGTCGCGCGACGCCAGGATGTGGCTCGGGGGCACGCCCGCGTGCTCGACGAGGAAGTCGCGCTTGGCCTGCGACCCGACGGTCGTGTAGACCACGGCGCCGGTGCTCTGGGCGACCCTGATGGCGGCCAGGCCGAAGGCGCCCGCGCCGGCGTGGATCAGCACCGACTCGCCCGCGCGGAGGTTGGCGCGGCGGCGCAGCGCGTAGAGCGCGGTGGCGTAGACGGTCAGCAGCGTGGGCACGGCGGCCATGTCCTCGTGGTCCAGCAGCTTGTGCACGCAGCCCGCCGGCACGCGCTCGGTCGTCCGGAGGTGGTTGGGCGCCCACACCACGACGCGGTCCCCGGGCGCGACGTGCGTCACGTCCGGCCCGACGGCCCTGACCACGCCGCCGAAGTCGAGCGCCGTGGTGCCCGTGTGCGTCTCGACGCGCCCGCTCATGGCGTAGATGTCCTTTGCGTTGAGGCTGACGGCCCGCAGCGACACGTCCACCTGGCCCCGCGCCGGCGCCGGCGCCGCCCGCGCCGGCACGAGCTGCTGGAAGTGGATCGTGTCCGTGTTGCCGACCTGGCCGATGGTCATCCTGGCCTCGCCCATGTCGCCCAGCCGCACCCTCTCGAGCGGCTCGCCGGCGTCGAGCCGCCGCCGGAACAGCGAGTTGATGCCCAGGTCCGGGCAGAAGCGGCTGATGAAGAGCACGCCCGCCTTCTGCACGAACTCGGTGTCGTCGGCCTCGTGCGCCGGCAGCAGCGCCCTGGCCACGTTCTCGCACGTCACGGCCAGGCCGTCCCTGTCGGGCCTGTA
Organism: Stenocarpella maydis; assembly: GCA_002270565.1. Lineage (NCBI taxonomy): Eukaryota > Fungi > Ascomycota > Sordariomycetes > Diaporthales > Diaporthaceae > Stenocarpella > Stenocarpella maydis. The sequence goes on from NQMI01000002.1 coordinate 255,110, forward strand.
GCCGTCGCCCACGTCGACCACGGCCCACCGCAGCGCCGGCTGCTCCAGCATCACGGCGCGGCTGAGGCCGCTGGCCAGGGTCAGGTCGGGGTTGCACGCGCCGGGCTGCAGCATGTTGGCCCCCGTCAGCCACACGAGGTCCGACACCCTGTCCGTCACCGCGCGCAGGAGGTCCATGTCGCCCGGGGACAGGGTGGCGAGGAACTCGCGCTCCATCTCCAGGAGCGAGACGCAGATGTCCCTGGGGGCGAGCTCGACGCGGGCCCCGCCGTCGCCCGCGAGGTCGGCGAGCGTGATGCGCTGCGCCTGCGCCACGCCCAGGCGGTCCCGGAGGTGCGCCTCGAGCGCGGCCGACAGCTCCGCCACCGCGGCCGACTGCCCGGGCGCGTCGATGATGAAGGCCCTCCTCGACGGCAGCTTGGCCCTGTCGAGGGCGGGCGCGGGCGGCCCTTGACGGCCAGGCAACGCGCCTCCTGACGTCCACGACTGAGAGGCCGGCGGCGCGCAGGCCGGCAAGGGCCGCATCGGTGCTGCGGGCGATGACGATGCCGCTGGCGCGACCGCGGAGGACACGCGTCGGCCCACGTCTCGAACAGTCGTTGGAGGCGCGTGCTGGGGGATGACGACGGCGTCGAAGCGGTCCGGGCCGGCGACGGCCTCGGGCACGGCGCCCGTCTCGGCGTCGAAGTCGCCCGTGTCGACGCGCAGCCACGACCGGCAGGTGGGGAACGCGGTGCCCATGTGCAGCAGGCCCTGCCACTGCCGCGTCCTGTGCTCGGGCCCGTCGGCGCTGAGCTCGAGGACGCGCATGCGCGGGTTCTTGAGGCCCGCGAGGCTGAGCAGCGCCCCGACCACCGCGGCGCTCTCGTCGTCGACCACGTCCGGGTCCAGCCGCGCCAGGAACGAGTCCACGTACGCCTGCAGCTGCGGCAGGGCGCCCGCGTGCAGCCGCAGCAGGTCCGGCTGCCACCGCACGCGCAGGCACGGGTGCCGCTCCAGGTGCGCGCCACGGCGGCCGGCCGGCGGTGGCGCGGCCGCGGCCTTGCCCGCGTACACGGACAGGGCGCCCCGCATGGACCAGGATGCCGTCGCCGCCGTGGTGCGCGGTGCGCAGGGTGCAGTCGATCTTCTTGGTGGAGAAGCCCGTCTCCTCGGAGCGCGTGTGGATCTCGTGGCGGCTCGGCGCGTGGCGTGGCCGGCCTGACGCGCGTCGCCGATGAAGGTGGGCAGGTGTGCGTGCAGGGCGGGCAGGCTGCCGGCGGTGCTGCCCATGATGGCGGCCTGAGCAGGCGTCGATGGTGATGGGTGCAGGGGTGTGCATGTAGGGTCTCGTCACCGCGGCGGGTTCACCAGGCACGTCCGATGGCCTCGCTGCGCGCGCGCTCGCCGTCGGTGCTGAGGCTCGTCAGCGACCGGAAGTGCGGCCCGAAGCAGAGCCCGTCCTCCGCGAGCCGCTCGTACCACCGCCCCATGGCCCACGGCTCGTAGGCGTCCGTGTCGCCACCGTCACCGCCGGCGTGGTCAGCGGCGCCGCCTCGGCCGCCGAGATGCTCCCGGCGCAGTGCAGCACCGTCCTGCCGGCGTCCCACGACGAGATGGCGAAGTCGTACCAGCCGGCCGACGCCGTCGACGTCGAGATCTTGCGCGCCGCGAGCACCGTGTGCAGCTCCAGCTCCTTGGCCGCGGCGCTGGCCTCCTCGGGCACCACCAGGGCCGCGCTGATGTTGACGTTGCGGAGGTGGAACATGGCCGTCGGCTTGCGCGCGTGCTCGTGCACCTGCGCCACCGCCTCGATGGCCATGGCCATGTAGCCCGCCGCCGGGAACACCACCTGGTCCTCGACCTTGTGGTCGCGCATCCACGGCATCTCGCCCAGCCGCAGCTTGTTGCGCCAGCTCCAGTCGATGCCGTTGCCCGCCAGCGCCGCCGACCCGAGCAGCTCGTGCCGCACCCGCCTCCTGGCCCGCATCTCGGCGCTGGGCCGGGGCTCGTACCACTTCTGCCCGGCCGAGTAGTCCCACGGGTACGGGGGGAGGACGTGGTGGTAGTGCTGCTGCTGGCCGGCCGGGAGCCTGTTGACCTCGGACCAGCTGACCGCGTGCCCGTGCAGGAAGAGGCTGCCGGCCAGCCGCTTGATGGTCAGGTCCGCGTCGTGGTCGCGCACCAGGGCGGATGCGTACGGGAGGGCCTGCCTGTCGACGCCCATCCCGGCCAGGGTCTGCTGGATGGGCCCCTTGAGTGCCGCGTGGGGGCCGAGCTCGATCATGAGCCCGGCGCCAGCGCCCTGGCCCGAGAACTCGTTCTTGACCAGGCTCGCCAGCGCCGCGCGGAACTGCACGGGGGACTCGAGGTTCTCGCGCCAGTACCTGCCCGTGGCCACGTCCCCGGCCTCCCCGCCGGCAGCCGCCGCGTCGAACACCCGCAGGTTGTCTGCGCCCAGCCCCACCGACGAGTACATCCTTGCCGCGTGCGCCGGCCTGTCGTGCGCGGCGGCGCCCTTGCTGCCGGCCATGTGGCGGGCCAGCAGGTCCTCGTAGAGGGGGCCGATCTCGCTCATCATGTGCGAGTGGTATGCCCTGCCGCCCGTCTGCAGCGCGCGCGCGAACTTGCCCCTGCGCTGCAGCTCGTCCTGCAGCGCCTGGATGCCGGCGGCCGAGCCGCTGAGGGTCACGCTCTCGGGGGCGTTGACGCAGGCCACGCGGACGTGCTCGGCGAGGCCCTTGTCGTCGATCAGGCCCTGCGCCGCCTCGGCGCCGATGCCCGCCGCCATCATGGTGCCGCGCGACTTGAGCTCGCCCACGGCGTAGCCGCGCAGGTAGGCGGCCAGCATCGCCTGCTCCATGCCCAGCAGCCCGGCCGCATAGGCGGCCGCCATCTCGCCCGACGAGTGGCCCACCACGGCCGCCGGCCGCACGCCCCAGCTGCGCAGCAGGTCGACGAGGGCGATCTGCACCGCCGTGCACAGCGGCTGGCTGCGCACCACGTCGTTGATGACGGCCGCCTCGCCCTCGCGGATCGTCTCCTCCAGCGTCCACCCCGGCGCGTACGGCGCCGGCAGCGCCCGCAGGAACCCGTCGAGCCGGCGGATGACGCCCGAGAAGAGCTCGTTGCCGGCCAGCAGCCCCCTCGCCATGCCCGCGTGCTGCGCCCCCTGGCCCGTCATGACGAAGTAGATGGGCTGCGGGTCCTCCCCCGCCCGCGCGAGCCCCGTGCTGGCGTCGTCCCTGATGACCTCGCGGGCCCCCGCCCGCGCGAGGAGTATCTGCCTCGCCGGCAGCTGGGACCTGCGCTCGCACAGGAGCCTTGCCAGGCTCGTGAGCGCCGCGGCGTCCTCCCTGTACTGCGGCTGCCCGAGCGTGTCCACGAGCTGCTCGACCCGCGTCCTGAGGGCCGCGGGCGACGCGGCCGAGACGGGCAGCACCAGGAGCTGCTGCCGCTGGCCGGCGTCGCTCCCCNCGTCATGACGAAGTAGATGGGCTGCGGGTCCTCCCCCGCCCGCGCGAGCCCCGTGCTGGCGTCGTCCCTGATGACCTCGCGGGCCCCCGCCCGCGCGAGGAGTATCTGCCTCGCCGGCAGCTGGGACCTGCGCTCGCACAGGAGCCTTGCCAGGCTCGTGAGCGCCGCGGCGTCCTCCCTGTACTGCGGCTGCCCGAGCGTGTCCACGAGCTGCTCGACCCGCGTCCTGAGGGCCGCGGGCGACGCGGCCGAGACGGGCAGCACCAGGAGCTGCTGCCGCTGGCCGGCGTCGCTCCCCTCCTCGCTCCGGGCGTCCGCCTCCTGGGGCGGCGTCTCGAAGCCGCCGCCGGCCGGCCTCCCGCTGCTGAGGTAGCTGCCGGCAGACTCGAGGATGATGTGGGCGTTGGCGCCGCCGTACCCGAACGAGTTGATGCTGGCCCGGCGCACCTCCCGCGGCCACTGCTCGAGCCGCGTGACGACCTGCATGTTGCGCTCCCCGAGCCTGAGCTTCGGGTTCAGGTTCTTGACCCCGTGTGTCGGGGGGATCTGGCCGCTCTCGAACGCCAGCGCGACCTTGATGATGGAGGTCAGCCCGCTGGCCGCCTCGCTGTGGCCCATGTTGGTCTTGACCGACCCGATCATCAGCGGCGGCCCGGCGCGGGGCGTGAAGCACTGCGCCAGCGCGTCCACCTCGATGGGGTCCCCGACCGCGGTGCCGGTGCCGTGGCACTCGACGTAGTCGGTCTCGGAGAAGGGGATCCCGGCCGTGCGGTAGGCCCTGCGGATCACCTTCTCCTGCAGGGCGGCGCTGGGCAGCGTGATGCCGGGCGTCTTGCCGTTTGCGTTGATGGCAGTGCCCCGGATCACGGCGTGGATCTTGTCGCCGTCCCGGAGCGCCGACGACAGGCGCTTGATGTAGATGGCGTTGACGGCCTCGCCGCGCCCGTACCCGTCGGCCGACGTGTCAAAGGTGTGGCAGGTGGAGGTCGGGGAGAGGACGCCGCCCTTCATGGTCCCGACGTGCTGCTCGGGGGCCGTGATCAGGTTGGCACCACCGACAATAGCCCCGTCGCAGTCGCCGGTCTGCAGGGCCACGACGGCCTGGTGTAGGGCGTAGATGGATGAGGAACAGGCCGTGTCTATTGTCAGACTGGGGCCCTGGAGGTTGAACGAGTGGCTGATGCGGTTGGACATGATGGCCGTGCCAGAGCCGGTGGCGGTGTACCGGTGCAGGTAGTCAGGGTCCCGCGTCTGCATGGCCTGGTAGTCGACGGTAAAGTTGCCGACGTAGACACCCGTCGCGGTGCCAGACATCTGCTCCAGCGTCACGCCCGCGCTCTCAAAGCACTCGAAGACCACCTCGAGCAGTTTCCGCTGCTGCGGGTCCATGTATGTGGCCTCCATGTTGTTGATGCCGAAGAAGTCATTGTCGAATTCCCGCACGTCCTCCTGCAAGAAGTAGCCGCCCGAGCAGTTGATGGCCCCTGCCCGGCTGCCCTGTGGGTGATAGAACCCGTTGATGTTGAAGCGCTCCGGGGGCACCGGACCCTGCGCGGTGCGGCCGGCGGCGAGGAATTTCCACAGCTCGGAGGGGCTGCGGATCTCCCCCGGCAGGCGGCAGGCTATCAGATGACGTGTTAGTTGAGCTGCGAGGATATATAGGCTGGGCACCAGGAACTCACCCATGCCCACGATGACCGCAGGGTCATCGTCGATGATGCTCCGGCTGGAGTCTGACGTGCCCGACAGAGATGGCATGTTGACCAAGACTGCGTCCGTGTCGCCCATTGTGCTCATTGCAACGAAGATGATAAGGTAAAAGGGGGCAGGCAATACAAGGCTGGAGAAATCTATAAGGACAAAGTCTAGTCTAGGTAGTCCCCGTCTATAAACAAACCACCAACTTGAAGTCCAAGAGTTTTCCGATAGGCTTGAGCTCCAATGTTGGCCGAGGATGGTTTGGAAGCGGTTATGAGTGATTCCCAGGCCGTGGCGCCGCCCTTATATATACCCGGATACCTGTGGATGTTTGGGTGTCTCTGTAGGAACGATCGCAGGTCTTTGATAAGTTATCAAGTGAGTTCAGCCATCCCTGTCGAGATCCCACAACCTGCGACCAAGACTCATCCTCATGCACGCCTTGTCACATGTCGATGGCCTCAAAAATGCGCTTGCCCTCAGACCTCAGCCATGCTACATGCATAAGTAGTCAGGGCTTAGGAAGCGCCGAAGCGGTGTGAGTGGAGGCAGGTGCATACGAGAAGGAGGCGAGGCCGTATCTTTTGCTCGACATCTTCCGAGCCCGGTGGGCGCCGCGCCATCGTGAAACTGGCCTCATCACCAGAATCGTCAGCGACGCCAAGGATCTAGACTGGTGTTGGTTGGGAAGTGCACTTAGTCTGGAGACGTTGTTTAGGAATATAATCCCGGCTCTCGCCAGCCAGGGACTTCTGCAGTTCTCCCTCATTCACAGTCTCCCCCAGTTGAATCGCCACGACTTAGTAACGGCACCCACCTTTCCAGCGGAGACGATTCTTACTCACTGCCGCCTTGCTCGTTTCAGCCATACCCCGCCGGCGAGCTGATATGGAAGTCAAAGGCTTCGCTTTGGTCGTGGGGGGCGGTGAGTCTAGACACCCAGGGCAACCTAGAGTGCATGTGGCGATGGCTTGGCTCCGAGGGTGCTCGGTATCAGGGTCCGGCAAGGTCGAATAGGTTCTGACACGCGCGTCTAGGAAGCGGCATCGGGCGCGCCTGCGCTCTGGCATTTGCCAGAGAAGGCTGCGCGGGAGTCATGGTGGCTGACCTGGATGTCTCGACTGCGGCCAGGGTCGCGGACGAGTGCAAGGCCTTGGCCACGAGCCCCGGGTTCTGGGCAGGGTCCGTCCAGGTTGACGTATCTCAGGAGGCTTCTATCAACTCAGCCACCGAGGGCGCCGTGCGGGCCATGGGGAGGATCGACTACTGCGTGAACTGCGCAGGTGTGAGTTACATTTCTTCACTTGCCACCTCGAGGGTCAGTCCCACCACGTTGGCGTTAAGTTTGCTGAGACACCATGCCACTCACAGATTGGCGTGCAAAAGGACGCCGAGATTGCTGACGCCGACGTCTCGGAGTTTTGTCGCTTCCTAGACATCAACGTCCTCGGGTCGTTCCTCGTCACTCGGGCTGTCTCGGGCGTCATGCGAGGCCAGGAGCAACGTCCAGTCGACCCATCCTGCCCCGCGCGTGGGATGGCCCGCGGAGCCATTGTGCTCCTGGGGTCTGCATCCTCCTTCGTGGCGACGCCTCGCATCACGCAGTATACGGCCTCCAAGCATGCGGTGATGGGGTTAACCAAGAATGCCGGTAAGCCAAGAGCTCCTGCGAGCATGTTTGATGCAGAGCTGACAGGACATCTATCCGCCTGTGGGTACAGCCGTTGATAACGTCAAGCACGGCATTCGGGTCAATTGCGTCTGTCCGTCCTGGGTTGACACCCCAATGACCCAGGCCGCAGTGGATGGCGGTGTGCCGGTTGAGCAGCTAGTCAGGGCGGTGGTGCCCATGGGACGCATGGCGACGGCCGATGAGGTGGCAGATGCTGTCATCTTCCTAGCCAGCCCGAGATCGAGCTACGTTACGGGATGTGGCTTCATCCTGGATGGAGGCACCACTTTGAGCTGCAGCATCTAGGCATGACTGATAAGTGTTGGAGGAGCCGCATGCCTTGGCAGTCTGGGCAATGTCCCCGTAGTTAGCGCCTCTTCGTCGGTTATCATTAAGTACTCAAGTAGCTGTCAGATTTCACTTCGCGTTCCAACCTAGGAAGGTTCGCCGTTCGCTTTCAGATATTCAAAGTGGGATAAATTCCTCATGCGAGCCAATCATGTACACAGGCACGGCCAGATTATGCAGGCACGCGTCTTACAGGTGACACAGCCGAGAGTTTCCCCTAGGTTGCACGTAGATTTCTCCTACACCACGTAGTAAAGTAAGCACCACCCGCAAACTTTAGAAACGAGTTAGTGTCAGCTTATGGCTGCTTGGTACTTTCAGGTTTCCTGCCTGCAGGGTGAGTAAGCCATCTACACGCATAAGCAACGCGATTGCTACACGGTGCGGGTGTGTTTATAAGCTACTTTTCATGCACGTCTTCCGGGTCTCCAGTACCTGGCTTATACTCCGCCATGTACCAGTAACAGCCTCGATACCCGGCCCACCTCCAGACAGGAACACAATCAGGTTCATGCAGAGGAGACTTTTCTTGGAGGATACATGTTTTCCTCGCATGCCAAGGTTCCACGTTCAAAGAGTTAAAATACCTATAAGGCTTCCGGGTCCTTCTTACTCCTCAGCTACTGTCAAGTGTAAATCATCTCCATCTGTCATCCTCATCTAGTAATTGGAAAAATAAATCATCCCTTTGCCGTTCTCGTTGGATTCCAGCCATTGTCACCATGTCGTCCGAGACTGAGACCCCCTACCTCGAGAGCGCCAACTATGTGTTCGACGGATGGCCAGCCCCAGGGCTGCGCAAGACCGTTCGCCACATCACCGGGATAGACGCCGAGGGCAAGTCCATCTTCCTGCAAACCGACTTCGGCTCCCACCATCGTGTGATGGGAGTGGGCCAGGGAGTGGGCAACATCATGTACTCGACCAAGGAGAACCCCGTTGACCTGAATGGGAACGTCGACGTTGAGTACGCGGCCAAGAACGAGGTATGAGCAAACATACTCCTTACAGCCATCACCCAGTATTCCACAAAGAAAGAAAAAAAAAATTACCAGTCTCTCCTACCCACCGGGTTATTGCAATTCTGACATGTTGTCGGTTCCCCCCCACCCACAGCCCCCTATCCACATCCACGGCGGCTCTGTGGTCCGCATGATCGACTTCGCGCCCAACGTGCAGTCCCCCATGCACCGCGCCCTGTCGCTCGACTACGGCATCGTGGTCGAGGGCGTGTTCAAGCTGATCCTCGACTCGGGCGAGGAGCGCATCATGCGCCAGGGCGACGTGAGCGTCAACCGCGCCGGTGCTCACCAGTGGCACAACATCTCGGGCAACGGCACCCTGCCGGGGCGCATGATGTGGATCCTGCTTGACTGCAAGGACGTCGTCGTCAACGGGAAGAAGCTCGAGCTGGAGCTCGGGACTCTCGCAAAGGACTTTGAGATTCTCAACAAGTCGGAGGATGCCTAGCTAGATCCATTACCAGAAGGCCCCCACCCCGGGGGGGTTAGGACTTCGAAGAAGTTGTCTAATTGTTCCTATGTCTATGTAAATGTCTCAAGTACCAAGCTAGACAGAGACTCTCCATGCACTGGTAGATCGGTTGCATTGCAATAGGAAAATGGTTCAGCGCTCTTTGAAACCATAACGATGGTCAAGTGTAACACGTGTCCAGTGATATGATTAGAATGATTGATTTGTCGTTCATCTGGAAAAGTCTATGCACGGGACTCCTGCATACCAATGCCTCGGAGTTCCGTGTAAAAATAATTAGTCCGTTTCGTAAGGTACTTAGTCAGAAAGCTTCTTAGCAGATAAGCACTTGAGTAAGCTTAGTCTTTTTCCTCCTACAGTTGGGAGGGGGCGCTGGGCTGGAGAGGGACTAGGCCCCTATCTACCCACTTCAGATTCATATAGACGAATAGCTCTTTGCGCTCTGAAGGGGCTTCCCACCTGGTTTGATGGATAGAGATCTCGTGAGTTCCAATTTAATCACAGGGACCATTGGGCAGGATCAACCCCAGCTAGTATTGCTGCAAGCGAAATTTATCCTAAATAGGATATCGCTTATTCAGAGCAGGAAACAAGACACAGTTGTTGCGAGGTGAAGACAACCGAGTATTTAATATGTACAAGCGATTAGTAATGATGCACTGGCATTCTACTAAGGGCCCAGGACAGACAAATGCTCCCTCGTCAGGTAAAGAAATCAATGTGGTTCGTGCTGACCAAAAGGAATCCTGGATGGGAAGGAATCCACTTCGTTAGTAAGTGACAGGTAACTAGGCTCTGATTAGTTAAGCTTGACATGAAGTCGAGCCCCCGTGTTCTTGGGCCGTCAGATCACTAGTAGACATCTGTCGATAATGAGTTGACGTCGCAATGCATATAGCCGAGTTGAAACTACCGATTTGTTCCGAACAACATTTCAGCTTCTCACAGAATTGTATGTTATATCATTTTAAGTCTGAATATCGTAGTCAGAGGGTACGCATTTGATATTTCTAGCAATCGAACATTTGGTGACGGAAGGTGAAAAGCACACATTTAGACAATTCACTAGTCTAGAAACCTTTCTTCATTCGCATCAAGTGCGCCTTCTGCAACTTTGCCAAGCTAAAAACTCGCCAGACAACAGCATCCTATAGCGAAGAGAATTTCAGCGATTGTTTGCAGTGAATACAGGTAGGAGGCGGCCAGCCTATACAAGACAAGCCGGGAAAAGGACTTACCCAGAACGTGCGCCACCCAAAGGTGTCGAAGAACCACACGACGCCTGTCTGCTTGCCAAACCAGAACCATGCCGAGGGGCGGGCCTTGAGGCTCTCGGCTACGACGTTCCTAGCATACGTGAAGCGGTCGGTCGTGTCCGGGGTCCTGCCGACATGCTTCTTGAATTCATCGGCCATGGGGGAATAGTAAGAGCCTGGAGGAGAAAAATGCTTTCCGCATCAGAGCTGTGGGCTGGAAAAGACTGGCGAAGGGGAGAGTTTGGCAAAAAAAAAAAAAAAAAAAAAAAGACCTTTAGGCAACTCTATTGACATCGGACTTTAGGATTTTGGTGGCAACCTCCCCGGAAATAACCGTGATAAACCTTACGCTTGGTGAGGAAAGTGTGTTAGTGAAATTCATTCCTTGAGGCTGTGGGCTTGCACATGTGTGGTCATTGAGAGCTATCTTACCCCAGAGGTGCCATCTCGATACGCAGGGTGCTGGACCAGTGGTGAAGGGCTGCCTTAGAGGCGTTGTATGAGGCTAGGTGCTCTTCAGCATCAGTTGCAACAAAAAAAAAGTGTGGTGACGGAGAAGCGGGTATAGCGCACCTCCGTACATGTACGGCACCACACCGCCAACGGAGCCAATATTGACGACGGTGCCGGTGGAGCGAATCAACATGTCATGGAAATGATGAACCATGCGCATCGGCCCCAGCACATTGACATCAAACATTTTTTTCACCGCTTTGACGTCGGTGTCAATGGCTGGCATGGTGTAGGCTGGTATCGACTGTCAGTGTCCACCCGGCCGATGTGTGAGTGTTTTGTCTCACCAATCCCACTGTTGACTTCGTCAGCCTAATGTGTCCAGATAGGGAAGGGGAGACGGGACTGACGCGCAATTCACGAGAATGTCCAAGTGGCCGCCAGTAAGATCCGTCACGCTCTTCTTTAGGGCAACAACGGACGCCTCATCAGTCACATCCAGTTTAAAGAACGTTATTCCTTCCTGACGGAGGTGCTCGCTGTCTTCGAAAGGGAGGACAGTGGCGATGGCATGGAGCCCCCGGCTGAGATATGTCTTCACGAGTGCCTCACCAATCCCGCCTTTGCCACATCTGAGGTAGGGATCTTGTCAGAATAACGACCAAGGGCAAGAGAGAGAAGCCATAACAGGCCAAAGGAAACTTGAAAACTTCCACATACCCCGTGACGAGTGCAAACTTCTCTCGGTCCAACATGGCGAAAACGGAAGCTCAGACGAGTTGACAAAGTCTTTGAGATGCAGACGATTCTACAGACTGGAACACTCAGGTGAAATGAGACCGGTCTGGGTCATGATATCCAAAGTCCCAGAGGCCTGGGGGAGTGCCAAACTACCAAGGAAATTCCGGCTCTCGGATCGCCGGCGAAGGATGAGATGTGAGGAGCGCCAAAGGGACGTATATGCCCGAGGCTCCATGGAGACCATAGGAGGAGGAGGAATGGTACAAGCACATTTTCACACAAGGTCACTGGTACATGCCTGGATTCCTTCATGCAGGCCCATTTGTAACTTCACAAGGGGATCTTGACTAGTTTACTCTAGGCAATTACGGCCGAAGAACTACATATGTAGCTATCGCGGGCCCTTCGTGATATTACTTAAGATCCTAGGCCATGTACCCTAACAGGGATCCAGATGCTGACGTTAGGTACAGCGGTGAGGTATGGGTCGAGTGGTGTGCCACCCTTTCCGATCCGTGGGGTCGCACTCCACGACTGCCCCCGGATGAGGAAGGACAAAAGAGTGTGTAGGTTAGATTCCAGGGTTCAGGAATTAGATCCATGGATGCCCATTTGCAAGACCCTGCAGCCGCAAACAAAGCCTTGAGCTCGACGGGCCGCCGCGGTGTAGGAGCCGGAGCAATGCAGTCAGGTTTGGTAAGACCACAGATTTGCCTACATACCAGCCCCATTTAGGGAAGGTCTGGGTGGTATTCGGTATCCGAAAGTGGTACAGGAGAGGCTGAAGCAACTTCAGGATGCATGCAATGCAGCCAAGCGGAAGGAGTGCATATGTCAAGTGGGACGAGAAGGACGCGTAGCCGCATTTTCGCCACCCAGCATACCCAGGCTTGTCAAAGGAAGACATCCCCACAGTTTGGAAGCGGGACTTTCCTCGCTAGCATTGCAGCCAATCATCCAGTGCGAAATACGACCACTTGAGCAAGATCGGACGAGAAAGATTTCACCTGGCGAGAAGTGGTAAATCTATCGAACAATAGATAGGCGACAATTTGTCACAAAATACAGTTAATAGCCAAGTTAGCACCAAATAATCTCTGTTCGTGAGGCCGCGATATTGGTCAAAATTCAGTCGACCCATGGAGTTGGCGCCATTTTCAGTGCCATGGAGCAAAATACAATGATCGCATGGACGCTTCCGAGAAATTTTGTGACAGCTGTATTTATTGCTAAACTGCTGTCCAATAGGCCCTCTTGGCCGTACAGGACTGTGTGCCCTAGAATCTAACATTCTACCTATAGTTGTGTACAATCTAGAAAGGTGGCGAAACGAAGATCCATGGAAAGGGGGAAGTGGGGAAAGTCTCTGTTACACATGTGACACGAAAGATATCAACAGATAAGAAGGAAAATGTGGTTCAAACAGGACTCGGTACGAAAGAAATCCATCTATCCAATAACGACAACATTTGACAGCGAAGGAGAGAAGGGTGAGGTTAGATCAAGGGTACCTCTGTGGCAGGTGGTTGTTGAATGCAAAGACATTCTTTGGATCCCAAGTTCTCTTGAGGTTCGCGAGGTAGGGCAGCTTCTCCTTGCCGTAGATCTGCTCGAGTGTCTCGTCTCCGTGCGCATAGTTGACATAACAAACGAGATCGGGGTATCCTGAGGTCTCGACGAAGTCGGAACGCAACTCGTACCCCAGATCTCGTTGGATTTGGTTGGTGGCGGCATCATCGTCCAGGGTGAAAACAGTCGCACTGCAGAAAATCTCAGGGTTAGCAAAGGGCGTTTTGTTTCAAGTCATTGCTCGTGAGACGTGAGGTGTGGAATAAAAAGAAGGGGGGGGGGTTTCGGGATGGACCAACATGTAACCAACGGAATCTCTCCAGGGGTAGGCCGTCTCATTCTGCGGCACCGCCGCCATGGCCTGGATCGGGAAGGCCTCGATCATGAGGGTGGCGTCGCGCGTGCTGGGATGGTCGGCGAACAGCGTGGACATCTTTTCGAAGGCCAGGTCGAATGTCGGCGCCGAGAGGTTGCGCAGGTTCTGAGACCAGGTGTCGCGAGGGACACCGGGCTTGCAGAGCTCGCCGTCAAAGCCGCCGAACCCTGACGACGCGACCAGCTTGTTCCAGGGGACCATCCGGACGCTCGAGGCGGTGGCGTTGAGGGCAAGGATGTCTGCCATTACCTCTCGGCCTTCGGCCTCTGGCCCTAGGTACGCCCAGTTTGCAAGCACATCAGGCTGAGTAGCCAGAAATTGTCAGTTTTGATGTAGACACGGCGGTCGGCTCGCTCTTGACTTACCGCGTCCGCGTCGGTGTTGTATCTCATCAAGGAGACTGATGCGAGCTTGGCAGGCATCGTACCGCTGAAGGATTCGAGGACTTTGAAATAGGACGAGGCCAGTTCTGCCGGTATGACGAGGTCGGCAAGCAGGATCTGGCCTTCGTTGATGAGCGGATGGACCTTGAAAGTGGCTGATACGACCACGCCGAGGTTGGCTCCGGCTCCTCGGATGCCCCAGAAGAGGTCTGGGTAGGATGTTGCCGAAACCTCAACGAGTTTGCCGCTCGCGGTGACCATGCGAGCAGAGACCAGGTTGTCCGCCAAAAGGCCGTAAACACCCTGGAACCTGCCGACTCCGGAACCGAGGGTGACACCAATCACGCCGGGACAAGAGCAGGAACCGATCGCTGCGGTTTGTTAGCAGAGTCTCGGCTTGGAAAGCAGAAGGTGCAACACGAGGCCATTGAGGAGAAGCAACACATACGCATCATGAAGCCGCTATTGAACAGGGGATCATAGATGTCCCTCAACCTCACTCCGCCACCAAGAGTCACAGTCTGCTTGGCGGCATCTAGCTCCACAGTGTTGAGCTTGCTGAGATCAATAGCCAGGCCGTTGTGGAGTTCCTCGAGGGTTGTGGTGAAGCTATGACGACCGCCGGTGGCAAGGAAAGGGACATTGATCTGTGTCGCAAGTCTGACCTACAGCGGGGGCATCAGTGACGTTACTTTCTAGAAAATTCCACCTATGAAGCACTTACAGCAGTCACAGCGTCATTCTCGGTCGCAGGACTGATAGCAGCGGCGTAGGTAGGCTGACCGACGGTGGTGTAACGAATTGTCGCGTTGTCAAATGCAGCCTGGTTTGTGCGCGGGAACGAGACGACCGTTCCGGACGCCCAGAGGCCTTTCTGGGAGAATGTGCTGTACACCTGTTGAGAGCTGGGAGCAGCGGCAGACAGGCCAGACATGGCTGAAACCGCCAGCCCCAACAGAGGCCACAGCCGTGAAACCTGGGCGCTTGAAGACTGCATTTTGACGCGTGGCGTGGCTTAGGGGACTCGAATACCGGGGGAACCTGAAATTCCTCGCTTGGCTGTTCTTTTCAATGATTCTGGACACCAATGCTTCGATAGCCTATCATCCAAAGTCGCCTGGAGCTTCGCTTCCTTCCATTTTATATGCGTACGGCGCCGGCCAGACCGGCATCCGTGGCGCATTCTGAAAGAGCCCCCTTGGTCCAGCTGAACGAGGAGATTGCCTGAAAGTCGAAGGATCTTGCTCAGGATTCCCCTTCAATAGTGTGTCCACCAAAGCCATGCTGAGGAGGATTCAAAACGGATGACCAGATGGATGGAGGCTAAGTAAACTTGCGGTTGAGGAACTAGGTATGTGCTAGGTCTGATGGGCAAAATCCAGTGTGACGAATGTGATAAAGGGCACGGCTAGGCCGAGTGGCGGCGCGGAAGTGAGGCACCCGTCAGCAGCCGTGGAGGAATATTTGTGGGAAGTTATGGGGAGAGGCGCGAAGAGGCGGGAAGGGGCCAGATAAAAAAAGGAGCAGAGGGATGGATAGCCTCATGACAACCTTGGAAGCAATGGGCCGGATTATGCCCGCCAATGAGCAGCGGCTGAGGGATTACGAGGACGGCAGCGCACGTACAACGAGCTTCTCCGATCAAGCCACTTGAAAAGGTGCTAGTGGCATACCTTTTCTGTCAGATTACCCCGTCGTTCATTATTCCGCCGACTTGTGTAACAGCACGGCGTTTGTTGAGCCCCGACTCCGACCCGTCTCGAGCCCGGGCTCTTTGATTGTCTGTCCCTCTCCTGCATTCTGACATCTTTGTCCTCATCACCCCACGCTGAATTCTCAAGCAGCTCTCTCCCCTGCTGCCTAAATCAACTCAGTTCACTGCCAGGCTTTTGTGTTAGCCATTTACTTCACCGTCTTTTCTCTCTCCCTAAGTCTTGGAGGTCTTTCTTGCACTGTTCTTCTCATCCTCTAGCTCTGGCGAATACTTAGCCCCGTCCAGCCTAGTCTGAGTAGCTCGAAGTCTAGCTCAGCCACCGAACCCCAGGGAACTCCTGCTTCCAGCCCAATCATGGCGCCATCCTTCGATATGACGCCGGAGAAGCACGCGGGCACCAAGATGTGGCTCCACCGCCAGCTCATGGTCACACCTCCCAAGGTGCAGGGTGTTGATCTTGCGGGAAAGACGGCCATCGTCAGCGGGTCCAACACCGGCATCGGGTTCGAGTGCGCGTCGCAGCTCCTCGAACTAGGACTGACCAGACTCATCATCGCCGTACGCGACGTGGCCAAGGGCGAAGCTGCTGCATCCCGGCTGCTGTCGGCCTCGGCGGGCAAGAAGACAGCGCCCACCATCGAGGTCTGGCAGCTCGACCTCCTGCACTACGACTCAGTCACGGCGTTCGCCCAGCGCGCGGCTGGCCTGGACCGCCTCGATATCGCTGTGCTCAACGCAGGCGTGTTCCGCGTCAACGAGACCTTCCACGAGCCCACCGGATATGAATTCGACATCCAGGTGAACTACCTGTCGACCAATCTGCTGGCCATCCTGCTGCTTCCCACGCTGCGGCGCGCGTCCGGCCGGCTCGTAATTGTGTCATCAGACCAGCCCTGCTGGACCACCTTCGCCGAAAAGGACAAGCAGCCGATCCTCCCGCAGTTCAAAGACAAGATGAAGCCAAAGTGGGACATGGAGGAACGCTACGGTACTTCCAAGCTGATGTGCCAGCTCTTCCTGACCCAGCTCGTAAAACACGTGCCCTCCTCGACGGCCACCATCGCCCTTGCTGCCCCAGGTTTCTGCTACGGCTCCGACTTTGCCCGCGACACCAAAGGGAGTCTTCTGGGTATTGCCTTTAATATCTGGGCCCGCCTCATGGGACGGTCCTGTGACCTCGGTGCCCGGGCCCTTGTCGCTGCTGCTGTCAACTTTGGTGAGGATGTTCACGGCCAATACGTGGAAGACTGCAAGATCAGGCCGTAAGTCTTGTGAAGAGCCCCCGGCGGGTCTATAGCCCATGATGCTGACTTTTGCGCGACCAGGCAAGCACCTATTATCTACAAGTCCGAGGGGGAGCGTGTGGCCGGGCAGCTCTGGAAGGAGACAATCGACGAGCTTTCTTTCGCGGGGGTCAAAGATATCATCCAGGGGCTTTCTAAGTAATACACGTGTCGCAGTGAGACAAGGGGGATTGCGCCGGCCTACAGTATTTAGTACCAGACTGAAATAAGATAGAGTCAGAACTCATCAATATTCCATTAATCCTAAATTCATCCCCGACCACATCATAACTCGTACAAATGCGGTCTTTGCGGTGCTGCGTGGGGTATACTTGCAGTTTCAATCATTTGCCACATGTAAATAAATTAGGCTGTCTCGTAAGTTGTCCTCCAGTGTGGCCGAGATCACAAGAATCACCAGCGCAGAAAAAGCCAAAGAGATAAGAGAGAAAAAGAAGGAACATGTGAAAATGCGTCACCGCGGAGGCCACCCAACGGTCAACAGACATCGGGCATAGTGAGCAATAACTTCCGTGGTGTGAGTGGGTCCTGGGCGAGCGGCTCAAAGGGTTCGCCCGATAATGGGTGTGGAAGCAGGGGCTATTAGTGTTCCCACCTTTAGGCGACCCTGGAAACGTTAGCTTCAACGTCACGACAGGAATTGTGGGCCTAATGGAAATGCATGTTGACACCCCCAGCACAGTAACTTCACGATCCCCTGTACCTCTCGCGGCTGCGGCACATGAGCCTGGGGGCGGAGCTGTGAGCCCCGGAGGCCTGAGAAGATTGAGCATGGCACGTATGCAGTCATGTGGCTGTTGCATTACCAACAGGGCTTTGGTATATTCGGAACATGCCATGCAATGAATCGCACCCAATGACTGGAGGATACCCAGGCTGTCTTACAGGCGGCCCAGCTGATACGCGCGCTTACTCCTCGTCAAAATGACAAGTCAAGTGACCCGATATGGCTCCCATGCCGGTGCTGGTGGTTGTCTCACATGTGCATCCATGGAACGCGTCCGTCACCGGGGTTCATGAACCTGGGGGCCCGCCTCGTACGAGAGTAAGCCCAAGGTTTTGGAGGGATCCGACCTCGGGGGTAGTAATATTGCACGTGTAGATGTTGCTTGGATGTCAGCAATGTATCTTGGAATGGCAGCGGTGGTGCCGATCAGCCATACCGATTCGCAATGCCAAGCAAAACGTGGCAGGATGCTTGCAGCCCAGCTGTTGCTTCACAGCTATCGTGGCCAATTGCCGCGTCCAATTCCCCATGCATCTACGATAGGCTGTCACAGATATCAAGCAGGCAGGATGCAGAAGGCCGGATCATATTCATGGGATCCGAGTCCGCCGGAGTGCGCCGACTACCCGCCCTGCTCGCGATTGTACCACGGTATGTTGAAGATCCTTGGGAGCCTCGCGCTAGAAATGCGTGCCTGCTTAGCAGCAGCATGGTGAGATTAGGTCAAGCTATTCCTGGCCATCAGCTCTGCTCGACTGCGGAACGGAGAACAGCAGTTACGACTGGCTGGTTCACGATCACAGCCTACTGGTAGATGTCACTAGCACCAATAAGATGTCAATACAAGTCTAATCCTTGTGTTGGCATATGTCTACTCTCTTCGAATATTACTAAAAAAATAAAAGAAATTTTTTTTAAAAAAAAAAACTGTTATCCACTTTACTGTATTGGTGCAAGACACTAGCTCTTCGCATTTTCCATGATTATCCATAGTACACGTGCACCGAGGCAAGATGCTTCAAAACCAAAATCACCCACGGCAAGAGATCAAGACCACCTGAGACGGTTTGACTACTAAACACCTATCAAGACACACAGTGTGGGACCATAGACCTGATTTGCCAGTAAAGAATGACGGATGGCTGCTACCATGCACCTGAGCTGCTCTCTGCAGGAACCACGATGTTAGAAGTGCATCCTAAGGTAACACAGCATATTTGCGTTGCATTTGTTGCAACCCTGTATCGCGTGCTAATGCGTTCCGATTAACTCTATCTCTGATTACAGACCAAAGAAAGTGAATCGGAGGGTCCGATATTACACGCAAAATTTAGGAGAGAATACATGCGTAGAAAAGACGCATTCCTGCGAGTCTATTTCTGACCAAGGTCGTCCTACACAAAAGCAAAGGCGGCGTATTTGCAGCAACTATGCCGTCAATGGATGACAATCGAGTTCTCTCGCTTTGTGATGCGAACCCACATCTTGTTCTGGAGGAACAGAGTGTAGTTTCTGCTTTCCCAGGGGTGTACAGGATTCAGCAGCGAGAAGTCAAACCTTCGGAGAAGCTGGAAGAACCATCTGGAATTAGACCGGCAGGCTCGAGGCAAGAGAGCCCGGGTGATTGGGAAACATACCTCGACGAATATCTTGTTGAGCTCATTGTATACGATGGACTTGCCGAGACAGGCCCACCGGCCAGAGCCAAAGATGATGTCTACCGTCTTCTCCATGTGGCGTCTACGGGCGTCGTCGGCCTCAAGCCACCGCTCCGGTCGGAAGACGTCGACATCCGGGCCGAACTCTGGTCTGCGCTGCATTCCCCACGCGCAGTGGCCCTTTGATACAGAAATTGAAATGTCAGGATAGAAGCTCCCAGATCCGAGGGCAGAAGCAAGATATAAGGCCACATACAATACTGGTGCCGCCGGGGACGAAGACATCGTTGATAGTTTCGCCGCCGGGGTTCACCTTCTTCAGAAGCATCCCCGTGAAAGGAGGCCAGATCCTCATGCCTTCCTTGATGCAGGCTTGGAGGTAGGGCAGCCTCAGGGCTTGTTCGTTGCTGATTGGCATGGATATTGTGTCATCTTCTATGGCCCGATCGATCTCGTTCTGGAGCTTCGCGTATACAGGAGGGCAAGAGATTATGTGCAGGAAAATTGAGCGCACAGAGGTTGAGGTCGTGTCGGAGCCGGCGAGGCTGTGAGGATTTAGCCAGTTGACATGATTTGCAGTGAGATGGTAACAAAGTAAAACTAGCCATAGAACAGTGGGACTTACACCTGGGTCAGGATTTCTGACTCGGCTTGACGTCTAGACATGCCGTGGGCGAGAAAAGAACCGACCATGTCGGATTTGACGACCTTATTGGGCCCAAAGCGGGAGCCAAGGAGCTCCTGGCTGAGACTGTGAATATGTCAGCAACTCGACTGGCTGTTTCGTCTCTACTCACATGAGTCATATGAGATGACCAGACTTACCCCATCAACTTGCCGAGTCCGTCCTTGTCCGTGGGGCTGGGTCCGAGTAGGCTTAAGACCCAGGGCTGGTTCATGAGCCAGCCAAGGGTCGGTGCTGCCGAGCAGCAGCTTACGAACGGAAGAGCCTGGTTCACGATCTTGATATAATTGTGCACATCCTCATCCTTCTCCAGGTACCCAAACGGCTCACCGAATGCCATGCTCGTGACAACATCGAGTGAAAAGTATTGCGCAACCAAGCCAAAATCCATTGGTTTGGTCTCTCCTGCCTTGGAGATGTATTTCCTCTCGATGAGGTCAACGAAGAGCTGGATAGCCTCGTTGATCTTCCCATCAAGGTCTTTGTTTTCTCTTAACGAAAACTTTGGTAAAGGTCAGCAAGTTCAAAGAAAAGGGGAGGCGGAATAAGAAAGACACGAGATAGGGCCTCAGGGGGATACCCACAGCAGAGGCCATGCAGGCGCGCAGGGCGTCGTGCTTCTCCGGGTCCAGTTCGGAGAATACGTTGTCAACATAGGGATTGACCTTGAGGCTTGCATACCACGGTGCCTTGTGATGCTTGAGCCTCGCGGCGGACATGTACCGCCCAATCTCGGGGTCACTGGTTACCAGCTCGTTGGGGCCGACCCTGACCAAGGCACTGTCTCCTTGAGACTCTTGTGTCAGCACGTGTTGGATTCTCGATGATGCACCCAACGCAGGCAGACAGCTTACCGTATTTGGCGCAGACCTTGGCCAGCTCGAGGTGCATCTTCCCCGTGCTGGCGGAGGAGAGGAGCCAGAGTTCGGAAAAGGATCCCAACCATGGGCCCTTGAACATGCGCAGTCGATACCATGTCTTGATCGCAACAGCAGCGTAGGCTATGAAAAGTAGAAAAAAGACTGAGCAGATCACTGACGGTGTAGCCCAATGACGAGCTTCCGCCAGGAGCTGCAAGGGTGAAATGATTGCCATGGTTGTATCTTCGACTCTTGTTTGAATTCTCAGTTATGGAGAGACGAGGACAAGCTTGGGAGCCGCGAGGAGCGGCAGAAATGTGCTTGCACTTGTTCGCTCGCTCTTTCAGATGGAGGAGCCAATGACCCAATGTGAGAGTCGTCAAATCTATGACTTGTGTGATATCTCATGCGGATTTGGACCCCCGGCCAAGTCCTCACCTTGGTCGTACGACGAAGTGATCCTTTTCTTATTCATGCAACAAATGCAGTCATTCTGGGCCGTACGAGATGGCCCGTAGAGCTTACCAGTTCTCGGCTGACATCTCATGCAAGCTGCCACCACACACCATCTTCTACCTCAGGTAGGACTCAGATCCCAGTACTTTTCGGGAGCCAAGAGTAGTGTATATGAACACGCCCGGGGGTATTCACCCGTTAGCTGCAAAAGTACCCCATCTTTCTTCATCTAGTCTCATGCAGGATGACCGCCTAGTATCCACATCCGGGCCCGTTCCACAAGCGTGAGGGCAATGAGCCGCAAGCGTATGTTGTGCATGTATTAGTAGCCGGCCTAATTAAGTGCCGTCATCGGGAGGTCGGCGCTTATGTGCCGACTTCAGGACATGCAGAGACATCATGTCGGGACGTCCAGCCCCCGCGGTCCGTGGTTGATCCGACGGGCTTTT
The DNA here is from genome assembly GCA_002270565.1 of Stenocarpella maydis. Classification (NCBI taxonomy): domain Eukaryota; kingdom Fungi; phylum Ascomycota; class Sordariomycetes; order Diaporthales; family Diaporthaceae; genus Stenocarpella; species Stenocarpella maydis. Next base: position 276,409 of record NQMI01000002.1, read on the forward strand.
GGCAGCCTCCCCCGCTGAGTGACCGGTGACTGACCGGTGTCTTTGTTGTTGTCCTGTCGCATCCTGAAGGATTCCCAACTCCGGTGCTCCCTAGGTGCTCCCTAGGCATGCTTTCCCTACATAGGGAGCTGCAGCCTTTCCAATCTTGTCCGATAGCCTCGATGGACCAGCCTTGAGTCTAGGTCCACCTTGCGCCCTTGACACTTGTTCGCCAGCATTTGAGAATTGCTTCATTTTCTCCGAATCCAGTCCTTCTTTCCTGCCTGTTCAGAGGGAACACTCTGCTCTGTCTGAAAGAAAATGGAGTCCGAGGGCTACGACACCACCGGCAGCCGAGCCCCAGTCCTGGGGGAGAAGGCCAGTGGAGTTCGCGACCAGTCTGATACTGAGCTTTCCAGCAGTCCCCCGCTGCAGGAGGCTCCACCCCGCAACCTCTCCAAGTTCCGATGGGTTGTCTGTGTGGCCTCGATCCTGTCGTCTCTCTTCCTTTTTGCGCTGGACAACACCATTGTTGCGCTGATCCAGCCCATTATCGTCCAGGAATTCGAAGAGATCGACAAGCTTGCCTGGCTGTCCGTGTCCTTTGCCCTTGGCACCGTGGCCGTGAACCTTCTCTGGTAATCAAGCCTGTCCCTGTAGCGGCACGTCAGGGCTGCATCATAGCTGACATGAGGCTCTCAGGGGTAAACTCTACGGGCAATTCAATGGCAAGAGGCTCTTCATTACCGCCATCATCTTGTTTGAGGTTGGCTCTGCCGTGTGTGGTGCAGCGCCCACCACCAATGCTTTCATCGTCGGTCGTGTTATTTGTGGAGCTGGCGGTGCTGGCATCTACATGGGCGCCCTCAACCTGCTCTCCGTGAGCACCACCATCACGGAACGACCTCTGTACCTCGCATTCACTGGTTTCACCTGGGGCTCCGGCACCGTGTAAGTCAAGAACCCCCGCCTCTCTAGCATCAACTGCAACCAAGGCTGACACAGCATTTTGCCTGTAGACTCGGCCCAATTATCGGGGGTGCCTTCGCCGACAGTGCGGCTACATGGCGCTGGGGCTTCTACATCAACCTGTGCATCGGCGCGCTGGCGGCTCCGGGATTCATTTTCTGTCTGCCCTCCCCAGACCCGCGTCCAGGTGTGCCCCGCATGGTGCGTATCCGCCAGCTCGACTGGGTCGGCGTGATCCTCATGGCCGGCGCGACGACGTCGGGGACCATGGCCATCAGCTTCGGCGGCGCCCTTTTCCCCTGGAGGAGCGGCCAGGTCATCGGGTGTTTTGTCTGCTCAGGCGTGCTCTGGGCTCTCTTTTCGTTCCAGCAGGCTTATTGCATCTTCACAACGGCCGAGCTTCGGCTCTTCCCCGTGGAGTTCGTCAAGAGCTGGGAACTTGACATACTCTACGCACAGACGGCTTCTTCCATAAGCTGCGCCTTCATCCCAATCTATTTCATCCCGGTAAGGATCTGGGGCCTCCGCGGCGGACCACAGCTCGTCGTCCCGGCTAACTTTGCTGTCTAGATCTTCTTCCAGTTTGTGCGCAACGAGTCGGCACTCCAATCTGGTGTTCAGCTGCTGCCATTCGTCTTTTTGATGGTCTTTGCCACCATCTGCAACGGCGCCATAATGCCTAAAACCGGATACTACATGCCGTGGTACCTAGTAGGCTCTGCTCTGGTGATCATTGGTGGCTCGCTGCTGTACACTGTCGAAATAGACACCACGGCGCAGAGGATCTATGGCTATTCCATCCTTCTCGGCGTCGGGGCCGGCTTGTTCTCGCAGGCGTCCTTCTCTGTGGCCCAGGCCAAGGTCCGCCCGGACCAGATTGCCGAGTGCACGGCCTTCATCGGCTTTGGGCAGACCAGCGGCATCACCCTGGCCTTGTCGATGGCCATATCCATCTTCATGAACAGGGCAACCAACAGAATCCAAGACATTGTGCCTGGCACGTCGACAAGGGCCGTTCAGGCTGCGATCGAGGGCACCGGAAGCGCCTTTTTCGAGGCACTTTCCCCTGCCACTCAGGAGCTGGTGCAACGAGCGGTCGTGTCCAGCATCAATGACGCTTATGTCTTGTGTATTGCTGGCGGCGCTCTCTCTCTCGTCCTCTCCCTCTTCATGAAGCGGGAGAAGTTGTTCTTGGAAGCTGTGGCCGTCGGCGGCTAAAGCACATTCGACCGGAATAAGAACGTCTTCATAATCTGCATTCAACGTCAAACCTGTATCTTCTGGGGATACGGCTGTTTGGCATCTATAGATGAGCACAAAAGCTTGAGGACACTTCTCAGGCTGCCTTTTGCATTCTACTTTCTTCATTGTAGAGGTAGAAAACACACTGGGTACGGATATAACTCGCAGCGCAGGCTGCGTGTTAGCAAGATGAAAATTGACATTGACCTGTTCTCAGCTTTTGCCTGCGCATGTATGCGTTTAGTTGTATTGATAGAGAATAACTTCAAGATGTACGAGGTGTACTGGGATTGTGTTTTGATAGAGCTTGGAACGGAAAGACTGCATACATAGGTACCTAAATTCTCTTTGCTGTGTTGACTTTGACGACTTGGACCTATTCTCATCAATACGTCACTTCGCTTGAGGCTGGTATCAAATGGTTTGCTTATCAAGCCTCCGAGGGTGAACTGTTGGCGTTTCCTGGTGTTTGCGTGTTGGAATTTGCGTTCTGGCTTGGTGAAGAGCTCTAGAGGGTGTTCTCAGTGCAACCTGGGACCATTCCACTGGCGAAGAAGCAAGCGCTTAGGTCCATGCAGTCATGCTGCATGCCTCTATAGAAAATGCAGGTGGATTGTAAGCACTAGCAGTTTGTGATTCCTTCTTCCTATCGGGAATGGAACAAAAATACGGTGTACCCGAGTATATATATTCGCTTCGGGTCCCCCAGAAATATGAACCACATCTACCTCCCAACATTTCTTGATCATATCCCATAAAGCAATTTTCTCTCTAAAACAAAGCCCCGCCGGGCCTCATCCAGGTTCAGAGATCTCATAAATTCTTTCGTATCTCGACCCCTTGTCTAAGGACACTTCGCCCAGCCCAACATGGCCACATCTCAGAGCCAGACACCAAACAAGCTCCACAAAGCCAACGTTCTTGTCATCGGCGGCACTAGCGGCATTGGCTTTGCCGTCGCCAAGGGTTGTCTATCCGCGGGCGCACGCGTTGCTGTGTCATCCTCGCAACCACAGCGAGTCGAGGACGCCGTTGGCCGCCTCCGCTCGTTCGCCAGTGACAGCGAGTCCATCACCGGCGCCGCGTGCAGCCTCGGCGACACGAGCACGCTCGAGGCCAGCCTGAAGAACCTCCTGGGCTCACTCCCAGAGGCTTTCCTCCCGCTGGACCACGTCGTGTTCACCGCGGGCACCGTCTCGCCGCCGATGGGCCCGTCGTCCTTCTCGGCCGACGCCATCGTGAGCGCCGGCACCGTCCGCTTCGTGGCGCCGCTGCTCTTGGCCAAGACCCTGGCCGAGTCGCCGCACTTGCTGCGCCCTTCTCCTGCCAGCTCCATCACCTTCACCAGCGGTGCGTCCGCCGAGCGCCCAGGGCCCGGGTGGACCATCACCGCCGCCTACTGCGCCGGGATAGGCGGCGCCGTCCGTGGCCTGGCACGAGACATGAAGCCGGTGCGCGTCAATGCCGTCAGCCCCGGCAGCGTTATGACTGAGATGTGGGACATCCTTCCCGAGGATCACCGGCGTGCGATGTGGCAGGAGCTTGCCAAGGGCCACACCACCGGTGAGATGGGGACGCCTGAGAATGTTGCTGAGGCTTACTTGTACCTTATGAAGGACTCTTTCGCGAGTGGCTCTATTGTCCATTCTAACGGCGGCGCCCTAGTTCTGTAGAAGCGTATTACAGAACAGTTTTGACCACGGGCGTTACCAGACTCGATAGGATTTAGTTCCATATAAAATATGTGTTAATTTGCCCATCATCCGTTCAAGCCCATTTTATGCTTGTGAAAACTCTGTTATAGACCTTTTTTTTTAGTTCTTGTCCCTAGACCTATCACCCAGGCTTTCGTTACCAATATAAAGCAAGTATAGAGCCAGAGAGAGACATTGATCTTACAGATGTTTCTTCCAAGGGTACAAACACCGTATAAGAGCTAAAAGAAGCTAAGCTTTAAAAATCTCTAATGCTCATTACCGACTCCTCATAAACAGAGTAAAAGGTTATTTCACATATACTAAGTCCCTGGACTTTGCCACCACACTAGACATTTCCTCAAACCAAGTGGACCTACAGTTTCTTAAAATATAAGTGGTCGCTCTAAATTAAGTGATATACGGCGGCTATTTACTTCCGAAATATTTGTTTACTTCAGTACTTTCTTCAAATTCCTACCAGACACCTCTTGGACCTAAGTGCAGCAGATAATGTATTTCCCGCATCACATTCAGGTTGCTACCCTTTCCTCCCCGCATGAATTAGTGCGGAAACTGCCATCGTGTACCTAGGTATATTCCGAGCACGCCAGGCTGTCCACGGGTTCAACACGGGCCCTGAAAGTATACAGCCAAGACGATCTAGGATGATAGACGGTCCGCCCCAAGGATTATGAGCAAAAACCGTATGCAGATCACACGTGTGAATCCTTGCAGCCATTCTGAGGGAAATCAGACATCGGTCCAGAACCTTTTGTAGATTGTTCTTTACTAATAAACTCGGTCTGAGCGTTACTGGACATTCATAACGAGGCCACGAGATCCATCAAACAACCCACACGAACAGGTCCAGTACAGAAATGTCGCCCTGCTATGTCCTAACACACTCAATGGAATGAGGCTCCCTCGCGACCCTCCTCGCCTTCAGGCTGCATCACATATCCCGTAGTTGGCCTGGCAATTCGCAATAGGTGAGCAGTACGTGTCAGAGGACCCGCAGTAGCCCCACTGCGAACAACACTGCCCGTACGCCCAACCAATACACGACTTGTTGTTTCCACATGTTCCGTCAGTAGTTGTGCTCTGGCCTGGCGGGAGAGATGTCGTTGGGCTCGCGCTGGCACTGCTGCTCGTAGAGCTGGTGCTGGTCGTCACGGAGGTTGTGGTCGTCGTGGCCGTCGACGACGACGAGCTGCTCGTTGAGCTGGATGTCGTGGATGGCACGCCGGGAGTAGTTGTCGACGAGGATCCTTCACATAGTCCGAACGCTGGCTGGCACCCCGAAACATTGGAACAGTACGTTTCGGAGGAGCCGCAGTAACCCCACTGGGAACAGCACTGCCCATACGCCCATCCCAGACAGGACTTTTTGTTGCCACATGTGCCGTCGGGGGTGGTGCTCTGTCCGGGTGGGAGGCCAACCGTCGGACTTGCGGTGGCGGTGCTGCTGCTGCTGCTGCTACTTGTGGTAGAGGAACTGGTTGTAACAGTTGTCGACGTGGACGAGCTACTCTGAGTCGTCGATGTTGACGATGACGTCGCAGAAGTCGTGGTAGTAATCGAGCCCTCACAGACACCGTAGGCCGGCTGGCACCCCGAGATGTTGGAGCAGTATAGATCCGAGGAGCCGCAGTATCCCCACTGTGAACAGCACAGGTTATTTGTGCATCGCGCGCCGTTGGCGGCTGCGCCGCACTGTGGGGTGGAGCCCTGACGGCGCACGAGGTTAAGGCTTAATGAGTTGCCGCCATCTAGGACGCCATTGTAGGCCCGGCCTAGCCGTGGCATCGGATCGGCGACGTCGATGACAGAGGCAGCCCCGTGCCCGATCAGCAGCAGTCCTGCCAACGTGGTTGCGAGAGTCGGCCAATGCATATTGATTTGGGCGGCGGACTATGGAATGGAGGTGCTGTCGTGCAAAAATAGAGCTTGGAGCATTCATCATCGTCAACGGAAGTCCCTGCAATTTTTATATTGACGACAGTACGCCCTAGCCAATCCCTTTTGCAACTCGGAATTTGGCTCGGTTGTTCGGGGTGAATGGGTAGATGCCACATAGACTGATGGCTTCTCGGTGCCCAGAACACTAAATCATCCGGGGAAGTGTACAGGTGGCCTCTAAGGCTGGAGTCCGGATGCTAATTTTGAATACCTATTGCCCGGGTGAAGTTGGGGTAAGAAGACTTGGTTTAGACTTGGCCGTGCTCGAAATGATCCGCAAGTACCAAATCGAGAATGCTGTGTGCTCAATAGTGCATGCATATATATTGCAGGATAAATTGGGCTATTTAAATTGGGGTAGCTGAGGCTTACACGTGTCTCGTAATCATAATGATAACGAAATATCACCAGCATGCCAAGCATATAAAATCCAAAATTACCTCAAGTGTGACCAAGCACATGTGTAGCGTGTGGTGATCTTGAGCGTTCCTAAAAAGCCACAGAGGTGCTGCTCGGAGTGTGCCAAGACAAGTTATCAATCTCGGGCGCGGCGGCCGCCAATTTTGATTACTCGGCCGTATGGCGATAATGCCCAACACTATTTTCCAAAGCTACTGCTTGTCCGGTGAGGCAGTCGAAGGTGAATTGTCAGGTGGGTCAAATGCCCAGTTCAAGTGAGCACTGATACTAAGACTACGACTGGTTGACTTCTGCGTTCCTGCTTAACAGACGAGCATAGTCCCACTCCATCAATCTGGGTGTCCGTGATTCATGACCTTACAAAACCGTTACGAGTTGGTCCGTAAGTCCGAACGGATAAGGGGTGGACACTCGAACTGGAGTTGTTATGGGTATTGACAAGCAAGCTGTCTTGTTCTTAGCCACAGAGCGGGCCCGTTTCAAGACGCCAGAGTGCAGTTAAGCTACAAGAGGGCCAACGATCCAACCTCGTCCACACAAACACTTCCAGGTCTTACCGCAAACCGGCTGATATCAAGGTAGCCAGCAATTTCTTCACGGGAATTGGCGTGGGTCTTGCTCCCAGTCCTCCAGGAACCTATTTATACTCAATACTGACTGCAATGGCCAGGCGGCCTCGCTGTCAGTTGGCATACAGCTGTGATTCCTGGACTGAAAATCCGGGTTGCTGGCTTACATTCACTTCTCCAGATGGCTTCGTGACGGAGTATCTTACTGTGACTGTCAGTTGCCCAGAACATGCCCGGGTACTTGAAACAGATTTCCTTGTCCTGGGAACAACAGCCTCTCCTGTCTTCCCACCTTCAAACTGCAACAACGCCAAGTAAAAAAATCCCATAAATTATCCAGAATCGTAAATTAAGATAGAAAAACTAAAAACACACGAAAGAGAGGCACGACTATGGCTTACTTCGTAAGTTCTCCGGGAGGACAGCATTGTTATTTATAAGTAGCTGACTATGTCTCAATAAAAGGGAGCAATTTTGAACTTCGATCCTTACCCTCAACTACAAGGAAACTTACTCGATCATTTACGGGACGATGATTTGAGGAGGGTCCAAGCTAACCCAAGCCTCCGTTGCATCAAAGACCATTGCCTCACGCAGGAAACGGTCGCTAATGCGGTAATGACCGAAATTCGTGATGGTATTAACAACTCTGAGGTGATATTACATTCGGCTAAAGAGGCATTCACTCAGGCAATAAATGCATTGAAGCAGTTACAGGACGGGGTACTCAAAATCTCACAACAAGAGGCTGGCACCCAGCCAAAGAACGATGCACTGCCGCCACAACAGTCTGAATCCACCACTCAGCACAATGAGGCAGGGTCTACCCTAAAACAGGCACAATATGAGGTTTTCAGGACACAGGAAGCGCTTCAGGCGTGTAATGACGAGTTGTACGCTAGAAAGGATATTGGACGGCTGGTCATTGACTTTGTTAGGGTATACCGATCAAAGCGTAGTGCAGTTATGTTGAGACATATTGAACATGAACTACATGTAGGAGATCAAAAGAAGCAGGTATATGAGGATTCCTCGGATGAACCGTAACAGAACATGGACGAGTACCCTTCTCCTACCTCAAGCTGTGAGTGGACCTACCTATGTACAAGCTCAACATGTAAGGCATAGTAGAACTATATAAATAGCACCCGAAATCGACAGAATTTATACAGGCAACCTCATATCGCCTTGTTTATCTCCAGTGACCATGTTTTCAATCAATTTTATGCAATTCGTAACCGCAGAAAGCCAGCCTCACAAGTTTCTTTCAATTGGAACATTTACCACGGAATATAGTGCTAGCCAGGCTAACCCAACGATATTTGCAGCCGAGGGAGGTAGAACTGGGTAAATTGACACAATGAAAAAGTCGTAGCGCACATAGAAATGATTGCCCCCGCCGAAAATCGCCCTACTGATCATCACCAGCGGCGGAGGTATGCTCACTTGAACTCCCTGTGCAACAGGACTACAGATGACCGTGTGACTGGCTAGACAGTGGATGAATGGAGGTCTTTTGTCAGGCCATCTGTATGAATGCGTAGAATATGGTGATTCGCGGCCTAAAGTTGACTGAATTTAGGTGGGTTTTGCTGAGACTGGCGGGTCTAGAATACCTACCTAGTAGGGTACTTAAGGTATTCCACACCAGATATTAACTCGGCGATGCTAGCAGCCAATGCAGCCACCCAATAGATACAGAGAACTAAAGAGTATTACACATTATGGCCAAGTCGGTATGTCATTGCAAGGGCCATAATGTCTTCATAAGTATAGGAACTGACTTGTCGTCGATAGGGCGCGCCTGGAATTAGCTCTGAGGGTTTGAGTCTACTGCAAAACAGGATTCTCAACGTCATTGCGCGGGGTGATGATGAAAAGATAGAACTGGACGAAGAGCTCTGTGGCAGCAAATGCAAAGCTCTCGCATATGAGGAGGGAGCTGAACAGCTAATCGCCACATCGCCAAGGCTCTCATCGAGGCCGAACTGAGGTTTCGGCTGGCTGAGAGGATGAAGGGAAAGACGTATAGAGCAGTCAGGGATGCAGAGCAAGACGAGGGAAAGATAAGAGCAGATTTTTCAGAGTGGCAGCAACGGTACCAAACACCCAATGGAGAGGTCGAGCAGGCAAAGTCAGCGACCGCACACAACCAGGCACAAGTTGAGTACAATTGGGCATGCAGGGAGGCTGATAACATGGCTAATAAGCGTCTCGGAGAGCTTGCGGTAAGGGCAATCCTCAAAGAACAATCCAACCAAACTCTGGACGCTTCACATAAGATATTAGCTACTCTCGATGCTGAGTACAAGATGGCGCTTGATGGCATTCCTGCAGATTAGGGCGAATACAGAGCTCAAGTTGTTAACCAAGAACCGGCTTCCCAAAATTCCTGAGTGGATACTTAAGTAAGTATCAGTCCTTCACAAACACTATCCCAGGACTGGCATTATTATTTCGGCATTTTCCCTGGTTCGAGTTTAGCTGTCTCGGGCGCGCTGCGTGCTGCGGCAGGGTGTGGCCGTTGGTCACCCACACAATCACCGGGATACAGTATGCATAGGATCTCTCCAGGGCTGCGCTCTGTTGATTCCACCATATTTCTTTGTTATTTGTAGTGCATAAGGAATGAAGAATCTGTGACCGTAGACGTGCTCTAGCAGGCGGTTTACGACCTCTTCTGGTGCTAATAGGGCTTTCATGAACACGCATTCCAATATCGCAGTATGAGAGGCAGTTAAGGTATATTAATGCATTCTTATTGCTATACAAGACAATGCAGACCGACTTACGAATGTTTTCATGGGATGTGCGGTCTCGGGCACCAACACGACTTACTTCAGCGACATTAACCAGCACCTGATTGTCCATCACGTCATGGTTCCATTCGACGCCCACGACGTCGGCCGGCGACTCTAAAACTTTTGCTTCGTCATACCAAGCAGATAGTGATAGTCCGGGTAAGAGAAGGAGATTCCTACTGGTCACTAACCGGCAATGAGGAGTTGCTTGAGGGCATCATACCAACGAACCCTAACAGATTCGGATGGCACAGTAAGTCAGAAACAACATTGTACTTCGTGCTCGGCCTGGGGTTCAGTCATATAGGTTTCATCGGTAACCCACTTCGAGTGTCCATATGCCATCCACAACACCCGCATGGTCAATATGGGATGGATAGCCAATCAGGTGTACTTGGCCGCACCGACAACAGGCGGAGATGCGTTATTATAACCAGTTCCTTCAAGACAATGTAGGCCAGGACGCAATCATGCAGACCGAGGAGCAATTCAGGACCGACCTCCCTGTCCTTTGCGATGACTCTGTTGCAAGGTGGTATGGCAGCGCACGACCATCGCCAAGCTTCCCGTATACCTCCCCCAGGACAGGGCCTGGAGGATAGAATAAGGACTCTCACCATTCAGGGGATCCTAGAGGTCCTTCCGGGTGACATACCATTACCTGCAGAGCCTCGGCCGGTTACTTTAGACACTAGACTATCACTTACCACCACTGGGTATGCCATTGCAACCTTATTGATGGAAACCTTAGAAATCCCTCACAGATGCCACAATTTTGACTAGCTACTGTATCTGAAAGATACGAGCGCTGCGACAATCCGAAGAATCAACGCTGTTATCAATATTACCCTGACTGTAGTAGCTGTTACCGAGACACACTTTTGCTCCATGGCTTTAAATGAAATCCGGGTTGCGCAGAAGGGCTCAGGTGTCGAAGTCCAATGATCCAATATAAAGATTCTTGGGATAGGAGCCCAGGGAGCCTGGCGTGGACCCACCTGGCTGGCGTTGCAGGTGCTGCGAGACAGACCAGGTTGAAGAGCTATCCCTTACGAAGAGGAGCCCCAACTTGGGCATCTTCCCTGAACAATTGGGAACTTTATTTTAACAGCATGAACAAGGCCTCCGAGTGGGATACTACTCTCAGCACCGCCGGACCAGACCATCTACGTGATGGATCCTGATTCTTCGACCTCCTTTCAAGCCACTTTCTTCCCACACGGACGCAGTCACCGCCAACAAACTGTTTCCTAGGCCAAGCAGGCCCCATGGACCGAGATCCAGAAGCCAGAGCCCTTCGTTCCGACCCATCCAGCCTATTGTTCATCTGCACTCACGTGAGATACGAGAAATACGACACGACCGGTGATGGTGGGAAAACGGCAGATGGGCAATTTCAATACAACAACTTGCAGGCACCAGGTCTTAATACGAGAACAGCATGTGTGGTTGCGGAGCTCATTCCTTTATCATTTGTATCTAGGCTGTGGACATGTGGTGTGTCGGAATAAGTCCTCCCTTGGCCTCTGCCACCCTCCGAATCATCCATAGCTCCAGCAACCGCCATCACCGACGGTATATACCTAGGTGTGGTCGAGTCTCCCATTACCAAGAAAGGGAAACAAAAGACATGCATCGGCAGTCTTACCCGACTCTTCACTGTTCTTGATGCTGGTCACGCAAACGTCGATCATTCTTCCAGTAGGCGATCATGAGCTGCACCTGATCGTATTGGGTGTTCCATTTGGTGAGCTTCTTCGCGAGGTTCTGGCGCGCCTTGGTGGCCCAGTACTCGGCCTCCTCGATCTGGCTGCGCGTCATACCATTCTCTTGCATCTCCCTGACAACGTTGGTGCTCAGGTCGAAGGTCTCCTTGGCTTCGGAGATCTCGGCCAGGCCCTTGACGTTGATATCAGAGAGGAGTACCTCAAGATTAGCAATCGTCTCTGAGGTTGCCTGCTGGCGGGCGATGGCTCTATCGGTATGACAGTCCGCATCCTCGACTCGACTTCGCTCGACGTAGTTGATCCAGTGGCGGACGCTCCGGGCCATGTTGTCTTCGAGGGAGACGTACTCGTTTGCAGGTGAGCGCTTTTGATAATCAGCTACTTTGTATGGGGTGGCCTGCCTCTTGAATCACTTACTGATTGGTGCATTGGCTTGTTGATTTTCTTTTCGTCGTCTCCCCTTGCTGTTTGACAGCGAGAAGCAATGTTGCCCATGGTGTTGTGGGTGATGATGGAGGAAAGAAGAAAGGATGCTATTCCAGCAGAGGGGACCGTTTTTAAACAGTCGAGGGTCCTGGAGATTAAACGCTAGACTTTTCCAAGGTTGATGACAACACTCGGTAACCGCACCTTTTCACTTTGACCGGTCACTCGCACCGGGGGAAGTTGATGGTGAATACCTGGACGTCACCCGCGATGCAACCAAAAGTATTCACCCAATCCGCCAGGCCGATGTACAAACCAAGGCTAGCTCGCACGCTGGATCTTACCCAGGTAGGTGCACCGGCAAGATTCCATTTAAACACGCCCATAATCGGGCACATAACTTGGATCCTGCAAGTACGTTGTGAAGTGTATGTCCGGATATCTAGGCTACCTAGTTCGGTGCTCAAAAGAAATGCAACATATAGTCTGCAGCTTTAGGTGCGAATTTCGATCCCAAAGTATTTGTGCATATACTCTGTTTGCCATCAACCTTGAAACCTGGACAGTGGACATGTTGCTCGTGGTCCCCAGACTCGCTGATAATTTACCCCCGCTTCCCTCTCGGGTGGAAAACAAGATACGGCCCGCTGTGCGATGCTGTAAAGACGTCATATAGTTGATATTCATCTTGCCTCTCCCTCCCGAGACCCCTCCCAGGGGCGCCCACCACCCCCTACACGGCCCAGCTCGCCCGGGGCAGCCTCCAAATCAAAGTACCACAGAGTCTTGGCGACGATCAGGCTCGTCTCGAGGTACGCCATGGCCTTGCAGGCACACGACCTCGAGCCGACCAAGAAAGGCACGAAGGCGGATCACATGTCCCTCGTGGCCTGTGTCGACTCCAGCCAGCGCTCGGGCTGGAAGGAGAAGGGCAAGGGGAAGTAGGCCTCGTTGTGGTGCAGTGCATATGCGCTCACGCCGAGCTGCGTCCCCGGCGGGATGACATGTCCGTCGATTATCAGGGGCTGACCTTTCTGGGGGTCCTCTGCGGCCTGCTGGCGCCAGGCAATGCCGGGGACTGGGGGTGACATGCGCCTGTTTGTACACGGTAAGTGACTGTGTCCCAAGCATTGCTTGAATTGACTTACATGGCCTCATCGATACACGCACGCAGGTAGTGGTAACCGGACAGCTTCGGCCCACTGCCAATATCTTCCGCGCTGGAGAATGCAGTCCGTAACTCGCCCACGAGCTTCGTGTAGGCCCCAGCATTGGCCTCCCGGCTGATGTAGAAAAACAGCGCGCCAAGCTCGGCAGCAGTCGTGTCGCCGCCCGCTGAAACGATGAACAGCCCCTCGGAGATCATCAGCTGGCGCAGGGCGGTGTCGTCCATGGCGGCGCCCTGGGGACCCTCGGTGACGAAGGAGACGAGGTCGTGGCGGGCGTTCTTGCCCATGCTCATGCGGCCCGTGGTCACCTTTTTCAGCAGGCTCCAGAGCCTCTCCCGGCTGCGGCCACTGACGCTCGCGAGGAGCGTCTCGAGGCCGAGGTCGTGCGGAAGCGGGAAGTTGAAGAAGATGTTGCTCTTGTAGCTGCCGGCGAAGAGGCCGTCAAGAATGAAGCGGTCTTCCGGGTCGCGCTGGGTGTTGAACTCGTAGCCGAAGGCCAGGATGCCGATGGTATCGAGGCCGACCCACCTGCAGCGCGGGGTGATGTCGATTGGCCCCTCGCCTGAGCGGATCTGCTCGATAAAGATGTCGACCTGTTGTTGCAGGGTGGACTCGAAGCGGCGCATCGCCCGGTCTGTCAGGGCCTGGCCGATGACCTTTCGCTTTATGCGGTGAAGCTGCTTGTCGAGGCAGCTGAAGATACTTGGGGAGGTCTTGGCCATCCTTAGAGTGGTATATTGTAGATGTCTGCGCCAGTCAGCTGAGCACTGGCCTGAGGCTGGGCTCTTGTCCCTCGACGTACCTTGGAAGCCTGTGACATATTGAAGACGAGTCTTTTCGGACCCTGGCGATATACAGGCCCTGGGAGATGTTAGTTGGAGGACCATACGATGCCACAAAATAGGTTCACTCTCTCGCACCATATGTCTCATGATCTCTCATGACAGCCAGGTGGAATCTCATCCAGATTGCATACCAACCACCGTAGCCATCGGTGATCTTGGCCAGCCATGGCCCAGGATACTTCCTCAATGGGTGCAGGAAACTCCGGTAGGCCGAAAGGAGGATGAACTATCTCAAATGTAAGCTGATCTTTCCTCGACAGGGTAGAACATAAATAGACAGACACATGGCACTAGCAGCAAGACCAAACACTTGGCCCACAAGAAGGGGTTTTCCCACTGGATGGCAGACATGTTGGATTCGTGTCTGTGTGATTGTGGGAGGTTGGAGGAAATGAGTGGAAAGCTGACCACAGAGGATACATGGTATACCTATTTATCGGAACAACTACCGACTTCAGGAATGCTTCCTACTATTCTGATTTGCAAGCGAGAGTGCCAAAAACGCGCTAGTGACGCGCACATGTTGACACACACCCATTCCCCATACAAATCAGCATCCCTTTGGCATTCAACTATTGACGCCCATTGCTCAACCCATCACGCCTTGGCATGCTGTAAGGCTATTAACCCCATATAAATCAACTCTTACGATTTAATATATAGTGTTTTTGCAACTATATAATGCCGCCTTACCTTACTAGAGCTTATAACAATTAAGGGGCTTCTAGATATCGATCTGGCTAATGATATGATTATTGTAAAGATTATGAAGTGTTCTGAGCGCTAGATATATAAGCTAAGGAGGAAGAATTAAATATCCGGTAATATATTTACGCTGGATATATTATCATTATCCCATAAGAGCATATAGCTGAGTGACTTCCATTATAACATTTATGATTTAAGTCCTGGGCGTTTATGCATTTTAATATGTCTTCTTGTTGCCTAGGCCCTCCTTAACTACCTTTCTAAGAAGAATAACCTCTATTAAGATGAGATGTAATGGTGGTTACTTGAAACCTTTGATCTATTTATCTTTATAAGTACTATTAGATGGGCACTTAAGGGAGTTAAGTAGATAAAGAAATTATACTCCTTTATTACTATGGAACGCAATTATGAGATTTAAGCTGCCTGTATTATTAATATATAAGAATATCAGGCTGATTAACTTATCTTTATTAATGAGTTTGGTATTGATAAGAGAAATGGGCTATAATATACTATATAGGTGCTAAAGGGAATTCAGCTAAAGAAACTAATACCTAAAGGGGGCATAAATTATGACACTCAATTTTAAATACTTCCAGCCCTTATGATTAAGGGTATTCTGGGTTTATTAATATATTAGGGCTATATTAATAGGGAAGGCTTTATTACCTTTATAGAGGTTAAGGTTATTCTTAAAATAATACTATTCCTAGGGCTGAACTTAGTGCTAGTAATGAATAATGTAAGCTTCCACTATTATAATAACCTTTAGTAGGTATATAATAAGGCGGAGGTTTAGCTTGTATACCTCCCTTTATATTCTCTAGATCTTAACCCTATTAAGGCATTCTTTAATGATTTAAAGAAGTATATTTATTGTTACTATTAGTATAGAGAAGATTAATAGCATATAAATGATGACTAGAGGCAATTCCTTGTTGATTGTATATATAGTGTTGGTGCTTAGAAGGAAGTTATTATAGGTTACTTTAGAAAAGCAATGATTCTAGAGCTGGAGTAAGGGTTTATTAATTAAATAGCTAGCTAGATATATAATTTAAAGCCCCTAATATGTGTATATTGCTTATATAAGATGATTTTAATAGTATATAGTGTGTAGCGTAAAAGCAATTTAAGTACTCTTAAAGTTATACCTATGTGCTTAGATATGATAGGCATTGTAACCCCCAACTAACAATACAGCCTTAATGCCCAGAGACTATAGGTATATCTATAAGTAGTATATAGCAAAAGAGCCTTTCTTTAGATAAATCAAATAATACTATCATTAGGCCTATAGGTATAGTAGAAGGTGGTTGCCCTGAAGTTGATTAGTTGGGGGTTATAATTTTGCTCACTTATTACTATATCATTATACACCTCTTATATAGAAATCAGCATATTGCAATATTTAGTGCTTATTGCTATATATACTCCTACTTCCAGCAATCCTTAATAAACCATATAACCTACTACTTAGTATATATGCCTTTATAGTATTAATATTTGATTATGACTTACTAGTAAGGATTCCTATTACTGTTAAAGAAGTAATGCCTTATATAGTTCTTGCTTAGTAAGGGCGAGGGTTTAGATATAATGCATACTGTTCTTTTTGTCTATTTTTTTTGCTAGCTAAACTATTTGGCCTTCTAGTTGCTTTTAATGAAGGTATAAGTAGTAGTTATACAAGCAGGCATATATACTTGCTATTTATTCGCCTAACTTAATAATGCTATAATATTACTAGAAAAAATCATAAATATAATATAATTTTTGCTCCTAAAGAGCCTGCTTCTAGGCTTTATAATAATAATCTTACTTTTTTAGTTGATATACTCTTTATTAAAGAATGTAAGTTTATAGTTATAATGTTTAAAATAAGGATATACTGGGTATTAACCTTAGGATTCTTATAGCTACTAGTTATAATACTATACTATTACTTGGCTATAACTTTATAAGAAAAAAACATATATATAATCTAATTGCTATACTAAATAAATTAAAGCTTCCTCTTTCTTCTAATACTACTCCGGCTGTAATAAGCTAAAGTTCTATTAAGGGAATCTATATTTCAAGTTAGGGGGCACCTATAGACATACTTTAAGGGCCATACCACTAGTATTAATGTTTTGCACGTTTTGCAAACTTTGCAAACTTATATAATAACTACCAATTAACCCCTTAATGCACTTCTCGCTAATAAGCTATTGCGCCCTTAAGAAATGCCCTTATATACTCTTAAACATTATAAATAAGCTAGAATTAAGCTTCCCCTAGTAGCAGCAGTATCCCTAGGGGGCCTTGCTTGCCCCAGGGGCCGCCGGCAAGTCCTCTGCTAAGAGCGTATTCCTTAAAGAGCCCAGCAATCGGTCTGCCGTGAACTAACCGCTGGGCCCCTTAAATAGCATAAACAAGCCAGAATTAAGCTTCCCTATTAGTAGTAATATCCCTAGGGGCCTCGCTTGCCCTAGGGCCCGCTGGTAAGTCTTTTGCTGAGAGTATATACTCTTAAATAAAATCCTTTATGTACTAATGAAGAAAGCTGCCTAGGTCCTCATTAAAGTAATATTCCTTATATTAGCCATCTGGCTGTATCAAGAGGTCCCTAAGCAAGTATATACCTGCTTTTTAAGGCTTATAAGCTAGCCTAATTAATAATAACCTCTACTTATAATCCTAAGCCTTCTAATAGTAAATATATGCAAGAAAGTTCTCTAGAAGCCCTTCTAACTTAAGGCTATTAAGTACTATTAGTAATAATAATATTATTACCAGCTAAAGCTATAGAGGTGGCGTGACTCTTACTAATAGCGCCCCAGTAGAGGAAGGGGGTCCTGGGAGTGTATACGCCTATCCAGCTGCCTATATTGCTAGCGGCAGCAGCGGTAGCTGAATTAACTGGCTGGCTGCTATGTGAACCCCACTAAGGGCATTTATAATAGCTAATGTAAGCTGACTGGTCTTGCTGCCACCACTATTGATATTGATAATGTTCTTGCTACTGAAGCTGCCGCTTTCGCCCCATTGCATATTGGCTCGGCCCGAGCGCCCTAGCACTATATTAAGGATATCATTATTTAGCCTAAGGTTTAAGAGAACATTTGCTATATCATCTAGCCTACCTATCTTCCTCTTAATCTCTCAAATAAGTGCCTAATTATATATACTTATAGGGATGTTTTTAATAGATACGTTTTTCTAACTCTTTTTAATTAAATTAGCCCACTTAATTAAGTCCTTATGGTTAAGTGCTAGATATAATTTATCCCCCCTTTTGAAATACTATGAGGCTAACTTGGCTTCTCTCTTATAGTTTGGGTACTTACCCCTATTATAATACTTCTATCTTTGGCTTAGCTTTGTAAAATAATTAGTTTTTACTTTTCTTATTATAGCAATCTCCTCTTATATTATAAAGGACTTTGACTTTAAGGAGGATGGAATTCCCAGCTGATTATTAAGTAGAGTAATATTAATATTAGCACTATTGCTACTATTCAGCCTTACCTAAAATAAATAGCCTTCATTATCCTCTACAGCCTCTATAATAGTAGCACCCCTAATATTATGAGATATAATACTAATAGAAGCTCGTCCTTCTTAACTAGAGGATAAGGGTGTTATTAGTCCCTACTAGCGCCCTGGGATCATACGGCAAGCAATTAATAGCTAAAATAAATATAATATATTAAGTATATAACGAGACTTTGCTTATATCTGCCCTATAAGGCTAATTATTAAATCCTAAATCATCTTAAGGATTACTCTAGCTAGAAACTTATTAGAGTATTTAACTTTCTTAGTAGTAGCCTTCCTTAGCTGGATTAGAGTGCTAATATAATCCTAGTTGATCTTGTGGCTATAGATAGTCTTAGCAACCTGGGTCTTCAATTCCTTAAGCTATATATTAAGAGACTTGATAAGAGTACCCCTAAATATTATTTTTAAAGCTTCCAGATACTTCATGAGTACTAAAAGAGGGGTAATACCTCTAAACTAGCTAGCCTTACTTGGAGCATATTTAAAGACTATCCTGATATTAGTTAGGACTTTAATCTAAATAGGGGCTTCCTCCTAATAAAAGCTAGCTATAGCAACCCCCTTAGGGATCTCTATAATATTATCATCTGGGGGAAGCACCTGGTTATTAAAGGGATTATAATTAGGAGCTTTAGTTAGGTCTAGCTCCTCCTAATTAGGCTTAGTAGGGCTACTCTCTAGCGGTAGTACTGGCGGTAGCGGCAATGGTAGCTTTACTAGGGCCTTTCTCTTTGTTAGAGCCTTCTTCTTTGCTGAGGCTAACTGCTTCGCTAGAGCTGGTATAGCTAACTTAATGGTCTGGGTCTTCTTTATAGTAGAGCTGCCTAATGATATAGATTTAGTATTCCTCCTTTTTAATGGGGCTATTTTAGTGGTTTTAACTGGATTATTATTAAAGGTAATTTATTGTTTTGGCTGGGAGCGTAGTTGATAAGGACTTGTGGTTAGGGGCTGTGGATTGGTATGTAAAATTAACCTTAGCTTAGGAGTAATACTTAAAGACCCTATTCAGAATATTATTAGCTATGGTGATATATTACATGAAGAGGGTATTGGATTAACTTATATATAGCTTTAGTAGGGTGTTAGCAACCTTAATTGATCCTAACGGTAGGTTATAGGATGATAATTAATGTTTAGGAGTAACTGTTATATATGCTATAAGAAATACTATAATTCTGAGTGGTAATAGTTATAAATGTATGATGATGATGATAATGTTATATGCGCTAATACTGAAGGGATGCTGATTTGTATGGGGAATGGGTGTGTGTCAACATGTGTGCGTTCCTAGCGCGTTTTTGGCACTCTCGCTTGCAAATCAGAATATCAACCAACAAGAGCACTCACTCACTTCATGCTCACACAAATCGCATCACTCAAGCAATCCGCCACCAATACAAAACTCACAGGCGTCTCGACAGGTGGCCTTGCTTTACTTTCTTGACCAACCTGCTTACTCAGCTCTGCTATTAGATTCCCATATACACCTAGCATACTACTTATCATGGTAGCGGCGGACGATCTTAACCCCTTCTACCCAAACACTGTATATCAAAGGGTCAAGGACTGGGCTGCCAAGCAGGAGGCCTTCGAGAAGGACAACAAGGCACCCGCGCCGCTGAACAATGTTCAGAAGGCGTTCCTCGACAGCTTCCACGAATCATTACCGTCCGTGCCACTGATTGACGACAAGGACTACGTCAGCGAGCTATTCAGTCAGTATCCCGTTGGCATATCTCATCAATCGTGCTAACAGAGGACTCAGAGTACCGGCAGATCATGACCTCGGGCAACCAAATCGCCTTTGTCGACCGCATCCACCCTGTCACGAACGAGCAGGGAGCCGCCCAGTGGAGCTGTACGGTCGAGCTCAGCGAGGCCCTCGCCGATGAGTATGGAATCACTTCGTTTCCCGCCACTGGGTTTGGCCTTGATGCGGCTGGTTGTTACCCAGCCTTTGCGAAGAAGAAGGACGCCAAGCAGTTTGCCGCAAAGTGCGCGATCGACTTCCTGGAAAGGAACTCCCTGTGGCCCTCGAGACTAGGAGTCATTGTCGGCCGCGAGAAGAACCTCCCAACCATGCAGAGCCAGCCGGCCAAGCGCCCGAGCAAGGGCACTGAGGGCGCCCCGCCGCCGCCTTCGAAGCTCAAAGTCAATAGGGATATGGGCGCTATAGATGATGGCGACGACGTCAGCCTCCGCGCTACCGAGCGTGTCCAGGCCCTCTGCCACAGGTTGAATCTCCAGGCGCCGCGCTACGACCTGACTCTGGCAGACTCCAGCGTTGACAACGTGTTCAATGGGCATGCCGACTTTGGCGAGGACGAGAGTAGCTTCCCTGAAGATGTGGGCCGGGTCACTGCTGTGAAGGGACGTGAGAACGCGAGGCAGGAGATTGCCGAGAAGGTGCTCGTGCACCTACGTGAAATGCGCCGACAGAGGGCGGCGGATCTTGCGAAGCACATGGCTCGGGCTGGCCCGTAGCGTGGGCGTAACCTGTCTGACGAGATCCTCCACTTCTTGTCGATGGGGTCGTTGGGTGCAAGATTCCTATCTGTTAAGGCGAGCGTTGCGCCGTTATCTTGTAGGCGCATGGGGAGGGGCTATGGACTAAGCGGCTCCCACAAGCCAGTATCAAGTCTTATTGGGCTGTGCAGCCGGGCAACATATATCACGGAATGGTGCGGGCATGCATACTTAGGTACTTGGATAGGCTGCCAGGCAAGTGAACCAGAGTGGAGGAGGTAACAAGACATGCTATCGTCAACCGTCCAGCACCTTCACTCGCCATGTTCTCACTCCGAGACACCCTATGACTTATGTAGCCTTGACCCGGCCTCTTCCACCGCCCCTACCGCCCCGCCCGCCTCCTCTTCCTCTGCCCCCTTTGGCAGGAGGCGGCCGGCTCTTAAGGTCGTCAGGCAGATCTGCAACCCACTCGCCATCCTTCCATAGAGTCACGGCGTCCTCATTCCGGCCCACAACCTCCTTGAAGTACTTCGCAGGAACCAGGCCCTCCTCTCCGACGCCCTCGGTGAGAACAACACCATTGTCGCTAATCCACCACGTCATTGCCCCGTCCTCGAGGCTCCGCCTCACATCGATATACACCAGGACCTCGGCGTCCTTGCGCATCCCCGAGATGACGCCCTGCTCGTCGTTGGGCAGCCCGGTCGAGCAGTGCACGTGGGTGCGGCCCATGCGCCGCAGCCCGCCCGACTCGGCGATGCGCTGCCAGAAGGCGAAATAAGTCCCGTGCACAACCACGGGGGGCACATTGCCCGCCTCGAGGGTGATGGGCCGCAGGAGAGCCTCTGACTCGAGCTTGATGCTGTGGCCCTGGTTGGCGCGGATGAGCCAGCGCGCCGCGTCAGTCGGCTCCGCAGGCGCCTCGCCGCCGGCGGCTGGTTTCATGGCGAAGCGCTGCTTCTCGTTGTCGGCGCAGACTTGGCTCACCTCTTGTACCGTGACGCCGAGGGTGCGGAGGGGGCCCCATTGTAGCTGTAGGAAAGGCCCTGTTAGCTGAGGGGGGAAGCAAAGGGCTCAAGATGAATGACAAACAGCACTCACCACACGGTCCAGCGGCGCGTATCCCTCCTTGTCGAGCTTGATCCCCGCGTTGAGCGCCTGGTGCCGCAGCAGCCTCGACAGCGCCATCGAGATCTGCTTCTCCCTCTGCTTGCCCCCGGCGCCGCCTGCCTTACGGCCGCCGCCGCCGCCCTTGCCTCCCGCCGCCCGCACCGAGGCCTTGTCCTCGAGCTGGGCCGCCAGCTCGTCCACGTCCATGGCGAGCTGACGGGGCGGGTTGTTTGTTGTCGTCGAGTAGGAGACTGGATATCGCGGTGTCCACCTCGAGCGCCGATGCGCCGATGTCAAAAAAGAACCCTGCGAGACGCTCGATGCCGCTGGAGTGGTGAGTTTGAGGTTGCCCCGACAATTCAGACGCGAATTCATCAACGACTTGAACCAAGTAGGGGACGTTTCCGATCTGCTTGAATCGGTGTTTATCTGTGGTATGCTCAACTGTTGGTACGACTTTTTGTGTTCTGGGAGCTAACCGACTGCAGTCTTTCGGCCTGACTCAACCCGGGGATACGGTGAGGATGCACCTTCACGTCACTCACCCACGCAGGCGGCGTGTGGCATTTATAAGCAGGCGTTGCCTGAAATAGAGGCATGGCTGGATTGCCAGACTGAATAACAATTTACCAAGGATCGCACCTACCATCTTCACATTTTTTGAACCTACTTCTACAGGTTCCAACGGCAAAGGGGCAAGGACGCGCTTTTGACAAAGGACGAGTTCCCCATCTTAACCAAGGGAGCAGAAGTGTGTCGCGAATGCTTATAATACATTAATAGCAGATGCCTTGTACATCTAAGTATACCAAGACAAATATGTACACCTGAAAGGCTGTCCTTCCTTCCTTCCTTCCAGTGCCGGCGGGTATCGATATCGCGCTCCGCGCGTCCAAACTCCTCCCGAATGTCTGCAGATGGAGGCGTATCTCGGCAGAGCCTCCCCTTCCCTCAATCGTACGGGCATGAATTCTCGACAAAGGAAACGTCTTTGCCGTGTTTTTGCCGTCCCTTATGACTTGCCCGCCATGTCGTTAAACGCAGCGAAGCACCACTGCGTCCATAAACGGTGCAGCTGCTCCGAAGGAATAGAAGAGAAAAAAGCCCACGCCACGCCTTCCGCATTATAGACAAGACGACACTTGCAGTTATCGTCGGGGATGCTAGATGAGAAATCAAGAACAAAAAGAAGATGAAATTTAATAACACCGGTAATGCATGCGTAGGATCTCGGCTCCTCGCAGGAAAACAGCGCTTTTGTAGTTGCACCCATTACCGTCTCGTGAGTCGTCAAAGTGTCGTACAATGGGTGAGATGCGCCACACTCATCTGTAACCGCCAAAGTTGGAGGCACTGCCAGAGATGCTTGGAATCCCACTGTGTCGTTTGCGGTTGATACTGGTCTCCCGGCCGACCACTGAATTATTCGATTGACCGACAGAGTACTGTCGCTGCCCTCGCTCCTCAGCCAGTCTGTCCGCAACTGTGTTGTTGTCGGTCCTCTCAAATCTGTCATTTCTCTCCTGGGCGAACCGCTCCGTCGCCAGGAATCGACGGGAGCTGGGAGTAGTTGGCGTTGCAAAACGGGATGACGAAGGAGGCGCAGAGGGTAGGTTTGAGGTGATTAGTCGACGCCGCGGCAACGCTGAGCTGGCGGACGTGGGCTCCTGCATTTGAAAGGAGCCTCGCGTCAGCTCTCCTCGGTCTCGAGAAGGCACGTCGATCCTCAGACCAGCTTCCGTAATGGCCCTCGATGGTGCCCTGAAACGAGCGTCTTGCTCCTCGTCGATATTGCTGCCGCGGGCAATCGTTGTGACGCGACGCGGGGGGAGGAGCAAAGAGGTTTTGCGTCCATCTTCGGGCTCGTCGGTGCCCGCCCGCCTGGTCCTTAGGAGAGATGTCTTCCTGCCTTGGTCATCGGGCTCTTCTGTTACGCCCCGCCGTGTTCGCGCCACGACAAGAGACGACTTCCGGCCAGGAGCTGCGAATTCGCCGCCCAAGGCGCTTGGCGCGTACCTAGGGCTAGCAACAGAAGGAGCCGTGAAGTTGATGGTCGCCCGCTTCTCAAACCTGGTCGTGCGAGGACTGACGCTGTTTTCAACACTGGGAATAGGCTCATCGGGCTTCGATGTCTCCCGCCGCGGTGCGCCAGTAAAGACTTTGATGGGCGCCGGGCTGCTCAGTTGCTCATGCTCTTTCGGCCTTACTGTTTCTCGTGATTCCGATTTTGGTGGCTGACCTGCAACCTTCCGCTGGCTGCCCTCCTCCGTCAAAGCCAGGCACAGCTCGGTCAGATTTCGGCACATACTATCGACTTTCTTCCGCAATAGCCTATCGGTGACTGTGGCCTGGCCGCTACCTCCAATAGTGCTTGCACCGCTCGAGATTGGCCCTGGCTGCCCGACAATACCCATCATTTGTGACAGTGATAGCGCATCGTTGGCGGCGGCCTCAACAGCATTGTATATGTCGGTAGTCACAAATGGTTTCGTCTTGGAAAGAGCTGATCTCAAGATTGGTTGCGCCTCCCGTTGCGCCTCCCGTTGCGCCTCCCGCTGCGAAGAGGTGAAGCTCAATACCTCGGTCTGTGCAGCGCCGGTCGCGGAGGCACGCTTTGGAGAGCCAGATACTGTGGTGGCGCCAGTCCCCGCCGTAGGAGGCCTTTCGTCGGAAGCTCTCGACATGGCGGCGCCAGATGTCTTGGGCAGTTTTCCGGTCAACTCCAGCCGGTGGATACGGGACTTCAACTCGTCGAGTTCATCCCAGACTGTGGAAGGGGCGGCAGTTGAGTTTGAGGACTCAGAAGCCTCGTGGTGAGGCGCTCCTGGGTGCTGAGACTCGCTACTCTTTGGGACAAGAGGCGAAGACTGGAAGGACTTCGAGAGGCCGCTCGGTTGCCGGTGAGACGACACCCGAGAATGCTCAGACGTTGCGGGCCGCCGTGCAAATATGGAGTTGCCTTCAGCAGTGTTGTCCTGGCCATATGTCCGGGGCGTTATTGGCGACGGCCTCAGAGACGATACCGTGGGCCGAGCTCTGCTTGCAGCGAGACTCAGAGGGGCCCGCTCTGTCGTGCTACCTCGGTAATGCGCTTCACTATCGATGTGCTGCGCCGGCTGGCCCTCTGTCGTCCGCCTCATGCGGGACGCCCTGTCTTGCTGGTCCGAGAGGCGCCGTGGAACCCTAGGGGGTGAGGTAATTTTCTGAAATGAAGAGGGGATAATGGTAGAGAGCGGCCTCTGGCGGCCGGGTCGCACGGCCCGAGACTGCGACTGATTAGCTTCCATGCGGAATTCAAGACATGGGCGCCACTTGACGGACACTGTCGTGCAACATGTTGCCTGTGAGAAGGATAAAGGGTGATGGCTGGTCGGGATGGGCAAGAAAAGATGGATGGATCCACGGCACGACTGGCATGCTGAGGATTACGGTCTCCACAACGACTCGTAACATGCAGGTACTCCTCACTCAGGGGTCCGGGCATCGCCTTGGATCCCGCATTTGGGCTACTTGTGGGTACAGACGTCCGACGCCCAAGAACATCACACGCACATGAATGTTGATGCGACAAGGCAAAGAAATTAGTGTAAAGGAGTGCTCACCAATGTGCTGCCCCGATCATCGTCGTCTCGACCGTCATTTCTCGGCCGGGAGGACGACGAGGAGGGGTCTTCGTGCGCGATTCTCATGAAGATATCGGCAGTGCTCTCGCTCTCGATGGTCGCGGTGACCTCGTCGTCGGCATCTGCAGCGGACATGTCCCTGGTCCACTCGCCAGTGTCACGACCCTCAAGCGCGCGCAGCGACATGTCACGGTGCTTCGGGTCGATGGAGTCGTGGCCATCATCGTAGGAGTGGTAGGAGGAATTGTTCATGTCGAACTGGAGACTCTTGCGCGAGCCCGACGAGCGGAATGAGCGGATAGGAGGGATGCCGGGCCGGCTAGGGGTTGAGACAGAGCGGAAGGGTCTGTATGACACTGGTGGTCGTGAAACAGATGTGCGCCGCTCGTTGGGGTTGTCATGGAGATTGTCGCGGTTGACTAGTGCCGGTGACCTGAGGGCTCGTTGTGCGTGAGCCCACTTCTTTGTGGTGGCTGTTTCTGAGGTGTGTGCACCTTGTGAAGGGAGAGTTGTGCGCGGGGAGGGGCCGGCGTTTGAGCTTGGGGTGATGTTGACAGGCTGTGTGGGCGGTCGGGTGTCTGGTGTCCAGAAGCTAGGAGAGTCGTCAGTGGGGGATTGGGAATCGAGGGCGTCGCCAGGACTGTTGTCGACTGCAAATGAGGCGGGTGGGCTGGCGGCAGTTGGGGTGAAAGGGGCGGATGTCGAGGCAGTCTGGTAGGTGCTGGCCCGTGATGGTGCCGGGCTGGGCTTTTGCCTCGGGGTCACGGGTGAGCGGGGCGTGTCTGTTGGAGGCTGTTGCTGGTCAGGTTCACACGCGGGGGCGGATGCAGCCGCAGACACGGTCACACGGCGGCGCGGGTGGTGGTGATGTTGGTGGTGGTGAGGGAGGTGTCGTGCAGCAGCGGCACCGTCAGCGTCAGCGTCAGAGTCAGCATTAGTGGCAGGCCTATTTTCTGGCTCTGGGCTTGGACTTGTGGCCTTCTGGAGGTCCTTGGGGTGCAGTGGGGACCCGGCCAACCCTGCAGATGAGGGGGGATGTTGCTTGCTGTCCCGCTGTAGCAAACCTGGTGGAGGCAGCGAGGACCTGGTACGGTCGCTCAGACGGAATGCAGGCAATTTGGACGAATTGTGATTGACGCGGTGGGCGTGCACTGCAGTTGACCCGGCCGATGGTGGGCGCTCGTCGCTGTCGACCTCGGTCTCGACCCGGTGCTCGACGGCTTGTTCGTCGTGGCCGCTGCTGTTGCCGTCGTCGCCCTCGATGGGCTGCGCGGCATCGTCAGCACCTGCACCTGCGCCTGCGCTTGCGCCTGCACCTACACCGGCACCTGGTGTTGGTGCGGCCGGGGCCGCGGTTTCGGTTTCGAGTTCGAGCTCAAGCTCCTCCTCCTGGTCGGCGCTTCTCCCACTGGACCCAACGTCCTCAAACACCTCGACGGTTGCTGACGACAAAGCCATGTCTGGGCGCGCACGAGCTACTCTTCTTCTTCTTCTTCTTCTTCTCACTTCTCACTCACTCTGCTTCTCTTTGTTCCAGAATGCCTGTCCCGTCTCCCCGTTATCATCAGGGTCCCATCGGCTGCTCCCTTGCGTTGCTTGCCAGTCTACCCCGGCTGCGGCCCCTCGATTCTGGCCGGTGGCATTGATCAATTCCAGAAGGGCGATGATGGATTCCCGAGACCCTGGGCCCAGGATCTCTGAGCTTGTGCCTGTGCCTGTGCCTGTGCCTGTGCCTGGTACCTGGCTGTCTCTGTCTGGGGTCTCTGTCTGGGTCTGGGACTGGGTCTGATTCCGAGTCCGAATCTCCCTGCCGGAGAAATTGAGACAGTGTACAGAAAGCCCAATGTTGATGAATGCCAGCGGCAGGGTCTGCCAAGATGATGCGGTGCTACGTCAAGCTTTCCGACGAGGGTCACTTGGTTGTCGATGACTTGGGTCGTCCGATCAATTGGATAAGTTAGGCAAGTAAGTAGGGGGAAGGGAGTGATTCAATCCGCAATCGCCGTCGAGACAATCTATCTATCTGGTAGAAAAGTTGCATGTGCGTATGTGCTTGTCCCGCAGACCACACCTTGGATTAGGGGAATCGTGGTCGATTCGGATCAAGGTCCGGCAGGAGCAAATTGCCGTAGGCCTCTGCGCGACATATGGGTCGGCGGGTGAAATTATGAATACGGTTGCACCGTCATTGATCGTCTAGGACACGAAGCGGAGAGGCGGGACAGGAAGGGGACATAGCGGGTGTGGCATACGGATTATGCCGGCGATGGTCGACGTCTACTTTGAACCCGACCAGAATTGACGATCCATGGTTGCAGGCTGGAGCGCAATGCATATGTAATATGTAGTGTCCAGTCCAGTAGATGGCTGGTGGTCTGCCTATATGCACGAGCCCGCGATCATGTGCTGCAATGCTACTGCTGGCCACTCACTCCTGCCCGCTCTTGCTGCTGCTGCTGCTGGCTCTGCTGGCGCCGCCACCGCCGCCGCTGGCTCGGTCCAAGACTATCATCACACACGCACGCACTCATCGGGGGACCTGCAAGACGGCTCACGAGCCTCTGGGCCAGGGTTTCCGCCGACCGGTACCAGCAACAGCCCTGGACCAGACAGGAAGCGGAGAACAAGGTGTGCCGCCACCTGCATGCTGGCTGGCTGCGCGCCCCGCCGACCACGAGTATTGCGCGCCCGTGCTCCCGGGTGATTTAGAGAACTGCAATTTCAAAACTCTCGACAAGTTCCTGATGATGGTGACAGCCGAGCGCAGTTCCAAGTTGTTTGTTGGCGGCCAGTCCCACCTCACAGTGCACACTACATACACATGCCTATAGCAGCAGCAGCAGCATCTAGGAAACCCCGTACAGTCAGTCCGTGTCCAGAGAGCCTGAGAGGCTGACAGCCCGTCATCTTGGATGCAACACAGGATCTGCGAGGTTTAGCCCTGAATTACTACTACCATAGTACAAGGTTCCATTCCTCGATGTCGCAAGCATCCACGTTCAAACCGGCCCCAGACCCTCGCGTACGTTTTCTGCTCAGCTGCTATGGGTCCGCCAGTTTTGACCCTGATCCTTTCTGGATTTTCGTCTCTTTTGGGACACAATATCTGCAACACCACCTCCCCCCCCCCGGTCCTGCCTCGTCGCCACCCCGAGGACCTTTCTCATTTCGTTATGGGTAATTTCGAAGGGGAGAAAGAGACAGAGCGAGCAGGGGGGGGAGGGGAGAAAGAAGAAGGGGGAGGAAGAAGAAGAAAAAAAATTTATCGGCCAAAAAAGATTGATCTCCGTCCCTTGCAATCAAAATTTGAGGCAGCTGGGATCAACCATCAACATCGCAGGTCGTCACATGCGGGCCACTTACTAGTCCCGCAATTCAAAAAAAAAGACAAGTCCCCGAGCTCTCAGACGCAATTCGAGCGGGTCCACCCATTTATCAATGGAGGAGCCTGAAACCCGGCAGACGATGGCGTGAGTGGGTGAGTGAGCGTTGCCGTAGCCCGCCAAGCACCAAGATCTCCATCAACAGGGTCCCTGATGACTAGTGCGCCGGTCTGGCAGTCTGGCAGTTCTGGCTGGCTGGTTGACTGATGTCGCAACTGTCGAACCCACCTCGAGCACCTCTGCGCATCGAGCACAACCCTCCATCGCCGCAACGGGCTTAGAACGCTGACACACTCGTCGGCTTTGTGCATCGAGGGCAGACGCTAGGGTCTCCTCCCGGCACCTCCCTCTTTTGAGTTGCATCCGGGGTGGTCATCTGGCTAAATTACGCGCATGATGAGGTGATGGCAGGGCAAGGTGGCCGCTACACTAGTGTACCTACGTGTAAAAGGCCCTTCCAACATCGGCCCTAAGTTGGGTGGCTGCCGCATGGTGGGTGACAGTCACTTGCTCCTCTGGTGTTGGGCTACGGTATCTCGCCTGACAGCCTTGTTAGTAGCAGCCCGCGGCCCCGACACCCCAGACCCGGAGTACCGCCGCGGCCATAGCGAACAGAGCGCAAGCAAGCTCTCGCCAACGCGGACAGGGGGCCATACTGCCAGATTGGCCTGCTCTGGCCTGGTTTGAATGGGCAAAGGCCTCCCTGCTCTGCCCGTTGAGGACAGAACTGGCTCTACTTGAAGTCCCTTTGGTCTCCTAGCCGAGAAACCTGGCCAGAGATTGTCCTGGGACTGGGACTGGTTCTGGCATTTCCCTTTTATACGGCACCAATGTTCCAGTGAGCGGCGGGCGCAAATCCAGATTTGGCCGACACTCTTGCCAGCCTGGAAGTCGTCGATAATTACCCTCTTCCCGTAGCCCGGAGGGTAGAGGACTGGTCGACAGAGCCCTTTCCCGCCCTTCCTCGGCCCCAGGAATCCCGATCTGGCATCGACGTTCCTTTAAGGTTCGTTGTTGCCTTAGCTCGAAACATTCCAATCCCCAAAGAGACCAGGTGTGGACTGTGCGTCATCTATGCAAGCGTCTCCAGGTCTGCCCATCATGTGAGATCGGCGAACCTCGTGTGATCAGACCAACTGTTGTCTCGACGTCTGCACCCCCAGAGCTGCATGGGATGGTAACATTACGCATGTTTCGACAACACAGCATAGCGGTGTACATGCACGGCTAGGTGAGATTATGAGGACTCGAAGCATTGGAATGTGACAACTGTTGCACCCATCAGTACACATGATGTTCGGCTCCGCTAGGTGTCTCGAAGAATGTGAAGGAGATACTCGTGGTCCAAGTCAGTCGTCGCTCGTCGATTGGAAAATAGTGTGAAGTGTTGATTTCTGTTTGAAAGGAAGAGATTTTCTGTTAGTCAGGCTCAAGCCATGTGTTGCTCACGCAAGCAACCTCAACCACCTCGGCTGCCCAGCTGAAGTATGGCGCAGTTACTGTCGCATCATCGTCGCGATGCTCTACCAAGCCCGCACCTAAACAAACAAGCGACCTTGGCGTTCTAGCGGCCGAACTAGGGCGCAAGCGACTACTCAGCCTCTGCCCAGCACCCCTCAACCCAACTCCTGAGTCGTCCGACAGACGGTAACTAGCCATGGCGTCTTGATTCTCGATAAAACGTAACAAGAAAAAGGGGACAAAAACCGTCACCTCGTCAACTACGATGATGAGGATTCAATGCCAACTATTCTTAGACACGGTGAAAGGGGGCATGCCATCATAGCAGATGGTTGGCGGGCACCAGCACATGTTGTGGGCATGAACGATGAGGCTCAAAATAAACAGAACTCCGGCCCCCCCCACAGGGCCACGTCGTCGCGTGAGAAAGCAGACACCTCAGCCTCGCCAAACGTCGGGGTGCCCGTAGCCGCCACGACGAAGAAATTTGGTCCAACAAGCGCGGCTCAGGCGCGTTCAAGCAAGGAGCAAGCCTGGCCATGCTGTCCCCTAACAAAGGGGTTGGATATTTTGGATCTAATTGCAAACAGGCGTGGTGTTGTTGCGATTGACATCAATCCGCCGCGAAAACCTCGGCTCATCGCTTGTGAGTGAGTCAAAAAAGACTGTCCTACCGATCTGAGGTGCCAAATTGGGAGTTTCTTTTCCGTTGTGGTCCCCCAAGCCCCTTCGTTTCAAGTTGTCGTATCAGAAACCAGGCAGACAGGACAGTGGCAATGTCCCCATGATCGGACTGTGCTCGGCAATCGATCAGCAATTCACGGTGCCCACCGGCCAAATTGTAGCGCCAGCTGATCGAAATAACAGCGTGAAGGCGTGAGGGATGCGCCGTTCTCTCTTGCCGTCGGTTCTGACTGTCTGGGAGTCAATAACAAGTGCGACGACAGATGGTAGCGAGCAGAGCCGGGCATGAATGCACCGATAGGTGGAGGTTTGGGAGGTAAGGTGTGGAACCAGGGAAGAGGTGTCGTCTGAAGATCTCGGCTGTTAGAGAGTCGACCCGTGATGGGCAAGTCAGCAGTCAGCAGGGCCGGCCGGGCTTGATGTCTCCAGACGCCACGGCGATGGTGCTGGTGTTCTCTACCGCCCGGCGGCCAAGTGTTTCGTTTCGCCCTTGTTGCTCGGTTATGACCTCCGTGTTAGACGGCCAACAGAGGATGAGGCTAAAGGGTAAACGAGCCTGAGATGGGAGCACAGTCGTGGGATACAACGGGGCCTTTGCCGAGACGTGAGCGAGCGGTGAAGGTGTCTGTCTGCCCTGGGCTGGTGGACGAGGCCCCCGTCCGTGAGTACGCTACTAGTATATACCGAGGACTGGTGTCAGGACATGGCTCAACCCACCGTATACGGTGCTCTGCTCTGTTCTGTGCTGAACTTTCAAGTAAGCTAACTACTATGTCTAGTGTAAGCAGGCCAGATATGTGCTCTTCGGACCGGCCTGGAAGGCTGATGAGGGTGGAGGATGCGATTCAAAGCCACCGACCTCGGCTGACGATTGGCCACTGGCGTCTCTGGTGAGGCGATGCAAACTGCATGTGCCGCATGCTCGGGTTGCAACAACCAAGTGGGGACTGGACAGGTTGGGATTTGCAGGGCTGGGTGGCTGACACTGACTGGCTGGCATGCCTGTATGTATGTAGTGTTGTATGTAGTGGGTGTTTGTGCGTGTGAATAAACTGTGCAGCACTGCACAGTACAGTATGTTGGTGTAGGTGCGCCAAGGTACCTGCGACGATGCCTAACCAAGGGCGGAAGGATGTTGAAACTCGCCCGGGAGGTGATTCAGCACATAATAACAGCAAGAGCAATAACAGCACACACACAGCTAGCTACACAGTATGGCCTCCTGGCCTCTCACAGATGATCGCTACCGCCAGAGCGAGGGAATCATCCCCATTGACTCGCCAGCCGCGGTAGATCGGTGGAGAGCAGACTTGGGATACGGGCATCATTTTTTTCCTTTTTTTCTTCTTCTTCTCGTCCGTTCCCCCTCTCTCCTGCCCTGGACAGGTGTAAGACCACTGCGAGCTTAAAATTACAAAGTACCACAGCTCATTACTCCCAACGCTCATCAGACCCAGCTGCGCAGCGACGGAACGTCCATCCATCCATCCTACTCCTGCTGAGGGTAATCATACACAGTACACACAAGTACCTCGGTACTCGCAGCACGGAGGGAGCACGGTGTACATAGCCAAATTCCCCTTTCCCATTGGCTCGCTGACTGAAACGCCCGCCTATTTTTAGATGCACCGTAGCGGCTACGGCCTGCAGTCACGTCAGCCGTCATTGGCTGTGGCGGCGGGACCCACCATGCTACGAGACGCAGCTTCCCTGGCCGTCCGTCCCCATTGTTCTGCGAGAAAGGGCACCTCTGGGCTCCTGCCCTGCCCTGCCCTGCGACCCCTGCTCCTCCTGCCGTCTCTCACATCAGTGGCTGGACGGCTGCTGGGCTCCGCGCTTGAAAGTGGGCCTGGGCGCCTGCGCTGCTCTTCCCCCCCTCCGTGTCCAGGCTCTTGCTCGCTCCATCTCGAGCCAACCAACCAGACTACTGACTGCCAGACCAACACACACACACCACTGACGGCAGATAAACCTGGCAAGCCCGCCTGAGACAGAAGAGAGAGGCAGGCAGGCAGACAGACAGAGGCAAAAGGGACTCCAGGATCAGATCTGCTGCCCTCTCCATCCTAGTCCTCGTTCCTCGACACTTGTCTGGCGCCCGTGTACGCTATACAGCACACGCCACGCTACAATTACGAGTCCTGGTCCGGGGAGGGGGCATCGTCAATTCAGCCCTGCTGCCACACACAAGGACGCTTGTTCCTCCTCCTTCCTGCTGCGCTACCGCTCGCTGCAATCAGACGAGACTAGGTCAGATCCTTGGGCCCACACCTGGCAAGCAAAGCAGGCAGGCAAGCGCACAGCAAGGGTCCTCTTACTCTGGGACTACTCCGTGCTCTCTCCTCTCCCTCTCCTCCCAGCCCCGTCCCCATTCTCAATTCACACTCCCCCACGCAACCTTGGAATTCATACTGTATACTGC
Source organism: Stenocarpella maydis (assembly GCA_002270565.1). Classification (NCBI taxonomy): domain Eukaryota; kingdom Fungi; phylum Ascomycota; class Sordariomycetes; order Diaporthales; family Diaporthaceae; genus Stenocarpella; species Stenocarpella maydis. The sequence continues at coordinate 309,624 of NQMI01000002.1, forward strand.
CAACCTGGTGACCACCCCCTGCTGTGACTCTTTTTACCCTCTTGTCCTCCGCATATCCTGGTTGTCGCTGGCCTCCCCTCCCAGGGCCCCCAGCCGAGCCAATTCTACGCCTCTTTCTCAACCTCGTCACCTCGTCACCTCGTCCTGTCCGTCCTCTTCTCCCCATTTCCCCCATCCCGATTAATCCTCCCGGCGACTCAGCGCAGCCCGCAACACAAAAACAGTCCTCCTCCCTTTTCAGCGCGGTGCTGTGTGCAAAAAAGACAGGAGCCTAGCTGAGCTGGAGTCGAGTCGAGTCAAGAGCGCCCAAGAATAGAGGCAGTCGCCCTTCCAGCACAACAAAGACGGGACCCCTAGGCCCACGACCTCACGATATTTCGTCCCGACCCGGCCCACACCACCTTACTTGTCTCTCGTCTCATCTTCTCTCTCGACAAGCCACCTCCCCACAGGCCATCATCATCACTGTCCCTCTCGGAGTTGCGGTCTGGAAAGATCCAAACATGTGGTGACATCTTGTCTCGCTCCATCTTTTTCTGCATATCCAACATTTGGTACCATTCCTTTCCGCCGCTTAGCCCTGTTGTTCCCAGCGCATCCCATAAATAAAACAACCACACACCCCAAGTCAACCGAATCCTTCTCATTGCTGCGCCCTCTCCCGGTCTCCGACATTCGACACCCCACGGTCCATCGTTTTCAAGTCCAGTCTGGTGGAGAAAGCCAGGTCTTCACAGAGGTCGAGGCCGTCTCGTTTATCTAAAGAGGGGGACTTGGGTTTCGTGTAATACAGGATACAGCAGCGCTGTCCCGTTTACCGACCTCATCCCGTCGACTTCTGTCATTAATCCCCACCCGGCCCGTTGCCCTGTCCACCAGGCGGCCGTCCTCACACGCAGACAGACCACTCGATCGTAGCCTACGGTTACGCGACACGACAACGACCCGTACCGAGTCGGTCAAAGAGGGCCCAAGAGGAGGTCTACCTGAAGCAGAGAAACAGCACCTTCCACCTGTACTGCCTTCCCAGACGACCATGTATACGACATCGGCTCGTCGACTATACGAGGATCAAATACCATCCTTCATGTCAGTCTTCGACCTTGACCAGGCCATGCAAGATCAGGACACGGTCACCGTTGTCGACCCCAAAATGGTGGGAATCGAGCCAAAATGCAACCCGCAGTTGCCTTCCGACCCTTCACAACTCCTCCAGCCACCAGCAATCCCGCCGAACCATCAGCATCGGGATAGCACCTCCACACAAACATCTGAATCCGCGGATTCGTCGCCGACGACGACTGTATCGTGCACGGATTCCTCGTCACTCTCCGACCCTTCTCCTTCGTCGTCTCCAGATTCCCCCGTCAATCTGGTTCCTTTGAATGCATTCCCGTCAACCAACTTTGGAGGTCTGCCCTCCATGGCCACGTTGGCCGTTTCCGAACCTCGGAACCATCTGATACGCCCCATGACCTCGCCTGCGCCGCGGCGACCCAGGAACATGAAGGGCCTCTCCATACAACCACCCTTTGCGGCCTCGGCGGCCTCATCGTCGCTGATGTCTGAGCCTTCCTCCCCCTCTTTTATAAAACCAACAATCCCGGCCATGAAGAGGAAGCCCAGTCAGCTCAGCTTGAAAACAAATTCTGATGACTTGGCTGGCCGCTCAACACTCGAGGTCCCGCAGAGTCCCTCAATACCCGCGCTCGCTCAGAGAAGAGCTCTGAAGCATTCCACCTCATCACCACACATGCTGAGTGGACTGAAGTCGTCGACTTTCGGCCCTGCTGGCGGTATGAGCTTCCCGACGGTCTTCGAACGCAACGAATCTGGTCTATCGTCCTTCCTCAGACCTGGAAAAGAACCTTCGCCCCATGACAGGACCGATGCAATTCTGGAGGAGGACTCGCCTATCAGGAGCCAGGTGGCCAACCGTACTGCCTTTGACTTCGAACCTTATCACGAAAAGGAGAACAACGAGGACCAGAAGTCTCCCGGATATCCCGACGGCCCGGTTGCCATTTACGGAAACGAAGTTTACCTGTATATGGAGCCAACCGCTGAGGAGGCTTCCAAATTCGACGTCATTATCAATGTCGCCCGTGAGGTTCCAAACCCGTTCAAGGCTTCACTCGACGAGGATGAACCCATGGAGGACTCGTCGCCAGTCCCGGACACAGCGGTGACCTGCTCGAGCTTTGCGACCGCCTTTGAGTTCCAGCCCGACGACATGACCCCAACCACCCCGAAGGCGCAATTTTCCACAAGGGAACCTGAGTACATCCACATACCGTGGGACCACAACACGGATATTGGGTCTGATTTGATGTTTCTGTGTGAGACAATCGAGAGGAAGACACTTGCCGGCAAGAAAGTCTTGGTACACTGTCAACAGGGAGCCAGTCGCTCGGCCAGCTTGATCATCGCCTACGGCATCTACCAGAACCCAGAAATGAGCGTCAATGACGCGTATTATGCGGCGCAGACCAAGAGCAAATGGATCAGCCCCAACATGCGATTGATGTACTGCCTGCAAGATTTCCAGAAGGAGGTGTCCAAGAGGAAGTTGGCGCCGAATTCAGCTTACAAGCCTAGAAGCGGTCGGAGTCCATCAAAGCACCGCCTGACGCTCTCTGTGGATGCAATCGACGTACCCAAAGAACCGAGGACAGCGCCTCTGCCAGATGATGACGGCACAAAAAAAGGCTCGAGCCCGAGCAATTCGCCATTGCGCGCCCGCGGTAACTCTACACCGGACCAAATCACCATCTCTCCCGGCCCGTCGTCAGCACCGTCGAGTTTCTCGTGGATGGAGAAGGAGGACGAGGCTAACCCAGGGAAATTCGGGCGCTTCAGTCCTTCGCAGATCTTCCAAACGCCTCCTGCCATTCGAGAAGAGATCGGGCTTGGACACACGTCATCGAACCAGTCAGGGTATTTCCCGAAGCCCCCACCGTCCCCAGCGTTTGGGTCATTCCTGCGAGACATGTCTACGGAGCCCCCATCATCGCCTGGGTTTGGGGCTCACAGGTTTGGCGAGAAGCGCAGTCTCGGATTTACTCTTTTGAATTTCGGTTCGTTCCCGAAGTCTGAACGTGTCCAACAGCTCCCGAAGGCCGAAAGGGAAGTCCAGGTCGTGCCCTCTCTCCCTGAGGACGCGGCTTTGATGTCACCGCGAGCTGAGATTATCACAAGCAATCCGGTGCACAATTCATTCGCCGAGTTTCACGGTCTTCGTTTCGTTGAGGTACCTCCGACCCCAAGCGAGCAGAGCTTCTCCGCAAGCCCAGCGCAAGAGCACGTCTTATTCTCACCCAGGGAGTCGGCGTTCCCACGGGACACATTCAACCACTTTGGACGACCTCGTCAGGTCTCGGACCCCAGGAGCCCTCCCACCAAAGGCGAGGCTCCTATCATCAGATCTATCGATGATTACATATAGACTCGACGGACCAATTGAATCACCCTGAGAATCATGGTCCATTTCCGAATACGCAATATCCCTCATCAAGAGCTGACTCACAATGCGCGTCTATAATAAACCGTCACAATCCGCACGCATCGAATCGGAGTTGGGGCATATGCAATTCACTATCACACCTCATGGTTCGAAACTTGCAGCAAATTAACGAGGAGCTTCCATTGAACCAAATCAACTTTCCTTTGTCGAATGCTCCTCTTCCTTTTGGGAGGTTACCGATCGTTTCAGTGGCCACAAGAGTCACATTATTTCTTAAATGGAAATGTATAATCTGGAAGCGACCAGCAATGACTCCGCTTCTGAAAGGCGCACCGAGTGGTTTTTTTTATTCGGGCAAGGTTTGGCGAGGCCGAGGCCAAGGCCATCATCAGAATACAGCTCGCTCAAGGAGGGCGTCTTCTAGTTATGGGCGCTAGGGCTGCCCGGTGTCAGGGTTGCGAAGGGGCGTATGATGAGGAAAAGCCTTCAGCATTCTGGTTTCTTACCCGTTCTGTGTCATGGTTTTTTTCCTTTTCCAAATCATGATTCCCCAAGCATATAAGAAGGATCGGGACGGGGATACAAAGTGGTGTGGAGACATGGGGCTGAGCACTGCCCGGGCTGCCTGGGAAGGGGAGGATGAGACGCGAGACTTATGAACCATATGATGAGGAAGGCAAAGAGCGGAGGAGATACCTGTGAAAGCTGAAGATGGTCAAACCACGAGAAAAATGCTCTTGAGTATAGTTTCAGGGGCCGAAAAGCATACCACGGTGTGCCCATAAAAATACCATGAACATTTTGAAAAGCCTCATGCGTATCTGCCATGCCAGCCTTCTCTACTTTTTTTTTGTTTGGCGAATCGGACAAACTGCCATGAAGCATCAGATGTGACGCACATGTGAGGTTAGAAGTTAGTATTTTGCTTTCTTAAAATATTCTACAAGGTCTACTCTAAGAACTGGCGCTGCCAGGCCCGGCTTCTCCGCCGACACGAGGCCAAGGCACATTTCACACCTCCTTACTGCGCCTTGTCCTCCCTCGCCTTGGCGGCCCTCTCGGCAGCCTTCTTGGACTCGGCCGACCTCTTGAGATATGCCTCGAAGCCGATGCCGCCGAACACGAGCGCAACGCCTATCCACTGCCTGTGGTTGAGGCTGTGGCCGTAGTAGACGACGGACAGGATCATGGTGAGCATCTTGCGGGTGACAGTGACCGTGACGAGGGTGACGGACCCGAAGTTGGCCACAGTGTAGACTAGTTGGGTCAGCAAAACACGTGGGCAAGAGAGGGAGGAAGGGGCAAGGGGGTTTGGGCTCTCGGGGGGATATTCCACTTTTACTTACAGATAAAGACCTGGCCAACGGCGCCGCAGAGGCCAAAGCCGAGGACGTGCCACCAGGCGCCCGGGTGGCGCGCCAGGAAGCCCAGCGCGGCGTACAGCTCGCCGCCGCCGCCGGTGCTGTCGGCCATGCCGAGCCAGTCGCCCAGGGCGGTGCGGACGAGATAGGGGCTGAGCAGGAGGTATGCGCCGGACAGGGCGGAGCTCATCATGTTGTTGGCGCACATCATCTGCGGGCCGCGGTACGGCCTGAACTCGGAGACGATGTAGTCCTGGGTGCTGTTGGTGAGCCCGTCGAAGAGAAGGTTGATGCTGAGGAGCAGCATTCCCCAGGCCGTCTGCCCGCTGTGCGACGCGCCGGCGCCATCGCTCTTGTGCTTCTTGCTCCCCGAGTGTAGCGTGAAGACGGCGACGCCGGCGGTCACGGCCGCGACGATGAGGTACTTCTGCAGGGGGTACCGGCGGCGGAAGAGGGTGACGTGGAGGAACATGACGGGCAGGAGCTTGCACGACTTGGCCAGGGTGAAGGTGATGTAGCTGACGTGGGCGAGCGAGGCCATGCCGAAGGGGGCGGCCAGCGCCTGGGTGAAGGCGACCAGGAGCAGCGACGGGAGCATGCGCTTCGTCGGGATGATGGGCGGGACGGGCTGGCCGCGGGGCGTGGACCACCACAGGTACAGGGAGCCGGTTACGGAGGAGAGGATGGACTGGACGGTGAGGAGGAAGACGGGGAACTTCCACATCTCGGTCGAGCCGTCGTCGTTGGTGTAGGGTGTCGTTGTGACACCCTCTTGGAGCCATGCCCAGCTGATGCTGCAGTCCCGGACAGAGGACGAGGTCAGCGACTGGCTTCGTCTCGTGCGCGCAACAGGCAATTCCGAGGCGATCCGCATGCCATATATGAGAACTCACAAGGAAGCATAGATTCCTCCCACGCAGATCAGCAACTGGAGCATCCCCGAGCCCGAGTCATCTCGGGCCCCCGCTGGCAGCGCCTGCGCATTGTCCTTGGCCCTGGCAGCCAGCTCTGTGTTTTTCTGGGGGAATCTATCATGTTTGCTGATATATTCGGAAGACGTCGCCCTTTTCACTGGCATGGCTTGCTTAGACCGGGCCATAATCGGCAGCAGTGTGCACGAGTGGGTCTCTCTGGCGGTTCAAGCAAACGACAGGTTAACAACAGCCCTCCGACTTTGTAGGGAACGACTTAGAATGGTGAGAGGTATGCGGACGGGAACAGTGAGCGTGGCATTGGGAGGGACAAGAAAGTGAAGGGAAAAGAACCTGGGGTGGGAGGCCCGGTCGCAGAGAGACGAAAAGACACGGCGAGGTTGCGAAGCTGACAAGCTGGCTTCAATTGACTAGAAGATTCAGGGCTCTCGCGCTGGCTCATTCATACGCGACAGTGCATACCGAAATTAACTTATCGATAAGCCTGCATGCAGAGCTACATAGTGTACACTAAACCACACTAGAGCGGGATCCTTCCTTCCCCCACCTTCGTGCTGCTCAGGGTCCCCGCTGCCCGCACCGTGCGCGGACTTCAGCACCCCCAAACCAACCAAGCTCCGCCCACGTGGGGTGGCAGGGTCGCCATCTCCCACATGTCTGCTCCAGGTTGCACCTGCATGTCCCCTTCAGCTTGCCTATAATCTAGTGTACTACTCAATATCCCTCCACATATGTACGGCTTGGCTTGGCTTCATCACGCACGGCTCGCCGACATGTCACTTCGTTTGAGCAGGCAACTCTGTTTAGCATTGGGTTCGCGAGCCTTGTCATTATGGTTCTGTCATCTGCCCTAGATATTCTCATCCATTTCTCCTCGCTCCGTGAGAGCCATCAGTGTAACGAGTCGTGCGTCTCCCGAGTCGGATGTCGTAGAAAAGAGGTTGGAAACCCTGAGTAGGCAGCGAGTTAAAACTGTGGAAGAGCGGAAACTTCGGGTTGCTGCGAGGTTATGTCGGTTTGGGGGGGGGGGTAGTGATTGAGCCTAATGGCCAGAGGCCTGGTTTCTTTGATGATAAGGCGCCAAGGGGCGACGGTCCAAGTGTCGAGAGGAAAGCGGTAGGAAGAAATAACAAAAGGGGCTCGAAAAGGCTCGAGCCCGTGGGGAATGGGGTATCTGATCTGCTCTGACAGCCAAAACTGCACATCCCGGCACAAGTCGAGTCCGGGAGGGCCGTCGTGTCGTGTCGTCAAAAACGAGATTATGGCGCTTCTCGTTGGTCCATGGAGACGTCGGTTTCGGATGTGATGCAAGCAGGCCATGCTGGGAAATACTCCAATGCGGGCGGGCTTGGGCGTGCGGGTGCCAAAGGGCGTGGTCTGCGGAGCAAGTAGTCCGTCTCAGTCGATTCCGTCTTGATGTCTCGTCTGGCTGCTCTCAGCCAGGACCCGGGCTTGCCGTCGTAGCCACCTCCGGCCCCGTCCCAAAACAATACGTAGCATAGGCAAGGAGTGAAACCAGTTCCAAAGAAGTTAAAAGAAGAAGAAGAAAGCCAATGCTTTTCGAAGGGGAGAAAAACAACAATTGTCGTAACATCATTTTTGCCCAGGCTCCTCACTCCCCGCCCAAAATTCAGCCTTGCGGCAAGCCAGATCTGGAGAATCCCCAGTCATTTTGAGTGTGAGGTGGCCAAATCCGACCATAATTATGAGAATACTTGGAGTGACGTGTACGAGTACCTCAACATAAACCACCGTCAAGGTCCTTCCCGAGTGCTAGCCAGCTGACGCCCTTACTCAAGAGACTGAGGTGCCTGGCTGCGGCGCACCTTCTCGGCCTCTAGGTTCTCGTAGAGGAGGAACAGCGCCGTCTCGTTGGCCTTTGCGCTTCCCATGATGGTGAACATGCGTTCGCCAGTGTCATCGTGGGGGGCCTAGATTGCGTTAGTTCTAAACCGTATGGAGACCAATCACTGGGCGTGTGCTACGCAGTCCACTCACCTTCGCGATTGAGATGCGCGCACCAGAGGTCTTGCGGATCTCGCTGATCTTGCTGCCAGCACGTCCAATGATGCAGCCAACCATGTCAGCAGGGATGCTGATATTCTGAGTCTGGATCTCCTCTCCATTCTCGTCATGCGTTGGTGGGCCGCGACCGACCATCTCAGCATTGGGGCGGTTGAAGCTGCGAGGGGTCGCGCCGTTGCTGAAGTCAGCGCCGTTGCCGGTGCGGATGGCGCGAGATGGTGTAGCGTAATCGCCTCGCCCAGAGGCATAGGCACTTGGGCCGCCGATGGCAGTCGTGGGGGCGGTGCGCACAGCGGGGTTGTACAGCACGGTACCCGCACCACGTTCCCAGTCATCCACCAGGCACTTGCAGATCTCCCAGATGGCCCTCTGGATGCCCTCGGGAGTTCCTTGCACCTCCACGATCCTCTCAGTCGACTGTGGCAGCATTTCCTTCTGCGCAACCATGCGTACGCCTGACACATCCTGGATGTGTTTGATCTTGAGCCCTTGGCGGCCGATGATAGTGCCCATCTGGTTGTGGGAGATCAGGAGCTTGATAGCTACGTAAACAGAGTGTTAGCCACAACCGGACTCGGAATAGGTTCGGACGGTGGGTTTGCGTACGATGCGTTCCGTTGCCAGAGAGGACGCCGCCCATGCCCATGGAAGGTGCACCTTCCAACAACGCGCGGGCGACAACCATGTACGCCTTAGAGATGGCGTCGCATCCACCAGTGATGGTCAGAACGCGGTCGTGAACGCCCTGCACGACCTTGCTTACTCCGGCCTTGACTCCAGTCTCGTCGCGCAGCTCGGCGACATTTTTACCACCCTTTCCGATGATGACGCCGGCTTCTTTGGAGGACACGATGGCGCGCAGGGTCAGCTGAGCTTGGGCGTACTCCTCGTCGGTCCGGGGCGCGGGTTCTCCATCGGGACCAAGTCTAGGCTCGCCATCATCGAGCTTAACGCGATCGAGGCCAACAGCAAGGTCCTCTCCGTTGGGAGAAAGGTTGTCCTGGTTGGCAGACATGGTAGGATCGGTTGTCGGTGATGAATGGTGTGTAGTGTATTGGCGGTAGTGGGGCTGGGCGCGAAGCGATCCAACGTGACTGAATTGGAGTCGAAGTTGCGCGATTGAGAGTCTAGCACGGCACAGAGCTGGTGGTGCAGGTCGCGTTAGCCTTTGGTGTTTGCGCTCGGAAAACCAGGTGGTAGAGGTCTTGAGGGGAAGGGTGAGGGTGCCTGGTTCTACTGGCGCAAGGGAGACCGGAGGTTGGTCAGAGAGAAAGGCTCAGGTTGATTCGGTCATCTGTGCGGCTAGAGGAGTGGGTGGGCAGAGAGGGTGGGTGGGTGCATTTGCAGAGAAAGTTTCCGTCGACGGACAGGGACTGGAGGTTATGATGGTGATTGGTGGGGCAGGGTGACCTACCTCAAGGTACGTAACGTGCAAGTAAGGATTTGCGGCGGGGCACAAGGTCTGGCCTGGGTTGGAGAGGCGGTTTTCGCAGGCGCGATGAACAGACGGGCCAGAGTCCCTGTTGAGAGCGGGGAAGATAGCAGCGATAAGGCACGGTCGCACTGCGTGCTGCTTGCTGTAGCTGCTACTGCTGCTGCTGCTGCTCCTCCTGCTGCTGCTGCCGCCAAGGGTCGGGGAGCAGAGGATGGATCAATGGATGGATGGGGGTCTGTGGGGGGATGTATAACAAGAGGTCCTGATCCAAGCACGGCAAGGGTCAAGTCGATGGGAAAGGCAGAGGCCCTAGGTGGTGAGGGTAGCGGTCCAAGGGGAGCCGTGAATTGTGGCTGAGGCTGATGAGTCGGGGATGGCGATCACGTACTGAGTGAGGTACGGGCGAGGAGATGGTGGGTGATTGAGAAAGGGGGTGTGGAGACGAAGAGAGAGGACGGGGAGGATTTCGGAGTAGTTGTGGCGGGGGAGGGTGATGAAAGGTGAGCTGGACGAAGGGAGAAGAATACGCGAGGAGAGGAGAGGAGGAGGAGGAGGGAGGCAAAAGCAGGCCGGGATGGGAATTGCTTCGACGCGACAAGAAGACGGGAAAGAAAGAGGAGGGGAGGTCAGGGTAAGTGCAAAAAAAAAGACACAGACAGACCTAGGCGCTGCACGTTATGCAGGTGCGTCCTGTGGTGTGTGTGTGTGGTCTGTATGGCACGGCACGGTAAGGATGGGATGAGCAGTTGCAGCGGAGCAGCACCACCACCACCACACCTCGGGGCAGCGTGTGTATACCCAGGTGTCTATGGCGTATATGATACCTCGACACGCCCCCGAGGAACCGCCAATCCCAAGGTACCCTCGACTTTGAGCACAAGAGACGGGCTGCTGGCCGCTGCTCCCCGACCTGGACGGGGGAAGGGGTCGACCAGATGCGAACCCTCTTGATCGACGACCATGTTCAAGCCTGGATAGCAGCAAATGCAACCTTCAGGCTTTCCAAGGTTCTGCCAACGTGGTCTGCAAGCCACTGATTTCACATGGCCGGCTGGGGCTACCTTCCGACATTTTCTTCTTTTGGACCATCACTGGCTGTCTGGCGCCGCCGCACGAGACTGCACCTCGTATAAGAGCCTCCCGAGGTCCACACTTTTGCACCCGCCAACCACCCTTTTACTACATAGTACGTACGCCCCTGTGTGTCGCTGCTTCTATCTCGCTCTGTCACGTACCTGCGTCCTCCTGTTGCCGTTCGCGGCTTCTTGGTCCCACACCTCCCCTTGCATTGGGGGTACTTGCTTGCAGACGCCCAAGCCTCTGTGCCCTGGCCAGCCAGCCCACACAGACTGCGGGATGGGCGGCCATCAAAAGGTCTGGTGCATCTGTGCAAGAGAGACTTTTGCACACTGCCCAGAAAATGTTGTAGGTGCGGCCAACAAGTCCGGGGCATCAAGGCCAAGCACTTGTGCCTCGGCACCTGGGCACCGATCCAGGCACGAGGCCAGACACCAAGATATGTCCGTTTCCGTGGATTCCTGCGTCAAGGCGGATACGTCGCCCCATCAAGATCATGGCTGCATTGGTGGTCGCATTGCAATGTGCATGGGGGGGGCCTGTTGAGGAGTGGGAGAAGGGCACACCCCCCAGACCAGGCTAGCCCGGCAATTCACGCCCGTTCTCGCCCAATCATCTTACACACCTCTGGACCCTGATGCCTCCAGGCCCCGCTTGGGGGCCAAACCTTCACGAACACACACACACACGCAGTCTCTCTCTCCAGGTCCCGCAGGGCACCGTTCAATCATGGCAGCCAGGGACCCAACCACGTAGCCTGATCTAAAGAATAAGAATAAACAAGCCTTGCCCGTGCATATGTGCTCATACGTATACACGATTGAGCCACATTCTGATATAGTCCAGGCCTTCCGATAGTTGTGTTGTTTGGGTCACAACTTGACCCATATTTATTACAAGCTCAGAATTTGAACTCAAGTCTGTATATCGAGGCCAGCTTGTAGGAAGATGACGACAGTAGTGCACATAGACAATCGGATCCCACTGCCACATCTCCTTAGGTACACAGATCCTCTTCGGGGAAGCCAATTTCAAGTCCGACTCGCCCATCCGCCCGACTCGGAGACTTTGGGGATGAGACGCTTCGTTCTAGAGCTCACTTAGCAAGTGCCCCAGCTATCTCATCAGGAAGGTCACCGACTTGCAGCACTCCTTGTGCATAGGCCACAGACCAACAGTACGTGATATAAGCGAAAGCTTGCTCGTTCCAGAGCAATAATGAGGTAGTTGCTCCTATCAGCCGTCTCGCCCATCAGGAAAAACCAAAGTTCAGAACGTCGGTGGTCGAGGCAGTAGGGATTGGATGCCATCTGTCCGCCTCACTGAGGCCATTGACAACTGCGACCCCAAGACGTGGAGGCCGCCGAGAACAATTCCTGTTAGCATATTGATGCGCCGCGATTGGACTCTACGCTGCTGGGATGAGCTCGAAGAAAATCCCGAGGGACGAGAGGAGTCAAGGGCTGGATGCCTGATTATACAACATGATAACAGGCCATGACCAAGCTGTCCGCTCTGGTTAATAGTGTATGCCCTGCATCCCGCTTCCGAGGTTGAGACTCGTGCAGTTAATACGTGTATAATAACATTGTTGCAAACACTCTCTTGTAAGAACACACGAACCTTAATGATAATATGGGACCCAGCAAACTATAAATTACAGGCGCTAGATTTCGCCGGGACCTGACTACTATACACCCGTCCGGATCTGCACGGTCGCATGCCAGGAGGCCAGCTAAGCACGCAGAAGACAAGGTCAAGGCCACTTGGCATCACGTCGATCATTCTCAGCCTCCTCGCAGGCAAGCGACCGAGGCCGTCACAGGCATGGAGGGCTCATTGGTTTTCAGCGCAGAAAGATGATCAACTTTTCTCAACTCGACCTTTTTTGTGTTGTTCTGCAGCCTGTGCAGAGCTTTCACATCCTGCTGTTGGTTTCTCCATCTGTCAAGTTTGGGCTTGCACGAGGGGGTGCTAGGCTGCATGTCTAATGCAGCCCAAGACGCCCAGTGCTGCCCAGGCATATGAGGAAGAGGGGCCTCCGCAACGGTGGAGCATCGCTTTATTGAGCCTTCCGACCCTCTTGGACAGCCAAATACGGACAGTCCATGGAGAGATAATGGCCCGGTGTTGGTTGGTTTGTTGCCGCGGAAAACCAAGACAAGTGGATTGCGAGAGTCCAGGCCATGGAAATACTCCAGATATTATATGTACAGACCTGGCAGAAAATTCTACAGCTAAGTGAAACGAATAGCTGGTTATGTTGTTCACCAACCCTTAGAACGCCATGCTATGTCTGTTCTGGCCGAGCAGAGCTCCGACTCAACGAGGGCAAAATCGACCAATCTCCTTCGCGGGCTCACCGAGAACGCAATTTCTCCTCATTACCCAGCCAGAAGTTCCGACAGGCCCTGTGGCCCCAATGCTCAACCCACCACTCCCCAAAGCTATCTTCGACCTCAAAGTCTACACCCTTGACTCGTTCATCCCGCTTAAGCCCGCATATGACACAAGCCTTGGGCGCCGTGGGCACCAGCTTCGCAGTGGTGACGGCCATGTGATCATTGATCTCGGGCACCTTGAGCGGCTCCATCTTCACAGGTTGCTTTTGCATACCGATGTTGGCCTGGGCTACCGCGCTCTTGAGCTTCCCCACATAATCGCGCCATAATTCGATTACATCTGCGGCTTCGCGGTTCTCCCGAGCGGATTGGGCCTTGTCTACGCCGGCCAGCTTCATACCACCCTTGGACCCAGCTGCGGAGATGGACATGCCTTGTGCGAGGAATTTATCACGATTCCACCGCAGTTTCCGTCCAGCAAGGATGCGAGCCGCAACAGTGGCAAGGACAATATAGCCCCTAAGGAAGGCCAGAGTCGCGGGGTCGGCATAAATACGCGTCTTGACATCTGCGGGTTGGTTGGATGTAGGCTTGTAGAGCTTGGTTTCCGCCTCCCCGAGCAGCTCCGGAAAAATGGACAGGATGATGGACGGAGGGGGGATGTTTGTGGGGGGTGGGACGATGGTTTCTGGGCCCGAGGACTTGCCTGGAGCAGCCTTCGGGGCGGATGGCCTACGGGTCACCTTGGACGGCTCGACTGCGTCCCAATCCCAGCTCGAGGACTCAGCTGACGGCCTACCAGCTCCCGGTTTGACACTAGAACCGGCAGGTGGGAGGTCGGCGAAAGAATCCCAGTCCTCCTTTTCGGTGGCAGATTCGCCGTCCGGCCAAACAGTCAAGGGATCCGGTGAGGCATTCGCATCGTCCTTCAACCGTTGTGGGAATGAGCCAGATACTGGGGTAGTGACCGACAGGCCTGGGAAAGGATTCCGGTCTGAGAAGGCCGGGGATTTTGGTGGTTGTGGGTAAAGATATGACGCCGAGTGAGGTTGACCACCGATGCTTGCCGTGGTCAAAAGCTGCGATGGCGGCTCCTTGCGACTCTGCGCATGCTCAGGAGCTGGTACAAGAGCCGGCGCTGGCTGTATAACGGGAGGACCGAAGTCCAGAGACATCAGGTCTGCTATTGCGGTTTGGGCAGCGGTCGTTGATCCGACCGCCATCCCGCTCTCCCCAGTCTCAAAATCACCAAAGTCGTCGTCGTCGTCGTCGTCGTCGTCTTCACCTGGTGCTTCCCCATCAAAGTCGTCTGCGTCAAAAAGAACGTCAGGGTCGTTGCTCCTGGGCCTCGCCTTATCTACGGGCGGCTTCGAAACCGAATGTGCTGCTTGACGTGCTCCTTGGGACGTTGACCACAGGCTCGACGAACTCGTAGCCGTCGCTCCCATGGACGGTCGGGTCTGCGGCGGCCCATACCTGAGGTTTTCTTTCCCATTCACTGCGGGTTCCCATTTGTTTGCCACGATATCCAAAGTGTTTACCCGCGCGATTCGGGTCCTCATCGGCGGGGGGTTGGAGGCAAGGGCATGTCCAGGAGCCGTGCTAACGGGCGGAGTGCTGACGGGTACCGACATGGGTGGCTTCGATGCCGTCGCAGAGGGTGGGGCCTCCTCAAAGTCACCCCATCCATCATCGTCGTCGGCGGTCTCACTTGGCTTTGGTTGTTGCGGGAGCATCGGAGCCGGGCTGGATATCGCGAAGCCTGCCCATCCGGGGGTAGCGCTCGGACGATTCTGTACCGTCGGCCATGGCTGCGGCGGCGGCGGCTGGAAGGACAGAGACTGCGCCGCGGGGCTCGACAAGAAAGCGAAAGGGTCGGGACTGGAGACGTTCGGCTTCTGGGCGGGCTGCTGGGGAGGCGGGGAGTTGAAGGAGCCAAACTCAGCAAAGAGGTCAGCAGACATGGTCGTAGGTCGCACTCTGCAGAGTAGGGGTCCGCGGAGGCATGAGGTTTAAGGGTGCAAGCCTCGGCGACAAAGGTGATGATGGGTGTGGATGGAGTTGCACCAAGGGAGAGATCTGGGCCGGAGAGGAGAAAGCCACGCGGGTCAGGGGAGGACAGAGGCAAGTTGCCACAGAAGAGTCATATCCCCCCTGACGGTGGACGAGCGGCGATTTATTATGCGGGTTAGAGGAGGATGCGGGAGGCGAGCGAAGGAGTGGCCGCGGGTGTTGGACGCAGGAACGCTGGCGTGCAGGCGGAGCAGTTCGTGAAGAAGGCAGCCCAGGAGTCGACCGAGTTGACGGGCCGGGGTCAGCGCATCAATGTGAGAGCATCGCTGCAGTGGTGGCCCTTGATTGGCCATGGTGCGCCCGCTCCACCACACCAGATGCTGGCCCCTGCGGCCGGTGCCAGGCCATTCGTCCCACTCTCCACTCTCTGCGGCCGGGTGGGCGTCGATCTGCAAGGCCGCATCGCTGTCGACGCCATGCGTCGCTTGGTCACTGGAGAATTCTCGTCACCAGGAAAATCCACCCCTTGGAACCGACTCTGTACTAGCAATAATGCTGCATGCTGCAAGACGGCACGACCTTTGACGAGATAGACAGCTGAGAGGGTCTGATTCCTCCTTCATAAGTTGCCATTTCCGTCCAAAAGGGCATCCCACCACATGTGCAGGCCATCTTCTCATCTCGCCCCCCTCGTGCCGCCTGACTTCGCGAACATCGTCATCGCCATGAGACCCCTGGATGAGTCCGCGTACGTCCTGCGCAGGCCGTGGCCGGCCCAACCCGCAACCACAAAAACCCGGCGCTAATGACCGCCTCTTTAGGACGCGGTGGGACGAGACCCTGAAGCAGAGCTCCAGCTTCCCAGACTTGCAGCGGGCTGTCAAGTTCAACGGACCCGGTAGCCCATGCGTGTCTGGCTGTCGATCCGTCTGCTGGAAGGTGAGCCTGAAACCGTGCACATATGCTGGTGTTGAGATCCTGTGACACTGACAGCTGCCCAGACATTTCTGCTCTTCAAAGACGTTGACGCGTCCAACTGGTCACACGTCCTGCTTGAGAACAGGAACTCATACAGCACTCTCCGGGAACACCATCTCAAGTACATCAAGCATCCGGAGCTTCTGAACCAGCTTCCTCTGGATCCCCTTGCCGATGACCCCGACGTAGGAACCATCACCACCCCCCCTCATTCTTATTCTCTCGCCATTCCGCGGTCCTGTCTAACTTTGAGCCACAGTCACCTTGGAATGCCGTCCGGGATGACGAGGCCATCCGTGCCGAGATACTGCAAGATGTCCAGCGCTTACCAGACGAGCCCTTCTACCACCAGGAGAGCACACAAATGCTCATTTTGGACATCCTGTTCATATGGGTCAAGCTCAACACCGACCTGGGCGGCTACCGTCAGGGTATGCACGAGCTCCTGGCCCCGCTCCTCTACGTTGTGGACAAGGATGCAGTCGACCGTAAGAATATCGACGACACGATAGCAGACCCCAACATGATCGAGATGTTGGACTCTTACTTCATCGAGCACGACACATTCGCTCTCTTCTCCAGGCTCATGGACCACACCAAGCCCTTCTATGAGGTTAGCGTGGACGCTGGCAGCCCCCTGTCGGGTGAGCAGAGTGCGATTGTCGAAAAGAGCAAGATGATCCACGAAGTCGCGCTCATGACAATCGATCCTGAGCTTGCCAAGCATCTACAAAACATCGAGGTCTTGCCTCAAATATTCCTAATGTGAGTTTACCACCTTTCTGTCCCTGAGCTCCAACACTGACCCTCTCGTCACCCAGTCGATGGATCCGGCTGCTATTCGGAAGAGAGTTCCCGTTTGAGCAGCAACTGGTGCTCTGGGACACCATATTTGCCTTTGATCCAACTCTAGATCTCATAGACCTAGTATGCGTCGCCATGCTCTTGAGAATACGATGGACTTGTAAGCTATCATCCATGCAGGGTCCAAGGTTGAATACTGAACTACAGCAGTGCTCGAGGCCGACTACACGAGTGCGCTTCAGTTATTGCTCAAGTACCCCGCTCCTGAACCGCCACATGGCCCGCACACATTTGTGGACGATGCCCTATACCTGAAGGATCACTACCATGCCGCAGGAGGCTCCTCGATCATCATGAAGTACACGGGCAAGACACCAGCGCCGATTCCCGAGCAGGACCCCTCAACGCCCGAGGCCCGTTTCCAGGGCCTGTCGCTGAGAGACCGCGCCCGTGGGGCACGATCCCCTCTCAGATCACCAGCTCGATTTATCCAGCAGCGAGGCGTGGAGGCCCTGTTTCAAGGTGCCGCCAAGAACGTTATCGAACGTGGCGAGAAGCTGGGCATTAATCAGGCCGTGCGCGACGCCATGGGAGAGATACGAAAGAACATGCAGGACTTCCAGGAAGCGAGGAATAAACCATCAGACCCCAGCCGCTCCGGTTCAAATACACCAAGGCTTGCTGTCTTCTCCAACGGCACCTTGGCGTCTCCGGTCGAAGAGTTGGAACGGACAATGGCGGAGCTAGAGCAGAGGAATAAACAGCTTGCCCTCTTCCTGGATGAAGCCATCACAGGGCTCAAGGAAGTTTCGGCCTCAAAACTCGAAGGCGACAAGGAGAAGGCCCTAGAAGGTATCGAACTGGCTGCCGCCAAGGCACAGCTCGTCAAGGTCTACCTGGAGAACCCGTCCCTCGAACTCCCGACAGAGGAGCCGCGCGAGGTCGACAGGATACCACCGCAAATAGTAGTCGAGGAGGACGCCCTGCCCGCCCACGCAGTAGCCGAGACAAGCCCACAACAAAGGAAACACAACGACGCGGCGTCGCCGAGCCTAATGGTGCCCGCGGACGAGATGATGGTCGACCCAGAGGCACCAGGCACGCCCAAGATGGAGGCCGCGACGATGGAAGGCGTGGAGCACTCATCCCCGCTCTCACCGACCCAGCCGGCGCCGGCGCCGGCCCTCCGACCAACCGCCGTCCCGACGCGCTCGACCATGGCACAGTCCTCCTTCACGCTGATGCTCGAGCCGGACCAGAGCCCCTCCGCGTCCTCGGCCTACGCGCCCTCCTCGTCGTCGTCCCTGCCGTCGACCGCCGGCGCCACGCCAACCCAGAGCCAGCAGCACAGCTACCACCGCAAGAGCCCGCGCGACAGCGTCAGCCGCGACCGCAACGCCTTCCTCTTTGGCGAGGTCACCGACCCGTCGGCCGCCGCGGCCGCCACCAAGGCCTTCACTTCGGAGGACATCTTCGGCCTGGAGCCGCTGCGCAGGCGGCCCAGCAAAGCGAGGGGCAAGTATGAGGATCTATTTGGGGGCACGTTATCCGATGGCTAGAGATGAATTCGTTGGGGGCCAATCGATGTGTTGACTCGTTTTCTCTGCTTTTTGGTTCTTTGTCTTCGCGTCCCTCCTGGTCTTTTTTTCTCCCCCCCCCCCTTCTTCTCTTGAGCGAGACGGGCGGTGTGATCAGCAGTTGGTAGGTGTATTTCTTCTTGCTTGCGAAGAGGATTTGGGGGAGCTCAAGAGGTTGGGACTTGTGCACAATATTCCCCTCGGGCTGTGGGCGTATTTTTGCTTGCGTCGCGTCACGGCAGCCGGCTTTGTTTACTTTACCAGCCCACATACTTGCTTCAGTAGAGTTATAGTGTTGATATGAATAGATGCACTCAAGAAGATCGCTATCAAAACAGTCTCGATCTGGGGGAAAGTCTAGCGTGCTGTTCCGGCCGTGAGTGTGGCAGTGGGTCAGGAGTAACGAAACCGGAAAATACAAAAAGAATAATGCCCCGTGAACAAGCAAACCCATCCTGTGCCATCCCAGATAACCCCGTCCCCATAATGCGTGTAGCTGACAGTAAAATGATGTATAAGCACAAGCTCCAACCCTTATCCCCTTGTATCAATCTGCTACAGCCAAGGCGATCCATCTTCGTGTGCCGCGACAATGCACTTGTAGTAGAGGTGGCATTTCTCACTCAAGCCCCACATTCCCCCAGAGGACATGCTCACATCACAACACAAGCCGCCGTCCTTGCCCTCCTCCTCCCTCCGCCCAGACCTCCAGCTCCAGCGCCGCCCTCCTCCTCGTCATGCGCCATCTGGGCCTCCCTCGCGCGCCTCCGCCTCCTCCGGCCGCCGGCACCGCCCACGCCGGCCTCCTCGTTGGCCTGCATATACTCGGCCCATTTGCGCTCGAGTCTGTTCGCGGCGGCCAAGTCCCCGCGCAGGACCCGCTTCGTTTGCTCGTCGATGGTCATCTGCCACCCGTAGAAGGCCTTGAGGGCGATGATCTCAGTCGGGTAGGTCTGGTGCCTCTCGCCATTCCCGTTGAGCGGGCTCTTGATCTCCGCGTTGCGTGACAGCACCTCCCGCACCCCGGTCCACGTGACGTGCTGGCAGTCGTAGACGACCATGCTGAGGCCGATATGCGGTCGCTGTGTGCGGTCGGCCGTCCTTTTGGAGCGCCTGCGCACCATGGACGCCGCCTCAGCCAGGACTAAGTCGGAGACGCGGGTGTTATCGAGGTACGCCGACTGCAGACGCTTGCAATTGCGGATAACCGGTAACATGCCGGTGTCGCCCAGGTTCTCGCAGGAGCTGATGCAGAGGTGCTCAAGGTTTGCTGCGCATGGGGACTTGGCCAGATGCTCGGACAGTAGATGGTTAGTGACACCTCGGCAGTCCTCCAGATCCAAGTGCGTCAGTCGAGGCGTAGTGGCCAGTATTGGTTCGAGGGCCGCATCACTTAGGCTACTGCAGTGGGCAACTGACAGCCCCTCAAGATGTGGGACGTAGTGGCCCAGCGCCTGTACGCCGCGCGCGGTCAAGGCCTTGCAACGGCTCAGGTCGAGATGACGAAGCTTTCTAGGAGGCACGATTGGTCGGTCTGTCAAGATGTCGATCGGAGGGTTGGTCCCATGGACCATGACTTGGAGGCTCACATCGTCAAGGTCGTTGCAGCCACTCAAAATGAGTCGCTCTAGTTTGTTCGTTCTGAAAATGGCCGATGCAACACTCGAGTCGTCAAACCCCTTGACCTCACCAGCTCGCAGGTCCTTGAGCTTGGGACAAGATTCCACCACTATCTTGATACCTTCCGCATCCATGTGCTTGCACCAGGAGACGTTGAGAAGTTCCAGGGACGGGCAGGACTGAGCAATGAGCTTGCAAGTCGTGTTTGTCACTGCAGTGAGCCCAGTGAGGTTGAGATGAGCGAGCTTATCGTTGCTCCTCACTAGGCTATGCAGCGTTGTTCGTTGCAGATTCCGGCAGCCTTCCAGTGTCGCGTTGATGAGGTTCCGGCAAGAATTGACAATGGTTTCTGCTCTCTTATAATGCTCCACCTGCACACAGCCTCGCAAGTTAAGGTCCTTGATGAAAGGCCCTGCGGCGGTAATAATCTTGGCCAGGGATTCGGCCGGTATATCCTGGTAGAACTCGGAAGCATCGAAAGAAGTCCACAACTGACCATCGAGGCAGAGGTCATGGAATTCCCTGCTCACAGCCGAAGCCAGGACGAGGTCTCTAGGCTGCAGGAAGGCCAACACCTGAATCTTGATTTCACGGGGAAGATGTTGCCATATGTTGAAGACGGTTCGCTTCGGCCTCAGGTCCGCCGGTAGCGGGACAGTCAGGGTTGAGGAAGCAGCCATGTCGACATTCGGGACTTTCCGAACCGCGAGAGCATGCTCGGCGCCGCCAGGGTGGCAGTCATGACCAGGGGTGCCAGGAATAGACGTAGGGGCAGTCGAAAGCCCGCCGTGCGAAGATGCAGAGAAGTAGCCAGAGCTCGGCTGACCGAAAGGTGAGGGATTGGCGGCCAGGCTCACACAGGAGAAGCTCCCAGGGCCATGGTAAGGGCTGGTTGAGGCACGCGCGCGGCCAGGTCGAGCCAGGGAAGGTGACGAGGAAATGCGTTGGAGCCCTCTGAGCAGCCTTTCGCGGTTCCCTTTCTTCCTGGGAATGGGCTCGGGCTCGAGGATTGCAGGGGCATCCAAAATGGCCGGGTCGTTGGTGAATGCGTCGATTTCCTCGGCATCGATCGACATGATGGCCATGGCTGCGGCAGACAGTGACTCGGCCATTCTACCACCAGCGTCTCAAACAATCTGTGGGTGCAGTTTCGTGAGGTGCCAAAATGAGCAGAATCCCTCAGCTGTATTGAGTTTTGGGTAGCCTCGGAATTCACCAGCAGGTGGCGAGTTTCCCCTACTTCGTGTTGGGGGTCCCGCCTTCTACCAGGGTCGAGAGCTGACCCGTATGCGCGGGGTGGGGTCACGGTAAGCAACAACACCGCCACGGCGTGGTCTCGGGCAGGAACAAAGTGCGAGGTCAAATGTGGTGAGGCGATGGAGCTGCACGGCGCGGGGAACGGGCAGTACTCGGATGGAATCTCTCTCTGTGTGTGCTCCTCAACCCGCCATTGCCAGGCTGATCAGCCCGGTTCGGCGTCGGTGCGGCTTCGCGGGACGGAGGTTCTCGGCTCTCGACTCTCGGGATAAGAGCTGAAGCTAGTGAGCGAAAAGGTTCCTAGGCAGGCCCGGACCGGAAGGCGTTCCCGGCTCTGGCCTCTGCGGACAAAGAACAAAGGACGTTCTAGGGAGAGCTTGAACAGCTTCCTCCGGCGCGGATCCGGGGAAAGGCGGGGTGTTGGGTTGGAAGGAGGCCTGGGCGAGGCCGGACCAGTGCGAGCTCTTGCAAGAGCTGTTGTTGTTGTTGCTTGTTGTTGCTTGCTTGCCGTAGGATGGCGGGAGAAGCTGGGCAGCCCAGAAACTTTGGCTTCGGGCAGATGATGAGATGGACGAGTTGTAATACAATTCTGGTGAATCCATGTCAGCGTCAATGCCGGCGTCAGCGAGGCACTTACAGACAAAACGGCGCGGGCTAAGGGTAGATTTCGGCATGGCAGTTTGGGGACTGATAAGACATGGCATTCTGCTCGGCTAAGGAGGGCGGGGTTACACCAGTGATCTTGTTACCTCGTTGTCTCTTTGTTGCGCGGCTCGTGGTCACACGCAGGCAGATGGATGGACGGATGGGCAGTAGGAGGAAGATGTCACGACGATACGACAGGAGTGACACAGGAAGATCAAAGTGGTGATTAGAAGGTGGAATCGAGTCAAGACGAGGGGCAGAATGTGAGAGAAGGCCAACGGGGAGAGGTTCGACAAGTTTTAAAAAAGAAGGGTCCTTCTGCACCGACGCTGGTGGCTGCTGTGCATGTGTTAGTCTGCCCACCCCTGCCTGCATCCGTCGCCCCAGACCCAGCCAGGCCAGCCAGCTCACTCACTGTCGCACCGGCTCCTCCAGCAGTTACACTAGCTGCTCAGGGTATCATGTAGTATATGATATGCCCTTTCAGGACAGCATCTTGCAACGCCATTTTCGTAGTAGCCGAGCGCGCCATAGATGCCCATGCAGGTTGGCGTGGCCACCTCCCACCTATCCTTAGCCCTATCTACGGTTTTCTTTCTGCGGCGGCATCCCACCTGAGCACGCGGGGGGCATGGGAGCAAATAGGGATGTGACAGGCTGACAGGGTGCACACACACACACAAAACCTCTATCTAGATTGAGGGCCCAACGTCTCCCGCCCGCTCCCTCACGCGCAGCTCCGCAGGTGACCAGCTTGTGTGGCCCGCGTGGTCTGCCCACCCACGCCGTCCGTGACCCCCAAGGACGACATCTCCAGGCCCCTGGCGCCGCCCCATTGGCTGCTCTATATCGCGGGCCCAGAGGCGGGTGCCACGCTGTTCAACTGCATCAGGGTCTCCCCTTATCTTATCCGGCGGGCATCAAGAACGCTCAGGACGCATACATTCATGGACGGACAGACTCGGGCCTTTATGCGGCACCTCACGCTACCTCACGGCGAGGCGTTGGGCCCCTCGCATTGAGCTGGGGAGCCCCGAGCAGAAACTCACTGGTCTGTCCACGTACCCAGGTAGGTCCGCGTGCCCCGAGCGCGAACGCTTTCGTACAATGGCCTGGAGCTCCCCTGCCTCTGCCCCAGAGCGCGCGTCAGCACATGAGACAGAAGAAGAGGAGGTCATGTGGCCTCAGGGACAGCCTCAGGGTGAGGCACGACAGCGTGGCCCGGACGGTCAAACGGTCTCAACTCATCCACGGATTAAACGTGCTGGACAGATAATATAACCCTGGCAAGAATGGACAATGAGCCTTGGGACATGATAGAAGAGGTTGAGGGGTGGCCCGTACGGACACCAGAACTAGAAACTTGACCATTTGTCTACCGGTGGCGGGCATCTGCTCTGACTGGTCCGTACCCTCTGTGCACCCGTTGGAGGGTGCTGCCTATTGCTGGTCCATTTGTTGCTCTTCCCAGCCGTGGGTTGCGTCTTGCTTTGGTGGTAGTATAGTTCTGTTTTCCTACACTAGCCTGCGATCCTACCCGGGGCTCTGGGCCAAGAGGACGTCGGGGAATCCGGCTTCGAGGAGAAGCCTTGCCCGCTTGCGACGACTGCGGGGTACAGCGGGGTCTTTGGAGGAGGGGCTGCGGTCCGCCGTCCGTCAAATTGTCTCTATCTACACTACTACATGGTGGGGCATGTTCGGCGGGGTACATGGTGTATAGTGTCATATGTACTGCCAGACTCCTGCTATACCCTTGGGCAAGACTGTGCATCACTAGCCAGTATCTAATGTGAGAGATGCTCTCTTATCAGACTGGATGCTGTGGACTTCCGGCCTTGGGGCGATGCTGCTTGTAGTTGCTGAGACTCTAACAACGTGGCTGTCAGACGTGGATACTGGTGTTCGGGACCCGAGGAGGAGCACTCCTGCAGCACATATTCGACAGAAGGTAGACGAAGTAAACACATTATTTGCTCTTTTCTATGCCCAGTATCACAGTAATACGTGGACAGAGAACGAGTCGTGCACCGTCCCAAGAAACCTGATGGTCTTCTCCGGGCGGCCAATGTGAGCTCACATACACCTAGTTACCGTGTTAGTTCCGGAACGGGGCCGGTTGGTGAGGGGGGGTTTTTGGGCCTCCGCACCCGCCGGGCAGATCTGAGATATTCCCAAAATATCGAGCGTGGACCGTGAGAAGGCTGATCGACGCGTGACGCCCATTATTTCTGCGGTCGTCCCTCTGGTCAGCCGGCCAGCAGCAACAATTAATCCTTGTCTGGGAGATGTTGCCTGTTTGTGAAACCTGGTGGAGCGGGATCCGCTGACACTACTTGTGCTTGTCGGGGATCTGCACATGCATTCTCCTGTACTTAGTCCGTGTTGTGTGAGTAGTCTGAAAGCTAGACGCACGGGCAGAAACTGCCTCCCGTGACCCTATTCGCGTCTTGGTAGCAGGGCAGCAGCTTGTCTCAGCTCTTATCTACTATCCGGGCCGAGTGGTGACCCTTGGTATTAGGGGTCAGGTCTCTTGACAGCTTGTCTTGGGACCGTTGGTTACATTTCGCTAAGGTCCAAGATGTCTTTGACATTGTCCAAGCAGGATATCGACACCGGGTGCTTGTTCAGTAGTGTACTGTTACTCTTCCCGGCGTCGGAGGCCAGACGTAGCATTCGATAGTTGATCACAAGGCCACGCGCGGGACTATCACACCCCTCTGTGAACATTTTGCCAAATGATTTGCAGAGGTGATGGAGCAAGCACAGTCTCCAGGGTGCCCATTTGGGTGGCGAGCCATCGTCAGAAGTTGGGCCCGCCCTCGGCCTACGGGCCAAGTTCGTGATGCTGAAGGCCAGATGTTTGCTCCTGTACAACTGCACAAGCTGAGGGCCGAGCGGACCAGCTCGATCTTCAGCACCGGGAGGGACGATAAGATTGGCCCTGTCCTACATCGTACAAGGCCAAGTGGCGGCGGTAAGGGAATCCAAAGCTCAGGGTCTTGGCGGCTGCAGAGGCATCGGACGAGTGCATCGGACGAGTGCACCTCCTCAGTCGGTCTCGCTCTTTCACGTGTTAATGGCACTGTGTCCGCTCTAGTTAGCCATTCAGCCCAGTTCGCGAGTAAGGAAGGGGGACGGAATACGGCTCTCATCTGCCCCACTGGCTGGTCAGCTGGTCTTGTTCTGATCATCAGCATCATGGGAGATGCAGAGTACTGTCCAAAAGAGACAAGACCCCAAGGGTGGTTTGCCCCTTGCCCCCCAAGACCCTCCTTCAAACGGGCTTCACCTGGTTTGGACCTTGTGAGGATGACGGCCTCCTCAATTGTGTCTGTCCTGTCTGCTGGGCTCGTTCCAGGAGTGGACACTGTCCTCATACTGTATCCGAGGTCTGTTGAGGGCACAAGTTCCAGAAGCTGAGAGGACCCAGGCTAAGGTATGCCTGGTCTGCCTAGTCGCCTGGCTACAAAGCGACTCGCTCGTCCCTGGACACCGCGCGGGACTGCAAAGCCTCTTCTCTTGCGTGTCGCCTCGACAAGCCACAAAAACTTGTCGGTATGGCGGCCGTAACCAGTACAGGATAACTTAGTGCCCAGGTGAATTCAATAGAGTTTCCCACCTGCATTTGCTCCAAGGCTTATTGCACTGTATCTACACCGCGTCCTGCGCCTTCGGTCCTCCCAGCTTGAATCCCAAGCTGTACGTACTGCTCGCTCAAACCTCCAAACTGCCGTGGCCGCCCCGAGAATTTCGTGCACTGCTTGCATTGCATGTCAACGCTTTACTCCCTTTTCCACCACAACCTCCACCACCACCTCCTCCTCCTCCTCCTGCCTGTCCGCCCGCCCACGAAGTTCGACCTGGCGCCTCTCCCCCCTACCTCTCCACGACTCAGATCTGCCTGCTTGTACGTGGTCTCGACACTAGACATCGGCTGTTCAACGCCCCGGCTACCGCAACACCACGACAGCAACGGGGCTCCCTCGCTAGCCCAAACCCAGCCCAACAACTTACACGCAGCCAGGGCCGACCTAGAGATAGACCAGATTTTTGTCACAGGATTGCCCGAACGGCCTTCCATTGCTTCCATGA
This sequence comes from Stenocarpella maydis, assembly GCA_002270565.1. Taxonomy (NCBI): domain Eukaryota; kingdom Fungi; phylum Ascomycota; class Sordariomycetes; order Diaporthales; family Diaporthaceae; genus Stenocarpella; species Stenocarpella maydis. The sequence continues at coordinate 335,245 of NQMI01000002.1, forward strand.
CTGCTTCAACGCAGCAATCGAGATACCCATTAGACCGGCATTGACTTTGTTTCCATTTCTCGTGTTCCAGTTTTGCGCTGTTGCCGTCGTGAGCAGTCAACCCATCAACCAAACCACCTCCACTGCCTCCTGCTGTCCTCTCCAGGCAGCACCACACGCCTCTTCTCCCGGCCCCCGGAAGCCCGCCATTGCGGCCCATATTGGACGACGAGCTCCAACTGGCCTCCAGTCATCTGCCGTCCCATTGAATCCGGCACTCCGCCCGGCTGATTGTCACCCTGAGCTCTGAACTGGTCCCAGATGCCGGCTTTCTTCGGACTCTCGCACACTCTATCCCGGTAGCATCTTTTTCTTTTTGGCTTCCCTGCCGCGGGCCTTGCGCAGTCGATCCGCCGAGACTGCATTCGACACAACCAGCGGCGACCACCACTTTCTCCTCGATCCGAAGCTACTCCCCCCTCCCCCCCGAGCCCTCCTGCTTCGACTGCACACCTCCACACCTACGATGCCTAGAATACAAGAGCAGGTTCTTGATCAAGGTGGGTGCGGTCCCGCAGGGATGTGACGTTGTTGGGACACACAGCATCCTTGTGAGATCCGGACGCTGACGCCAGTGGCCTTCCTCCCAGGCTCCGACATACACCGTCACAGCAGCGGGGAAGATGGAGGCAGAAATAAGGACAAGCTCTCACCGCCCTTACAAATGCCAAAGAACAAGAGCCTTTCCAACCTGGCCCTCGCAGTACCAGACAACTCTGAGAAGGCTCGAGTGCGCATGTCCTTCGATGCTGGCCCAGCTGCTTCCGAGTATGATATCCTCGCAAGGTGAGCCCGCCCGGTCCCGTCCCTTTGGTCTAGTGCTCCGAGGCTTGCGCCTCTGCCCCGTCCCTAAACACCAAGGCACCATGCCAAAGTGACACGTGCGCGTGCCTCGGTCAAGTGTTGCGAGGCTCAGGCTCGTCAGCCTTCTGAATGCAGTATACTGCCACAGCCAAGTAGGGCCCCATGGAAGGCTTGCACAGTCTATTGTGTACCAGCTCGCAAGACGGACAATCCGGATCCTTCAACCTGGCCTGTTGACCCACCCTACCAAATCATTGTGCTCTTGTCAACACCTCTATGCGTTTGCCATGACTTTGCCTGCATCTCGTCCCCACTCAGTCTCGCTTTTGTTGCTTTTGCCCGGGCTCCCCTTTCTCGCCGGCTAACCTGTCGAGATCTCAGATCACCCATCATGACAGACCACGACCATGGTCTGGGACTGTCAGGGCTCCGCCGAATACGTCAGTCTCAACCCGGTAGAAACGGCACGCTTGGACCTTCCAACCCTACCTCGCGAAGCCCGTCTCTGAGTCTCTCGCGGTCCACCTCGATGACCATGTTGCAGCCCCTGGCCTCGGGGCCATCGTCGCCCGCCTTCATCGATGACTTGGAGCGCTTCCCCAGCGAGTCACTACATTCCTTCTCCTTCGCCCATCAATCCGAAGAGTTTATACACAACCGTCAAAATGTACTGAGACGTTCTATCGAGTTCATGAAGGACCGGATTGGCCGTTCCGCCGCCTCCAACCCAGCCCTAGCAAGCGCGCAGGCACGGGTGACTGGGGACATCGAAACACAAAACATGCTGGAACTTTTGGCAAAGGCGCAACTCATGGGTGTCAACGACCCATCGCACCCTCTTGGCCCTCTAACGGGACCGGCAGATCTGTCGGGCGAGAACATGTTTGAAAAGAACTTCATTCCCAGGACCGAGAGCCCCGAGCCTGTTGAGGACCTCCACATGTCTCCGAGTGAAGCACAGCCCTCTAGCATCCATACCCGTATACAAGAAGACAAGGGGAAAAGCGCGACCCAAGACGTACGTCAGACATCTCGCAAAGGCTCGCTTTCGCCAACGCTGGGGGACGGAGACTCTTCTGAAAACTCGTCCCGGACACCGACAAACGAGAGCGGAACGACCCAGAAGACTTCGCCCCCAGAGTCCAGGAGGCCAAGCGTATTGAAACGAACCTTCACTGACACCGTTCACGCGTCGATGCAGCAAAAGCTCATGGATGCCATGGCCCAACCCTATGTCGCCGGACAGTCTGGTAACCCCGAGAGCGTCCTTTCCCCAAAGTCATCCCAATCCTTCGGCCCATCACTACACACACCGAGCGCGAGGGGCTCGTCGGTACATGGCCACTCCAGCAGATGGGTCCCGGCTGCACAAGCGATCTTCACTACCGAAGCTAAGCCGCCATGGACGATACTCGCCGCGAATGACCTGGCCTGTCTGGTCTACGGGTTCAGGAAATCTGACTTCAAGTCCACCAGCGTCCTGGAGATCGTGCAGAAAGAGCGCAGGAGTTGGCTGGAGAACAGGCTGAAACAAGGGGAATTCGAGAGCGAAGCTGGGGCGGAGGCGGAAACTGAAGTCGCACAGCCGCCAGCGAAGGCAAAGGTATCGTCCACCCTGTTAGGAGCGCGAGGTGGCGGCATCACAGCTAGGCTGTTGAGCAAACCAAGCTCGAGAGCACAGCCCGCAAGAGCCAGTCCGGTGACAAGACCAGAAACCTTTCACAGTGGTGATTGGCGGCCACCACGAGTGAGCGGTGGCGGACACTCGAACCACAAGAGCAACAAATCTAGAGGCGTGCTCCTCTGTGGGGACGTCATACCTATCCAGAAACGAAACGGGGCCACCGGGTCGGCTAGCCTTTGGGTCAAGGAGAAGAGGATGGGGTTGATATGGGTGCTTGAAGAGATTCATGAAGATGTCGCCCACGTCGCCCTTGATGAGGATGGCATCGTTACCAACCTCACAGGAGAGCTGCTTTCCATATGGGGGGATGGCAGCTTGAAGCCGGGCCTGGACATCGGCAAGCTGGTCCCTCGAATCCCACGTCAAGGAATCGACCCCAGATACGGTGCAATCGACTATGCGCAAATCGCAAAGCGAAAGTATTACACTTGTCGCAACTGTGATAGGATAAACATCCCCGCAACGATCGAGCAGGTTCCAGGAAAGACGGAGCTGCGCATATCGAGCTTCCCCCACATTGCAGGTATCATCGTTGTGGACCCGGCATCTTTGACGGTCAAGAGCTCCAACTCGGTCTTCTGCGGCGCGCTTTTTGGCCACGAACAGCCAACCGGCATGGACATCAGGTCTCTCCTGCCGGGCTTTGATAATGTGCTGCGTATACTGACCGAGCAAGATGGTCTTCTCCTTGTCGATGGGATTGTTGTTCCTGAGCACAGTTTTCGAAAGGCATACGCATTTCTCGGGCTGCGGGAAGGCCGGCCGGATGCCGCAAACAGCTTCCTGCGGCCGGAAGGACTCCCTGCCAAGCACCGCGACGGAACCGAGCTCAAGGTCGATGTTCAGATGAGGGTTGTCAAGAGCGAAAAGCAAACCATGCTGCAAGAGGAGACACTGACAGAACCAAGCGATGGGGAGTCCGCCGTCACGGAGGACGAGTTCCCAGTCACGCAGACAGAGATGGTATTCGCTCTTTGGATTACTTACTCTAGGCACATCCACGCCACCAGGTCAAAACTGGGCGCTGCGTCTCCTCTACTCTCGGGGGCGGCGACGCCCCTGCGACAGCCAAGTCCGGGCCAGACTCCTGCACCGACGCCTGCAGAGCTGCACCTTTCCGACTCTGATGAGCCCAAAAAGGAGCCCAGACCCGCATCCATGTTCACTCGGTCGATCAAGGACGCTGCATTGAACGCCGCCGCAAAGATCACCGGCACCAAAGCACCCGACAAGTCTCGGGACGAGGGCAAGCAAAACAGCCCACCTGCGCCCAAGACCGCCGACAAGGCTGCCGAGCCATCGCACAAGAAGACTATCGACGATTTCGCAATCCTTGAAGAGATGGGTCAGGGGGCCTATGGCCAGGTAAAGCTTGCCAGATACAAAGACACCGGGAAGAAGGTGGTGCTCAAGTATGTCACAAAGAAGCGGATTCTTGTTGACACGTGGACTCGGGACCGAAAGCTCGGTACGGTCCCTCTGGAAATACATGTCCTGAATTACCTGCGGAGAGAGGGGCTTCGGCATCCCAATATTGTTGAGATGGAGGACTTTTTCGAGGACGAGGTAAACTACTACATTGAGATGGGGCCTCATGGGCTACCCGGCATGGACTTGTTCGACTACATCGAACTCCGGACAAACATGGAGGAAGACGAGTGCAGAAGCATCTTTGTCCAGGTCGCCCGGGCGGTTCACCACCTGCACGTCAAAGCGAAGGTTGTCCACCGAGATATCAAGGACGAGAACGTCGTGCTCGACGGAGAAGGGAACATCAAGCTCATTGACTTTGGAAGTGCGGCGTACATCAAGAGTGGCCCCTTTGATGTGTTCGTGGGCACTATAGGTATGTTTCCTTATCGTTCAGTCCGAGAACACATTTTCTAATCAGACATCAATAGACTACGCCGCACCGGAAGTCCTTGCCGGCAAACCTTATAATGGCAAAGAGCAGGACGTATGGGCTCTCGGGATCTTGCTCTACACCATCATCTACAAGGAGAACCCCTTCTACAGTATCGATGAGATCATGGATCGCGACCTGCGTGTGCCCTACACAATCAGCGACGAGAGTATCGAACTCATTCGCTGCATGTTGGATCGCGATGTGGAGAGGAGATACGATATCAATCAGGTTCTAGAGCACCCGTGGTGCCAGGTCGGGGACAACTGAAGTGCGGCGCCTTACGTGCACGAGGACGAGGCTGCTTAGAGCCGTCCACGACATATCCTCGAGCGCTGCTCTGTGCTCAGTCTCGCGGCAAGACGCAGCGCCGGGTACGCGGGGATCAATGGCGTCCATGCCGGTGGGGCGACCATGGGAAAGATGTTGCTTTACGCACATCCGACGGTCGAAGCCAGTTGACTGCTGCGAGGAGTTGATGGCAACGAAGAGTCGCGAGGACAATGCCCGAGCAGGCAGATGAAGACGAGATGAAGCACATGTTTCTAAAGCTTTGAAATGGGATCACAATCTCGCACCGATTGGCGAGGAACAAGATGAGAACATCGTTCTTGACACCGATGATGATCCATACGAAGACAAATGAATGGGTGAGGTTGGATTGATACCTAGGGGAAGGACAAGATGGCGCATGTGATGAGTTGAGCACGGAACAAGGACCCAGATGGGCCCACGGAAGCCTGACTGTGACGAGAACGGCTCGAGGACAAAATATATTCACATACACATCACTATATATCCAACAAAGACAAGCATCAGGAGTGGTTCCTGCTTAGAAAATCGGCGGAGCAGCCGCCCACTCTGGTTTGCAGATCTCTCGTGGCCGCCTCGTAATGAGTATCAGCCTGGCATCTTCCGTTGGGATGATTCAATTGCCCAATGAGGTGGAGGAAGACTCTCCAGGGCTCGAACAGCAGTGAACGTCAGACGCAGTGCCCAGGTCATTTTTGGTCTACTCCTTACACAACTGTTCTGGCTTGTACTGTTAACCAGAAAGAACTGTCAATGCTGATTTGTTACGCGCTCGCATGGGGCCCGGTCTGTCAACAACTAGTCATCCAGTCCCATGCAAGCATCAAGATGGAAACTTCAGCATGAATGCATGCATCATTTCGAAGTATACAGCCATATTATACTGGAAGACGACAGCAGGACCGAGGGCTCTTGCTCGCCACGTCATTGAGCATCAGGTACATCATCAGTATATCCTCGCACCGTCCAACCCGTAGGGAAACCCAACAAAGTGCTATGTGGAGGAGTCGCGGGCGCTGTCAGTAATATGGCGCCCGGGCAGGAACGCGCAAAAAGACCAACAACCCCCAGAGGAGGCTCACGGGGCTGTTGTGACGATGTCTCTGCGCCAGCCCGGAGTCGAACCGGGGGCCCATCGATGGCAACAATGGATTTTACCGCTAAACCACTAGCGCTTTTTGAATTCATCTGATTAGTGGGATATCGTGCCGTTGTGGTGGTTCTATATTGCAGATGCTGCTTGCGTGGACCTGGGGACCGGAAGTGATCGTGGGGTGGAGCCGGTCTGGACCAAGGTGGGTGGGGAGGAACCTGACTCGGCTCGTCCGTCTCATACTATCGTACACTACTTGTTGTAGTACACTTGGACAGTGTGAGCGCGTATCTCGTTGCTTTCCAACCGGGGTTGTGCATTTCAAGAGGAGTCGACTCCACGGCGACCTTGGCAAGGAGAATTTTTGTTTGCCTCGAGCAATACCAAGACTAGACCGAGGACTGGACTTGGTCGAGCCCCGGCCGTGGGGGCTCCCGTGGGGAACGCTTTGCTTTGTGCATGTTTGTGCTGGCGTTCGCCTCCAGAAGATTGGACGGAACGAAAGAAAGCCTCGTGCCGGCTGCAAGTCGGGTAGCCGAAACGGCGTCGTGAAGTCCACGGCCCGAGTGAGGTGCCGTAGGGGAGCCTCATCCCGCAGCTGCCTGCAGGACGCGCCCGGGCATGGGCCTGGACACTGGTCCATGCCCTTGAAGGAGGTGCCCTCGGCCAATGTGCCCTTGGCGACGGACCTTTTTCTTCGGCAATGACGCCGGGTGTGGCGGGAGTGCCTGACACGTATGCTGGTTGATGCTGTACGAGCAGACATGCATCAACAAGCTGCTGTCTCGGCGTCGGTCGAGATATCTGATCGTGGTGTTCGCGCCCAGTGACTGTCGGCATGGCCACCTGTCAAGACAGCCCCTGGGCTGCCTTCCGGTGCCGAGGAAAAGTACGTCGAGGGCTAGGATCTGCTCAGCCTGCCTGCCTGCCTGCCTGCCTGCCTGCCTGCCTGCCTGCCTGCCTGCATCTGCAGATGCGATGCTTGCTGCGGCGTGCGTGTTGTTGTTTCAATGTAGTTGATATGTGAAAGAGCGGAATCCTTCCGAGCGACGCGTGGGGTAAAGTATGGAAGTTGTAAGCCAAAGGGAGCTCGTTCCGCGGGTGGCTGCAGGGGGGGGGGCGGTCTTTCTTCTTCAGCCACTGATGACCTCGGCTCGGCTGCTGGGACCTGTATCTACATTGGTGCAACACCACATTCTACCTCTCTTTCTCACCATCCTGAAGAAACCCTGCACAAGCAGCCAGTCCGTCCTCTACCGTGGCTTCAAGACTTCACTAACACTCACCAAGGCACCACTCCTCGATCCTACCACCCCCGCGCCACACACATTCCCTTGGGGACGGACCCTGCTCCATCAAGTACTCCAACATGTCCCTCGAGGTCATTTACGTGACGCGGCACGGCGTAAGTGCCAATGTCTCCAGATCCAGAGCTCACATTCTCCTCGGCCGGCGGTCTTCGCCCGCAGATGCTTCTGCTCCATCCGCCGCGGAACCCGGCTGACCTTGCTGCGCCCATCCTGCAGTTCAGGTCCAATTGGCTTGTCGACAACTCTGGCAACTACTCGTCCTACCTCAAGTCACCTACCGGCATCGCCACTGATCCAGCCTTGACATCACATGGCGTTGACCAGGCTCACGAGCTCGCTGCCCACCTGATGACCCTTGACCCACCTGTGGAACGCGTCTACTCCAGCCCTTATTACCGCTGCTTGCAGACGGTCGAGCCCTTCGTTAGCCTGTGGTCCCAGTCTCCCAGGACCAACGTTACCAGCAAGCCCGCCATCTTGGGGGAGGCTGGCCTGTCCGAGTGGTACGGATCTGCCTCCTTCGAGCACCCGACCTCTGCCAGCAGCGACATGCTGGCCGAGCTGTTCCCGGCCTTTGACAAATCCTACGCGCCGCTTGTGTCGCCCTCGAGGACCGGGGAATCCATCGATCAGCTGCATGACCGCGTGGCCTTGACCATGGACGCACTCATCAAGCAGTGCGACAATGAAGGCGTGCGAGCTGTGCTGCTGTGCTCGCACGCGGCTACTGTCATTGCCCTGGGCCGTGTCCTCACCGGGAATATGCCCGACAACGTCGAGGCCGAGGACTTCCGGGCGTTTACCTGCGGCTTGTCCGTATTCAAGAGGCGCCCAGATGCAAGATGCGATGCTCCCGGCGAAGGCGCTGCCGCGTCTGCCCCGCGCACCCTTGGGAACGTTCCGGCGCTAACTTCACAGGCTACTGCAAGCCCTAGTGGTTACAGCAATAGCCTAGCCGATCCATCTTCAGCACGAGTGGACTGGAAGGGTGGGAGAGGAGTCGGGGGCGGGTGGCTTTGCGAAGTGAACGGCGACTGCAGCTTCCTCTCGGGTGGTGAGGAGAGGGGATGGTGAGTGGTTTCTCTACGCTTCCCGCCCTCACACTGAGTTGCCGTGTCTTGATCCATTGCTAATGACTCAGGCGCTTTTCTGGAGATGAATCTTTTGCCAGCGCTGGCAAAAAAGGCGCGCAGCAAGACGCAGGGGTGGAACTTGGGGTTGTTATCGAGGGCAAGAGTCGTGACCCCAGACTGTAAAAACCTGTCCCCCTGTTGAGAATAGCACCCAGGCAACGCAGAAGACTCCAGGCCACACTTTGCTTCTTCTATGAGCACGCGCACGGGCACAGGATACATCATTCGACATTTCACTAGTTCCATGCGGGCGTCGAGATGCACCTTTTGACCTGATTCTGCTTCGGGCCAGCTGCACGCTCTGTTCCGGTCTCTGTTGACGGCCTCGAAAGAGATGAGGCTCCTCCACCTTGCCAGGCGGAGGTGTCGTGTAACACAGAGTCTGGAGGGGTGTGGAACTGGGTGATTGGCCGACGGAAGGAGCCTCGCGATCGGCACGACGTTTTTTTTTTTTTGCCACACTGCAACAGGCCTATTGCTTTTGATGGGGGACACCACTAAGGACGCACCTCCTGGGGTGGCTGTGGGGAACGACCAAGTCATCAGGGCCCTGAGACACGGGTCTTCTCCTCCACGGGCCGCAGGGCAGTCGACCGCCAGCGGCTGTGAGCTTTCGAAATTGCCCGTGATGCGCTCCCTTGCTGGTCAACAAAGCAACTACGTGCCCCTCAGAAATCTCTCTGGAAAGAAACATCGATGCCGCGCTTGTGTCCTGGGGATTTACTATATATATTTTGTCGCTCTTCAGTGCGTAGATCGGGCGTACCGATCTGCGTCGATCAGACAAGGAAAAGCAGTAGGGACGGCTCAGCAGCAGCACCTTAAAGCTGCCGATTCCGCAATAGAGAACCACTGTGTATCCGGATGACACATCGACAAGGTACAATCGTTGCTGTCCTGGACCGACCATGTCAGTGTTGTTTGAGAGTATTCTCACAGTCAAGCAACGTAAATCACCCCTCGAAGGTCGACTTTTGGGCCTTGTGAGCAAAACCCGCTTGCGAGAAACGGAACCATGGCATTAGGCAATGCTTCTTAAGCGTGGGTGACTTGAGTATCGGCTCACTCACTCACTTACTCACTCGCTCGCAAGGTGCAGGAAGTCCGGTGGTAGCAAATCCGGTGCAATATCAAAAGGCAATCAACCGGCCAAAGATGCACTGTACACAGTACTCAGGGCATTGCCAATTGGAGATGAGGACAACCAATCATACTACTCTACCTCAGACCCAGTCTAGCTACTAGAGGACATGGCCCGTTTTGTCGAACCAGAACACCCCTGCCCCCTCTCCACCATCTCATGGGTCCAGACCTCAGTGCAAAGAGGCTGGGCGATGGACCAATCAGACCCAACCTGGCGGCTGTCAGTGCTCCCAGAGACAAAGCTGTCATGGCTTTGGCAGATGCCAGAATTAGCTCACCCTTCTTTTTCATTCGGGCTCTGAACAATATGATCTCGGCACCGAAGGCCATCCTTGAAATTCAAAAACACGCTAAGCACTGGCCCAGAAAGTATCTTATCATCTGGCTTCGCGAACCAACACCTCGTCTCCGGGGGAAGCCGTGCTCTGTGGCTCCCATTCCGAGCACCTGACGTGGAGAGTGTGCGTGCACGTGTGCGGCGTAGCGAGATGTCTGCGGGCCGGATACTGGCTCTCTGATCCTCGATTAGCGACGCGAGTTTATCGAAACGAACCTTGGTCGAGGTAGAAGAACCCATATACCAGAGAAGCTAGTTGTCGACAACACACCAGGTCTGAATCAAGCCCTCGGGCCATGAGTTCCAGGCCCAGGTCAAGCAATCGGACAGTTCGTCCGCATGCTAATCCCAAAGCGGGATACCCTACAGAATCAAAACATGAAACCTCCTTTGGCCGTGGACACGGCAGACAATCGCTACAGAGTGGCAATTGCCGTCGAGGTCCACTCGTGCGACGCACCAACATCAACAAAAGTGTGTCGCCCTTGCCTGCATCTTTTGATGAACGAGATGCTTCTGCCTTGATTCGCCAACCAGTCCCGAGCCGTTGAGTGCTAGCAAGATGTTTGTCTACCAGCACTAGCTGGTTCCTTACTAGCTTGGGGGACGCCTTCCATGCCGACCATGCAATAACCGAAGCTGGTGCACAACCCAAAGCGCCTCGACGTCCATCGGCCGCTTGACAAGACGGCATATACCACCGCCGACGGGCGAGAGGTACCTTGGCCCTCAGACTGGAGGTGGTTCGCTTTGTCCGAGCCACATAATCCCATTGTGCCAGGGCCCATGACGACGAGGTGCTCAGGGATGGAGGGCAGCTTATCTTGGAGCCTTCCGAGGGTCACTCTCTGGGCGGCCACCCTGCTCTGTGGCCTGGCGGAATATCCCAGATCTATCAGAAGTGACAGGATCTCCAGATCAGCAGTGGTAGATACGCGAAGCTCGCTTCCTCAGATCTCATATATACCCGAGGCCCTGGAGATCTCGCTTCGGTCACATCTCAGTTCCCACTCATCCTTTGTTCTTCAACAAGTACCCATTTGTCTGTATCGTCTGGGTCAAACTCACGGCGTGTGCTCTTCCATACTTTCTCCGGCACAATGATCCAACCGCAAGCCAGGCCCTTCTTCCCGAGGCAGGAGGCGGGCAGGACGTTGCCCTCCCTTGGCCTTAACCAGCAGGACCGTCACAGACTCGAGGGTCTCGCAGACGCTGCCGTCTGCCTCCAGGAGCCGGGTGTCTACTCCACTGCCAGCTCTCCCTCAAGCCCTGACTTCCAGGAGTACACCTTCGGTATGTGTAATCCAGCCGCGGCATGGCTTCTGTGCTCGCCACTCCTATGCTTACCAAAACCCCAGGGAATCGGACTCCGGGTTCGAAAGAGCCAAATTCGTATGGAATCCCTTCCATACAGAGCTTGTTCGCCATTGCGGACGGGGACCAGCCACGGAGCTATGGTTTCGACCCTCCGGCATCCCAGCGTAGCTTCAGGAGGCCAAGTACAGGCTCCGAGGTCTCGTTCCAGGGGAGCTTCGCCAGCGTCCCCGAGCTGTCACGCATGTCGACGGCCAGCCCACCTCCCACCCTTGTCCCAAGGACACCAGAGGCACAGCATAGTATCGGGCCGGGAGACAGCCTCCAGGTAAAAATCACACTAGGTGAGCTACAGGACCAGCTCAAGGCAATCGAGGCTACAAACAAGAGAATGCTCCAGCCCGCCCGTGGACGGAGGTCACCCTCCCGCCAGGCGCCATACTCGGCCGCGACCGACATCGGACGCCATGCCAACAACAGCAACAACAACCAGGGCGCCCGGGCCGGGGCACAGCTCAAGAGCAAGAAGAAGAAGCCGCACTTCAACCTGCGGTACCCCAGATCGGTCAAGCTGTTCATCCTATACTACAAGGAGGACTGCGGGTGGGGGTGGAAGCCGATCAATAAGCGGCGGGTGGACCTGCTGCCGGTGCTGTACCGCGGCGGGTACAAGCCCGAGATCGAGGAAAACCGCGAGGTCGCGGGCATCAACGGCTTCTACTATCGGCTGAACGAGGTGATGCCGGCGCTGACGCCCGACGGCAGCGGGCTGCGCTTTGTCGAGCGCGATGGCCGCTCGTGGGAGCTGACGGTGCCGCAGAAGTGCCGCAGGGGCGGCAGGGCGGACAGGGACGCCGACGAGGGGGCGAGGAAGGGGGCCAGGACGAGGGACAACAAGGAAGACACCGAGGCGAGGCACAGGGGCATGGTGTACAGGTACCCGGAGGAGGTCGTCTACTACTGGGACGAGTTCGTGAAGCACTTTGTGCCGCAAGCCAAGCAGGCCGAACTCTACTCGCAGGCGAAGAGGTTTTGTAAGTACTGCTCCTCGCTCACGAGCCCCCCCTCCCTCGCGGGGTCCTACCCACCCTCAGCCTTCGCTGGAAGTCATGAGCAGGTGGGCGACAATGAGCACGGCTCCGTTCGTATGCCGTATCCCCCTGCCTCGCAAGGCCGACGCACTTCGCCGCATCCCACCTGCGTCCCAACGCGCACCCAAAGAAGAGACGAAGCTAACGGCGTCTGGTGGGAACAGGCGAGGTCCGCGCCGAGCAGAGAAGGGAAAGGGGCGTGCCGCAGTGGTCGCCCGAGAATGAGGATGACAGGGTGTGGCACACGAACCCGCCCAACTCGAAAAGCAAGACCCCAAGGGCGAGGGACCGCGAGACAGATGAAGTTCTGCCCGAGCTTATGCGCGCTTGCGAGCTGGGCACTGCAATGGAGACGGGCTGAAACTGTACTTGTTCATCCGTGGCCCAATCTACCATCAGATTTCGACCGGGACGAAATGAAATCTCCACTTCCTTCTTACCTGAGAGGAACTGGTATACTGATGATGAGATTGTCACGAAGCTGTCGACATTGAGAAAGGGCGGGGGGGGGGGGCTGCAACAAAGAAACATGGGGTTTGGGAACAAAAAGTCGAATTCAAGTAACTGTGGTTTTGGGTATTCTGGATACTCACAGCACTCTGTGGCCAGAGCCGGTCAGCGAATTATTTACAATACCTGTACATGTATGTACAATGAAATGGATTGGAACCAGTTTAGTAGTCCACAGGACATCGCCTGTCTGACGACGCATTGGCTGTAAACGTCCTCGGTTTGAGGTCAATTTGGGCCCTCGTCCAGGGCCAGGACCCTTCAGTCTGTGGCTCAGGGCTGCCTAAAAGGCAGCAGGGGGCCGAACCCCAAAGCGTGCCCGAAATAGGTCAGGCTCTCCGTCGTGGTCAAGGGTGATGTCATCTCGCTCGTCATACTCCTCCAGGTCAGATGCGTTGCCGGTACGGTACTGGTACGCCGCTCGGTTGTACTCATCTTCCGAGTCGACCTCCTCATCTGGATAGTCCGCTGCATAGTAATCCTCGGCTGTAGCATGATTAGCAGGTTGAAATGCTCACGAATTTGCTAAGTCGACAGGTGCGTCGTGCGCTCACCATTCTCGTCCTCGTCGTCCTCGGGCCACTCATCGTCACTATCTCCCTCCACACCGAAGAAGAAGTCCACGTCGGGCTCGTTGTCGAAGACAAGCAAGCCGACCTTCTCGGGGGCTAGGTCCTTGTCCAGGCTGTGGGCTGCGACACGAACATAAGTCTCAATGACATACTCATCGTCACTGAGGCTCTCATAGTCCTCCTCAGCAGTTGGTATAACTGCTGCAGTTTCCGGCTGTGCAGCGGCGACCTCGGGATGCCGCTCCGCGTAGCGCTTTGCAGGAGCCCTGGGCTTGAATTTGGACGCCTGTGGTGATATGGCTGACAACGCCTTCCGGGCAGCAGCAGCAGCCGCCTTCCGATCGCGCTCCTCGATCCTGGCCAGATTCTCACCGATCTGCTGCATCACAAACTCATTCATGCTTCGAGTAAGTTCGTCCATGTCCGAGGCCTGGTCCCTTTGGAGCGACTCTGGAACTTCTTTCTTGATCGCGTGCGTACGCCTGCCCTCTGCCCCCTTTCTGTCTGAGCCCGGTAACTTTTGCTTCCTCGCAGGAGTGCTACCTCCAGATACCCCATCCTTCCCCGGGTCCCCAGCCGCCGAGGAACTGTCCGCGTCGGTCATTTGCACATCTTCGGTCCTCGTTCTCTTGTGGCCACGCTCCACAAAGACGGTCGCAGGTGTCTTAAACCTCGACCTCTTGCCGGTGGACACGCCCGGACTAAAGAGAGGCGATGGGACAAGCGATTCCCGGGACATGTGGAATCGGCGTGGCTCCGAAGCGGGCTTAGATTTCGACACGCTGGGTGGCACTGCGGAGACGGCAGGTGTGGCGGGGTTTTCCTTGTGCGACTTTGGAGGGCCTTGGGCCGCCGTGTCCGGCTTGGAATCGTGTGGGCGGGTCGTCCTTTCGACATGGCGATTCTCGTCTCCGGGCTTGGACGCATGGATGACAGGCAGGAGTGCACTGGGCGGCCTACGACTTGGACTTCTCTCGTCGTCGGCCGGAAGTTGGGTCCTCCGCTGATAGATGTATGCGTCACTACGGGGTCGCTTCCTGTCACCGTCGACACCTTTCGCGCGAGTCAGTAGGATGAAGCTGACAGCCAGGCAGAAGATGCGGTGGATGTTACGGACGAAGGTAGTCGACAACGCCTTCATCGTCGTCATCGGTGGCCTTGCGCTTCTTAACCAGGCGCTTTACCTGGATGATTTCAGGGGGGAGGGACATGGTGGGTAAATAACTAAGTAACTTGTGTCTTGGAACTGAAAACGCGTTACGGGAGTTGACGCGACGACGACGGGACAGCAGAGTCGTGATGGAATGTGGTGGAATGAATGGTGGGGACAATACGCCGAGGCTCAGGGAATGCAAGTCCGGGAGCGGTGACCTGCTGACTCTGCCCTGCAGAGCTGCTGGTGAGGAAAAGGAAAAAAAAAAAAAAAAAAAAGAGGTCAGACCCATGTCTTATCGTTATCCGCACCCCTGCTGGCGAGGTGACGTAGCCATGTCGACTCCACAGAACAGCACACATTCGATCCATCCAAGGTACTGGACATGTACCGAAGCGCTGAGGTACTTGGGCTGATAGGAACCCACCACATCTGGGATCAACAAAGACGGTGCCCTCAGTGAAGCTTGATGGTTGCTGGGTCTCCCTCGCAGCAGGATCAGGGTCACCCTGCCGCGCGGATCACCAATGCTTGACTGTCAAGAATGGACGGGACTGAGCTTCTACTTGTAGATGTAGACTCTAACATGTGATTGTGAGGTGCGGGCCTACCGGATAGGTTACGAAGAACATTGAAATGCCCTCTATGCCGCGTTCAGCCACGACGGTGATTTCGGAATAACCTCCAAAATTCTAATCCTAGTGTGACAGCGAAACCAACGCCATGGTCTCAACAGCCTGTCTCACTTAGACCAGGGGCGGGCAGAGCTATGCGCACAAGTACTTGTAACTGCTGGCTAGCCGCCGGCCTACCGCTGGTGGACTATGCAGTTCATAGCACCACCAATCACGGCTAGGCGATGTGATGGGTGATAGGCACTCGTCAGCCCATACATACATAGTATAGGAGTATGCCGTAGGCCTCGACCGTTTTGCCCGGCTTCTTCCATAAATCGTTTACTGATAAACAAGGCCGGGTCGAGCTGGGCTGTGCGTGTTGCTTGCACACCGAGTACATCGCAGTACTTGTCGCGCAGCTGGAAAGCCACTTTTCCAACCCCATGCAACTCCCCAGGAAAGCTGCCCGCCCCCACCAGCCCGCATATATACCAACTCCAAGGCGGGAAACAAGCTCGGGGCATAGCTCATGCGCGTCTGCCAGACGAACGGATCAAGCCACTGCCCACCTGCACCCCCTCCCCCAGGATTTTACCCACCCCAACATAACACAACAACCACCAACACCGAGGGGAATTCTCCAGAACCCTCTCTCCTGTCCTGTCACGCTTCACATCCATCAGAAGGCTACATCGTCCGTCTCTCAGGTCTACTGACTGCCGAGGTTGGCAGACTCGAAGCATTCAGCCAGGCACTATACTCTTTCTTCACCTTCGTGATCCCTGGCTAGAGCCTGCCCTACAACCACCACCACCAAGCACGCCATCAACGCACAAGGAATCCTTCCCTCTTGCGTAGCTCCGGCAACCTCAGCATCATCTAATTCAGCTTCCTGCATCATGGCGGACAACAAGGTTCCCGTCACCATCGCCTACCGAAACCCCGGAACTCAGCCCCCGCTCTTTGTCGCTGGAACCTTCTCCCACCCACAATGGGTGCCTCAGGAGATGGATTGTGCCACCGGTGACGACGGAGTATTCACCTTCTCCAAAACCTTCTCAGCCGACCCCGAGGCCAAAATCCAGTACAAGTTCCGCGTCGGCCCGGGAGACTGGTGGGTCCTTGATGAGACTGCACCTACTGGTATTCTATCAAACTCCACCATCTTCTGACCTTTGGCTAACACACTGCAGTCACCGACGGTGCCGGCCATACAAATAACTTGATCGAGGCCCCATCTGCCCAAGAACCAAAACCCGAGGAGCCGATCCAACCCACAATGAATGACAACGAACTGTCGAGCACAAACCATGGCCATCAGGCCGTACAGCCGGTTCCAAGGCTCGAAGCTCTCAAGGCGGCCGGCAAGATCGACCGATCGGCCACCAGCACCCCCGAGTATGCAAGGACTGCAGCAGAAGTAGCCGACTCGGCGGCATTGGTCGACCCACCCACTCCTCAGCCCGAGACTGTGGATATAGTTGTGCCCCCTCCGACTCAAGAGGCTGCTGATACCGCCGCCGAGGTCGCTGATCCAGCTGAAGGCCTCAATACTAGCTTAGTAAGCATTCCTGAATCACACGGTCTAACGCGATTTCCTTTCTTTTGAAAATAAAAGAAAGCAAAGGAAAGGAAAAGAAAAAGAAACTAACAATTCTGATAGGCCGAGGAGACGACGGAAAATCCACAGAAGACCATGGCGGTAATCATGGAGGACCTCCCAAAAGAGAACCTTGATATTGCTGGGTTTAGCAATGACCCTGAACCAGTGCCGTTGTTTGCCCGTAAGTACAGGCTCGCTTCTCATATTTCCCATCAAGGGAGATTTCATTATGATCCCATCAGGTGACTGATACTTGGCAGATGAATGTGCGGGCCTCTATGAAGACGATGAGATTCCTGGAGTGCCAGAGGAAGAACGCATAGCCGAGATCTCGAATGGGAACGCCAAGGACCAAGCCAAGGAGGACCTGGATGACCCAACGCTTGAGCGGTTCCCTACCTCCAAAGATGAAATACTTGCTACTGTCAGAAAGGTTGGGACCGGTCTCAATGCCAATCAGACAACGAACGAAGGTGTCCCACCGTCCCCAGTCTTTCGATCAACGACTCGAAGCAGTGGCGAAGGCCCTGGAGAGAACATCTCTCCCGAATTGAGCCCAGCGTCTTCCAAGGGGTCACAACACTTGTCCCTGCCCCAGGCACCTCCTCAGGGGGGCCTGCACGAGCGTTCTATCTCGGCGGTATCTCTCGGTTCTATCGCCGAGGACAATGAGCCCGATGCTTCGGCGGCCGAAGAAATTGCACCAATCGTCGAGCAAGCAGAAACCACTGAGGATAATGAGCCCGATGCTTCGGTGGCTGAAGAAATCACAACAATCGTCGAGCAAGCAGAAACCACTGAGGATAATGAGCCCGATGCTTCGGCGGCCGAAGAAATCACAACAATCGTCGAGCAAGCAGAAGCCACTGAGGATAATGAGCCCGATGCTTCGGCGGCCGAAGAAATCACAACAATCGTCGAGCAAGCAGAAACCACTGAGGATAATGAGCCCGATGCTTCGGCGGCCGAAGAAATTGCACCAATCGTCGAGCAAGCAGAAACCGCTGACGAGGTTATCAAAGTGGCCAAGGATGCAGAGGGCGATATTGCCCTTGATCCTGCAAAATCTGCCTCGCGACCAATGGTAACTGTCCCAAGTCCATCGGTCAAAAACAACAGCGACCTACACTCTCCACTTAGTGACGAGGATGAGGCTGTCGTGCTCAAGGATGACAAGGGAAAGGACAAGGGCGTGGAAAATGGACAGACGGGCCATCTGACGTCGGAGCGAGCAACCGCTCCTCAATCTGAGGAGCCTAGTAGTCCGAGTGAACCGGCACCAAACACGACAGAGCCGGATGAGGACGCAGGTCCGGCGACAGAGCTCGAGCCGGCGACCCTGCCTGCTCCCCCAAGCCCCAAGATAGTGGTTTCGGAGGCTGAGGATATACAGCCTCAGGAGGTTCTTGACGAAGCACCATCATCCAATGGGAATGGGCACAAGGATATTCATCCTCCCCCCTCTTCCACTGCTGGAGAAGATGAGACTGGCTCTCGAAGCGAGCCGGCGGCCACGTCTTCTGCAATCGAGGAAAATCAGCCGTCCTCTTTGAAGAAGCGATCTGCTCCTCAGTCGGACTCCAGAGATCGGTCCGCCACGCCAGCCCTGATGCCGGACAATGAATGGGAGGCGGCCAAGAATGGGAACTGGTTCTCGGCCTTTTTCAGGCTGATATTTGTCGAATGGGTTGGTGGTTTCGTCAGTAGGCTGTGTGGGAGCAGACGCAAGACTACGTAAGAAGCCACCCCCTGACGTTGACAGATAAAACATTCCCGTTGATGTTGTTCGTCTTAGACTTGTCACGACAACCGTGGCCTTGGTCGCAATTGGGGCCACTTGGCTTTGGAACACCGAGGGTGGAGATTTCAAGGAAGATGCATTGCGAATGATACGGCGAGCAGATTGATCTTTGGAGTCAGCATCGAACTTAACAGATACTTCTAGGCGTGGAAGGTGACAGCTCACGTAGCATTGCAACAATTGTTGCTTTTTGTCTTTCGCGCTTGGCTGCATAAGTAGGTGAATTGTTTGGCGTCAAGTATATGGCAGTATGAAGAAGAAAAAACCCTTGGCCCTGTACGATATGATGGTGACAAATATGATATTAGTCCAGCATTTGAGAGACTGCTCCTAGGTGACCAAACCGCAATTTCACTTCACACTATTAAATCCATGTTTGATGTTTGACGGAGCCGAGCGGGCCCACACTCGCAACGTGGGGAACCCCAGTCCGGTGGTGTGGATCAGCGCCAGGGATGTCTCCTTGACTGAAAATTTATTGAGATTGCGTCCAGTTCAAAGCTGCTGTGTATCTTTTATTTGATCTTTTCGCCCACGTCTCCGAGCCCCTGCCACACTGTCCATCATGTTTGGGAAGGCACTCTCAGAGACTGTCTGTCCCGTCTGTCGGTTTTCGCTCGACTCGAGGAGGCCGGCGATAAGAAATACCTTCCCTCAGCCATGGGCCAGCTACCGGTTTGCCTCGAGCTACAGGCAGAAGCGCTCGACACCGTCCCGCATGGTGTTGTCCGACAGCGTCGCGCGCCGACGAGATGATGATGGCAGCAAGAAACCTCGGCGGAGAGCGGTCGATGGGCCCTTTTCGGGCATGAACAGGACAGTCGCAAACATCGATCCCATGCGACGGATAGCGCAGGCGCGCGAGAGAGACAAGGGCGAAAAAGCAGGCAAGGAACGAGATGGCAGAGACGGCAAACCCAGGTTTAAGGCCCTGAAGATGCAACGGGCCCTCACATCGTTTAGCTACGGGCAGAGGATGAATCTCAAGGACCGCATGAAAGAGGTGGAAAGCTTCGATCAGTTTGACCTGCTGCCGGCGATCAAGGAAGGGCTCTTGAAGGACATGTTCAGTGACAAGGCCGTGATTCAGCCCACACCGGTACAGAGGCTCGCGATCCCGGCTCTCCTGGGCCAACATATCGGTGCTCCTAGGCGTACGAGGACAAAGCCAGTACCCAGCGAAACGAGGAAGGAGTTCCTGCTGGCGGCTGAGACCGGGTCCGGCAAGACGCTGGCTTATCTGCTTCCCTCGATCAATGCGATCAAGGTGGCCGAGGCACAAGATCAGGCCATCGCAGCGTACAACAAGCGACTTGAGGAGGAGAAGGGGCTGCGGGCTGATCCGAGGTACAAGGGGAAGTCCTTGTTAGAGCCACATCCTACTACGGCCCGGCCGCGTGTCATCATATTGGTGCCGACCGCCGAGCTCGTCGACCAAGTCGGTGCGGTGGCCAAGAAGCTGTCGCACTCGGTCAGATACAAGGTCGAGAAGATATCGGCCAACTTCGACGCCAAAGTCATTGAGCGCAGGATCTACAGGCATGAGGGGCTGGACATGGTTGTCGCCACGCCTCACCTCCTGGCATCTATCGCAGAGTCGGACCCCAACGTCCTCTCACGGGTCACGCACCTGATCATCGACGAGGCCGACTCGCTGCTCGACCGGAGCTTCAGCTCCGTGACGACGAGCATCATGGACCGGGCCATGCCCTCGCTCAAGCAGCTCATCATGTGCTCCGCCACGATCCCCAAGCGGCTGGACCACTACCTGTCCACCAGCTTCCCCAAGATGAACCGCATCGCGACGCCGAACCTGCACGCCATCCCCCGGCGGGTGCAGCTGGGCGTCATCGATGCGAGCAAGGACCCCTACCGAAACAACAAGAACCTGGCCTGCGCGGACGCCATCTGGTCGATCGGCAAGGGCGCCTCGATGCACGAGGGCGCGGTGCCGGGTGAGGTGGACGTAAAGCGCGTCATGGTCTTCGTCAATGAGCGGGAGAAGACGCAGGAGGTGGCCGACTTCCTCGTGTCCAAGGGCATAGACGCCGTCGCCCTGCACCGCGACACGCCGGAGCAGCGGCAGAGCGAGATGCTGGCCACGTTCACATCGCCCGTACCGGTCAAGAGGCTGATGGATGACGTCGAGAAGACGAGCCCCGTCAAGGGCAAGAGGCACCTGCAGAACACAAAAGTTATCGTGGCGACGGACCTCGCATCCCGGGGCATCGACACCCTCGGCGTGAGGCACGTGGTGCTCTACGACGTGCCGCACACGACCATCGACTTCATCCACCGGCTGGGCAGGGTGGGCAGGAAGGGCACGCGTGGCGGCAGGGGCATCGTGATCGTCGGCAAGGACGACAGGAGGGATGTTGTTGCGGAGGTCAAGGAGAGCATGTTCATGGGCCAGGCGCTGTTGTAGACAAATACCCGCCGCGAGGATGTACAACGGGATTATAAGGCATCGCATTAGACTGGCGTGGCTGGCGTTGAACAGTCCTGGTGGGTTGCACATCCCTTCTCTGAGGCGCTACTCTGGTTCAAGCGGAAATATGAGCGACAATCTCTCTCCCAAGTTCCGGGCTGGCACCATCGTGAAAAATTTAGGCGTCGTCGGCACCGAGGTCGATCTTGGGGGAGATGGGCCCGGACTTAAAAGAAGAGATGGGCAATAAACTCCGCAGCCCCCGGTTTGTCGGAGCCTTCTTCGGCACTCGTACCGGCTAGGTGGTGCTTCATATGTTGTATAAATATAGCCCGAGTATCACCCCCAAACGACTGGTGCATCGGTCAGTCCCAAGCTGTGTCAAGTTGCCCTCGCCTCGTTGCCGCGAGTTCTGCTTTCGATTGATCCAAAATCCTACAAGAGAACAATCCAAAGCCCAAGATGTCTTGCAAAGCGTGCGAAGAGCTGCCGCCCGTCTCGGCGGAATACACCGAGAAGGGAAAGTACGAGACAATCGCAGGGCTGAAGACGTGTAAGTGGAAATAGACCGGCCCGCCTGCAACACCAGGAAATGGCGGGACAGCCTTCTCACTCACTGCGCCCCGCGCCAGACGTGACGGGCCCGGCCAGCGCAACCCGGGCCGTCATCGACATCTACGACGTCTTCGGCCTGGCCAGCCAGACCCTGCAGGGGGCGGACCGGCTCTCGCAGCACCTGGGCGACTGCCTGGTGCTGGTGCCGGACCTGCTCGAGGGCACCTACGTCAAGCCCGAGTGGCTGCCGGCCGACACGCCCGAGAAGCAGAAGCTCTTTGGCGAGTTCCGCGCCGGGCCGGGCAACGCAGGCAGGGCGGTCGAGAAGCTGCTGCAGGTGCGCAGGGAGGTCGGCGAGAGGTGGCCCGCCGTGGAGGACCACGTCGCCGTCGGGGGCCTGTGCTGGGGGGGCAAGATCACGGTGCTCGCATGCGGCCCTGGCAACGAGGGCGCCGGGAGGAGGTTTACTGTCAGCTGGACGGCGCATCCTGGGTGGGCCTATTCCTTCTTCCCCCTCCCACCCTCCCCGAGAGACATGGTGATTCTGACGCGGGAGTGTCTCCTGTACAGCGCCCTCGACCCGGCTGACGGCGCGGCTCTCACTGTTCCTCACATCTGCCTCGCCTCCCTTGATGAGCCGGCCGAGGCGGTTGCTGAGCTCAAGGAGATCCTGTCAAGGCCCGGTAAGATCGGCCATGTCGAGACCTATGGTCGTCCGATGTTTCACGGCTGGATGGGTGCTCGCGCCAACCTGACTGATGAGACGAATGTGAGGGAGTATGAGAGGGGGTATAAGCAGGTTGCTGATTTCTTGGCCAAGTACATTTGAGCAGATGTCTGATGAGCGGGTGCAAGTCTGCTGCTGTTACATAGTATGCCCCAATGAGCACGTAGCTACTGGTGCTGAATAAGAGAGCAACCCCGCTTGGAGGTCCAAAAAATGCCAATAGCATTTGCCAAGGACCAGAAATATCTACAGATAATAATCATACATTATGATTATCCCAATGCAGGCCTATATTGACCTATTCCAGGAACCGGATTTCATGTATGTTGGACATAAGAATATACTTGTCCCCGATTGTCTGGGACCTGAGCTGCAATGCGCAGAATGCAATGTTCCTGGGACATTGAGTGTAGTGACGAGGGGAGGGGGCGGAAGGGCGTGCGACAGGGGTTATGTGGGGAATCGTGGGCTGGTGCACTCACCCATTGCTTCCCCACAACGCAGGTCGCTATTTCGGAGGCACATCCATCGTCCAGTTCTTGCACCTCTCGACAATTACACGGCATTTTCAGAGTCGCCATGAGCAAGCCCGGTCTATCTTTTGGGCTCACCCTGGGCAAGAAGGCAGCCCCAGCCAAGCCGCGCCCTCCCCAACGAAAGGCAGCCTTTGGCGGCGGTGACGATTCCGACGATGAGGCGCAACCTGCGTACAAGAATGAGGAGACAATCACAGAGCTCGACGGCTTCGCGCCAGTACAAACAGCCAACACAGATGATCCGGCATCCTCAAAACACAAGAAGGGCAAAATACCCCAACAGCCACCCAGACTCAAATCAAAAGCTGACCCCAGCCGGCAATTCGGCAATCTCTCCTCTGCGCTCACCTCCAAAAAATACGCCGAGGCGGCTGAAGCCCTCGACCCTTCAGTCTACGACTACGATGCCGCACATGATGTTATCGAAGCCGCCAAGAAGCAGCGAGAGGCCGAGGTCAAGAAGGAGAATGCGCAGCGTAAATCACGGTACATGTCGGACGTGACCAAGGCGGCGGAGCAGCGCGAGAGGGACCGCTCGATAGCAGAGCTCAAAAAGATCCAGAGGGAAAGGGAGGCCGAGGGCGACGAGTTCGCAGACAAGGAGAAGTTCGTCACCGAGGCGTACAAGCGCAAGCAGGAGGAGGACAGGATCGCCGAGGAGGAGGAGAAGAAGAGGGAAGAGGAAGAGCGAAAAAAGAACAAGTTCGGCGGCATGACGGGCTTCCACAAGGAGCTGCTGGAGCGCGAGGATCAGCGCAGGGCGGAGATGGAAAAGATCGTCGCTCAGGCGGCCACGACGGGTGAGCTCCCCAAAGCTGAAGACGGAGAGGAGAAGGAGAGGACAGAGACGGACGCGGCGCGCGAGATCATTGCGAAAGGTGGCTCCGTCCTCGTCAACGAGGACGGCGAGGTCGTCGACAAGCGCCAACTGCTCAAGGGAGGGCTCAACCTCGGCGCCAAGAAGAAGACAGAGGCGCCGAAGGACCAGGGCCGTTCCTCGTCTGACTCGAGAACCCGGGACCAGCCGAGGGGCAATTTTGGCTCCGGCGGCAAGCAGGCCATGCGCGAGAGGCAGACTCGGATGCTCGAGGAGCAGCTTGAGCAGTCCCTTAAGAGGGCGCGCGAGGAGGAGGAGGAGGAGAGGAGGAAGGTCGAGCAGGAGACAAAGTCCCGCAAGACAGAATCGGACATATCGAGCGCCAAAGAGAGGTACCTTGCTCGTAAGAGGGCTGCGGAGGAGGCCAAGAAGAATGGCCAGCAGGACGGACCATAGACAAACAAGAATGATACCCCAAGAATCTCAGAGGATTTTGATTGTGTTGAGATGTTCTATGTCTATCTCATCCAGTGCGGCCACTCTATTAGCCACGCTGGACCATGCTGGATATCAATGCGACACACCCCTTGAAATGCCTCAAAAGGTGGGGCGTTCATAAGACCTTCCTCCTCGAGCCTGGAATAGCCATGCGCTGTCATAGATGCCATGCGGATCGCGAAGAAGCTCGGAGACTGCCGGATGTCGCCGTATACCTTGGGTACCGAAACACCACCACCATCAGAAGTTGCCCTTAGCGGTTTCCCAGTGAGTATCATCCCCTCGCAATGATGATCTGACCGATCTGGTCACGAACACTTCTATTTCCTGCGAGCCGTGGTCTTGCGCCCGTGCTGCCGACTGCGTCGTCGCCCTGGCCCAACCTGCGGTACCCCCACTCTGCTGCCGGCGTTTCTCCTACAGTCCAGACTGTTCTTGTCGTATTCTCTGGATGTACGCATGGTTGACCTGGTTCCAGGCACTCATGTATTTCTTGACGTCAAATCAGCAAGTGGGACGGACGGTAATGCAGCGGCTATGGAGGCCTGTGTAGATAGATGGGAAATCCGGGCCTGCGGCTTACGTCGATGCACGAAGTGAAGCATGCCTGCTCGCCGCTCGACACGGACGACCCGGGCTTAGGAATGCACTTCTCGAAGCAGACATCGTTCATTTTCTGGCGGGATCATATCAGCCGGCGCAAAAGCATGTTGGAGTCGTCCCGCAGGCAATGGCGGCGCACCTCGATGAGAATCCGGGCGTTTGAGGTGTTGGACTCGAGCTGGACCTGGCGCATGACCGTCTGCTTGATCGTGTTGGAGTCCATGGTGGGTCTTGGCGGGCTTCAATTGGCAAAGGAGCAAGGTGTTGGCGACGCTGCCGCACGAGACATCAATGATGGCATTGGCCGCCCGAGAAAATCCAAAGGGCTGTGGCGGTGCTTGCTTGTCGGCGTCTCGGCCTCGGCTGAGTCTCGGCCGCGGCCCTTGTCCGCTCCAGCGCTCGTGTGGCTGCAGGGGGTATAGCTCCTGGTCCCAGGGCCTGGCGCGGAGCCGAAGGGCAGGCAGCTTGATCCCGGACCCCAGATTCGAGGAGCAGCGTAGCGCATGCTGCAGAAAAAGAGGCCAGCTAGCGATTCAAGGTGCAACATTGGACCGGCCGACCGCACCAACGTTGGCTTCACGTCTGACCTGGACTTTTCCCAGCCAAACCACACGACCACCAACCCAGCGGCCACTGCCCGCATCTCCTGCCTCCCGGACAAGCCAATTCTCTGATTTCTTCCCTCGGACTTGTTTTCCTTCCACCAGTTCTGGCAGTGCCTTTTCACCATGTGGTTCAGCGCGGGCTTGTCAGCCCTGGGGCTGGCGACACTCGCTTGGGGAGCTGTCAGGACAGATGATGAAGGAAACACCATAAAGAGCATCGGGGTACGGCTCGTCTGCTATTGCATGTCGGAAACCACATGAATTAGACGCTGACAATTGCTGCATACAGTTGCGAACACACACGCTGCAACAGGTGAGATCCCCTGGCCGGTGCACCACGCGACTACCAGTGGGCTAACCCGGTCCCCGTAGCCTTATCTCGACTCCGACATGCAAAGTCGTTGGTATGACTTTGGCGGTGATGCGGTTGTGAGGACGGATGCGTGAGTACCGCGCCATATACTGCCACGCGCAGGCGACAACTCTTGCTTCTGACACGCTCGGCTTAGATATATCCGACTGACGTCCGACCGCCCGTCCCAGATGGGCTACCTGTGGTCCAAGGTGCCCCTGACAGCAACCAACTGGGAGATCGAGGTCGAATTCAAGATCCACGGGAAGAACCAGCTCTTTGGTGACGGCTTTGCCATGTGGCTCACGAAACAGCGCGCGCAAATTGGCCCCGTGTTCGGCAGCGCCGACAACTTCGAGGGCCTCGGCATCTTCTTCGATACGTACAAGAACAACCGGCCGGGGACCGTGTTCCCATATGTGATGGCGATGGTGGGCGACGGCAAGACTTCGTACGACAAGGATACGGACGGGAAGCTCCAGGAGTTCGCTGGCTGCTCGGCCAGGGGCATCCGGCACGCTAACGTCCCGACCAAGTTCCGCCTCACCTACTTCCAGGACAAGGAGCTGAAGCTGGAGCTGCAGTACAAGAACGAGGAGGACTGGGTGCTGTGCTTCGAGACCAACCAGCCGCCGTCGCTGCCAACCGTCGCGTACCTGGGCTTCAGCTCCGAGACGGGCGAGCTGAGCGACAACCACGACATTATATCCATCAGCGCCAAGAACCTGTACGCGTCGAACCCTTCGTCGACCCCCGGGAGCAACCGCAGGAAGGGCAAGGGTGGGCTCAAGAAGAAGCAGGGCGGCAGCTGGACGTGGTTCTTCACCAAGATCATCATATTCTGTCTCGTGGCCGGTGGGGCATATGTTGGTTATACCGCATGGAGGACCAACAACCTACGGAAGACCAGGTTCTAGAGGCCCCACGACCAACGAGGCATTTCGATGATGGGTTGTGCTCAAGCAGGGTGGCGATTACCTACATGTTATTGATGATGAGGATGAGTAACTAGGCAGATTTGGTCATTTCCTCAGGGTCCTGGGAGTTTAGGAGGAATCTGAAAGCGAAAAGTACATAACTCCGTGTTACGGGTGCCGGTGCTGTTGCCGGTGCCCGGCGGCTTGGACCGCAGACTGGCGGACATTTGCTCAAGTGATGGGCGGGAAGCCGGCCAGGCATGCTGCCCTATGTTTAGTCCTGGCATGTGCGTGCACATGCTGCGTCCGTGTGTCTTTGATAAGAAAATCGAGTATTCCGCACCGCAAATATGCCAGTACACTGTTACGTCACTTAGAATATGTATAATCCGGACACCTAGACCCAACCCCCACTCCCATAACATCTATACCTATAACACCATCTCCTACCGCCCTCATACTCGTATCTTCCTCCATGAATGAGGTATGCTCGGTACGAGCTGGGAGTGTAGCGATTTAGGCCCCCTACTGGCTGCTACTTGCAGGTTGGTTATAGCTGCGATATGAGTGACACACCGGTGCAATATCCGTCCGGTCCTGCAGGTGGTCATAATCTACCTATGTTGAGGTTAGCAAGACTTGAAGGCCTAGTGCCGTTTTCATGGCGACGATGAGATAAGCGACCTCGGGCGGGTAGATCTTGAGCCTAGACACACATGCATTGATCTATCTATGATGGGGTCCCATCCTCACCGAACCCCAACCTTTTCTTCCTTTCCTGCCATGATACGCCCGCGTTCCAAAATTTCCAATGCTGTGCAGGCCATTTCCTGATAGTCTGTCTACCTGTCTGTCTGTCTGACTGACTGACTGACTGACTGACTGACTGACTGACTGACTGACCGACTGGAAGATCCTGGACTGTCTGACTTTCTGACCCGCTGCCACAGTCCCACCGTGCGCCCCGAGCCGACGCCATGCCATGTATCTGTCCATGTACGCCGACCGGTCTCGGTCTCTCTGCGGGATGATGGCTGGCGACTTGCTAGCTCATGTGGGCTTGGATCTCCTACTCCTCTGCCCGCACCCGTTGGCCAGCGGCCCCGGCCCGCCAGTTGAGCACGGCCCGAGCTGATCGAGCCCGCGGCTTGGAGCCTCGAGATAGCTGCGACCCGAGAAGGCCCTTTCCGCGATGGGGCCCGGGTGGTGACAGGAGCACGGCCTGCTAGTCACAGATGCGGCTTGGGTGATGTGGTCGGGCTCAGGCTTGCTGGATCACTGGCTGCTGGTGGTGACTGGCCACAGGGCACTGGCGCCACGGGCGGAACAAGGGGTGAGGACATGTCTAAGAAGTCATGGACAAAACCCCTCCCCATTCCAGCGCCTTCTCCTCTAGTCCAAGCCCAGGCCAGCCCAGGCCACTTCACGTCAGGTCGAGTCCGGTAAGGTCTTCACTTCAGGTCAGCTCAGCTCCTGAGTCCCTGCGCTGTTGGTGTTGCTGAGTGTTGGGCCGGGAGAGCTGTGCTGTTGTGTTGTGTCGTCTGTGTGTCTGTCCGTCTGTTTTCTCTGATAGGCCCCGCGGCTCACAACAGCAGCACCCTCGACACACCTCACCTGCCAGGATGCCGATGACCGACCCTTGGCTCTCTAAATCCCGCCTCCCTTCCCTCGTCCCCGGGCCCTCCCTCCCGTCCGCAGGAAGCTCCAGCTCTCCAGCCCTCCGGCCCTGGGACCCCAGCCCCGACCCCAGCTTCAACTCTTGACCTCGCCCTGCAAGAACAGCTCCCCTGTCGGTTCTTGCTCGCCTCCCTCGCATCACGGGACAGAACAAGCGTGCTACACGGTGACAGAGAAGCTACCTATACTCAGGAGTCCGGTCCTATACTATATCATAGCCACCTATACCATCATATCACTGCTGCTATCTATCGCCGACCGCGCAGTTCTCATCCATACTCTTTACCACACCATACATACGATACACCACCCCCCAGTCAATCGGTCGCTTCCCCCTTCGACTTATCATCGTCTGCCTGTCTGTTGTGGGCGCCAGTCCAGGCCGCAACGGCTGTCGCACCAATCCGAGCTGCCATCCCACCCTCTTTGGCCGTTGCCCAAGCCCACTCTTGCGAGATTTGAGGTTCCCCTGCCCATGCGCAGCGCTACAAACCCCTCCTGGACGTGTGCGCTCTCCACCCTGCTCCCAGTCTCCACAGCTCGAGCTCAGCATCCCCACGGCACCTGGGAACCCCGGCGAGCACACCTCGTTCGTTCAGTCTTGCCCGCCAGACCTGCGCCGTGTTTTCCAATCGACTCCTGACTGCGCAAGCCTCGACTCGGTCCAAGTTGGCATGTCCTGACTTAGCGCCAATTGACTCGGACTGCCTCAGCCCGATCCCCCAGTTCCAAGCACAGTAACAGTGGCAAGCAGCAGCAGCAGCCGGAACAGCAGCAGCAGCATCACCGCCACCACCAGCAATACCAAGAGCTGCAACACCACTGCCGCTGCCCTCCGTACTATATACTCTACCCTACTCTACCCTGCACTACCCAGCCTCGATACGGCCTCAGCCTTCTCGCAGAAGCCGCATCCATTTCTCGTGCCAAAAGCCTACTCGCCAGCCGAGGGAACCCACCTTGCCTTGGTCAACCCACCCTTGGTCAACCCACCCTTGGTCAGCAAGGGAGGGGCAATCTGGCTGCATCCCTTCCAACCCCGAGCAGCAGCAGCAGCAGCAGCAGCAGCAGCAGCAGACCTGGTAGACAAGACAGTCGAGAGCAAGCCGCCCGACATACCAACTCAACATACGACATACCGTCCAGCTCTCAACCCCGAGGACTACCCCCACCCCCCCAATGACCTACGCGTAGTCGTTCGGGCCAAACCTTTTATCATCCCTATACAGGTACGGATCTTAGAAACTGCCTCACTCCCTTTGTGGCACAGGCCTGCAGCACCTGAGGCAGTGGCAAGCTCTGCTTGTGTATTGGATTTAACCTCGCAGATCTGTCCAACCCTGGCACAGCATCTCTGCTTCTCCTTGCGTCAGACAGGACCAGGCCGACCGAACAGAGGGCCGGCCTAGACATCCACTGCTTCTGCCATCCCGCTGCCAGGCTTTCCTTTGCCGCTTTCTGCCAAGATTGTACTCGGCTGGCCGGCGCTGGCAGGAGGGAGAAAGACCGCATCACACTGCCAGATTGCTGACCTTCAACAAGGGCTTCCAATAACCAATCCCAGAGTTTCCTTGTCTGTGATTTGGCTTTGCATCCGCCACTCAACCAAGGAGCAGCCGCTCCAAGCAGCCTCAATCCCCATCAGCTGGGTCCACACCCTCCTGCTGCCTCCCAAGCTTCGTCACAGGTCATCACTGCCCTCGCATCTGCGGCCGACCTGGGCACGACTAGGGAGAACGCTGTTGCTCCCGCCTCCCGAGCCTGCTCGTCCCTGCCCCCGGCCGTGCCTCCGTGCCCACCCCCTTTCCTACCCATTCCTGGCGCCGTCGGCACCTCCTGTGTCTCCGAATCGCATTTCGCTCCCATGCCTAGCCTCGGTTTCCTCAAGAAGAAGCGGACAAGGGAGGCCGATCCTTCTGCCACATCCAGCCAGCCCACCAGTCCAGTCACCCCCACCACCACAACCAGCAGCACGGCAAGAAGCTTCGACAACTCTACCCTTCCTACCTCGCCCTCAACAACCCAGTCCGCCGAACCGCAGAAGAAGGTCGCACCGGCGCCCAGGCCGTTATCTGAGGGCGCAAAGGTGGCCATGAATCCTGCCGCTGCTCACGCCGCCCCGTACAATGTCGCACCTCCGGCCCATTCCCCGTCACCCGGAACCGACCCGCAGAACCTACCGAGTATCGCCAACCTCATCAACCCGCCACAGAATGACGGCGCCCAAAAATCAGCACTCCCACCTCCACAGCAGTCGCGGTCGCTGAATCAGGCTCAGTTCCCCCAGCCACCTGCTAACGGCCAATCCGCACAAGCACCAGCCGCCATGGCCCAACAACAACAGCAGGGCGCGGCCCAAGCCCTGCAGGCGCAACAGGCCGCTGCGCTTCAGCAGCAGGCAAGGCAGACCAAGGGGAAATACTCGCTCGTCGACTTCGACATACTACGGACCCTCGGAACCGGTAGCTTCGGCAGGGTGCACCTCGTCCAGTCGAAGCACAACTCGCGATTCTACGCCGTCAAGGTGCTGAAGAAGGCACAGGTTGTCAAGATGAAGCAGGTCGAACACACGAATGACGAGCGGAAGATGCTGGGCGAGGTCAAGCATCCATTCCTGATCACACTCTGGGGGACTTTCCAGGACTCGAAAAACCTGTACATGGTGATGGACTTTGTCGAGGGTGGTGAGCTGTTCTCGCTGCTGAGGAAATCCGGCGTACGTCTTGTCTTTATACCCAGCCAGGTGCAGCCCCATGCCTGGGCCCAGGGGATCATGTATGAACCCGGAACACTCTCCGCTGACACCCTGCTCATTAGCGCTTCCCCAACCCTGTCGCCAAATTCTATGCCGCCGAAGTCACCCTGGCGCTTGAGTACTTGCACGAGAAAAATATCATCTACCGTGACCTGAAACCAGAAAACCTGCTGCTCGACCGGCATGGTCACCTCAAGATCACCGACTTTGGCTTCGCGAAGCGTGTCCCGGACAAGACATGGACGCTATGTGGCACACCTGACTACCTTGCGCCGGAAGTAGTGTCAAACAAGGGTTACAACAAGTCCGTGGACTGGTGCGTGGAACCTGCTTGTCGCCCCTTCAAGGGCTCGGTTGATACTGACTGATGGATCCAGGTGGTCATTAGGAATCCTGATATACGAAATGCTGTGTGGATACACGCCATTTTGGGATAGCGGCTCGCCAATGAAGATCTACGAGAATATCCTCCGCGGGAAAGTCAAGTACCCGGCCTATATCAACCCAGATGCCCAGGATCTGTTGGAGAGGCTCATCACAGCGGACCTGACAAAGAGGCTCGGCAACTTGTACGGTGGTCCCAAGGATGTAAAACAGCACGCGTGGTTCGCAGAAGTGACATGGGACCGGCTCGCGAGGAAGGATATCGATGCACCATATACGCCTCCCGTCAAGGCGGGCGCGGGTGATGCCAGTCAGTTTGACAGGTATCCCGAGGACCCTGAGCGTTACGGCCAAGGAGGTCATGATGAGTGAGTAGTCAACCCCTTTGTGATCCGAGATTCAGCTCCTCGGAGCAAGTACATGGCAGGCGTGCTAACGGTAAAAATTGCAGCTACGGACATATGTTTGCGGACTTTTAGGGTTCGAGATAAACAGGGGCGTCGTGGCCGGGCATGGAAAATGCCGAGACGCGCAAACGAGGAAAAGCAAGGAGGGTGGCTAGCCGTTGCAGGCTGCCTTGTAGGTGTCGAATTTCACTAATGCTTGTGACTGTGCAAAGAACATCGGCGTTGTGCGGCGCAGCTGGCCAACACTTGGCTTGTTTGGTCCATGTCAGTTTTGAATGGGTGGAATGTGTACACTCACAAACTCGGCTGGGTATATCGGGTGCCGTGTAATTCGGAAACGGAAAAGCAGGTGGTGGCCTGGTTGGTTGCATTGGGCTCATACATGGACATGTTCGGGCCAGACAACAGCAAAGACGAGAAGAGAAGCATTGCTACGAGTATCGAATACCTACGATGAAACAAGAAAGCATTAGACCTACAAGCATGAGTACGTCAAACAATCGGGCTTAAGTATAGAGGTGGACAGAGAGAAGAGACGGGGGTATGTGGAGAACAAGTATCTTTCTCGAAAGAGCATGCCAGATAACACTGCGCAGAACAATGCCATGTCAGTCTCGCACCGCAGTTTGTTGCAGCCGGGGGAAAAAAGGGTCCATCTTGTAGACGAGCAGCATGATGTGCATATAAGTGAATAGGGTGGGAACACAGGTACCATAACTTCGGTAAATTTCCAGCAGCCGAGGTGGATTCCGCTGGTCCAAAGTGCAGCCACATATATAAAGCATACCTTACACGCCATATCTTCCATCAACCGTCTACTCTACAAGCCCCTCTTTTATTTAATTGCTTTCATCCACATCAAATGGCACATCAGGCAATGACAACTTTTGATATCTCGCCCTTGGGCCACTCGCTTTCTGCAACCTCCCTCAAAGCCCTATGCTCCTTTGACAAGAGTTTCTCCCCCGTCAAATAGTGCAGAAAACCCCCAGTGCGTAGTGATCACAATGTGGCAGTCCCTGCCGCCGCTGCTGTTGCCGCCGTCCTTCTCCCGCGTCCAGTCCCTCCCGGACCGCCTCAGGACATCGGTTGTGTGCCTGGGAGGCAAAAGCTCAGAATGCGGGGTGAGATGGAACCAAGTAATAGACTGGAAGACAAATCTTTCAGAGGCGCGATGACATGTGAGCAACCAACAGTTTTTGCCCACAATAACTCCTGAGTAAGAACGAGTGAAGGTTCCGGGATATGTGCTCGTAAAAGGGGCGGCCTCACTTATTCTCTTATGCATAACTAGGTATAGTCCATAGTGGTATGATGGCACGCATTTGAATGTGTAAATGGGGTATCTAGGTTGCTAACTTCAGGCCAGAGGTAAAGCAAATCTTGGAATTCCGTGGACATGCTGCAAGCAATGGCTGCACTGACAATATCCAGACCTAAGTTAGACATTTGGATGGTCGAGCAGGGGCTCTGCATTCGGGTGCTCACAGACAACGGGCAAAGCCAAACAAGTCTCCCTAATACTCAGTATTAGTGGTGACCTCCAGTGCTTAGTCAGCAGGGACCGGCCCTCGAGCCCCGCACAGACGCACTCCCGAACCCGACACGCAAAAGGAGAGGTCCCCGCCACAGCTTCCCGGGCAAAGCCTGGGCCCTCATGAATCGGTACATGGAGGGATTGGTTTGATGACGGGATCCAGCCAAGGGGAGATTTGACACCTGGCTGGGAATTTGGGGAAACGAGCCTCTCTCTCTGCTCGCGTGCTGTCTGGCTGCCTCCTTCAGGCCCCTCTGTCGTCCCAGAATCTAGAAGCTTGTTGCGCTCACTAAAACGGTACTGTACGAGCAGCATTGCGGCTTATTCCCCCCCTGCTCTCTTCTCTCTCATGTGCAACTGAATGCAGATGGCCGCAGATACCTCGCCTGTACCAAGCAGAGAACGTGCATGGTCTGCTTTGGCCGCATATCTCCCTGACCGACATTTGCCCTTTTCTTCCTTTGTGGTCTTTCTCCTCCGCCTTTCCTCTCTGCATCTGCCTCCCTCTGGCTCGTGACTACACTACCCAATTATATATCGTTAAACCGTCTATACTTTGAATCTTCTTAACTGCATATCTAGAGCGCGCGACGCTAGGCGCCAGGGGCGACTTGGGGCGTGTACCATGCATGCACGGCCTGTCAGCGCAACGGTCTATGGAGAATACTCAGACGGGACGGTCGCATAGAGAAAGAAATACACGCTGGGCAAGGTCCGCAGACAGGACGACTACTTCTCAGAACCATGTCAAGCCATCAAAATGTCGTCGAGACACGAGCTACCGGAGATCTCAACTACTCTATCGGTTGCTCCAAAACCCCGCCATAACCCAAAACTGAGACCGACTCCCCGTGCTGACCACACCAGGACCCATCTTATAACACGGTCGAGCAACATCCATTGACCATGGATGAGTTCGACAACTTCTTAAAACGAAAGGTATAACGACGCCGTCTTTCTTTCTCCCGGGACTGCTGCTGGTGCTCTCAGCCTCACGTCCCACAGGCCGTCATCTCATAACAGTCAATGCTGACATGCCATCTCACTCTCGCACAGGGCGCATTCACGCCGCCCAAGCTCAAGGATGGCGTCAAACTTCTCAATGGCTGCAGGATAGTGTACGTCTGCACATGAATGCCCCCGCCTTCCCACTCTCACACCCCCTTCTCCATCATGACATGCCACTCATCTCACTCACACATGCCTCATCGTCTTCAGCCTCCAGCTCAAGGTCAAACACCCCGAGACGTTCGCTCCACAAGTGATATCCTTCACGGGCTCCGAGTACGAGAACATGGTGCGGTCTCTCCACCTCCCGTACCGCGCCATCGAGGGCAGCGCCGTGGTGGGGCCCTTCTTCTGGTGCTCGTACGACAGCGACGACGACCAGGACCCGTACCAGCAGATCATCATGCGCAAGTCGGACGTGCGCAAGAAGGGCAAGACGCGAGGGTGGGAGCTGATGCTGTCGCACCACTTCCGCACCGGCATCACCACTGGCTACGTCAAGGGCACCGACTCGAGCGACATGACTGAGAGCATCCAGCACCTCAAGGAGTGCGCCCCCCATATCGCCCACCCCTTCGTGCTGCCCGTCATCATCCTGTCGCACGACCTCAGCCCCAAGACGGACTCGAAGCAGCGCGACGCCCGCGACTGGCTGCGCCGCCTCGAGCACGCCGTCAGCATGCGAAACGAGATCCAGGAGGAGGAGGGCTACGTCAAGGCCGATGTCATGGACCTCGACCAGATCAACCGCGACCTCGTCGAGTGCCACTCACAGGTCCTGTGGAAGCGGCCCCAGGCGTACCAGGAAATCATCAAGGCCATGGAGGACGGCATGGAGAAATTCATCAGCAGGCTGCCGCCGGAGCGGGGGCCCAAGGCCCTCGAGGACGGCGGCAAGGATGTCTACGGTTACCGGAGCCTGATGAAGCAGCAGAAGAGCATGCTCAGCAGGCTGCAATTCTACTACAACAAGCTGAAGGGCACAGAGCACTACGTCCACACAACACTGGAGCGGCTGGCCATTCAACGAAGTGCTGTAAGCCTGTCATACCCCGCAGATCCCCTTCTCGTACAAGGTTGGAACTGCACAGAACATCCACACTGCGGACATGGGAAACTGACAGCCACCATCCGGGCAGCTTTACAATATCATCGCCCAGAAGGAGTCCAAGCTCAACCTGCAGATGGCAGGTGACCAGCGGCGGCTGGCGTACGCGAGCAAGCGAGACAGCACGTCGATGAAGACCATATCACTGCTTGGTTCCATTTTCCTGCCGGCGACGCTCCTTGCATCCATTTTTAGCATGACCTTCTTCAACTTCCAAAATGGTAAGCCCCAGGACCTCATCTATTCATGACCCACCCCGGGGGGGGGAGGATTCTGGAGCACCACCGCAACGCCTTAGGCTGGGTGGACAAGGCATAATCTCCTCACAGGCACAGAAGCTGCGAGCAAAGACCCCTGATTCTGACGCACACGTGGAAATAGGCCTCACAGATAACAATGCCGGGCCCGTCGTGGCGCCGACGTTCTGGATATACTGGGCGGTGGCGATCCCGATAACGCTCTTGATCGTGATAATATGGTGGATCTGGGACCGGAGCCGCGAGGCGCGCTACGCAAAGGAGGACGACGACCTCGAGGCCAACATCGAGCACATGGAGAAGAACATCATGAAGACGATGCGCCAGCGCACCATGAGCAAGGTTAGGACGTGGACCCACGCGCCCGAGAAGGTGGAATGAGCAGTGGCGAGGGGGCCGCGCTGGGCGGGCAGCGGGCAAAGGAAAAAGGAGAGAGAGAAGGTGAATGGGGTAATGGATAGGAGAAAAACAGAGATCCTCGGGGAGCATTCTGATTCCAAATGCTAAACAAAAGCGTGCGGGTCTTTTGCTGTGGAAATTTAGGAGTATTTCCCAAAGGGTTTTATATGTACATGGGCCGAACGAGGTGATGACTGTCATGAGTACGAGACAATGATTCACGAAGCCATGGCCGCTGAACACTGTATTTATCCTCCCCAGAGATGGGAAGACAGGGCGGAGATATTATACCATAGGATGTTTAATATCAATTATCAACGCAGCAGAGACTTTTCAGCCTCGAATTGCCCCCTGTATATATATATATATGCTTGCGATCTAAACTGTCATTCCGTCTGTAATGCGAACGGGCAAGCCTTCTAGAAGGACCCGGTCCCCATCATGTCCTGTTGTTCGGGTGGGCAATAAGATGAAAGTCAAGCGACGTTCCAAGTGCAGAGACCATCATGGCCAGCCCCTTGGGGGTGCGGTATCACCAAGATTAGACACCTGTCGTCCGTCGCAAGCGCATACGTCCGTCCGTCCTGGCACGGCCACATGGTGCCACATCTCCCCAGTTCCGACGCGGCCTCATGGGCATTCAGGCCGTCGTGGAATGTTTCCGTTCCGGTGAGCGGCAGAACAGCGTCCTCCGGCTCCAGGGCTCCAGGCTGAGCTCCTTGCAGGAGGCTGGATTCGTAGGCTGCGGCTATCAACAACAAGAGATGGCGTACTGGCGGGATGTGTACCCGTGTGTGGCCCAAATTTGGGCCTAGGATACCGACTGACTATCCTTTCGCCTGACCCGACGTGCCATTCTCGGCCGCCTGTATAGTAGCGGCGGCTGAGACAGAAGCAGTAGAAGCTGGAGCAGGGCGCCCCTCCGAGTCGGCCTTCTTAGCCTCCTTCTTGTCCTTCTTCCCGAGCGAAATCGCGCCCTTGGCGAGCGCCTCGGCCGGAAGAGGCCTCACGATGGGCTGAGCGACCCACCACGGCCGCTTGCACCTCTTCACGGTGGCGGCCGAGCTGTGTGGGTCGTTAATGATGGCGCCCTCGCCGTCTGCCTTGGCTTCGCCATTGGTCTTGGCGGTTTCTTCCGTACTTGCGGCGGCATCTCGCGATCCCTTCTCGTACGCGCCGTTCCGCCCGTCATCTTCGGCGCTCTTGCCGTCGGTGCGCTCGTACTCGAGGAGGCCCTCGGCGACCTTCCTCTCGACCATAGTCAGGATGTCCTCATACACTGCGATGTCGCCAAGCTTCGACTTGGCCAGCGCGTCTCGCACGTCGTGGTGTTTCGTAACAAAGTGCCGCAGGAGGTGGAACAGGTGCGGCTGCATGCCGACGAAGTTCGGCCCGGCCGTGATGGACGTGACCTTGGCTCCACCGCCACCGCCGTCCTTCCTCCGCTTCTTCCGTGCGGGCTGCTCCTCCTCGGACCGTTCCGCCTCCTTCCGCTCCAGCTCCCGCAGCCAGGACTCATCATCCCCGGGGACGAACAGCGGCCTCCTCGCCGGCGGGTCCTGCTCCAGGACGTACCGATACATGATGTCCAGGTAGCGGCGCATGATGGCGTCGACTCGGAACCCGCCGCGGCCGTCCGTGCCGCGCCAGTACTCCCTCGTCTCCTCACCCGGCGGCGGCAGAGTCGCGAACAGGGCCGGGTCGCTTAAGTTCCCCTCGGCGGCCATGACGCCGTCTGCGCCGGTAGCGTCCAGGCACCGCTGCAGGTCCCCGTGCTGCAGCACGTTGCCGTTGGCGAAGATGACCGTCTCGGGCGGCAAATTCTCGCGGAGGTGTCTGATATACTCCCAGTCCGCGACGCCCGTCATGTGGCCCTTCTGCTCCCTCCTCCGCCCGTGCACCGTCAGGATGCTGGCCCCCGCGCTCAGGACGTTCCTGGCGTACACCAGCGTCGCCTCCTTGGTCTCGAGGATGCGTATTTTTGCCGTTACGGGCACGGGAAGGTTCTCGTGCAGCGTCTTGATCATGGTGTGTATGAGCTCCTGGTCCTCCTGCAGGAAGGCGCCGTAGTGGCCCTTGCGGGCGATGCCCTGGGGGCAGCCGAGATTGAGGTCCACGGCGTCGCAGTGCGGGGCGACCAGCTTCGCCGCGGCGAGGAGGACACCGGGGTCGTTGGCGCAGAACTGCACGAAGAGGGGCCGGTCGATGGCCGGGTTCCCGTCGAGGTACGGCTTCTCGTCGGCGTCGCGGCCGCCGGCGGCTGCGGCATCCGTGTATGGCTTGGAGGTGATCTGGGATTGGGAGGATCGTGTGGGCTGGAAGTGGGAGTCACGGTACTTCTGGGCGTCGGCGAAGAGGCGGGCATGGAGCATCGGCGAGTAGGCGAGGACGCTGCGGCGTTCGGATTCGGGGAGGAAGGATCGCGACAGCATTCTCCAGGCGAACTCGGACTGGTCCACCATCGGGGCCACGATGTACCTGGGGCTTCCGATACTCTCGTAAAATGCGCGACCGTGCAGCTTGGCCGGACGCGCACGCACCGCCGTGTCCGCGGCGCCAGAAGCTGTGTGCTCGGCCATCATGACCCTGGCCGTCGCAAACCAGCTCGCAAAGAATCTGTGCGAGGTTCTCGGGGGCGGAGGGACCCGCAGCCCAGGTCGCCAGGCGAAGGCCGCCAGACTTAGAGTCGAGAAGCACGTGGCTAGCGTTAAAGGCGTGCTCCCCTATTGGCGGAGAAGGCGTCCGATAATTATGTCTGGGTGAGGCTGAGCCGACCGACGAGAAGTTGACGGAGAGGAATCAACTTTTTTTTTGTTTTGGTTCTTTTTGGACCTCGACTACAGCCTTGCGTGCAGGGGCCATGAAACTGACAGGGTTAATGCAGCCGGCGGTCGGAGTACTTCATACCATATGCCTTGTACCTTGATGTCCCTCTGTCCGTGGCTGGCTAACAAAAACCTACACACTATCGTGCATAAGCTAAAAGTTTCCAATGCCGCCTGCACGTATTCATCTTGAAACTTGGGTCACACGCCTCAAACATCACAGGGCAGAGAGTCTCTTAAAGTTAGTTCGTATGTGTGCCCGCTTTGCATTGTGAAATATGTTGCCAATAAATGAACGAATGCTGCTTCCGCTCGACACAGTGCTGCCTCGGGTTGCTTTCGGTCTATCTAGGCCCCCGCTGAGTGATAGGAAATGTACCGACACCTCACTGAAAATCCCAGCTTGCATCTTCCGCTTAACACAACCATCTCCTCTAATGCTGATGACTTTTTCGCACGAATTGCTCTTCACCCACATTCCGATCCATGTGCACGCAAAAAGATAGACAGGGGGAAAACAAAACAAAACAGATGATGCAATATGTCCCGAATCAAGAAACCCTTTGATCACCTCTCAGAGGCCCTCCCAGTGATTAAATATGTTTGATGCCCCCCGTGGCTCTTGCTGGCCCCAAAGTTCCCTCCATCTTCACTCAGTCCATTGGCCCTGCGGTTATGAGGCCGACCGGGTGTCGCCTCATCGCCCGTCTCACTTCGGCTCCTTCGTGCCACCTGGCAGAGAGGTGGGGCGCGTGTCCAGCCGCACAAATGGCCCTTTCGAGATTAATTCAGTCGTCCTTTTGTCGGTAATCTATTGATTCCCGCAGGCCCTGGTCCCAAGATTAACGCCCTGACACCTTACTTGAATGCTTGTCCCGAAACGCCTTTGAAAGAATTGCCAATACACGATGGGGTTTGGGTGCCTGCTTGCCACGGATGCACCAGCAGGTAAACATTCCATCGGAAACTATCATTGTCAGAAGAAATGCGTGTAGATCTTAGAGCTCTCATGCACCTCCATCTCCTGCATTCTCGGTTAGCGCTTGACCACGTTACACCGATCATCGCTAGCAACCTACCATCTTGAAGTTGTTGAGCTCCTCCTTGATCTGCTGCGCCAGCATGGGGGTGAGGCGGTTGCAAGTCGCAATCTCAGAGCGGCGGTCGTACTCCTGGCTCGGCCATGTGTCGTGGAAGACAATCCGAGGGCTGAACGTCGCGTTCCGCTTACCCTGCCCGCCTTGCGGTGTTCCTGGAGCGCTTCTGGTTTCTTGACGGAGCCGTAAGGCTGTCATGAAATAGTCCTCGCTGCCAATTGTGACGGACCCATTGCGGTTGTGGTTGGCTTCGTCATTGGGAGTGCTAGGCGCACTCGAGTTTGGCGAGTCAGTGACGTGAGGGACTGCCGGCAAATCGAAGAGAGGGCCCCTCTCGACCCTGGGCGAAGGAGTCGAAGCGCCGTTGTCTAGGTTCTTTGTTAGCATTCAGTGGCTCCAAGTAGTTGGTGCAGAGAAGCGTACGTTTCAGGATGCCCTTTCGTACAGCAGCGAGCACCTCTGCTCGCTCCCTGTCCCCACCGACGATGCTCTTTCGTGAATTGGAGTTGTCTGTTCCTGAGCTGCCAGCTCTCTCAGGCATCGCCCCTTCGGCGGCGTTGGTTGCATCCATGGAGTTCCGCTCCAGGCGCGGAAAACCAGTGCCGCCGCCGTTGTTGGGATTTGGGTCAGGATTGACGTTGACACGTTCCCTCTCGGCCTCAACCGTTACCATGGACACGGCGGCCTGGCTCGCTTCCGGCATCTCTGCGGTGGGTGCACCGATGGTGGACTTCGGACGGAATAGACCAGCCAGGGAGCGCCCGCCTTTCTTCATGCCGCGGCCCATCTTTCGGATCATAATCGATGCCGAGGAGGCCGTGGAGGATATCGACAGGTTGTCAGTGGAACCGTTGAAAAGCCTAGAGCCAGCATAAATGTTACTGCCAATGCCTGCAGCTTCCTGCAATTCGGCGATGCGGGCCTGCTCCGCATCGAGCCCATCAGCAGGTGGGTTCTGGTGCGTTGTCGTCGCCTCCGGGGGGCCGCCGTTATCCTTGGCCCCGTCCACAGCCCCAGCTCGCCTCAGCTCGGCGGCGCTGCCAAACGACAAGGCCCGGCGGAGTCTCGAGGTCTTGCTCTTCAATTTGCCTCCTTTCTGGTTGATGGCAGCCAGTTGTTTGATGGCAGGGCTGTCAAGCCCGGCGCTTGACGACGGCTCGGTAGCACCGGCTTGAGCCTCTGGCTTCGCGGCAGCTGCAGAACCCTTGGACCCCTTCTCATTTTCCATAGTAACCGGCCTCGACAGCGGCGATGGATTGGCAACCCGCTTGGCGGCATCGGAGGACGAGCTCCTAGGTGGGATGTTGACAAGTTTCGGGGAGTCTGGGTTCGTAGAGCTCTGATCTGAGGACTCAGGGAGCTGGGCGGGGTTTCCGGTCAGAGTCGGAACATTGCTACGATGGGCAGACTGCATGCATCGGTCGTCAGCATTTGGAAACTTCAATGGCCCAGCCCTGCGTGAACACCTTGAATGGATCGTGCACTTCAGAGGGGTGGCATCATACGGAGACACTCACCGATGACGGTCGAGAATTACTGCTCCGGCTGGAGACCAGACTATCCGAGCTACCGTTCTTTGCACTTGCCATGGGGCTGCTGATGGTCACCAGCCTAGCAGTCTTGATGAGATCTTTGTCGTTACCACCCTTGGTCGCTGAGCGTTCCGCAGATGGGTCTTCCGGTCGCTTCTGATCCGCTGCATGCGGGGTTTTGGGTAACTGGGCAGTATCCAGAGCAGGCATGCTGCGTCGCCGAATTCTTCTGGAATCCTCTGGGTGCCTGTAGAGTTGCATGTCATCCACGGAGCCTGGTACCTTGGCGTAGAAACTAGTTGGCCGACTCAAGTTCGAAGGGCTGGGCCGCCTCTCCTTAGTGGCGGTTGGCTGAGTGTAGAGGTGGTTAACAGACGCCATACCGGAGCCTGAAGGAGTTGCTGAGCCGTGTGTTGCACCCGACTCCGGCGACCGTTGAGCCGCGGTACGTCGATATCGGTCGGGTTGGGTTCTCGTGGCTGTTGATGATCCAGAGGGCGACTGGTTTGAGGAGTTGGAAATAAATGCGGACTGTGGCCGAGGGCCCGGACTGACCCTTCTAGTACCAGATACAGGAAGCATGGAATCATCGCGGGACCCAATCGACGCAACATTTAACGCGGAGTTGGGCAAGTTGGGCATGGAGGCATTCGCGGCGTGGCGCGACCTCCCCGTGGAGGTATTCGGATCGAGACTCTGCATTGTCGGTACAGAGGGCGAGGACGAAGCCCGATAAGCTGAGTAGTGCTGCCACTGCCCGTTCGGCGGGGTGGAAGTGAAAGAGTACGGCTGGATCGGGGCAGAAGCTCCCCTGTAAGCCACTGGACCAGCGACACCTCCAGCCACTCCGTGATAGTTGTTCCTTTGTTGTTGAGCACCGGCGTATTGCTGGTTCGTCTGAGATTGAGGGGGCATCATGCTCGAATTCGACCCTGTCCTTGTCTGAAGCATGGGAGCGGTACTAGTCTGCTGAGGATATGCCTGAACCAACGCGGCCATTGTTTTCTCACGAGATGGATTCTGAGACGCTTATCGAAAGCTGTCGAGCGAGGTAGAAGGTCTATCGGCGTAGGCCTTTCCCGCCCGGAGGAGGCTCGCAAGCGCAGGCTCCCTGCAGTCCGATCTATTAGCGCAAAGTCCTTTGGTGGGCGCGAACAGAGTATGAGCGCAGCATGGAATCGAGAGATACGCAGGGGTGAGTAGATGAGCAGGATGTGTTGGATGCTTCAGGGCTGGAGACTTGCCAATTTGTTGACGCCAATGAGAGGAAGGTGCCGTGAACGTGGCAAGATGAAGCAAATAGCGCAGAGGCAGGATACTGCAAACGACAGTTGGACAAATGAGTGTCTATGGACACGTGTAGCGAATTGGATAGGCGGGCTTTGGCCGAAGATCACTGTCACCGTGAACTAGGTGGATGACGTTGAGATCTGAGGACCTCTCTACACAGGTAAGGCTGGGCAATTGAGTGTGGATCAAGAGTCCCAGGCGTGTACCCGGTGATGGCTGGCTAAGGCGAGTACATGAGGAGCCTCTGTTGGATCAGAAGCGTCGTGGGCTTGGTAAGGTCCGAGCACCAAGAAGGTCGATGGTGGTGGAATTGGCTGGGATGGTAGGTCCGCTCAGGCGCTCGGAGGGGAGGGGACGCTTTGGTTGGAGGAAAGATGCGAGGCGATGCACAAATGGGACAAGGCAGACGGGCGTGACGGGCTCGCAACGGGCGGGTCGGAGGACGATGCAAGAGATGCTCTGTAATAACACACACACAAGGACGATAC
The DNA here is from genome assembly GCA_002270565.1 of Stenocarpella maydis. Lineage (NCBI taxonomy): Eukaryota > Fungi > Ascomycota > Sordariomycetes > Diaporthales > Diaporthaceae > Stenocarpella > Stenocarpella maydis. The sequence goes on from NQMI01000002.1 coordinate 378,466, forward strand.
AGACAAAAAAGAAGTTGCCTCCGGAGCGAATCGTACTGGATTGTAGCCGAGAGGGTGCCGGGCGGCGGAGATAGCAGGCGGGTCTTGGCCTATTTTTTTTTTTGGGGGGGGGGGGTGGTTGTGGTGTTCTGGCGGTGTTGGTTTTGTTGTTGATGTTGATGGAGGCGTGGTGGTTCGCGCGATCGCGGTGCGGCGGTGGTGCTGGCACGAGGAGTCGAGCAAGGGGTTCTGGTGAGGAGCGAGAGCTTTCGGCAACGACTCGGGGAGTCCCAAAACAGTATTGGGCCGAAGAAAGACACAAGAAAAAAACAGGAAGAGAGAGATGGACAAAAGACAAAAAGAGGCGGTGATGAAGAGAAGGGAGTACAACAAGGAAGAAGACGGGACGAGACGAGACGAGGGTGTCTTGACAGTGCCCTGTTGTGTGTCGTGTCGTATCGTGTTGTACAGAAGGAGGTGGAATGGGTGGAAGGAGGTCGGCGAGGGGAGAAAGGAAGCCAGGAGCCAGGAGCCGGGCAGGGAGAAGGAGGAGCTACGGTGCCGGTGCAGGTGCAGGTGCAGGTGCAGGTGCCCCGTGTGTACAAAGAAAGCAGGCAAATCTGCACTGCATGGAAAAGACGAAGCAGCAGGTGCAAGGAACAGGGGCAACAGCAGACTGGGCCCCGGCTGCAACCCTTTTCGTTGAGCCAACCAAACCGTGAGGAGCTCTGTCATCTCAGTCCGCCCGTCTGGGGGAGTCTGCAGGCTGGCCTGCCTGGCAGTGCGGATTGGATTCCTGCCCACAGGCAACGCCCTCGTACCAGCAAAGCAGCCCTCGACGGCCAGCTAGCGTACCGTTGTCGTTCGTACCTTTCGGGGCGAAGGCAGGTACCAGAGTACCTAGCTCAGGGACCACCTCCCGCCTGGTAAGCCTGCCTGAGCAGTCACCTGGGTACCTGCGCAGGTACGGAGCTATCTCCTGTCCGCCAGGGCAGGTACATTGTAGTAGGGGGACGGGCTTTATTCCATGGCCTGCTATTGTATTACACTACCATGTATTGTATTGCAATACGTCTTCGCTCGATCTCGCATCGCATCCAGCACAATCCATGGCCCACAATCAATGATCCACCATCCGGTCTTTTTCTCCTCCAGGGGTCCAAGGGGGGAGGGGCGAGGCTTAGCGCTCACGCCCACACGCATGAGAGGCAGATGCCACCCCAAAACCCGCTAAAGCAACTGTGAACTTGATGAGCACGTCCCAATTTGTGGCAGTGGGAATCCCGCCGACCATGCCATATTCCTGGAGCAATGTTGTGCATTGCATTGTGGTCTCCCCCCCTACTGCCCTTTTTTTCTTGTTGTCTTCTCATTTTTACTCCGCTGGCTCTAACTGTTCGGCTCAGGAATGATGATGGGTCATGGTTGATGGACACGGGTGGACACTGTGTTCTATCTGAATCGTCTGCCCGCCCTCCCTCCATCCATATGTACCGAGTACCCTCGAGGCAGGCCATCGTAGCATCTGTTGTAGGGTGTGTATGGACCATGTAGTACATGTACGCACGCACGCGCACGCACGAATACGCACACACACCCACTCGTCTCGTCTCCGTCACGTAAGGCCACACACGACCAGACAACATTGTGTGTCCGAAGTGCAACAGAGTCCAAAAAGGGGCAATACACCCACCAAGGGTTCCTTTTCCAAGTCAGGGGACCACAACAATACCAACAATCATAGTCACACTCACACTCGCACTCGCACTTGCTCAGACTTATGCCCGGCCTACCACCAGAAGCTCGCGCGTGGTGTTGATCGTGGGTGCGAAACCCACCCCCCCCCCCAAAGGAGACGGGATTGGGGGGGGGGGCAAATGGGAGATTGACTGCTCGCTGTGATTGGACCTTCTGGCTGGTGGCATTAAATCCGCCCGCGCTAGGCAAGGCTGTCCCTGTGAGCACGATAGGCACTCCTCCGTGCGTGTCACTGTACCTCTCGCTGCGTATTGCCCACACAGAGCAAAAAAGCAGCACGGATACACCCAGTCCTGCCTGCGCAGAGCACAATGCAGCACGCCTTCGCAGCCTGTCTGTCTCGGTGGGCGACAAACCCTTCCTTGACGGTTGTCGGTAGCTTGATGGTGGCTTGCCACCTTCTCTGCGTGCCCGTGCGATAGGAAACGGGCGCACGGGAGACAAGACAAGACGAAACGAGACAAGACAGGACGAGACTGTCGACAGCCTCTTCTTCTGCCGACCCCGCTTGATCGTCCTCAATCCACCCTCCCTTCCCTGCCGGCGATAAAGTCCCTCGGCAACAGGACATACAACAATCTTGTGTACACCAAAGTAGCCATCAGACCGCTTTCCGGGAGGCGGCGCCGAGCCAGAGGTTCACCTGCCTGAATTGACGGACTGCGTGATGAGTCCACTACCTTCTGGTGCCCTCGCCCGCCACTATCGACACCTCTGATGGGACCCTGACCACCTCGGCGGGCGCCTCGTCTCCGGACCCATTGTTGACTCCCTCGGCCTCGCTCACTTACCGCTCCTCACCAACCGGGCCAAACCATCCTGCGACCTGCACCCTCATGACTCCCTCCCTGCCCCTCAGATCATCGCTCCGGTGACCCGCAAAGCCGGGAGCCTTGCAGCAGTCCAGCGCAGGCGGGGTGGCAAATCAAAGCTGGTGAGGCCTGCGGGCCTGCGGGCTTGCTTGAGTACATAACAACTCAAACCCAAACCCAAACCTCGAATTGAGGCGGTATCTGCCAACTTCTTGTTTGCATGCCGGTGATCTGTGCAGGGATCCCGAATGTGGATAGGGGCCCGCGCCGTCAGGGTGCGGGCAGGGAGCCTCGTATTGGTAGGCAATCTGGCAATCTGATGATTATCGCAGGCAAATAATTCCCCACAGCCTGCTGGTATGGAGTAAAGTGGCCGGCCCTTCGTCCTGTCATCTGGATCGAACCGCCCCTATTTTGCCAGACGTGCAGGTGCCAGGCGGTAGTCGGTGAGCAGCAAAATGAACCACGTAGACAAGCCCGTGCTGGTCGTCTATTTTGAGGCCGAGAGCACACGAGGTAACGAGGCTGGCCCTCCAACTTCTGGCCCGGCAGCTGCCTCTGCCCCGGGCTCGACATGACGACACCTGACGCCTGACAACGGGAACTGGATCCTGGAGACTGGAGACTGGAGACTGGAGACTGGAGACTGGAGACCCGAGACTGGAGACCCGAGACTGGCCAGACTCGCGACTCTCGAGAGGGCCACACACACCACAGGTATACGGGGTACACGCGCGGATCATGGATCGTATGCGAGCACCGCCGTGCCGGTACCATAGGGCGGGGAGATTGGCCTCTTGCCCGCAGCCTCGCTGCAGAGGAGCATCTCCTCCTGCTGCCCAGCATCCGACCAGCCCAGCATTTATCATCCGTAGTGTGTTCACCGTCCGCCCGTCATCCCCACAGACTCAGTCCTCCCGCGTCTCGCGCCGCGTCAAGTCAATCAAACCACATCCGCCTCCGCGATGGCCTGGTTTGCACACTAGTGGGCAGGGGTCCCCCTCGTCGCCGTAAGATTTTCCAAACAGGCAGCCGGGCAGGCACGGTTGCTCGGACGCAGCCAGGGACAGCGGGCACGGTATACCCGCCCTACCACCCACGGCCCCTGGATGAGTGATACTCACAACTACACTAGGTCTGCGCCCTGGCTGATGTTTACGCGGGAATGTCTACAGCGCAATGCTTCCACCGCTGGATCACACACAACAGGGAACCTGCACATTGTACATGAAAGGACCAAGACCTCAGACAGGGTCCAGACTCCGGTGGGATGGAGAGGTGACTATGGCGACACAGGAAATGCCAATCAGAATGAAATTAGCTTTGAAACCGTCAGGGCTGCTCTGGCTTGTTTTTGTGATTATAACCGCGGTTGCCGTCTGTTTAATTGTTCCCCCGAGCCCGTCTGTACACGGTCCGCCTAAAGATCCAGGCGGGCCACCGGGCTGGACTTCCATCCACGCTGCGGACTTCAGACACATGTCTGTCTACAACTTCCGCCATCAATCTCGCCTGGAATGTAGCCGAAGCCCCAATCATTCCGCTTCCCGCCCTGGCACAGGCCCAAGGGCGTTTCGGCGGAGTTGATCCGAGATCTCGCTCCTTTTGTGTCCAAGCTGAGCCAGGCTGGCAGGCTGGCAAGGCTATCGCTGCCGGCTAGCTAAGACGCACCCTGTTTAATTCACACTGCGCTACGGAATGGCCAACAAGGCCTGTGATGCTAAGATCCCCAATACATCCTCAGAAGGCCACGGAGGCACTGTTCCACACCGCAGACATCAGCCAGCTCACATCAACAGCAAGCCCCTGGCTGGTATCGGCAAGGTTCTCCATTTCCACGGCGCTGGATCAAAGTCTAATCTGGGTAAATGGGCCTCGCCTACAGTCCACAAGCGAAGGCATGAGGCGAGAAGGCCGGCTCCAAACTGGGGCGCTGTTGAATGCGCGGCGGCCAAACCACCTTCGCGTCATACTACTTAGTGACCACCTGCATGCAACCCCGGAGGCGCCATTAATTGAGCAATGAGGAGCCGAGATCGGGAGTTCACAGGCGCGGGGTCGAGTTCGGAATCGCTCGCGGCGGCCAGCCTCCCTTGACTCCTGGGTCCAGGTCGGCGACGAGATAGCAGCATCAAGTTGTAGTGTCGGCACATGGCGGCCTATCAACGTGCCGCCCTCGACATTGCAGCTGCCGCCGACTCTTGTCGAGGAGCACACGCCCAGAGATTGACCCAAGATGTGGCTGCCGCCTGATAGGCTGCGGTGCCGGGTGGTGACGCTCGGTCAGCGCTTCATTTGCACTGCATATAATCTGCAAGCCCAACACTCTAGGCCGGGCCTATGAACCTGCAACCTGCTCCGGCTCGGCCGTGCTCCTCCGGACATGGGACGGAAGAAACGCCCACTCGTCCTGCGCCATCGGGTCTCCTTGTCCCAAAAAGTCGGCGATTGTACGGCGGCCCCTTGGTCGTCCTTCATGTGCTGCATTGGGAACATCTAGCTTCTCACTAGGGGCCAGTTGCCACGTCCCATCGTATACAAATACCGGTAGGCATGCCCATCGCCAGGCACACAGCAGTTGCAGGTGGCGCCCGGTCGGCCAGCTCTGCCTGTCCGACGAGACCCTCTGCCCTATAATGCCGCCATCCGACGTGAACCCTTCGGAGCTTGCCCCCAAGGCAAAGATGCATCTGAGGGGTTACACGACTGCTCGCTTCGATACCTGCTCATCCAGCCTCAACCTCGCCATTGCAATTGGTCGTGGTGCTCCTGCACAGTGAGCCAGGCCCCCGCCCCCTCCACTCCGGTCTGGACCGACACTTTTAGACGTCTGACGAGGGATGAGAGATCACCACCCTGCAGCCAGTCGGGCATATCTGGGCGTCGTCACCCCACACCCGCACGGTCACACCATCGACACGTGTGTTGGAACAGCATCAGAGGGCCGCCGTACTACCGCCTCAGCGTCAGTGTATGTGCGTGCGAGAAGGCCAAGAGACCGTCTCGTCGGCTTTGGCCTATCTCAGCCTAAGGACAGCCGGGTCCGGAACCCCCCCGCCTCTCCCCCCCCATTCATTCTTCGCGGAGCTAGGCGAGATCTGTGTGACCACACGCGACACTGCCAGTGGGTTAACAACCGATCTGAGACCACCGACCACGAAAGATGTTGCAGCAAAAGGCGGTGGCCACATGTCTCGAGAGGTGATATATTCCCTTCGACAGTCGCGCCGACATCGCCCGTGGCACAGCGATTGCTAGCTACGCGGCCTCCGTCGATCAGTGACTGCCGCAGGACACATTGCAGTTCGAGGAGGGTTGTCGTCATGTCATCTATCAGCGAATGTTTTAGCTGGCGCAGTGACATCTGTGATGAGCAACCGGCAGCCAAGAAAAGTACGCTGGGGACTCCTATACCGAGACACGGCTTCCTGCCTAAGCGCCTCTAGAAAAAAGAGCACTCGCAACCAGGCGCCTGGGACCAGAGGAGGCTAGACCGAAGACAGTGCTGAAATGGTTGGTTGTATGGTGGACACGCACCCGGGGGGGGGAGCAAAAAAAAACACCTCCATCTCCCCCTCAACAACACTAACCTGCATGTGAGGCGTGCTTGTGTGTGGTGGGATGTGTACGTACGCGCAATGCAGCTACTCTCAGGCAGCGCGGCCGAGCTCCCGGTACCATCCAATCCGAATCGAGGCGCCCGTCATCAAATGGGGCACCATCCCGAGCCAACGGCGAAATACGAGGATTTCGTTATCGTGCCAGCAAAGTCAAAAGGGTCCCGAAAGGTGTTTGCCTGCCTTGCTCACATGAGCGCCTCGGCCTGCAGGCCATCGGAATAGGGTGTGTGTGTCCTATGTGAAGTACTGTTGTTGTTTACAATGGCGGGCCGGAGCTGTCGATCACAAGAAAGCCTTGTCCTTGCATACAACAAATTGGTAGCTTAGTCCGTCCCCGCATGTATATATGAGACGATGAACATGTACCGGTGTCCAGCCTAAACTGGCAGCGCCCACGAAGCGTGTTTCATGTGAGCCGTTGGTAAGGCGACCAAACCGACCGACTCTCATATTTATTGGTGTGTTCGTAATCTGGCAGCGCCCGGATCCTTTGTACCCCCCGGCTGGACACATGCATGGCTTCTTCCATCCTCCGGATGCTGCGGGAACGGGGGTAATAACAGAGGTTGGATACTGGTAATTTCCATCCTTCCAAAGAAAGACCAGGGGCGCAGCAGAGCCCAAAGGGCTAGATTGGCCCTTGAAGGGTTACAACATACATCGGGGCAGGAGGGGTTGATGGGAGTATGTAGTTCTAACACCACATCATGATGATACATAACAATCACGTAAATTCCAATCATCCTCCCAGCCAGTCTATTGCTTTTCACAATCTGGTCCGGACCAAGTTGACTCACACCACAAGAGAGGACATCCGTAATTCAGAGGAAGTCATCCTATTGGATGCAGATCATCATCCCACGGCATATAGAAGATCAGCCCAAATGGGAAGGCGCCGGCTTACTACTTGGTGTGGCCTAGCTCCACAGCCTCGTGACCTGTTGCCTGCAGATCTCAGATCTTATGCTGACTGTTATGAAGACAGCCCATATAATCATGGGGGGGTGGGGGATTACAGGGACGCAAGCTGAATCACTGTTGGCCAGATGTGATGACTTGTTAGGAGATCAACAGTGATGGTTGGAGTGCCTCGCAGTAAAGGTTGCGCGCTGTGCGTGAAGAGGAGGGTGAAATGTGACCAGAACCTGCCATGTAAGGACTCCACACATTTCATGCTTGTCGGGAAAACACTCACCATGCTTACCATTGTCACCAGCTTGTGCAAATTGCATCAAATATGGCGCGGACTGTCCAGGATATGAGAGGAGTCACAAGTTCGTCTCTGTAAAGCATGCTGTCCGAGCAAGAGGCCAGGGCCTGCAAAAAGGCTTCGCAACTCGGGCTGCTTCATCCTCAAACTCACCATCCGGGTTGACAAGCCCGGGTCACGAACCAACGCCCCAGTTTCCGGCGCGGCAGTCTCGTGGTCAGGCCTCCGGGCATGCGGCAAGTCGCAGTCTACAGGGACATATCCACAGCCAGATCCCAGGGTCACTGCCTGGGTCACCCGTCCCCTTCATCCACAATGTGATAGGCGAGCTGTTCGACAACTACTCGCGCGAGGAGATCGTGTATTGCGCCCCTTGGTTCTCCTCGCTCATCGACTATCTCGGGACGTCACAGGCGCTCGACGGGGCCATGGCCGCGTACCTGCTGCAGATGGTTGGTAAGGCCAAGGGGGACCAGGCCCTGCTCAGCAGGAGCCGCGATCTCTATGGCCAGTCGCTGGTTGGCCTCCAGCGCGCCCTGAGCCACCGTTCCGCCTGGAAGTCGCCCGAGACCCTGGCCGCGACGATGCTCTGCTGCCTGTTTGAGCTCTTTGCTGGCACGACCAACCCGCTTAGTTGGATGATGCATGCTGCCGGCGTATCCAAGCTCGTCCAGGCACGGGGGCCTAGTTCATTCTCCACGCCATTCGAGAGGGCTGCGCTGAGCTGCTTCAGGTCGCTTCTGATCATGCAGAGCCTCTTCTCCGGCCAGGACTGCTTCCTCGCGCAGCCGAAATGGCAGAACCTCTCGTCGCGGCTGTCCGAAGCCGCAGTGGATGGCAAGCATGCAGAAGAGGCCCGGGATGCTCTGGATCTTACACGCGCTCCGGCCCCGCCTTGGGTCAAACATCAAGACGGGTACTTTGTCTTGCTGGCCAGAACTCCATTAGTCCTAAGTTGGGGTTACAGTATCCGCGAGGAGAGGCGTCACGGTATCACGCCCGACCCAAGCCGAGTGAAATTGCTCGCTGAGCAAGCAAGCCTGCTGCGTGACGAGTATCGTGCCTGGCACGAGAAGGCAAAGGCCGGAGGCGCCATCACGCAGCCCGTCGAGGTACCCTCCAGAGGCCCAGCCTCACCCTTTGACACTACTCTCGAGTTCTCAAGCCCCTGGGTCGGGTCAGTAGAGACGTCCTACTGGGCGACGATGCTGGTCCTCCAGGAGGCACTGAACCAGTGTTGTGAAGACGGCCAAGAAGGTCGGTATGACGAGGACAATCAACGGCTGGCGAGAAACATCATTCGAGCCACCGAGTCTGTTGGGCGGGGAATAATGGGCCCATACCGCATCGCGTACGCCCTCCGCATCGCGTACGACTTCGTCGACCTGCCGCTCAAGATGTGGGTTCTCTCGGCTGCTGGGAGGTACAGCCAGCGGTATGCTGCGTTATCTACCGAGACGTACCCGAGGCCTAACGCGAATATTGGCGTACACTCGTTCATGGACGACGACATTGATGAGAACCCGGCCGTGAGCTGAAATACCGCTGCCATGGACTACGAAGGGGGCTAGCTACCTAGGTACATATATATGTACCTAGGTAGTTGCTCAGCACTGACTGCGCAAATACACCGACGCCGTCAGACAGAAATCCTGACGATGCGGGACGGGGCAGGAACTCCAATGGTTTCTAAACCCTCTCCTCGAGTCATCGAATGATGTACCAGGGAATGGATCGCCGATCAATTTGGTGACCCTTTCACCAGTCGGCTGCTAGTATCGGGGGCCGAGCCTGGATGTTCTCTCTTTCATTATAAGACTGGTGCCCGACGCTTCTTACTCGACGCGAGTGTCCCTAGCTCGAGTATTCGTTGGACTTGATACGTGGCTTTGTCGGCCTCGGTATCAACAACCCGTCATCGCTGTCGTCAGATGCGGGCGCCTGCATGCAGCCATCATTTGTCTTCTCATCGACAGAATTTGGTGTCCCCACGAAAGCGATGAGACTTCCAACAGAAGCTACCAACAAGCCATTTAATGGTACCTATCTGAGATCATCCGAAAGGAGGAATCATCTTGTGGTCGTCCTGATCCCGTCGTCTGACTTCCAAGATTGGATTTCGCGCAATTGTATAAACCAGGTTTCACTGAGGAAACATTGTTGTTGTACCACGTGTTCTTGTATCCAGACGTCTTTTGTTCTTGGATGCCCTACCAGAATGGCTGCTTTGAACTCTCACGATTTGCCGGAATTCGATATGAAGAGGTCGGCTCTTCTGAAAAGAAATCCGGGGCGGCTCAGGTCTTCGGAGAATCATGACGGGGCAAGACTCCTACAAGTGGTATATCAGGCCGTACAGCAGATGCCAACATTGATGCGCCGCAGATGTGTTCTCTGATCACAGGTTTTCGGCTCTCCCTGTGTTCCACGGGAGACGGAAATCGCATACCCCGATGTGCCAGTGTGCTATCAAACAACTCTGCTGACCACGTACCAGATCCATTGAAGTTGTGTACCAGGGTGGATCTGGCAGGCCATACATGCACAGCATGTCATGGGCTCAGCATTTGGGTCGATAGAAGAGGCAGAAGAAGCTCAGTGGATGGGACAGGATGTGGGATCCGTAGATATGTCCGCCTCAAGAAGTTTAAAAGACAACACAGAAGCCCTTCGAGCCCCACTGATTCTCCTGGCCTATCCTTCTGGGACTCTACCCGACTGGTGTTCTACTGATCAGGCCTTCTTTTTTTCATCACAGGCACGAGTACTGTCGCTTCTTGTTGAAAGCTCGAAGGCGCTTTCCTCTTGGAGCCCTCTTTGCCTTAGCCTACTGGCGTGGATTCCCCAGTCGACGTCCGTGGGTTTCATCGTGAGAGGCTTGTCTCATCACGCCTGAAGCACCGTTGGCGAACAATTTATCATTCACAATGAGACTCAAATCCCTGATCCCCATGGTCTTCCTGGCCCCATTGGCCTTGGCTAGATTGTGGGGTAACCAAGATTGGGATATTGCCGAGCTAGATGGCGAAGGCTTGCAGCCACCCGTGGACACCACCTCCTCAACAATTACTTGTAGCGATGATCCAAGGATCCAACTCGCAAAGAGGGGCACAGTATCCGTAACAGACTGGGTAACAGTGACGAGGGATCCTGAAAACCCAGAGGGGACGGCGAAGCCATCATTCTCGTCGGAAACTCTCACCAGCACCTCGATAGAACAGACACCACCATCCTGGGCCACCGCTGCAACCTCTACAGCCTCCTTGATCCAATCCGGACCCCCAATCCCGGATAACTCGAGCACGCTGCTGTCCCAGCCTCCGTCCAGCACCTCAGCCGTGTCCGGCGCTCCGCCCATAAGTGCGCCTTCCTCGTCAGAAGGATCGACGGCATCCACTCTCACCACGTCTGGGGAGGGCCCTCCTTCGACTTCCCTCGCGGCGCCACCAGGGCCCGTCACCTCTACCCTCCCGATACCTTCCGAGTCTCTCACAGAGCCAGCCGTCCCACCGTCGCCTTCCGAGGTGCTTCCTCCCCTGAGCCCAACTGGCCTAAGCCTAACTCACTCCCCGCGCACGAGCAATACCACGAAACATCGCTCTCATCACTCAACCCTCTGGACGGTCACTACCGGCTTCACCGCACCAAGATCGAGCACTCTTACATTGGTGCGTATTCCGCCCCTCATACCACCGTTCCTCATTCTCTCTGTGGCGAATAATACCCAGCTGCCTCTCTGGGTAGTGAGTCCCACGGGGTTGTTGCGCGATACAACCACAGCCACTTCCGAAATGTCCTCCCACACCGACCCTTCTCGTTCCTTCAATGTATATATCAACTGACAGGAATATACATAGATATTACCAACACACAGTGACAAGAACTTGTCGTGGGCTTTGAACCCAACCTCCACTCAGTCCAATGATGTGGTGACGTTCTCAGATATCCCACCCAAGCTGGACGATGAGATGCCACCGATGGCAACAACTTCGTTCACGCCGGCAGGTTTCATCCCGGCGATGCCAACCAGCCAGCTCTGTGACGCTACCTTTTGCTCCGCTGACGGGACCTCATAGTGAGTTGTCCCTCATCCCTCATTCTCTCTTCCCTTCTCCCTCTGCTCCCAGACCTTCTGCCTTGTCATCTTGCAAAATCTCTATTTGGGCACGACCTAGTTTATGTCACTTGATATTAAGACATATTTACCGCAGCTGTATGCGCTGGGACGGCTTCTCGCGCCGGGACACGAATACCGCGGTGGCCCACAACCACGTGTTCACCACCGTCGGCACGTGTACCAGGCCTCTAGAACCCTTCGACCGTTTGCCACAGCCGACTCCCGCCCCCCTTCGGCCTGGCAATCGTCGGATGCGACCTTTTTGAGGCTGGTGCGGCGATGAGCATGGAGGGGGCGGGGGCGGAGGTGGGCATATCGGTCCAGGAATGGCCACGAGGACATTGTTGATCCCTGCCTTGGTGGCCTTTACTTCGTCTTTTGAACTTGCAGCAACTATCCTTGTTACGCCAACCAGCTTTGGCTGCGGTGCTTTCCTGGAAAGGCCGTCTGCCAGATGGCGTGTCAGTAGTCATGTTGCCCTTCGTCTCCCTTCTTGACTTCACTTGACCCTTGATCGACATTAATACTTCGGATCTCAACTGTGCGCCGACCTTCATAGTCTACAAAAGCACAGAATCCTAAATCTTGGTCTTTGGCTTTGTATTGGCAAGTCTTTCCCTCGAGATGATATTTACAGTGTTCTGAATTCCCTTCCGCGAGAGACCGTAGGGATCACACGTCACCACAGATGCTCCATGTAGTCTCTCTTCTACATGGCCTAAGCGGGCCTTGCAACAATAGAGCCGGACTCTATGTAGACACCTGAGAAGTCCCCATGGCAGTGATGGGTCAGCCAGAGCGACTTTGTGATCTCCGGCCACTGATACAAAGTCACCAAGAGGGAAGAGGCGCAGGCAGGGGTAGACCCATGATCTCGTATGCAAAATTGTAAAAGACACCAGGCTGCCACCCGCCGACGCTCCAGCTGCTCTGCTGGCTGGCGAACCACTGCAGCCTGGGGTTGTCGGTGCCTGGCTCGGCGCGCTGGCCTGCGCGAGACAGTGAAGTGGTACTGCACCTTGCCCTGGTTTATGGGCGCCGTCGTCTGTGGGCTGAGCTTGATGCGCCGCATGTTTTTGGCCGTCCCACGACGCCGTGCTGGTGAGCGTGAGATTGGCGCCCTGCTTGGGTGAGGTGTCGGCCGGGTTGGCGTAGTCGGGCGAGAGGGATATATGTATTTATCTACGGTCCCCGAGCCGTGGATGTAGGACTGGTTAGGGCCGACCTGGTTGCTCCATGGCCCTGTGTACGGTTGGTATAAGCGGCCCATCTTGGCATCCCATTTTGATCATTGTAAATTTCTAGAGAGAGGCGAAGATATAAGTCGTGGCCATACAGTCATTGAGGTCGCCGGCGGTCTGGAGGTCGTTAAATCTACCATCCCTAGTTCAGTTGTAAGTGATATGTCACCCATGCATTATATCGTTGGTCACCCATAGAACACTTGAGCAATTCCAAGACAGAAACTTTTCACCGTGAAATGCAGGGACCCCCCCAGTGTGTGAACTCGAGTTTGGCTCATATCCGGATATATCGTTTCATACATCGCGATACGCTGGACCTGTAGACTTGAGAAGAGCACAACGGCAACTTACCAGATGACGGCGGCCTGAGCTGGTGGATATCTGTGCATGCCAACATCCTCTCACGAGAACCGCATGGCTTGAGGGATAGGCAGTGATTTATTTCAGCATTCCCAGCATCATGGCATCGCCTCACTCCATTTGGTCTTTGGTGGTGCTGCCTGCTCGTCCCGCCGCCCCGGCTCGAATAGGGGTTACCCAGGAGCGCAAGATAACCAACCAAGAAGTCTACCGATCAGTACGACCGCCCCGAACCTAACTCACTCCTCGAATCGCCTCCCTCGGTGGTTATTTTAATTCCATCGTACCTGTGCACGGAGCCCGAGTGCAGACCGTATTGCGGAGCGGACGTTCCGTTGCCTTGAAGATCTGCAGAGGGATTGTCCGAAGTGGGCCATGATCCCGATGTAAGTCAAGTTTTAGCCTCAGGTCAGGAGGCCGAAGTACCGCTCCACGACTCCAGTGCTGGGACTTGGACCAGCCATCATCATGAATCGGCGCTTGGGAGATGTCGAGTCTAAACATGAGACAAAATTTCTCGCCAAGTTTACCTGTGTTTGGCGGCCGCTGTCGTGATCACGTCGGTCAGGCGTAATTTCCCATCCTGGCACAGGCACGACTCAGACCATGTTTTGCAGAGCAGCAAAGGTTTCCCATAGACAACACAAGTCTTGTTGGTGATATAGCTTTTTCCGGATACAACAAGCGAGGATGAAGAACACCTTGCACATATGAGGCGATGCCGGATGTACAGTAATATAATGCCAAATCCCTGGGGCTACCTACCATGTGCCTGATAGGCGTTGGGGAATGGATGCATGTAAAAGGAGAAGACCAGACAATGAGTTAATTCCAAAAGAGTAAAATTATTGTCACTGCATACGGGCGTTTTCGCCTGGAAGACACGTCGCATCCCTTGCTGCGTTCTTGACCAGCTCGCGTGTCACTAATTAGAGCCTGCGGAATCTATTGCGTTCGTGTTGCGCTTATGGCCAGCTCGTCCTTGGCTTTCCTAGTACGCTATAGGATGCATCCAACACTGTAAAGTCAACACCAACAATTAACAAGACAAACCTGTCCAAGCTCCGTGTGGAACCACGTCTCATCCCGAACACCCGAGATCCAAGGAAACCTCAGCAAACGCCATGTCCATGTGGTACACTCTGAAGAGAAACACTCAGCTCGGTGCCACCTCCTGCACCATTCCGCTTGCTTTGGGTAGGGGGTTGACCTTGACCAGCGACCTAAGCATAGTCCATCCCGGAGAAGCTCTTGTTCCTAATCAAGGTCGCCCTCTCCAGGCTAGTTCGGGGGAGCTGTGCGGTGCTGCGCACCCTGTCGCAAGGCGCGCGCCTGGCGCTGGGCGAGTCCGGCGGAGATATGCTGCCTTCCTCTGCGTCCGGGGCAGCATCATGCACGGATAGACCTACGGGCTGGTCCTTTATCAGATGGATAAACCACGCGGACGCGCCCACCGCCACACCGCCGATAGCCATCACGATGGCGATCGAGTGGTCTCCAGGCGTGCCCCGAGGCTTCTGGAAGATCTTGAAGATGATGCTCGAGCCGACGGTGGCGATAATCTGCGGAGCAGCAATGGCCATGTTGTGGATGCCGAGAATCACGCCTGCCTGGTCCGCCTCGTCCTCGGACCCATCTAGCTTGTGGTCTTGATCGGAAGTGTAGCCGTCGAAATCGGGGCCCGCATGGGAAGGAGACCCTGCACGCTGTGGTGGCGAGAAAGATCTTCTTTTCTGGCGGAGAAGTGCATCCCTCCGGCTTATTTCCGCACTGATGATCGCCCATGGAGCCCATAGCGTCAGCGCCCAGGTGATACCAACCAAGCCAACGAGGACTGTGGCGGCCGGCACTGTTCGGACGAGGACGGCGCAAAGCATGCTGCCCATGAAGAGGAGCTGTGAGAACATCCAAGCGCGCCGCAGCGTCAAGCCCGGGATGACCAAACGATCCGCCCAAGTCTTCTTCTCTGGGCCGTGATCCCGTAATGAGGTGACCGGACCCTCGCCCGGAGCTTCTCCTATGGGCTGACTGTCGTATGTCGGTGCGATGAAGAATGGGAGAAAGACATTAGTGAGAAGGCTGGTGATTGAGAAGATCAGTAGCGCAAACGTCCCAACTCTCGTTGCTTTCTCATATAGTTCGTCGATCTCCTCGGGCGTCATGTTCGGGTTTTCCTCGAGGAAGGGCTGGACATATATCTCGCCAATGTAGGATGAGGTGTAGAACAGCATGGGAAAGAAACCAATCCACGCGCAAAACTGCACGACACAGACCTTCTTGATCTGCGGGGGTAGCCTCTTCATGGATGCGGAGATGCTTATAAAGAACGAGATGACCCCGGCCCGCTTGCGATTCTTCGCCTTGGGTTCGTCAAGCTGGGGGTTCCTCTCCTTGATGAGCAAGCAGCTCATCAGGACTGTCGATCCTAGAGCTATACTGGCTATGGCACAGAGGTCCTTGAACTGTGTGTTTCCGAGCCACCAAGTAATCTGGGGCAGGTTGACGTATCCAGCAATGTAGCCAATGATATTCCCGACGCCTGTCAGTCTGCTCGCCATCGAGTTGGCAGCCTCTTGCTGATGAGCCGGACAGCAGTCGACGATGAAAGCCCTGATTGCAGCTTGGACTACGAGGAATAGCATCAGTGACACGAACCGGGCGTCGTCGGCAGTAGCAGCACGTGAACCTCCCACTCACCTGTGTTGATGGCAAAGTCGAGTATGTAGACCCAAATCACTGCAACTACTATGGTGGTCACCTTGACGCCGTGTGATGCCGGGTCAGCCCCAAAAAGGCCCAGGACACCGCCGACGATGTCCTTGGTCCAGGACAGGAACATCAGAGAAACGATGGTGGCGGCAGCGCCGCCGAGCATGAATGGTTTCCGCTTCCCCCACGAGACCCTGCAGTTGTCACTCAGCATGCCCACGTACGGCTGGACCAGGGTGCCGGACAGCGGGCCAGCGATCCATACCAGTGCCATGAGCGACTTGCTCAGGCCAAGAGACAAGAGGTATGGAGAGCCATTGGAGAGCTCGACGGACCATGCGATTTGCAGACCGCCGATGCTGATGGTCAGGACCAGCAGATACCACAGGCTCTTTGTGGACTGAAACTCGTCGGGCTCAGGGGCCGATGGGTGTTGCCCAAGAAAGCCATGGCGCTCGCCGCCCCGGTCACTACCGTCAGGCTCGGGGGAGAGAAGGGGGGACGCCTCGTTGGCAAGAGGGCGGTCTCGCGTGGGGTCGGGGCCGTCGAGAGAGGAGCTACTGCGGGTAGGAGTTGTGGGCCCTTGGCTGCTCGTGGAGGAGGTGTTGGGACCGTCGGCCTCGGCGGAGAGGCGACCCCTAGTCGAAGACTCGGCAAATGGCGAAGTCATGCGTGACAAGCGCCGTGAAACGGTCCGGGGTGCCGGGCGCGACTGTGGGTGGTTGTGCGGCGGAACGAGTGGAGTGGAATCAACGACAGGTCGGTGCGCAAAAAGGAATGTGCTACCGCCAGGCCTTGGAAGGAGAGGGACTGGGTATGTGGTAAGTGGTATATGATATGTCCATGAAGGGGGGTGGGGATATAGGAATATGGAAATGGATATGGATATGTGCAAAGGAGGTGACGGAGGTTCACGGGAAAGATGACGGATGGCGGGAGTGAGGCCGAGTGGTGGTCAAGGTTACGGAGCAGATTAGGTTCAGCTCGGGACGGCAGGATATAGGCAGGCCATCATGCGACTGGGAAAGGCCAAGTCACAGGACGCCACGAGAGACGAGAGGTCGCAGGGTCCAGCGCCGAGATGTGTCAGGCACCACAAACGGGGCGAGGCAGGAGAGGTTTAGCAGACAGCAGACAGCAGACAGCAGGCACTACATATGTAGTAGCAGCCGGTGAGGCGTGCACCGGCTTGCTTATTGGCAGCAGACGTCACAGCCCACCTGCACCTGCACCTGCAACCCTCCCACCCAGCGCTGCAGGTACTCACGGTAGCCAGTACCCTGTATGTACACTACTCCGTACATCCGCACACTTAGTGTGCTCCGTTCTCCGCTGTTCCATCCCCACTCACCCAAACGGCCCGGGCAGAAGGGGGGGGGGCTACTTGTAGTGTAATCCGTACAGAGAGTCCATTCCAGAACCCGTCCCTGTTACCCCAGGTTTCCATTCCACGTCGTTCCTTGGCCCGTCCAGGTGTTCTCGACAGGTTCCCACAGCAGTTATCGACATGTTTCTCTTTGTAGCTGCCACGACGTGGTGGAATGTCCACTAGGTACGTAATGAACTTCAAGGGATGAGCATACATTGCACCACGCATGCCTGGGTGACCCTCACATGTGATCTGCCCTGCCCGGGGGGTGTGTACATTTATTTACAAGTGCGAATGTGACTGGTTTTCTGTGCATCATATTGCTGCACCACAAAGCCATGCCAGCCAGCTGTGGGCCACCTTTCCAGGCTTTCCCAAACACGCCAGCTACCTACTAGGTAGTGTACACGGTCCTGCGAAACCTTCACAATGTCTCTGGCATCTCATCAAACTGGCTGGAACATGCTTACGTGAAGAGCATTACGTATCCCCTGCTAGCCAGGCCACCCAGGCCCCACCCGGACACTATCGACGTAACCTGCGGCGCAGCACCGGCGAGTCACCTTGGCCTGGCTGGCCAACCAAGCTGCGGATGGGACCGAGAGGACACAACTACTGACATACTCCAGACCAGCTGGGCGTCCATCGCATCGCATCACTCTCGAGCCCCACGACACTAGCGGCCGCGATAGCGATACCGCGACAGCGATACTGCGGCATTCCCATACAGGCCTTGGCACTTCCTGGCGAAAGCCCGGCCTGCAGCCAGTACACTATTCCACATCCCTTGCAGAGCTTGGCCGTACACAACAAGCTTCACCTTCGACTTGTCCACAGCTTCAGCCTCAGCTGTAGCTTCCAGCCTCCCTCGACCACCACTCTCCATCGGATGCGGCCCCCGCCACCTTGCTCTGCCTCTCATGAACGCTTCCTGATCACATCCCCCGACTCGCCTACCGCTGCCGACGCCGCCCACCTCGTCCCTGACTCGACCTCGCCTGGATCGTCATCATGCTGGCCGACGTCCTCGGTCCCGCCGTCGACATCGCTCGGCGCGCGGCTGAAGATGCAGATCCAGACGGCGAAGACGCCTCCCAGAAGGAGATCTACGCGTCCTGGGCCCTCTTCATCCTCATCGTCCTGCTCATAGTGGCCCTGTTCACCAGCTACATGCTCCAGCAGAGGAAGGTCACTGCCATCCACGAGACTGTCGCATCCATATTTGCCGGTTCGTCCTGCCGCTCCCTCCCCTCCCCGGGCCCCCGTCTATGTTGGACCTGTTGCTGACGACCGCCCAGGTATGGTCGTCGGGTTAACCCTACGCATCGCTGGTGGTGAGAACCTACAGAACCTCGTCAGCTTCGACTACCAGATCTTCTTCAACCTGCTGCTGCCGCCCATCATCCTCTCCTCCGGCTACGAACTGCACCAAGCCAACTTCTTCCGGAATATTGGCACCATTCTGACCTTCGCCTTCGCCGGC
Organism: Stenocarpella maydis; assembly: GCA_002270565.1. Lineage (NCBI taxonomy): Eukaryota > Fungi > Ascomycota > Sordariomycetes > Diaporthales > Diaporthaceae > Stenocarpella > Stenocarpella maydis. The sequence goes on from NQMI01000002.1 coordinate 397,127, forward strand.
ACCTTCCTCTCCGCCCTGGTCATTGGCGTCATCCTCTGGCTGTACACGCGGGTTCCCCTCGATGGTCTGAACATGGGGTGGACCGATGCCATCTCAGTCGGCGCAACCCTGTCCGCTACCGACCCCGTCACCATCCTCGCCATCTTCACCTCTTACAAGGTCGATCCCAAGCTCTACACCATCATCTTTGGCGAATCCATTCTGAATGACGCCATTGCGATCGTCATATTCGAGGCCGCCCAGAAATCCAAGAACGGCGCCGCCGCCGAGATGTCTGGGGTGGCAAGCCTCTTCTTCGGTATCGGCACTTTCCTGTTCGACTTCTTTGGCAGTCTGGCTATTGGCGTCGCTGTCGGAATCGGCGCCGCGCTGTGTCTAAAATACACCTATGTGCGGAGGTTCCCCAAGATTGAGAGCTGTCTGATAGTCTTGATCGCCTACTCGACCTACTTTTTCTCTCAGGCCATCAAGATGTCAGGTATCGTGTCTCTGCTCTTCTGCGGCATCACCCTCAAGCACTATGCCTATTTCAACATGTCACGGAGAACCCAGCTCACGACCAAGTATCTGTTTCAGGTTCTGGCGCAACTGTCAGAGAACTTCATCTTTATCTATCTAGGCCTGTCCCTCTTCACCGGAGAGGACCTCGAGTACAAGCCGCTGCTTACCATTGTCACCGTGTTGGCCGTGTGCTGTGCGAGATGGGTGGCCGTCTTCCCCTTGTCACGCGCCATCAACTGGTTTATCCGCTACAAGGCCCGGCGCCGTGGGATTATGGACCAGCCAGATGAACTACCCTACAACTATCAGGCTATGCTCTTTTGGGCTGGTCTGCGAGGTGCCGTGGGAGTGGCTCTGGCGGCCTTGATTACTGGAAACGACAGGTTTGCATTGAAGGCCACCGTCCTAGTGGTCGTGGTGTTGACAGTGATCATCTTCGGAGGCACAACAGCGCGAATGCTGGAAATATTGAATATTCGCACTGGCGTGGTGGAAGAGATCGACTCGGATGATGAGTTCGACATCGAGGCGATTGGTGGCGGCAGCTACTACAAACGCTCGGGCACCGGCATCGGATACATTCCGCGACGCACAAACTCGACCTTATCCCTTGGGCGGGTGGACGGCTCCTCGCACGGGAGGCGCAACGGTAGCAGCGACCCTCACAGCTGGTCATCCGGACACCGGAGCCCACATGGGTTCGACCGGCCATCAGGTATAAGTCGCAAAGCGTCTAGAGCCAACTTCCCTGACCCTGAGCAGTCTGAGCTTCTCGGCAGTAACTCTGCCAGCGTCACAGACTCTGATCTGGGTAGCGATGTCGACATCTCTGACCTGCCACCTGCCGCTCCAAAGCGGCGGGCGAGCCCCGCACCAGCAACCAGCGCTCCAACAGCTGAGAGTTCAGCAGCCGCGCAGCCGGTGCTATCGGGGACGCGGGAGAGGTCTCACACATTGACGGAGGGTGCCAAATCAGCGGCTGGCGCTATTAGGCAGCTGCTAACGTCTGAAGACCCCTCGGCCCTTTTTAGGCAGCTGGATGAGGACTATATCAAGCCCCATCTGCTGCTCGACGATAGTCGTGGGCGGGGCAGCGGTAATGGGGGAGCAGGTCCAAGCAGCTAGACCGTGAGTAGCGTTTCAATTTCTCGCGTAAATTCTATATATTAGAGCATCTGCGGCGTTCAGGTGCGGGTTTGGGATGGTATTCGGAAGCACCTGGTGTATGAGCGTGCCCTTGTGAGCGTGCTCACAGTGCCTTGTGCCTATGTGCCACACATATGATGTACTATGTACTTGGGCAGAAGAGATCCTAGGGCATCCAGCATCTAGACATGAACAACAAGAGAATCCTTACCGCTGCTCTGCTTCCCCAAGGCGGAAAAGATCATTGCAATTGCCTCCTCATCTCCTGTCCCACTGAGACAAAACAATGCTGTTCTAAAAAAAACCTGGTAGAATAACCCATAGAAGACAATTAGTCTATATATCCTCTTCTTTTTGTCTAGCGTACCGCCTTCTTGGAAAGTACCTTGTAACCAGCGCCTGTCCATCAAGGCCCCCGCCACCCCAGCAGAAGCCAAAAAGTCAATCAAGGGTGCTCCCCAGCCCAAGCCTTAAACCACTCCAGCGCCTCCGGGTTCGCAACGCTCGCATTCGTCTTGACCTCCAACCCCGACAGGATCTGCTTCACAGCGACCTCGATCTTCTTGCCGTTGCCCGTCTTGGGCACGCCGGCCGGCCCGCACTCGTCGATGACGGCGGGGACGTGGCGCGGGCTCAGCTGGCGCCGGATCACGTCGCGGACGCGCGCGTCCGTGTCGCCCCTGGCGAACCTGCCCCCCGGCGCCATCACCAGGAAGAGGCAGACCGTCTCGTCGGCGTCGACCCCGGGCGGCCGCCGCCCCACGCACACGGCGTCCTCGATCTCCTGCGCGAAGAAGCGCGTGAGGATGTTGTAGATCTCGGCCGAGCCGAAGCGGACGCCCGCCGGCTTGAGGACGCCGTCGCTCCTGCCAAGCATCTTGACTGTTTTTGATGGGTCGCATGTGTTAGCTATCTGGGGAGGACATGCTTTCTGACGGGTTACCGGGGGGGGGGGGTTGTAAGTGGCAGGAGTGTGAAATAGTGTACTTACGGCCACCATTTGAAGTTATTTGGACAAAGTCGCCGTGGTGCCATATCCCTGGGAAGCGTTCAAAACTGCAAAATATTAGCTCAAATACACATTCAGAGTCAATTTAGAGGGGCGGAGGAGAGATGTGAACGTGAACAGCGCCACATAAAGCCATACTACATGGGGGACGCTTGGTGACAACATTCAGCATATAACTTACTATGCAGCGCGGTACTTATCGTCGCCATTCTCCCCGTAGAACGTCAGCGGCTGGCATGGGAACGGCCTCACGCAGACGAGATCACCAGGCGCGTCCGGGGGATCCACCGGCCTGGGGTCGTCGGCGGGGCTGCTGCTGTCAACGACCCTGATGGCCATCCCCAGCCCGGCGCACTGGATCTCGCCGACGCGGACGGGAACGAGCGGGCAGGGGGTCCCGAAGAGCGAGATGATATCGGTACCGCCCGTAATAGACCCCAGGTTAATCGACCTGGGGAACGCCTCGTAGACGAAGCTGAAGGTCGAGGGCGGGAGGGGCGACGCGGTCGAGTAGATCGCCTCGAGGCGGCTGAGGTCCAGGGACGGGTCGGCGGCGGGCCGGACGTTGTTGGCCTCCAGGGCCACGAGGTACGCGGCGGAGGTGCCAAAGTGGGTCACGCGGAGGTCCGAGAGGAGCTTGGGGAGGGACAGGTGGCCCAGCGGCCGGAAGGGTGACCCCGAGTATAGCACGAGGGAGGCGCCGACGGCGAGGGCCGACACGCTCCAGTGCCACATCATCCAGCTCGTCGTGGTGTAGTAGAGCATCCTGGAGGCGGGCGAGACGGAGCAGTGGAGGAAGTGCTCCTTCTTGTGCTGGATGAGCGTCCCGGCCGCCGTGTGGATGATTGCCTTGGGCAGCCCCGTCGTGCCCGAGGAGAAGAGGATGTACAGCGGGTGCGACGGCGGCAGCTGCTCGAACCGGAGCACCTCGTCGTCGGGCGAGCCGCCCAGGAAGCTCTCGTACTCGTCGACGCGGGCGACGCCCTTGGCCCTCAGGCCGTCGAGCCCGAGGTCCGCGCCGGGGAGGTTCCTGATGACGACGACCAGCTCGAGCGCCCCCTTCTTCTTGAGCTCGCCCACGATCTCCCCCGTCTTGGCCGTGCTGGGCCACTCCTTGCCGTTGTACACCATGCCGTCGTCCGCGAAGAGCACCCTCGGCCCGAGCTGCGCCAGCCGGTCCAGCACCGCAGACACCCCGTTGTCCGGGGAGATGCCGGTCCAGACAGCGCCCAGCGACGCCGAGGCCAGCATGGCGACCAGGGCCTGGACGTGGTTCGACACGTAGCCGGCCACGACGTCGCCGTGCCTCACCCCCGCCGCCCGCAGGGCGCCGGCACACCGGCGCACCGCGTCCCTCAGCTCGGCCCACGACGTCTCGACCACGTCGCCCGGCCGCTCCGTGGCGGTGATGACGGCGACGTCCGAGGGCTTCACGTCGATGCCGGCCGGGAAAAGCAGGTTCTCGGCAAAGTTGAGCCGCGCGCCCGAGAAGAAGTCGGGCCGTGGGAACATCTTGTCCGGCCCCGCGCCACCGCCGCCTGGCGGCAGCACGGCGTCGTAGGGGCACGACGACGTGACGCCGCAGAACCCCCACACCTCGCCCCAGAACTCGGCGACGTTGTCGACGGACCACTGGTACAGCATGGGGTATGTCTCCAGCTCGAGGCCGTACTTGCGGCTCACGTGCCGCATGAACCGGGCCAGCTGTGTGTCGGAGGGGCTGGGGTGCCTCCACAGGATGTCCCCAGGCGGGGCGGCATTTTCGTTCGAGAAGCCTGCCATTCCCAGAGCCTGGGAATGAGAGATGTGTGGGAAAGAGAGAAGGAGACGCGTGACCAAGGTGGGAGCGGTGGAGGTGAGCTGGGAGAGGCGAACTGATAGATGGTCAGTGGTCCGCTGGGCCCGGACCTTCCCGGTGGGGGTGGACTTCAGATGTGAGGTTGTCCGGGACCCGACGATACCCGTCTCACACGGCCCCCGGATCACTTCAAAGTGCCCCTTTGTACAGCATCTCTCGGAGGAAAGTGAGAATCCAAATCATCATGCAAGTTGATTGTGTCGCTGGAGCATCCCAGTGGCAAGTTGAGAGGGACAGATGGATACTGTTGTTGCCAAGGTTGTGTGTGATCTTCCTGGCTGACAAAGGCCGCCTCCATTGAGCCGGGCTTGGCAAAAGGTCGACAAGCCCATCTACAGGCTGAAGAATGAGTTCCGAGTGGGATTTCTCCGTCATACAGTACCTAGGCATGTAATGAATGCATTAACGCTCCGTGAGTCCGCTGTGGACAGATGGAAAGCAACTTGCAGAATGTGATCTGTATTTCTCTCTTCTTCTTCTTCTCCTCCTCCTCCTCCTCCTCATTCTTGAACCTTTCCCAAGCCGTCAACTGAGGATTGATTGACTGACTGACTTTGGGAGGTTGCGTTTGGAGGGGTCTGCTAGGACAGGGAGGAGGCGCTGTGCAGAACTTCCTCCCCAGACCCTTGTATCCCGCTCGCCCTGTTCTTCTATGCCCGATCGCGACCTGACCCGTCGGGAGTCGGGTTTCCACTGGTTGATGCCAGCTTCGAGCGAGACTTGGAACTGCTTGAAAGCCGCGCCGTATCAGCGCCTGTGCGCCAGTCTCCTGTTCCATCGGCCGTATGGTCCGATATTAGCCAAGGCGTCCACCCCCAACGCCATTCCTTCTCCTGTCGCGCTCCCCCCGGCGATGGGCATCTGAGATGACGCCGTCAAGAGAGGGCGCCGTGGCTTTCGACATCCCCGCGGCTAATCTCCCCTCGCCCTTCACACCGAAACGCCGGCTCCGAAAAGTGCAAGATCCCCTCGAGGCACGCCGTCTCCAAATGCAGATGCGCTGGTATCATGACTTCCATTACAACTCCGTAGAGCAAAGACGGCTTATCCCTTAGCCGCCCCAAAAAAACCGTTCACAGCTGCCGCCCTGCCTGAACCCCTATGCCTGTAAGCGCAGCCCACTTGTGGTTCTTTCGTGCACAATGAGACCGGCGTATATACAACAGCGTCGGGTCCGAACAGCTCTGCCGTGTTGAATACCAAATGAGCCTAATAATGCTGTTGCTGCAAAGAAAGGAGATTCTGACCATACAGTCCAGTCCCTCTTGGTCTGGCCTCATTCAGAATTTCGAGATCAACGTCTCTGGTACCAACCAGGGGAAGCAAGTAGGCAGCTCTGTTGTGCGCAATGCGTTATCCTCCCTCGTGCCCGTCCTCAATCCGTGCGAGGACCCACCAGCTGTTATTACCGCCCCAAAACCAGTTGCCTTGGCCCCTCATTCTCGCGCTTCATGGCCTCCCCACGGGAGGGGTCGCCGCCCTCTATAGCCGGCGTCGTTCCATTCACAGGGGCATCTTCAGTCGAGGCTCCGCTGATTGCAGCAACCTGCTGGCTCTTCTGCTCCAGCTCAAACCACTTCTCTGCTTCCTCATTCTCACGCTGCAGGTCCTCTTCCTGGCGGACCCTATCCTGCTCAGCTTCGTCAGCAAGCCGCTGGGCTTGTTCCTGCTCGTGCGAGAGTTCTGCTGCCTGGGCTGGTGTCATGTCAAGACCCATCGCCTCCTCCGGGGGTGGCGGTGGAGGAGGCGGGCTGGGCTCCTCAGTCGTCTCTTCATCCTTCAGACGCTTCACGGATGGTGTCTCGTCGGGAGTGAGGCTGGCATCCAGGAGTTCGTCTTGGTCTCGCTTTCGCTTGCGATCCTGAGAGCCTGTCGCGCCGTCCTCGTCATCACTAAGCACAGCAGGTTCGTCGCCCGCGGGCCCTTTGGTCCCTGTCCCTGGCGTCTCGACGGAGGTGATGGTTTCGTTGTTCGATTCATTCGCCTTACCGTGGCTCGGTCCCGGTGCACGCTCGGCCTTCCGCTTCTCATGGTCCTGGTACTTCTGCACTGCACGGTCGAGGAAGTCTTTGACGTACTTTCTGATCTTCTTCTCCTGCTTCTCACTGATGGTGGTTGGGTCTGCTACGCGGTTGTTCTTGTAGTCTGAAGACACCAGCTTCTTGCTGACGTCTTTGGCAAACCTCTTGAGTTCCTCTTTGGGTAGCTTGTGTCGGAACTTATCCATAACGTACTTTACGTGTGGGAAAAGCTTTACTGCATGTCAGCTGACAGAGCGGTCAGGGTAGTGACGTGCGGGACATACCGTATTCTCGTAGATCCTCATCTGCTTTTCGACCGGCAGAGAGCGCCACTTCTCCTTCTTGGCATCCGGCACAGGAGTGCTTTGTCGCTGTGGAGTCAACGAAGCAGAGGGCTTAGGCGTCGGCTCCTTGCTCAGGTTCTCGATGATGTCCATGACGGCCTTCTGATCCTGTTGCTGCTTGGAGGGTACCTTGGCCGCATGTGCCGGCACAGTCGGGCGCTGCCAGGTTACGGTACCTCCATGGGAATAATAATACACCTTGCCTTCAGGGTCTTTGGCCATGAACCAACCTTGCGGCAAGGCGTTGCCGGTGGGGAACACCCGCCGCGGCCGCGGGACAAAGTATGCCGCATTTCGCTGAGGGATGTTGCTCTTCGGGCCCTTTGGAATCACTACACCGGGCGCAATGACCGGCTTCGATGATGTCTCTTCCTTGTGGTCGTGCTTTCGGCGCTCCTCGAAAGAGTTGGCGGGCTGGGCGGCGGGGTCAAATTTCCTGCGAGGAATCCGGTAAGCCGTCTCCAATTTGCTCCACTCTTCCAGGAGGCGCTTCGACTCGGCCGCCACCTCCTCATGCTCCGACGCGGTCAGGAGCTCAACCACAGCCTCGATGTTGGAATCGGATATCTTGTTCTTGGTCAATCGGGGAAAGTTGTAGAGGATGTCGAGGATCTGAAGGACGATATTGTGGTCGTCCTTGAAGGCGTTGAGCGTGGTTTTGAGGATCTGGTAACCGTGCATCTGCACAACCCTGTTGCGAACCCGGTCGTCGTCGGCGTTCTGGATGCGCTGTAGCAATTTTACGGCGATCCATTTCTCCTTGCATTGCATCAGGGCGGCCATGACCTTGGTGACACCATTCTCATCGAGGCCACGAAGCTGCACGCTATTGACGTACTCTTCCTCGTCCTCGGTGGGCTTCTTCTTGCGGGGCTTCTTAGCAACAGCAGTATCCCAGCTGTCGCCATCGTCGATGCCCAGGGCCTCAATGGTCGCAAGGGGCAGCTTGGTGGCACGCTCCGTCTGGGTCTTGCCGCCAATGAACCCTGTGCAATTTGGCTCGCCACAGTAGCAGGGCTGCGGGTCAGCGCCATAGCGGTCCACGTTGTAGTTGAAGACGAGTTCCTCGCCGGCCTTGACTGCACGGCCTGTAAAAATGCCCATGCGCAATTTTTCGCCAACCACCCACTTGTCCACATAGCAGTTTGGGTTGCAAGAGTGGTTGCAGAACCGCCCCAGGTTGCCCTTTTTCGTGGCATCCACGAATTCGGTCCTCGTCAGGGACATGAAATAAAAGTGCTTGATACCTTCCTGGTCATACTGCATCATCCGTCGTCTGAAGGTCGGCTCATTGATGACCTCGCCGATGTACTCAAATACGAAATCGTTTGGCTGCAGATCAGCATTTGCCCGGAGGCCGAAGCCCTTCTTCTCGGTCTTGATGACGGACACGTTTGCGAACTGGCGGCGCTGGAAACGCTGGTTCTGGCAGCCAGAACCGCAGTTGCAGTCGCCGTCAACGCACTCCATCTTGGTCGCTCGATTGATGCAGTCGGAGTCTTCTCCGCAGGCATGGTTCTGGCCATTTTCTGTCCACATGAGTCAAAAAACAAATGCCCAAACGAGCGAGTGGGCTGCTGCGCAGGCTTGTTCTGGTAATAGACTTACGCCATTCTTCAGAGCAGTCACAATCCAAAGCATCGTGTTCTGATGATCCCATGTTCTTTGAGCCGTACAGGCAGTCGGGAATGACCTGGAAAGAGGTCATGGACTCTTCTGTGACATCCGGGAGGTGACCGAAGAGGGGCGGTGTGCGAGAGACGGGCTTGGAAGACGACTTCCTCGAGAGCTTTGGCGCAGGGTCGTTTTCGGGTGTGGAGGTGCTCTCGTTGTCTGCCTTTGCTCCTGGCGACAGACTCGAGGATCTCGAGGGCTTCGACTCGTTGGGCGAGGTGGAAGCACTGCGCCGGGCCTTGAGGGCCGACACGCTCTCTCGAAAGCCATCCTCAGTCTTGATGGCCGGAGACGCATCTGCCTTGCGCTCCTCCTCGTCCATCCTGTGCACTGGGGGCGAGCCGTGGGTGGTCCTAGAGTGGCAGGCGAATTCGACCCGGACCGAGATTAGTGTGGCGAGGGGATGGTGGGTGTCAAGATGTAAGGGTTGGCCCGATCAATGCTGGTGCGTTCCATAGACGAGAGGGCGTACGCGCGCCGCAGACGGAAGAGAAGCAGGAGCGGAGGCCGGAGGCGAACTGCGAAGGCGAGAAGCGCAGAACTGGGAGTGGGAAGGGAAAGGGAAAGATGGAGGCTAAGCAGAGACCAGAGACCCGAGACGAGACGGCAGGGTTTCGCTATCGAACTTTTTGGCCGAATATCTTCGACATGGCAGGTTCTGGGGCCCAGAACCTCGTTCTGCTACAATCGTGTGCTCTCAATGCTGGCCCGTGGCAGATGGTAGTGATCGCAAGTCTTTGGTTTTGGCCGGTTGGTCGCAAGAGAGAGTGCGGGTTCTGGACGGGTTGGAAGGATTTAGGGCGCCTGTGACTGGCGCAAGTCGCAGAAGATCACCACGCCTACACTAAAGCATCCAAGGATCCCTGCATTCGCTGGTCGATGTTGCGGCAGGACCCCAATCCATGCCTGCCGGACCTTGAGTGTGCCGCCCCGACCGTGCCCCGGCCTGGCCTAGCGTGGAGCTGCGTGGATGGGATAAATAGTGAACATTGAATGGTGTGAAAAAATGCGGAGGGGTGGGCTTGGGGAGGGGAAGCCTCAAAAGGGGGGGGGGGAGACCTCATCGAGCACTGCCAGTGCACGCTGGGTAGCCCCTCAACCCTATTCTGGCCCAGTCGGGACAAGGCCGAATAGCCTCACAAGTATCAAGCACTCATAACTGATGGCCCATGCATGCATTTCCTGCTGAGGAACTTTTATCCCTCCTTTTCTTTTTTTCCTCTTTCTTTTTTAGCAGGCACAGACTCTAGCGAGTGATAACAGCACAAGCATCCGGACTCGCTGGGTCTTGATCAGTCAGTCATTCACTCGCTCATGCCTAACGAGATAGGCCACCCAGTGACTGCCCAGGAAGACTGACCAAGATCAGTCAACTGCAGGCAATACAAGAGAATAAATGCAACATGACCTGTGTCTGATGCCAAACTCTGATACACTGTGGCTTGGAAGCCTAAGAAGCACCTGGGAAATGACTGGCGACCTCCTTTGATTGTTTCTATCAGGACGAATCTGGGGCAATGTCTGGCTAAGATAACAAACAGGTATCTCCCCTCAGGGGGGTATCATAGAATCCGGAGTCATTCGGCGGCAGGGGAACGCAGCAATTGGAAAAGGCCTTGAGCCGCCACAGTTCCGTGCGTGCAGACCATGGGGTTACCATATGTGTTATTCGCACTGCGGGCAGATGGACAATGTTTTAAACCTCAAGGCCTGCTGGGAGGCATTGGGCAATCAAGATATCTTGGAGACTAATCTGGTTCAGCAAGCATAACGGCCATGGGGAAATTTGTACCGTTGTGCAGTATGGTGATGATGCTCGTGATCAATGACGGTGGTATTCAGGATATAGCGTGCCCTTGTTTGCTACCACCCAGCTTGCGGGCTGAGAGACAGTGTTTGCAAGCCCCGCGGGGGCAAAAGCAAGTACACTGACGTGGCGGCTGGAGGATGGCCCGGCACAACAGACAATGCAGAGACGGGAGCGTTTGGCTGGAGCGCCGGACGAGCCAGATGAGATAGTAGAACCGAAGCTTCTGCCGTGGCCGGTACGATGCCAACGCATTGTGCAGACCACTTGACCGGTCGAATTGCGGAGTGGAGAAGCTTGGTCGGGAGAAGGGAGCGGTGAGCTTCGAGGACAAAAACGTATATCAACCCGGCGTGTTCCCACACTCGACCGGCCCAGCGACGAGCACCTTTTTTTTGCAGAGTGCAGAGCGAAGAGCCGACTTCTTTGTCCGCAGTCGAGCCCCCCCATGCATGCGGCTCATTCCCATCACAGGAACCGCTGGTTTGTGCTCAAGCAGCCATGGCCACCGACGGTCGACCTGGCCGCTCTCATTGGTGTGTGTCGTCTATTCCGCCCACGAGAGACAACCACTCGGATGCTGCGACGAGGTACCAGCCGGTAGGCAAAGAGGGGAATTGCGGTCCCACCGTTCCCTGGCTTACGAAACAAAGACGGCATGGTCTGAGGTCGAAGGTCTGATTGGGCCGTGAGACGCTGCAAGACAACCACCGCAAGTCTGGTTGTATTTGTGAGTTGCCATACCCGTGTGGGCAACCTCTCAAGATGGCTCCCAGCCTGGCTCGGCGTCGTCTTGGAGGTCCTAGTGCCGGTGATGGGCATGGTGGTTGTGTGATTACTTTTCAGCTAACACGGGCGCTGTGAACAAGGCCAGACAGGACGGTGAGTGCTGGTGAAGGAGGTATCAGGTGCACCGGCGGGGAGTCTGGGACGAAGCCCATTGGCCTGCGGGAAGCAACAATCTGCAGTCGGCGATGCGTGCCAGCACGGGTGCGACATGCTTGCTGTCCAGCATCTAGCATCTAGCATCTAGCATCTAGCATCTCGCACCCAGAGGCCCTGGATACCGCATTAGATCTCGTGCAGCAGGACCAGGGTTTAGCTGCATGGCTGGTCACGGCTTTTCGATTTTGATGTCAGTCCCGATCCGGACTGATATGCCGTCATGAATGAATGACATGACTGAGCGGGCCGCTGCGAATTAAACAAGAAAAACGACGACCAGAGAAGCCGTGGTGATGATGAAGATGAAGATGACAGCTGGAAGTAAGAGACAAGGGACAGCAAAGCCGGGGCGACCATCTCAGCCTCGACCACCCGAACTCAAGCACACGCGTACGCACACACACACACTGGGCACTGTCTTTTTTATCTCCGTCCGCAAAGCAAGGAAAAGGCTGGACCGAGCGTCCTGGCTCGTGTCTTGTCTCTTCTAGTCGCCTCGCCTCATCTCGTCACCTCATCTCGTCTCGTTACCTTCCTTCTGGATCTGGGGAAATTGCCCAAACTGGACCTAGGCGTTCTCGCGAATGAAGAAGATCCCGGCTCATCCTTTTTTTTTTTTGCCCCTGCTCGACGATATCAGTGCAACCCTGGAGGTTCACAGCTCAAGGACAATCACTCAGTCACAGTCACTTTGCGATCCTTGCACTGAACAATCATCGCACACCCACACCAGCCCACATCTCATTTCACGCCACCCGTGGGCATTTGTCACCTCACCCTGCCCTAACGACTCACAATCAACCCATCAAACACTGAGCGGCCTCCCAACCAGCCAGCTTACAGACCGAGTCACTCAGAGAGGCGGCTTCTCGCCATCGTCTACCCGTCTATCTAGATAGGTGCTGGGCACGGTACTTAGTATCTTAAGCACTTACTAAGTACTCATAAGTCTCAGGCAGGGTACATGCCGTACTGCCCCTGTGCTGCCTACAACAGGGTGATTGCCCACGCCTTGCTACTTTGCTACTGGTTTGCCTCTTCCAGTCATATGTGCCCTGGTACCCGGCATCCGGCCACCCGACCAGCTCAGCCTCGTCTACTTTCTCTTCCTTGCACCTTCACCGATCTTCAGCTCCAAAGACAACCTAGATCACGCCTAGTATATCTCGAACGCAGGCCACAGACAGACGGACCAAGGAACCACAGGACACGGCTCGGCAGAAGCACGGCACGAAATATACATGCCAGGAACAGGCCAGGCCAGAGAGAAAGACAGCCCAACACACATCCTCCCTCCCCTGACAGGGACGGAACACTGCGCCAGCAGGACCTAAGAAAGCTTTTTCCACGACCCGGCCCCAGCGAGGCACACCAGGAGCAGCAGCAGGGGTCTAATCGCACTTCTGTGTAACCAAATCTCGGCTCATGCTTCTACATTTGCCCAGTTCGGTGCTGTGGCTCTCCTAGGTCCTCCCACCAGTCCTCCCACGGCACCCTGATCAGACGCGCGCTTGCTCGCTTGCTCGCCTGGTCGCGCCTACCTGTCCCACTGCCCAAGGGGCCGCACACTCTCTCTAGTCGGCTTCGTTTCTCAAGCCCCTCGCCAATCACTCCTTCTTATTCGGCCGTCTTGGTTTGGGGGCATTACGGCGATTACATGTCGTGCCGGGCCTTTCCTCTCTTTCTCTCCATCTCTCTCTCTTTCTGAGCCCCACTGCGCTCGCCCGGCCAACATCTTTCGCCCTCTTTTGAGAGCTGCCTTGCACTTCTGCCTGTGATATCCACACCCTACCCCCAACACCGGCTCTCCTTGCGCCTGAAATGTCACCCGCTCGCTCTGGCTACACATAGGGTTTTTGCATGATGGATGCTTTCACTGAGGAAGAGAAGGTACACCCTCGCCCGTCCAGGCCCTCTATCATGCGGCCGAATCTGATCATATCTTGCAGCGCTTCGTGCTCGCCGAATACATCAAGGCCAGCAAGGTTGAGACTGGCCAGCTTGTCGAGTTCATCAGTAAGTTCCTTGCTTCCTGCTCTGCTCCAACCGTCGGTTCCGTGATATACGGCAATGCTAATGGTGCTTGTCTCTAGAGACGTACAATCTGCAGGCCGACTGGTTTGCAATGCAGCTGCCTGGAGGTGAGCAGGCCAAGTCCCGTGTGCTAGCCGACGATTCTTGCTCCTAACTTTCTCTGCCCACAGGTCGAAACATGCACCAGTGCATGCGTGCAGCATCGCAATTGCTGGACAGGGAGCTGCAAGTCCCCAGCCTTCCAAACTTGAAGAGAAAGTCTGTGAGCGACTTCAGTGAACACGTGCCAAAACGAGTAGCTTCGTTGACGCCCATACAATATCAACCGCGACCGCCTCCCCTGCCTCAGGCTCAGCCACAGCCGCAGCCGCAGCCGTCGCAGCTTCACCAGCCCGTCGCAACATCGCGCGCGATTCAGCCACGGCCTTCCTCGGATTCAAAACAGCCGACCGCTGAAGGATATGGTGTCTTTCAATCTAGATCTCCCTCTAACGGTTATGGTGTTTTCCAATCGAACCCCACCGTGCGGAAGCGAGGGAGACCGTCCAAGGCAGAGAAAGAAGCACAGGCTCGGGCAAATTCCGCTCATTATCCGACCAGCACCCCAGTTCCTATCAGCCCGAAGCCATCAATATCGCCGGCTACGAGTACTACGCCTGTAACGAGCCATGCGAGCACGAGGACGGCATATCACACTGCCAGTCGGCCCGCGGACTCGAGATCCACAGGGGGAGGGACCGCAGGAGCTGCTGGGGAGATTGCACGCAGCCTTCCAAAACATTACACGGCGCAAACGAAATCGGAGAAATCGCCATCGATAGGAAACCTGGTCACGCCTGACCCAGCGATGGAGCCGCACCGTGGTTCACCAGCATCTTTGGCTGGGCCTACAATTCGTGACGCACCGCCAGTGACGAACTCGGCGTAATCCAGGGAAATCGTGGGCGAAAGCGATGAAACTTTGTGTCTTGCGGGGCGCCATTCGGCCCTTGTTTGCGGGGGAGGCGGTAGTATGTCACCACAAATCCAGCGCGGAAGACGAGAGAAGGGCCCCAGCCGATTGTTGCTAGATCGGAACTGGGCTGTATGCCTTCAAATCCTAGAAGGCTCCTCAAATCTACGTGCGGAGGTTTCTACTCGAGGTCTCACGAAAGACTACTCGCCTTCCCAGGTGAGCTCGCGCTCTGAGTGTCAGGCACATCCTGAGGCGCGGGGCTGACCTCGACTTCTATCGACTCGGACGGTACCCTTAGAGTTGCGATGCTGGAAAAGCTTCCATTGTTTTGCGATTGACTACGGCGTCTCCCTGGCACGACTTCATTCTGGTTAAAATACACAAGATAACATGCACTGACGTGCAGCTAACATTCGCATTCTTCGGAGTCATTATTGCAACAGCAAGAGAGGTCAATTGGAGGCTGGCAAACATGTGTTGCATTTGCACTTGTCATTTCAGGGCCGGGCGGGGATCAACATGGGCGCAGTGGAGTTTCCCTATCGGACAATGGGCTCGGGAGGTATTGAACGGATGGGTGGTTTCATTCTGGCGCAGGGTACTCTGCGGGTGGTTACTTTGTATTCTCCCTGTGTGTTTGCGGCACAGAACATTCTAAGGAATGGGACGGAGGGGCCTCCAGACGGCGTTGGTCTTAGTGGTACCCAGCTTGACAGGAGCATGGCTGGGACTACTACGCAAGGCTACTGTTTCGATGGGAACGGACAAGAATGACATAACCTCACGGGACTGCTCGACCCACTCCTCTGCACGCGTTTGCCGACCCACCGCCGCGATGGTAGTTTTGCAAGGGATTAAAGTATGCGTTGGGCGAGACAGAATTCCGGTCCGAGCCTCCAAGAACGTGGGACCATGGTCCTAATGCTGTTGGCCAGCGCTTGGTATCCATCTCTCAAACCGGACAGCCAAGACGGGTGTATAACACCCAGGCGTGTTGGACCCTGAGTGCACAAGACTCTTCTGTGGCCCGCCAGGAAGTGTCGTGATAGGCCCGGAGACTAAAAAAGTGCTGCTTTGCCTCTTTATGCTCAGAGCCAGCCCGCCAGAGTGAGGCGGTTCGCCAGCCGCCCGCAGCCCGGGGCTAGAGCTGTGTGTGGTTGCATGCAGCGAATGGCGCTCAAGGACGCTACTAGTGGTGTACCCTTGGTACGTGACAGAATGGCAATCCGAGTCTTTGAGTGCTTATCCGCGTAAAAGTGCTTGCGGTTATCGCTCGGTGGTGGATCTATATTGTACTTACATATGTGGGAGATCGCTGGGAAGCTGCGTGCTTGTGGGTGCATGCTCAGGCAAAACTGTATTTTCCCGCACAGCGCCTGATTCTCCACCGACTTCACCCACTTCAAGTTCTTTGCAGTTCCACAATGTCCTCGACATACCGTATCACCTGTGAGGTGGATGATCCATTGGGCATGCATCCAACCCCTGGGGAAGAATTCCTGCACGGCTTCTGGTGTGACCTGCTTTGCTTATAGGAGTTCCTGTCAGGTAATGCTGATTTGCCTACTCTGGTTAGTTTCAAGATACCATCATCCTTGGATGGTATCTTCAACGTCTTTGAGGAGGCAAGGGAGGTAGGCTCTTTCTCACCTCGTCCTCGGAGCACTTGACCCTTTGGCGAAGCCTCGTGATCCCTGCAGCATCGCATCGACGGCTCGGCCCAGCGGCGACCGACCCCATCTGACAACTGACCTCCCGCTCACTCCAATCTGACTCGCTTACTCGCTCTCTCTCCATTTCTCCCAGGAGCCCCAGAGTGGCCC
The DNA here is from genome assembly GCA_002270565.1 of Stenocarpella maydis. Lineage (NCBI taxonomy): Eukaryota > Fungi > Ascomycota > Sordariomycetes > Diaporthales > Diaporthaceae > Stenocarpella > Stenocarpella maydis. The sequence goes on from NQMI01000002.1 coordinate 413,244, forward strand.
AACCCCAAAGAGAATGCCAGGGCCCCAAAAGCCGAGCTGGCTTGGCTCTTGATTGCTGGGAATACAACGGCCTCGGTAACTCCTCCGAGAGGCGATGTAACTGAGGAACCACCTCGCGCATCATCACGGCGGTTGAATGCGCACCATATGGCCATGGGGGCATATGACTATATAGCATATACGATGGCGAGGCGTCTCCTCCAATGTGGCCGACGGTCCACTGCACCTGCTGTCTAGGTGCATCCACCTGTCGGTGACGCCTGTAATCCCTCTGATCGTGGCGTGCGGTGCAAGATGAGGCCGCTTCTTCTCTTCATCACCTTTTTGGGCTTGGTGTCTAGCGCCATTTCCACCGATAATGGCCTCACTGACCTCGTTTCTTGGGACTCGTACAGCCTGTCAGTCAACGGCACCAGGGTCTTCATCAACTCGGCAGAGTTCCACTACCAGCGGCTGCCCGTCCCCGAGCTCTGGCTGGACATCTTCCACCGCCTGAAGGCGAATGGGTTCAATACCGTCAGCTTCTACTTCTTCTGGTCTTACCACTCGGCTTCGGAGGGGGTTTTCGACTTCGAGAGCCCAGGCAAGAACATCCAGCAGCTGTTCGACTATGCGAAGGAAGCGGGTCTCTGGGTTGTTGCCCGTCCCGGGTGAGTACGAGACCATGCTGCTTTCTGCCGAGCTACAACTTGGGCGATCCCAACGACTTCCGCTCTGGACCTGTCACATTGAATTAACGTGCAATAGTCCTTATGCGAATGCAGAGACCAACGGGGGCGGCCTGGCCCTGTGGGGATCTGATGGGAGCTTGGGCAACCTTAGGACGAGCGACGAGACTTATCATCAGGCCTGGGCCCCTTGGGTGGGAAAGATCGGGTCGATCATCGCGGCTAATCAGATCACCAACGGCGGCCCGGTGATCCTCAGCCAGGTTGAAAACGAACTGACCGAGTCTGTCCACTCGGCGGACAACACCCTGGTAAAATATATGGAGCAGCTTAAGAAGGCCTTCCGCGACGCCGGGATTGTCGTTCCTTTCACTCATAACGAGAAGGGCATGAGAGGACAGTCGTGGAGCACAGACTATCAAGACGTTGGAGGCTCTGTGAATATCTATGGTTTGGACTCCTACCCGGGTGGCCAGTCCTGCACGAATCCGTCCACCGGATTCAAGGTGGTACGGACATACTATCAATGTAAGCTGAAAAAGAGCTGCGTACTGCTTTGTCACCGCGGGAACTCGGCGCTGAACGTGCCCACAGGGTTCCAGAACTACAGCTATACTCAACCCGAGTATATGCCAGAATTCCAAGGAGGGTGGTTTAGTGCTTGGGGAAGTGACTCGTTCTACGATGCTTGCGCGTCCGAGCATAATCCAGCCTTCCCAGATGTCTAGTACGTCGGAAGCCACCTTCGTAAAAGATCAACTTGACCACATCATAGAAGCTAATCACCGCCTACAGCTACAAGAACAACATCGCCCAGAGAGTCACGTTGCAGAACATATACATGACTTACGGCGGTACCAACTGGGGCCACTCAGCTGCGCCGGTGGTATATACCAGCTACGACTATAGGTTAGCACTTTTCTTCTTGCATGAAGATACCGGGCATTAACCAATATCATGTAGTGCTCCTATCCGTGAGACTCGCGAACAGTGGGACAAGCTATTCCAGACGAAGTTGGTGAACCTCTTCTCGACCTCTTCTCCAGATCTCCTCAAAACGGAGATGGTGGGTAATGGCACTGGGTATCAAGTAGGTAATATGGAGTGCAAAGACCCGACCCTAGACTGACCCGAAGCAGGTATCATCGGGCGATATCTTCACCTGGGTTCTTCGGAACCCTGACTCCAGTGCCACATTTGTCGTCACCCAGCAGAGCAGCACACAATCCTTTGCGAATGTGACATTCTCTGCCACGTTGAATACGAGCGCCGGAGCAGTCACTATACCAGACGTCTCGTTACTTGGCAGGCAGAGCCGCATCCTTGTCACAGACTATACATTTGGTGATCATACCTTGCTATATTCCTCGGCTGACGTTGCGACCTGGGCCACATTCGACGGCGTTGATGCGATAGTATTCTACCTCAAGGAGGGGCAGGCTGGCCAATTTGCCTTCAAGCGCGAGACAGGCCTCACATACGACGTGTACGGCAACTCTGCCTTCAAATCTTCCAACAGCACGACAGCGGGTCAGGCCTTCACATATGTTCAAGGCCCAGGGCCAACATTTGTTAAATTCTCAAACGGCGTGCTGGTATACCTCCTTGACCAACCGACAGCGTGGACGTTCTGGGCACCCTCAACTGTTGATGAGGTATACCGCTCTCCCGGCGACAAGGCCTTCATACTGGGACCATATCTCGTCAGAAGGGCATCGATCAGCGACGGTGCACTTCAAGTATCGGGAGACAATGATGTGGCTACTACACTCGAGGCATTTGTTGGCGCAACACCCATCACCAGCATCATCTGGAACGGCCAAGAAGTCAGGGCAAGCAAGACAGCCTATGGCACTTACACTGCCGATATTCCTGGGACCGAAGATCGCTCATTCTCGCTGCCTTCCCTGGACTCCTGGACATCGGCGGACTCCCTTCCTGAAGCGCAGTCCGGCTTTGATGATTCCGCCTGGGTCATCTGCAACAAGACCTCGAGCCTGTCCCCAATCAAGCCTTATACTCTCCCCGTTCTTTTCTCTTCTGATTACGGGTACTATACCGGCGCGAAGATCTACCGTGGCTACTTCTCCGGGTCAAACTTCACATCCGTCAACATCAGTGCGAGCGGTGGCTTAGCTTTCGGCTGGAATGCCTGGCTGAACGGCGTCCTTATCGGCGGGGACCCGGGTAATGCATCGCTACCGACCACGACTCAGGTCCTCGACCTACCGCTGCCAGCACTCCAGAAGAACAACGGGACAAACATCTTGGCTGTCGTCGTGGACTACCACGGACATGACCAGACTTCGACGGCCAAGGGTGTAGAGAACCCCCGGGGTATCCTCGGCGCCCAGCTGCTTCCCGGCACGACGACGATAGAGACGGGTTTCACACTCTGGAAGATTCAGGGCAACGCCGGTGGCAGTGCCAACATTGATGCTATCCGCGGCCCGATGAATGAGGGCGGTCTCTACGGCGAACGACTAGGCTGGCATCTGCCGGGCTTCTCGCCCGAGTCTTCATACTCGCCGTCCCTCGGCGCCTGGGACGACTCGACCCCACTCGACGGGTTGAGCAGCTCGGGCATCCGCTTCTACGTCTCCAACTTCACCCTGGACATCGAAGACGACCTGGATGCGCCCCTCGGGCTCTCGTTCTCCTCGCCAGCCGGTACTGTTGCCAGGGTCATGTTCTGGATCAACGGGTATCAGTACGGCAAATACGAGCCCCACATCGGGCCGCAGACTGTGTTCCCCGTGCCTCCCGGGATCATCAACAACCAGGGCTCCAACACCATCGCGGTCAGCATCTGGGCGCAGACGGACGAGGGTGCGCGCCTGGACGGGATCAAGCTCGTCAGCTACGGGGTATACCAGAGTGATTTTGGGTTCTCAAGAGACTGGAGTGCGCTGCAGCCTGGATGGTCGGACAGGAGTGAGTACATATGAGGGTGAACCTTGGAAGCAACAAGACTGTATATAACCGAAATCATACCGAGACCATATCGGATACACCTGCCGGAACCCGTGCGAGGACGTACGAAATTCTCCCGTAGTGGCCCATCCCACGGAATGTCACCCTACAAGAGATCATCCCGCGGGCTACAGTGAGTAGGCCACCCACGGTGGGATCCTGTAGCAGGTAGGTTATCCCATGCAGGTGATACGGAGGTGCCAGAGGTCCTGCCGGAGGAGACTCTAGCCAGGTGTTGCCTACACCAGATTTGCAGTATGTCACACTTTATCGATTAATGACGTTGAGCTTTGCTATCACCTGCAGAGGATTGCCGATGCCTGAGATCCCTGCGAGGCATGGAGAGCCAGGGAACGACCCACACACCAGCAACCCAATGCAGTTCTCTGCGTGTGAAGACTGGGTATTGGGTTTGGGGAGGTCGACTGCGTCCGAGTATACTTCATCGAATTCTAGTGTAGGCTGCCAAATGGTGTGTGTGGATGCGCCAGTCCTGTCATGATTGGAACGGATGGCGGGCGAGACTGAGCCTTTTTTTTTTCTTTCTCTTTCTTTCCCACGGTACGTGCATTTGTCAGATAATTTCTGCATGCGTCTGCATGCGTCTGCATATGCAGTACACATGCACCACATTTGCAGCACGCCCGCATCATTAATGAGCCTTTTCCACTAAAAGCATGTAAGTGGGACGAAAACCTCTCTGGAGGTTCGAGACTAGCAGTAGAAAGAAAAAAAAGAAAAAAAATTTTTCCTGCACAATTGCAGCGAGAGGAGAAAAAAAAAGTCAAAGGTTCTTGCAGCCAGCAAGCCCCACCAGCAAATGACAAAACCTGGACACTAGTTCGTCCGTGTGCTTGTAGAGTATAATCCCACGCAAGCACAGTACCGACGGCTGCTTACTACACATAACTAGGTATTTGCTGCAAGCAAAATAAATAAATGAATATATACCGCATTTAATTCCCGCAACCCGGTGACTCGGTTGCGAACCTGTGTTTGGTCTTGGCATATGTAGGCAGTTGAGATGACAACTGGCCATGTTTCTGATCGTCGACGGCTTTGTTGAGTCAGCCACGGCTTTCTCTCCCCATTACGTACTGTGTATGCAGTATGTGCCATGGCTGGAATGCTGCGGTGCTACCGACCGCGCAGCAAAGATGAGCACGCAAGCAGGATGCAGGTTGTGCAGGACTTGGTATGTCTGCCACGGAATACGTGCATATACCCTGCACCCAACACTACCGCGCCGTACCTGCAGCTCTTCCCTCTCCAGTTCTCGGCCCTGTCATGCAGGTACGAGCACGAGAGGGTAGCCTCTGACTCGGCGAGACTGGGGGGGGGTGATCTGGCTGGATCATCTATCAAGGTTCAGGCTCACCCGCCCTGTCAGCCCAAGACTGTCACCATGACATTGAACCAGCATCCGACACAGCATTCCCGAGCAGTCACGGCTCTTCGTATTCCAGCGCGAGCACTGCGTGGTTATCACAGGCAAACTGGGTGGTATGGAGACCTGCAGAGTCTTATCCTCGGCTGCCGTGCTGGCGAAACTGGGGCCCCGAGGAAGCCGTTGCGTCCCGCCCGCCCGCCTAGCTCAGAGTCAAAGTCCAGCCTAATCATGGTGGCCGGACACGGCACCAGGTTGGCGGTGCTCGTCTTCACTGAGGGCCAGTATCAGGGGCCGGCGAGCCCTCACAAGCGTCCGCAGGGTATGGAAATGACATATATTAGCACTGACATAAGCAAAACTTATATAGCACGCTAATAAACCGGCACACTTGTCAGTCAGTTGCTCTCTTGGTGACCCCCTCCCCGGCCCTCCCTTTTGGGCCTAGAACGTGGAAACCTTCTTGCCCCCCATCGCTCAGGGACAAGGGCTTCACTTGCACACACAGCAACTGCCACCGGGCAGCGAGCGCGATCCGTCGGACTGACGGCAGTGAGCTCTCGGGGACATGAGCAGCAGATAACCCCGCTGTCGGGCCCCGAACTGCTGAGGTTCATCAAGAGTGGTCAGTCCCACGGTGTGTCCCCTTTTTCTTAGGCCGAAAAAAAAAACCACCAAGGAATAAAGGAAAAGCAGGGAGAAGAAAGCCACGTTCTGGCCCCACAGGCTCAACCAGCAAAAGTTTGCACTTGCTGTCACGTTGAGATCCAGGCACCGATAACTTGGACCCACCCACCACCGGCTTTACAGACTCCGTATATTACCATATGCGCCCTTCATCTGTGCCACTAGAGGGAGGCAGGACACACAGACACTGCCATTTTGAGGGCGTAATTGTCTTGTCGCCTGTGCGAACCGCGGCAAGGCGGCATTGAGAGTCCGTAACGAGACGGAGCGCTCAGCCCTTTCTCGTCCAGGCGCCTCGGATGGGGACATCTGGAGGCAGGGCACGGCTACTGAAGCACTCGCACAGATAGATGCCTGGCATCTGACAGGTGACAGGTGGAGGCATCCAAATGCGTCTCCCTCCCCTTTATGTAGTTTATAGTCGCGGGCCTGTCAACACGTCGAGAGACTGAGCGCATGCGACAAATCTCGCGTGCCCAGCCTGCATGCATGAACAGACCAACATGGGGGTCCCAGCCGCATGAGCCCCCAGAGTAAAATGTCGGGCCTGCACAGACGATGGTACCGCCCCGACGAGGCTGGCGAGCTCCAAGCCCGGACAGGCAGACACAACCAGCCAGCCAGCCAACCCGATTGCGCTGCCGATCGCGCCCGTCGGATGCCGCAAAGAGTGGCAGAGGCTCTTGATGCCCAGTCGCTCCCGCCAGTGCCATCCAGCCTGGCACGGCTTCGCAGCTTTGGCCGCCGGGGGACGGATCCGCACCTTCTTGACGCCCCCGGTCGACAAACTTTGAAACGAGGCCAGCCGGGGTTGGAATACAACCCTGGGCATGGATTGGCCTCGCAAGACCTTTCCCGCCCACAGAGACCCGGCCCTGCCAAGTGAACAACAGAGCGGCCGTACCTGCATACTAGCTGGGGGCCATTTGCTGAGGCTGGTCACGATGCCATAGACTACATACTACCTACACTAGGTGTAGTACACGCGGGCAATCTGTCCTTCACCAACGGACCCGATGGAGGTCCGGGACGTGCCCAAGATCGTGATAGTGCCCCAAGAGCCGGTTCGCTCCGGCCGCGTCGTTTTCGGTTTGCCGGCCGTGCTCAGGCACAACACATTCATTCACTTGTCCACAGAATCCGGGGCGAGCAGCTCACATCTTGTTTATAGAAACAACGGCTTCGTCATTAATAACACCGCCTATAAACGCTACTGCCACATGGGTTACCCAGCCACCCCAGCACACCACAATGTCCGGACTTGCAGAGGGGGGGAAAAGGTTGCCGCAAAGCTAAACCCCAGGGTCACATACCGCGCGGTCAGCAAGAAAAGTCAGTTCATTTCGCAACACTGAACCTTGTCAGGAAAGGGAAGCCTACTGAAATCTACTCCCTCGCCCTCGATCGCCGCCATGCGATACGCAGCACCACTGCCTTCTAACATCGCACCGCATGGCGAGGGTCGCACGCGATGGCTTGTCAGGGCGTCTGGCTCCATATCAAGGGCTACCATGCACCAAGCACCGCCAGAGAAGCTCAATGCCCTCTCCGCCAGGAGGTCTCATCAAATGACTTTGTGTGCACCCCAGAAATCTGCATCATCCAATATGGACGGGGGGGGGGGCGCGGAACCGCCGACTGCTCCGGAACACCGTCTTAATCTGTCGGCCGTCGGCCGGCGGTCTGTATATGATCGACGCCACAGCGTTGCCTGTGGACGCGGTGAGGCGAGATTGGTCGGGTGAGGGAGAAGCAAGTCGCTGTCTGACTCTGGTGAGGGTTGAGCAGCGACGGGCCCAATACGGGGGGGATCGCACGTGCTTGGCAACAATCACCACGCGACACCCAGGCCCGCCCGCCCAGCCTGCCAGCCTGCCAGCCTGCCCGCCTGCCCGCCTGCCCAGCCCTGGAAGGCTCGGCCCCCCCACCGGAGACCCTTGTCGTTACTGCGCTGACAACAACAGGCCGAGATGGATCCTTGACCCACACGCGACAGAACGCGTTGTTCCCCGGTGCTGCCATGCACCGGGGCCACCCCCGGCAGTTCAGAGCTCAGCTCTCGCGAGAGAGGCCCATAAACCACGTACCGTCCCCATCGCACCCCCTTCGTCATCTCCTCACAACTCTGTTTTGGCTCCTCTCCTTCTTGGCTTCCTTGCAAGAGCTGTGCGGTTTTACCATCACCCCTTTCACTCCCGAGCTTCTGGTCTGGTTGTGCAGACGCAAAGACGTGCACTGTCGCCCCGCCCGTTGACAAGCCCCAGCACACACCCCTCGAGGCGACAACCTTGTCTTCCTACTCTATTCTTACATATCTCTCATCTTTGCCCTGTGCCACTCCTTGCACACTATTTCATCTCCTTGCTGAGTTCTGATTCTAAACCTCAATCATTCCCTGGTGGCTTCTCCCCACCTGTCCGAGGACACTTTCGACGCGAGTGGATCTTCTGTCCGCGGTCTGGAGGCGGTGTTTCCCTCCCCCATTATTAGTTGTCGTCCCAGGTCCACGGTCATGAACTCGACTGGGGCCTGTCCTTTCCCTCGTCATCTCGTCACATTGATTGCCAGCATCTGCAAACATCGTCAGGCTTTATAACCCCAGTGCCGTCATCGCCAGTCTCGAATACCCACAATACAAGGCCCACTTCACTGCCTGGCCAGTTTCTAGAATCTGTTAGGCGGTCTCTGACCTGGCTTCTGGCCTCCGGCACCCCGGCTCGCAGTCTCCACCAGGATTTTCATTTCCGCCCTTCTGCCTGAACCTTGGGGCGACCCTCAGGGGGGACGATCTTGGGTCTGTCCCGGAACTCGGGGCGCAGCACTTGCTGACTGGACAATAATAAGAACAAGCTGGGCTCTTGTTCTTGCTGCTCCGCCTGGGTTTGCTTGGTTCTGGCTTCTGCGAGGCCCGATCGACCTTCGTCCACTCGTTTACCTATTTTGCCGCAGAGATCTACGAGATCGTCCGCCATCCGCGTCCTCTCTCGCTCGCCACCTCGGCCCGTTGCGCGTGTCTCGCAGCCTGGCCACCATCAGACTGTCCAAGACCCTGGCACGCAACAAAACTCAATTCTTCGTCACTTGTGACGTATGAATCCAATCCCAAGATCAACCTTATTGAGCATGTCTCGCCCACTAGCTTCAGCCGTGCTCGGGGCTGTCGCCGTGACAGCCTCGTTGACCTTGTTGGTTCTTCAAGTCATCATCGCACTACCTCGCTCGGACCCCACATCGCCAACGCGAATCACTGCGATAATATCAGCCCTTCTGGAGTCGGCAGTCCTGGCCTTGTTATCGTGGATCCTCTTCAACTCTAACAACAAAGACAACTCGAGGACAGTTAACGGACTGCTATTTGGCTCCTGTGTTGTCCTCTGTGTTGTCGCGGCTGCACTCAACGTCGCAGCACTCATCTGCCTGTCCAGCAGCGCAGCTCTCCGAAGCAGCACGGGCGGACTCCTCGGCGGAGCGTCCGCGGTGCTGCTGGTATCATTTGTGGCGCAGCTGCTGTTCCTGGTCACCCGTTTTATCGCTGACCGCGCCCAAGACGAGGGCCTGCAACCGACGCCCAGCATGTTGGAAATTGGCCGTCGCTTGCCTCCACACCGGGTGAAGGCCGTGCCATACTCGAGCACGAGCCCGGCCGAGCCCGCCACGCGAAATGTCTCCATCGACTCCAAAAGCCCGCCGCCTTCGAGTGGGGGTTTCTCTGCCACCGGGACATTCTCGTCTATGGCCTCATCATTGACAAACGTCGTGCGGCCGATTTCCTCAAAGACCAAGTTGCTGTCCGGCAGCCGAAGCCTCCGCAGCCAGAGGAGCCAGCGCAGCCAGCGCAGCCAGCGCCGTGCACCCTCTCTCGAGTCCATTGAATCAAGCGGCTCGGAGGAACGTCGCGTCGGGGAGAGTTTCGACTCGTGGGATACTTCGTCAGTGGACCCACAGAACCGCCAGACCGTACTTGAAACTTCGTCGCCTGTTACCCCTGGCCGATTCCTGGAGACGATTCCCGCTAGCCCCACCACCAGCCGGAGCCCGAGCCCGGGGACGCCACTGGACCTCGACCCTCCTCGCCTCAGGAGACGCAGCCGCAGCTTCAGCCCGGCATCCACCCGCACGCAAGCGCCGCAGCCGCCACAGCGTGCCTTTACCCAACAGGTGTCGGCGAGCGAGTCGCATATCCACCCGCTGTTCCGGTCCGATTCGCCGACCCCGCCGCCGCTTGCAAGTCCCGGGACCGTGGTCATAGCAGCACCTCAGGCCGGGTTCGTTATTTCCGACCGCCAGTCTATCCGCAGTCTGAGCCGATTGCGAAGCGACAGCCTCCCTGTTGGCTCGAGTCCGCTGACAAGGACGGGATCGTTCGACACGTTCAGAGACGTGAATAAGAGTTTCAGCACGGCAAGCGATGGGAGCAAGTCTAATGACTCGGGAGATGCTGGCGAGGCGACGGAAAGAAATATCACGCCACCAATCCCGGATTATATCCTGAACGCAGGATCCAGCACAAGCTTGCACGCATACCAGACACGCAAGACGCAGAGCAGAGAGGGCCCTTCCGGACCGGGGCTGGCCGCTCTGGAGGCTTGGTAAAGCCACCCAAAGCCCTCACGGCTGCATGATGCAGCATCTATCGCATGTGTCATGATCGACGCATGACCTTCCTTATTATAATGTTTCAATGGTTTGATTTATTAGAGACGGCCTTATAGGCAGTTGGATGACCCACAGAAGCGACATAGGGAAAACGAGTACATACGGGTGTTAGGACAGGGCTGCCTGGCTGGAAAGGTGGCGGGATACACAAAACATCTTGATACCACACTTCTTTTTGACTTCTTTTTTTAGCGAGGCGTTTATACACCTTCAGACGAGACAATGTCTGGAGCACCTTGGACGGTGCAGGGGACGTGGACGGAAACGGGAAGGATGAATGGGAGAGTGGGAGACGGGGAACGGCGGAAGGGTGAGCGTGGAATGGATTGTGTGAAGAGTATATGTGATGACTATATGCAATCAGGAGCTTGATGTTCAGCTGGAACGAGCTAGATGAAGAAACAGAAAACAAAGAAACCACAAAATCAAGAAACATGGAGAAACACTCAATGCTCTGTTCATTGTGATGCGACTCTGCTGACACGCCAAGACGCCCGAGATGGACAACAGCTGTTCTTCAGGGCGGGATCGGGACAGTATTCAGGCATCATCGTGGCGGGGAAGCTTTGATAAGCTCGAACGTGTCTTGTGTTGGGACGAAGGTATGCTCCCGAGGAGCTGCTCTCATCTGTTCTCCTCAGATGATCAGATGAGGTAGAGCTCGCAGGTGGCGGACAGGCACGCTGGCATGCTGGCAAGCTGATAGATGAGAGATGAAGAGGCAAGAGGAGGTAAAGAGGCAAATAGGGCTTAGTAGGCAAGGCAAAGTGGCTAACCTCAAGGCATCCATGAGCCGCGCTAGCCTGCCCCACCTCGGCCTGGCCTCTGCTGCCAGCCGCTGGCTTTCCCTCCTTCGACCACTGCTTGGGTCAGCTAACCCCACCTAGTAGAGCACTCCAGCAACTGACAGCCTTCGAATGGGAAGAGACCCCCAAACTCGAACCTCAACCTCGACATCATTCACCCGTCCACCTTCCTCTCCCAACCTCCACCCAACCCTTCTTACCTGCCCAGCACGACCTCATTCTCTGGGACTCCCTCATCAACAAGCACCCCCGCCCATCCTCCACAGAGAGCAGTCTACAACAGATTCACTCTTGCCCACCATGAAGGTCACTTTCAAGGTGTGTCACACGCCCAGCCCAGCGGGCAGAGCTCTCTACCTATTGTGAATCAAACATGTTCCCGACCTCCACATGACATACCTGCATTGATCCGACCGCCCAGCTCTCTTTAGGCAATCCGTACTGATGCAATCGTCTACCTTGTAGGACCTGAAGCAGCAGAAGTTCGTCATCGAATGCGAACCCTCTGATCTGGTATGCCGCCACCCTCTCCCAGGCTGCAGCCCGCGCCTCTCTTGCCCAGCCAGGGCGAGCGCACCACCACTTGTCGATGCGAGCGAGCTCTAGCGGAACTGACCAGCGCAAAACCTAGATCTCCAGTGTCAAGCAAAAGATCTCAGAGGAGAAGGGATGGGAACCCAAGCTGCAGAAGCTTATTCATGCCGGTTTGTGAAACCTTGGGTACCATTTCCGGCGCGACCACTTGGTTGACAAGATGAACAGGCAAAATCTTGAAGGATGAGGACACCGTCGAGTCCTATAAGATTGAGGAGAAGGGATTCGTCGTCTGCGTGGTGAACAAGGTGCGTTCACCCAATGCCGCATTTTGCCACCTACTCTTGCCAGGGCCGGACGCTGACAACTTATAGCCCAAAGCTGAGCCCAAACCTGCCGCCGCGGCCGCGTCGTCTTCTTCCAATGTCCCCTCAACCCCTGCCCCAGCTGCCCAATCCTCCACGCCAGCACCACCTGCCGCCCCGGCCGCGACGGCTGCAGCTCCGGCCGCTGCCGCACCTGCCACGCCTACCCCCGCGGCGCGCGGCTCCGAAGCCGCCTACAACGACCCCAACGCCCTAGCCTTGGGCGGTCAGCGTGCCGAGGCCGTCGCGAACATGGAGGCGATGGGCTTTGAGCGGCCCCAAATCGATGCTGCCATGCGCGCCGCTTTCAACAACCCAGATCGTGCCGTCGAGTACCTCTTGAATGTGAGCGAGGATGTGCCACAAGTCACTGATGCGTGTGGCTGACGAGGTCTTTAGGGAATTCCGGAAAACCTGCAGCAAGAGCAGCAGCCCGCACAAGCCGCCCAGCCTGCCGCACCATCTGCCCCGGCTGCCCCGGCTGCCCCTGCTGCCGGAGGCGGTGATGACGGTGTGAACCTTTTCGACCTCGCTGCACAACAGGGACGAGGTGGTGCTGGCGGGGCTGGGGCCCGTGGTGCTGCTGCCGGCGCTGGGGCCGGGGCCGGCGCTGCTGCCGCGGTTGCTGCCGCTGCTGCCGGCGGACAAGGACTCGGCAACCTGGACTTCCTGCGGCACAACCCTCAATTCCAACAGCTTCGCCAAGTAGTTCAGCAGCAGCCTCAAATGCTGGAGCCTATTCTGCAGCAGCTTGGCGCTAGCAACCCTCAACTCGCCCAGCTGATAGCCCAGAACCCCGAGCAGTTCCTAAGCTTGCTCGGCGAGGACGCTGATGATGATGCCCCCCTGCCTCCTGGAGCTCAGGCTATTGCAGTGACCGAGGAGGAACGTGATGCCATTGAGCGAGTGCGTATTCCCCCCTCCCCTGTTTCTTCTCCTTCATGGGCCCTTTCATTAATGGGAAACAGCTTTGCCGCCTGGGCTTCGACCGCGACCAAGCCATCCAGGCTTATTTCGCCTGTGACAAGAACGAGGAGCTTGCTGCCAACTTCCTGTTCGACCAGCCTGACGATGACGAGCCCCCTAATGCTCAGTAATGGGTTTTGACCACTTGGTGTACGTGATAATCCTTGGGCTTGTTCTTGGACTGAGGCGAAACAAGCTGGCGAGATCTGGTCAGCAAATAAGTTGGGTTCTTTGCGAGCGATGGTTGGGTCAATGGTCTCCGCGAAATTACAGGCTAGGAAGCAGACCCATCGGGAAGAAGGGTGGAGCAGTGTCGCAGAGAACAGCCTAACCCCACGGGTTAAGAATGCCTGCCGACGCAGCTGCTGCTTGCTTTCAGTTGTCAGTACGGATTTGCAAATCTATGAAGATTTGCTCTAGTTCTCAACCCCGTGTAGCATATTGGAAGGGAGAGCCTCGCAGATGTGAGGCGACGGCCGGCAGCAAAGATGAGGAAGGCTATGACCACCAAAGATCCTTTTTTTGTGGTAGTCGGTGGACATAAAATATGGAAGACTCAGATCATTTTTTATTCCACGGTTGTTGACGCTTCGTCATTTCTAAAAGGCTTGACAATCCTCATTGGAGACCCAAGAAAAATAATATCCACCCTTCTTGACAGTCGGTCAGCGTGTATCACACGCATCTTGGTGATGAGCCCATTCTTTCCCATATGTAGTGAACCCTACTGGCCCCGTAGCGACCCAGCCATGGGTCCTCTTCTCACCGACAAACAAACGAAAACCTTTTCTTTTCACCCTTTAATCGACGCCTTCCAGGAAACCGAGAGCAGGGGGTATCAACCAGTCCGCAGATGCTTGTGCAAACATGTACGCCGTAGAAGAAAAAAAAAGNNNNGGGGGGGGGGGGGAAGAGGAATCAATAGAACCCCGCGAAACAAACGCAGCAGGCCCGACCACCCCGCTCAGCCACCGATGCCGCCCGCTCGCATCTGCGGCGCCTTGCGGGCTCTTCCTCCGGCGCGCGACCTGCCCCGCCCGGTGGCCACAGAGGGCATATCCGTCTCGTCAATGACGTCCGGGTCGGTGCCGACCCCGTACTGGGCAGCGGCGGAGGAGACGCTGTTGTTCTTGGTGGCTGCGCCGCCGAAGGGGTCGTCCGCGGCGAGGCCGGCGTCGTCGCGGGCCGACGGCGGCTGCTGGACCCTGTCGCTCTTCCTCCTGCCGAAGAGCTCGTCCTTCTTGCGGCGGTTGTTCGCCGCCTCCTCCTCCTCCTGTCTCCTGGTCTCGGCCTCCTGCTCCGCCTTGAGGCGGTTGAGCTCGTCGGTGATGGCCTTGGAGTCCTCGAGGGCGTCGGCGCCTTCCACAGCCTCGAGGTCCATGGGCACGTCCTTCTCGCCGATGATGCACCGGTTCACCGCGACTGGGTTGGCCCTCTCCTCGCGGTTGAACTTGAGCTTGACCTGCCGGCGGTCCTTGGCACCACCAAACATCTTGGAGATCATGTTGAAGTCGGTGCCGAACATGCGCAGGCCGTGGTAGAACTTGACCGTCTCCTCGTCGGTCCAGAAGTTGCCCTTTGGCTGCCGCCTCATGTACGTCCGCTGGGTCACGGGGGTCGTGAAGTCGTCTTCCTCCTGCTCGAACACAACGCCGCGCGCTTGGTCCGCCGCCGCGTGCCGGTCGTACTGCATCGACGCCTCGTTGATGCGAATGTGCCCGTCCACGATCTCGAGCTGCGGGACCGAGTCGGCGGGATTGTCCTGCACTACCAGACGGGGCATGGCCGGCGCTGACTTGTTGGCCGTCTCTGGGGCCGGCGTACCGGACTCGGACGCGTGCCCGTCTGCCGTCCCCTCCCCCGGCTGAAGCTTGCCCAGCTTGATGAGCCGCTGGCGTGCGCGCTTCTGGCGGATCCTCTCGCGAAGCTCATCGTACTTGCTGAACTTGGCGCCTATCCTCAGGTCCCTCGTCAGCTCACTCATGACCATCTGCTCGTGATCAACCTTTTGCTGTTCTGCGTCCTCGGGCGTCACAGATCGCTTTCGTCTGGCCTTCTTGGCCTTCTCCGCCTCCTCGCCTTCGGTACCTGCAGGTGTAGCTCCATTCGAATCCTCTCCATCCTCGTCGTTCCCGTTAGGGGCCGCCGCTTTCTTCTTTCTCGGCGCCCTCTTCTTGGACACAGCCTCGCCATTCTCGGCACCGCTCGCCTGGGCGGCGCTTTCTTCGCCATTTGTAGCAGCTTTCTTTTTCCGTGGGCCTCTCTTCTTCTTGGGCGGCTCCGCGGTCTCTGTGCCCGTGCCCGCCTCTCCCTCAGCCGTTCCAGTAGGCGCCTTTCGCTTTCTAGGTTGCCTTGCGGCTGGTTTCTTGGACTTGGCTGCGGGCGCCGTTGAGGACCCCTCACCGTTGTCAAGCGATGGTGCTAATGGAGTGCCTGCAGAAGACGTCGAAGTGACCCCGGGAGTGGGGGTGGGAGATGGTACGGTAAGCTCGGCGGTAGACTTAGTTTTCTTTGCAGGTGTGGATCGAGCCGGTTTGAGCGCTGAAGGGCCCCCTTTGCGCGGTGTGGCCTTGGTGGTCGTCGTCGCTGCTGCGTCTCCTTGTGCAGACGTTGGCCTCGAGGCCTCTGACGGTTCTTGTGTAGGCGCAGGTGCAGATCCAGTGCCAGTCTGTTCCGCGACGGCTGTACGGGTTGTCGCCTCTTGGGCCACGGGATCTGGGTGGGACGTGTCGTCAATGGTGGGGCGCGCGTCCTCGACGGTAGTGGGGGTAGTAGAGCCCCGTGATCGACCTGCTCCAAGACCCCTCGCCACGGCTGTGTCGCGTCTGGCTTCAGGACTCCTAGTTGTTCTGGCGGGAGTCTTTGGAGAAGGAGGCTCACTGGGTGGTGCGGGCACCTCGGGCGGGGCATCGGATAGGGTGGGTTGGCCCGGTGCCTCGAGTCTCGGCTCGACGCTGGTGGACGAGCTGCCGGCGTCGGCACTGGCATCAGGGGCCGTTTCCTGGGAAGGGACGGTCGCCGTCTGTGGCTCGGTATTGGTGACAGGTGCAGGGGCAGCAGGGGCAGGTCGTCTTCTGGCAATGGGGGCCTTGGGCTTGAAGGCACCCACGCCTTTCTTCAGCATCGAACTCATGCTGAGATTGTTTTCTTAGCCGCCGTCGTGCAGGCTTCTCTGTGCGCTCGTTTCGGGTGGTGGCTGCCTCGTCATTGCAGTCGAGCAAGTGCTGGGAGAGAAAGCAAGGCGTGGGAGCCAAGTCACGGGAGATGGTAGCAGTCTCGAAGTCGGCAATGCAAGTTGGGATCAAAAACGTACATTGAGCGGGCAGATGGAGCGACTAATTGACTTACCGGCCAAGATTTAGTGGGGTGCGCTCAAGGTGGCCGTGGGTGGCCCTCGAGTAGTACTAGCGCCCTCTCCGCTAGCGCAGTTCCGACACGCCTCTAGACCTGCGGCTGGCACTTGGTGACTCGTGAAAACTCCATCTTTAATCGGTCTCAATGTCCTCAACTTCCACCCGACCACCACCACCTCCCCGCCTTGCACGGCCCCCCTTTGATGACCACCACAACAAGCGCTCGACCCAGGGCATCACCTGGCTCTAGGATCCATCTGGAGTCCATGCCTTCTTTATCTTCATCCACCACTTAATTTCCTGCAGCGCGCCCCTTGCCCAGCCTGGCAGCCTGCTCACCGACGTCTCTCATGCCTGTTGCCACTTCTCCCTCGGCCATTCTCCCTGCGTCTCCTGTCGTCAAGATGGAAGACAGGAAGAGACCTGCTCATAGCAACCCCGATGATCTCGCTCCTCCTAGCAAACGACATCAGGTCAATGGCAGCAGCAAGTCTCGTGATGACGCCCTTGACATGAAGGACGAGGCTTGGATCGAGGTGAGTTGATGTTGGTCTCTGTCCATCCATCACGGCCACCCCAACCCCCGCCCTCTCATCGTCGTGACAAAAGAGCGCCCTTCTCAAGCACGCCGCACAACACTTCAAACACGAATGGAGGCTTTGATCTTCGGTATCTGTCTATCAGGGTCCAAAATACCCCGAGGATTTGCCCACTCGTTCAGTGCTAATGCATGGCTTGCTGGCTGCAGCATGCCGAGCGCTCAGATTCTCAAATGCCCTTCAACCACGCGCTGGCATCCTCTTCCACCCCATCCTGAATGGTCGCTACACTCTCAATCCGCTCGACGCTATCGAAGGGATACAATGCTGACTGTTGGGTTCCCAGGCATTTCAAAAAGATGCAATATACCGTCAGATGCTTGAGTACAAGAGAGAGAAATCACAACTAGAGGCCCGTCTTGAGGAGCTTGGGAAGCAGTACGAGCACTATGATATCCACCTCAGAACCATCGATGCATGGTGGCTGCAGGTGAGACACCTTCCCAACCCCGCCATCGTTTCGCTCAGCTGACATGTTGGAAGCTATTGCAAGAGGTCGAGCTGGTCGCCGAGGGCACATTCACCGACAAATTCGAAACCCATGGTAGGCTCGCCCCACTCCCTTCCTGGCTCCTAGGGCTCTTAGTAACTGGAAGGCCACGCAGATCTGTCCCCGTCGATTGGGCTTGGCTCCCAAGATGTCCAACTTTTTCAGAAACATCTGGCCGAGAATGGCAAGGCAATCAAGTCAATCCTGGAAACCCTGTTCAGCCGGCTGACCACCCATCGCGGTGGTGTCAAGCCTGAGGTTGCTGAGTTGGAGTCCAAGATCAAGTCTCTTCTAGCCGAACAGAAGGAGTACAAGGTGCAGTTGGAAAGCCTCACCCATAAGAAGGAAGAGCTCTCTGTAAACCTGGACGCGGCCATGCTGCGTGTTGTCAAGGCTGAGAAGAAGCTAGATCGCGCCAAGAGTGCACAGGTACAGAAACTTGAGCAACAGGCCCTTGCTTCGTCTACCGGCCGAACTTTGCCCGCCACGGCAGAAAATGGCGACGACACCGGCGACAGAAATGGCCATGACGAGAATTTGCACATGAAATATCAGGAGGCTGTCGTTGCGATGGCCAAGCAGAAGGAGCAGTTAGAGTCGGCAATGTCCGAGATCAAGGCGCTCAAGGACGAGAATTCGACATTGAAAATCAAACGTGAGGGCGTCTCGGATGAGGAATACATACGAACCGATGTCTTCAAAGCCTTCAAGTCCCAGAACGAGGACCTCATCAAACGAGTCAACGATCTGGAGGCCACCAACAAGCAGCTCCGTCAGGAAGCTGAGAAGTTACAGGCCGAGAGGACGTCTTTCCGGAGTCAGCTAGAACGCGAGGCCCAGAATGTTACGGCGGATCTTGAAGAGCAGATTCAAATCAGGGAAACTGATCTCACTCGTGTTCGGTCTCAGAGAGACGAACTCCTCGCCGACAAGGGCATCCGCCAGGCTCAGCAGGAACAGGAACGGACATCTCTGGAGAATTTCAAGGAGTTGGTAGGCGCCAAGGAGGACCGTATCGCTGCTCTGGAAATGGAGCTTGAACGACTTCGTCCAAGCTCAGATGCCCCCGCTTCTGATCCCCGCCCCGACCTCGAATCGATCACTGCGGAGGAGTTGCGCGAGAAGTTCCTGAAACTAGAGAAGGACTTCCAATCGATCAACCAGGAGTTGCCATCCATGGAGAAGGCGTACAAGCGTTCCATGGCTATTTCCAAAAAGAAGGTTATGGATCAGCATTTGATAGAGGAGCGGATGGCGGTCCTCGTACAGGAGAAGAGCAAGGCCGACCAGAAATATTTCGCTGCTCGGAAGGATGCGGACATACGCAACAACGAGATCAGAACCCTCCGACAGCAAAACGGCAAGAGCTCCGAGATCATTGCGGCGCTCAAGGAACACGACACACAGGCGCGCACACTGATCAGCAACTTGGAGAAGCAGCTCACAGATCTGAAGCAGTCGAATGTGGCCGTTCTTGAGGAAAGCCGAGCTCTCAAGGTCTCGAGCGCCGAGGCTATCCGACGGGCCGACAACGTCAAGTTGCAGATCACCGAGCTGCAGAATTTGGTTAAAGCAAAGGACGCGGTAGCGATGGCAGAAAAGGAAAAGGCAAATAGCCACGAGACCGAGTCTGAGCGGCTCAAGGTGCGGCTCGAACATGCCGAAAAGGACCTGGAGACGTGGAAGAAGAAGGCTTTCGGCAAGTCGTCAAGCGAGCTGAACGATTTGAGAGTAAGTGATCCTTGATGACGACAACTCTTGTGTCCAGTCACTGACATGCGTTGTAGCAAATCGCTCTCTGTTCCATTTGCCAACTGAACCCGAAGAACTCCATGCTCAGGACCTGCAACCACATCTTCTGCAAGGAATGCGCCGAGGCACGCCTGACCAACCGGATGAGAAAATGCCCCAACTGCAGCAAGGCATACGACAGGCCAGATATCATACCTATCTATCTGACTTGAGTATGGTGAGGGCTCAAGCATGGATGCGTCACAGACGTTGCTGTGGGTTTTTGATTCGAAGGCGCGCTGTACACTTGTGTGTACATTTGCGGCTGGCACGAGTAACACGCGATGTTTGGATGATGGGGCCGTACTGTACAGAGGAAACAATACCCGGATGGAGGAGTCTCAGGGAGCAGAAACCACGAGGCGTTGCGAGTCGGAGACGTGCTGTTCAGGGTACGTAGATGGATATGGGACGGCGAGATCCTGCTAGATGCTCCGAGGCCCTCGCGGTTTGCATGTCGCCATGCATTTGCACATAGACTAATTAACATGGTCACCTCCAGTTGGCGTTTTGAGAGGTGGCAGACGTGCAATTTGCGTGTCTGGAAGCGATTTCGTGTTGTAGGGCTGGTAGGCTCCGGATCCGTATGGGGCAGCGCCAAAACACTAGTGACCTAGCGACGACTTGTCGAGCCAAAGCCCGTACTCTCGTAGCGAGAGCTGCTCACACCGGAGCCGCTGCTCGACCCTGATGAGCCGGACCTCGACGGGCTCCCTCCTCCACTGCCCCAGGTGCTTCCATAGTTCCCCCGGGCATAGCCGGGTGCGTTCCCGCGGGTGTTGTTGTTGTTGTTGTTGTTGTTGTTCCTACCCATCCTGCCAGCACCGTAAGCCGCCGCCGCTCCAGCTGCTGCCCCCCCAGCGGCGCTCCAGAAATCGGGCCGCCAGCCCGGTTGTGCGTTGCTTGCTCGCTGTGCGCTGCTCCCTCCCGAGCGCCTGGGCTTGCCACTGTTGTTTGTCCCCGGGTAAGGCGGCGGCGGGTCATCGTCCCCGAAATCGTCAGCACCGCCGCCGCCGCCGCCGCCGCCTCCTCCTCCTCCACCACCTCCTCCTCCCCAGTAATTACCACCGTTGTTCCGTCCGGGGCGGCGGCCGTTCCCCTGGGCATTTATAAAGGCGTTATAGACGATGAATGCCAGGACGGAGAAGAAGATGATCCAAAAGATCCAGCCCACCAGGCCCGCCCCGCCGCCGCCCAGGTCGGGCCACTTCTCCTCGCCCTCGCGCGTCAGGGCCAGGCGGTACTCCACGGCGCAGCTGCCCTTGAGAACGTAGGGGTCGTCCGGGGACGAGTAGCCCTCGCAGATCTGGTCGTCCTCTCCTGTCAGTCTCACGGGAATCGTCACTGTGACTCCGCCACTGGATGAATGGGGTAGTTGGGGGGGGGGCGGGGGCTGCACTGCACTCACCACATCCGTGGACCCGAGCTTGAGCTCCGGCGGGAGCGAGGCCGTGCAGCTCCACTGGATGTCCTCGCCGTCGTAGCCAGAGCCCTTGTTCTCGCAGCGCATGACATCGATCTCGTGCTCTGAGCAGATGCCGCTGGCCGAGACGCAGCTGAGCTGCGGGACGGCGGGGACGCGGCGGTGGCTGGTCTGCTTGCCTGCGCGGAGGGTCAGGGACTCGACCTGGGGGTTGAGGAGCGATGTGAGTTGAGGATCAGCGGTGGCAAGCACCAGCCGTTGACTTTTCCCGCGGCCTGGAGACTCACCTGTGAGAGCAGGATGGCGTCGCGGGGCTTGGCCCTGGCGTCTGCCGATGTGGCCAGGACGGTGAGGGCCGCCGAGAGGGAGGTGAGAGCGTGCATGGCGGGGTGTATACGGTGTTGAGGGTGGGGTGAGGTCCAGGCTACGCTTGATACAAGGCCTATCTGGTATGTACTCGCCGGTTGCGGGATTGTCGTAAAAAAAAAAGAAAAAAAAAAAAGAGGGGTTGACCACAGCCACTAGATTCAAGCCATGGTCGAGCAGAAGAGGACAGTTCTCGTTGTAGCAGGATTTGGAACCCAGAGGCCGCCACCAAGGCAGCAGACACGAGGCTGTACACTAAATGCTCCAGCTGAGTGCGAGTGACGTATGCGGGGACCCTTGCTTGGCTGCAGCGCCGATCTGCGTATCCTTGTAATTACATAGTATGCATAGGTACCTAGTATCTACCAGGTATTCCTCCACCACTGCTGTATAAATCAACACTGGGGCTGTCCAGGGTAGGAACAGGAGTATAGGAGCAGCAGTATGGCAATGGGTGTTGTATGAGTGGGTGTTATGGGGGATGTGTGGATATTGCACTAGTCCTGAGGTCTTCATGGGCGCAGGCATTGGCGCACCGGTGTAAGCTCCCTTCTCGTGGGTGCGAATATCCGAATCCTCCTCATTGCGAAAAGGATCAACAACGGCACCATGAGGGGTGCGAACTTGGCCTCTTGACCTTTTGCTTGAAGGAAGCACAGACATGTCGTGACGAAATGCATTAAGCTCTGAGAAAGAGTCCCCTCCTATGTACTTCGCGCATCATGACTCAGAGGTATCGAGATGAGACGGGGCAAGCCCAGCCGGTAAAAACCATTCCCCAACGCCATATCTATGCATGAGTCTTCCACCTGAGATCCGCCCATGCCACGCAGAAACCCGCCACATGCCTCCGCTGTACATCAACACCAATTCCCTTTTTGTGATGACGAGGCATGAGGGCCCTTGCGCAGGGCCCTTCAATGCATAAACTCAGAAAACAAACTCATACGCATAGTCTTCGGAAGGCTCGGAAATGGCAGGGCATCATGCGGGCCGCGGGCGCGAACAAGGCCCGGCATGCCCGGAAAGAAACAAAAAGGAAAACAAGAAACCAGGATAAAGTGAGAAAGCACGCCCCTCAAGCCCAGCCGCTCAGTTCTTCTCGAGGCTCTGCAGCCGCACCAGTTCAGCGTACCTCCCGTTGGCCCGCATGAGATCCTGGTGAGTGCCCTCCTCGACGACGACGCCCTTCTCAAAGACATAGATGCAGTCCGCCTTTGCGATTGTGGACAGTCTGTGCGCGACGGCGATGGTGGTGCGGCCCTTCGCGGCACGGTCCAGCGCCGCCTGCACGACGTGCTCCGACTCGGAGTCGAGCGCCGACGTCGCCTCGTCCAGCAGCAATATCTTGGGGTCACGGATGAGCGCCCGCGCGATGGCGAGCCGCTGCTTCTGGCCGCCCGAGAGCAGTGTGCCCTTGGAGCCCACCAGGGTGCCGAACCCGTCGGGGAGCGACATTACGAACTCGTAGATGTTGGCCTCGCGGCACACTGCCTCGATCTGCGCGTCCGTGATGCTGTCCGCGTCCGTGGCCCCCAGCAGAATGTTCTCGCGGATTGTGCCGGCGTACAACGTCGGCTCCTGGCTCACAAGCGCGATGAAGGACCGGTAGTCGTTGACGTTGAGCGACGAGATCTCGCGCCCGTCCACGAAGATGCCGCCCGCCAGCGGGTTGTAGAACCGCTCCAGCAGCGCGATCGTCGTGCTCTTGCCGCACCCACTGGGCCCGACGAGCGCGATGTACTGGCCTGGCTGGACCTGGAGGTTCAGGCCTCTGAGGACGGGTACGTCGGGCCGCGTCGGGTACCTGAAGTGGACGTCCCGGAACTCGATGGTGCCCTGGATGCTGTCCTTCTCGGTCCGGGAGACCCTGTCGCCGTCCTGGGACCACGTGTCGATCTGAGGCTTCCGGTCCGCGAGCCTCTTCAGCTCGCCGGTGGCGTGCTGGGCCTTGCCCATGTCAGGAGCGAACGAGAAGATGGTTCCGGCGGATTGCGCCCCAAATATGACCTGCGAGAAGACGAGGAAGAACTGGAACAGGCCGTACTCGCGCTTGGCGATCAGAGTTCCACCGTACCAGAACCCGAGCGCGAAGCAGAGGAACATGAGCGACTGGCTAGCGGCGTAGAGGGACGAAGACCTCAGCACCGACTTTGTGCTGGTCTTCAGCTGGCTTGCGATACTCTCCCGGTACTTGGCCAACACGTCCTCCTCACGGGTCAGCGACGCGACAGTTCGGATCGCAGTGACGGCCTCAGAGGCATAGCTGGCGGACGACGCGTAGGCGCGTTTGGATCGGGTTTGGAACCGTGACAGCATCCAGACACGGAGGAAACCACAGGCGAGCAGGACAGGCACTGTTGAAATGCAGACGAGAGCAAGCTTCCAGCCGATGGCGAGTGCGACGACAAGACATGTGACGAGGGTCGAAACGGTCATGAGAATGGTGCCGAGGGTGGCGCCTGAGAGTCCTGCCATGTGTGTCGTCTCCGTGCTGAGGAAAGACGTGAGGCCACCCGCGGAGTTCTCGTCGCGGTCGAAGAACTCCACGTCCTGGCGGAGCATGGTCCGGAAGGCCCTGTCCCGTGCTCTGTGGATCATTCGCTCCGAGCCAATGGCGAAGATGACGCCCTGAACCGAGAAACAGATGAGCATGGCCAGACCCAGCATCAGGTACATCAGGCACCAAAAGTGTGCGCTGGACTGGATCCTCGGAATGGTCTCGGGGGTTACAGGTACACTGAGCTCGGTGATGATGTTGGCGAAGATCAAGGACATGACGGGATTGCCGCCGCCGGAAAGCGCTGCGAAGATGAGGCCGACAACCATCAGTTTCCACTCTTCCTTGTTGAAAGATGCAATGGTCTTGATAAGCGTCCACAAGGAATACTTTTGCTGTTCCTCAGGCTTGCGTCCTTGAAGAGCAAGACTCGAGAGAGATTTGGACGTGGCCTGGCGGTTCAGCCGTGATGCGATGTTCGCATCATTAGGATCAGCTTCATAGGCTTCACCTTCGACAGCAGTCTCCCCGTTCGACGTCTCCTTCTTGATAGCCCGTGTCTCGTTCTCGGATCCATCTTCGTCGTCGGTCTCCTCGACTCTCGCAATCTCCTGCGCAGTAACCAGCGCGTGGTATGCGCCCTGCTTTGCGACAAGTTCATTATGGTTACCCTGCTCGACTATGCGACCCTGGCTCATAACGACGATATTGTGGGCATCTCGAATCGTGGCCAGACGGTGAGCGATAGCGATGGTAGTTCGTCCTTCGGCGGCCTGTTCCAGAGCCGCTTGCACAACACCCTCACTGCGAGAATCCACTGCATATATATGGTCAGTATCACTCACAAACAGACTATCAGGCAGGCAGGAATATATGTCCTCATCCAGACAGACTTACAAGCTGATGTTGCCTCGTCCAGCAGCAGTATCTTGGGGTCGGATACAATGGCTCTGGAAATAGCAATTCGTTGTTTCTGGCCGCCGGAAAGCAGGAAACCACGCTCGCCAACATTCGTCTGGTAGCCCTCCGGAAGGGCGGTGATGAAATCGTGCGCATACGCCTTCACAGCAGCCGCCTCGATAAGCTCCTTCTGCCTCTCGGGGCTCTCGTGCTCGTGCTTGGTGCCAACCAGGCCGTGGCGGATATTCTCGTAGATTGTGGTGCCGAATAGTGTCGGCTCCTGGCTGACAAGAGCGATTTGCTGGCGCAGCCATCGGAGGTTGAGGGTCGAGATGTCATGGCCATCCAGATACACCTTACCCTGGACCGGGGTGTAGAAGCGCTCGATCAAACCCACGATTGTCGATTTCCCAGAGCCTGAGGCCCCCACGAGCGCAGTGGTCTTCCCGGCGGGTATCTCGAGGGTCACGCCGTCCATGACCACGACATCGGGACGGGACGGGTAGATCATCTTGACGCTCTCGAGCTTGATGCTTCCATCCACCTTCTCCAGCTTCTCGCCCTCGTTAGACGAGCTGTCCAGGGCTGAATTACGGTCGATGGTTGTGTAAATCTTGGCGGCGGCACCGAGAGCTGTCGTGAAAGCCTGCACATTAGGCGTGACATTGCCCAAGGCAAACGAGCCTATCATCGTGGCCATTGCTATTGTTAGCACCCTTTGCAGCGGAATAACCCCGTCAACCAGATATCTGGACCCCATCCAGAATGCCAGACCATAATTCCAGTTCATGACGAGCATGAGAAAGCCGACCATGATAGCAATCGCCCCTTTCATCCTGATGCCGTAGGACTCGGCTTTGGTGAGGTGCGTATCATAAAGCTTGGCCAGCCTGTCCTGTGTCCCAAAAGCCACCGCGTTGCGGACGGAGCTGAGAGTCTCTTCGGCAACAGTACCACCGAGCGCGTATGAGTTGATGTTCTTTTTACTGAACTTGACGATGAATTGCCCGCCACTACCCATAATGCATACGATAGCCACGACTGTCGAGAAAAGAATCAGGGTGAGCTTCCAATACATGACGAATCCGATGATGAAGGCGGCGAAGAAGGAAGCCAGGGCGGCCAGGGTCAGAGAGATCTTCTCGCTGATGCCATCCTGGATCAGGTTCGTGTCGGCTGTGATGCGGGTGACGACCTCGCCGGAGCCGAGGTTGTCGAAGAAGCCTATGTTCTGTCTCAGGCAGCTCTCGAGATAGTGCTCCCGAATCTTACCAGCGATGTGCTCGCCGGTGTAGATGTAGATGACGGTTGCCACGTAGGTTGTAACGAACTCGCCGATGCCCAGGTAGACAAAGATGAGGACGAGATTTGTCATGCCGCTCATAAACTCGTCGTAGGTCGCGGTGCCATTGAAGAAACCGGCAAAGGTCCCCTGGTACACGTCAGTCACCTGCGAAGGGCCCAAGAGCGATGCATCCTGGGGCATTCCAGGCCACACAATATACTTACTTGGAGGTTACCGAAAATTATGGTCATGATCGGCAGAATGGCGCCCGAGGCGATGGCACAGACGGTCCCAATAGAAAGAAGAATGAGATCGATCCGTGTGGCATATCGATACAGCGTGGCCATGCCTACCTTGACGTCTGGGGTCTCGACTTGGCGCCTCAGGATCTCGGCCTGCTCCGGGGGCATGCCCTCGTAGGGGTCGGCCTTCTTCTCATCCTGGGGCTTGATGACCTTGGAATCCAGCTTGTGCAGGTCGACACGATCTTCGCTGTCGCTCGTTGCTGTCTTGTCGGACAGCTTTTGTGGGTCCGCCTTCGTTGCGTCAGTGGTGGCTCCTTGTTCATTAACTGGTGTTTGGTTGCGACTGCTTGACGATCCGCTGCCTCCAGTGCCAGGCCGGCCGTTGGGAGTCTGCTCAGCCATGATGGCTTGGCTGCGTGCTAGGAGCACAGCAGGTGAGCGTAGGGGCCCGCAAGGTTTTGCCTAGTGCCAATAGACCCCCGGTGTATATCTTGAGAACAGCAGCGTAGGTGGCGAGCTGCCGAGAACCGATATTTTGCGCCGGCTGTGATGGAGTTATGGCCCCGCCCAGGATCCCTCTCTGGCGAAGTATGATCCGGCTCAGGGTGCAGAGAAGAAACCGGAGAGCTGAATGTGTGCAATGTGTTGGGGCGTGATGGGAGTGCAGGTCACGCCCGAGATATTAAGGCGGATGGGCATAGGTGCCTAGGCTCCAAGCGGTAGGGAGACCGACTGGGGCGACGATATATGTACAAAGTCCCGCACGGGAGAGATTGAAACCGAATTCTAGCTGCACGACCCTGACATGGCCTCTACTATAGCAGATACTAAGAGGTCAGGGAAGGGTGGCGTGCCCGCATTGACCCTCATCCGGGGTACGGATGAGAGAGCGAACGAGCGGGGGGGGGGGAGGGGTTGCTTGGCTGCCATTGATTACCAGCCGAGGGGCGGACTTCGCACTCTCTCAGTCCGAAATACAGAGTACTCCGTATAGGACTGTGGGCTCCAAGCAAGCCCCTCTGTCCCCGTCGGGCTGCCCTTCTAGAATTACTGTGGAATCTTCCGGCCCCACCTCTGACCCGCTTCTGCCTCGCATCCGCTGGGAGCATAGTACAGATGTAGACAATTACGACCGCTCGTTCATCCCGAGTCCGGTAAGGAGTCACCGGCTTGGCTGCAGTCCATCTGTCGTGTAGGCTGACGAGTGAGATCCAGACGAACAGTAGGGAGGTCGATGCGATGTTGACCATGACATCCTCCTATAGGAACATCATGCACGTTGATGATGACATCTCCTCGTGTGCGGAGTATTGAAAACGGCAGACAGGATGAGTCACCCCGAACCACCCTTACAATAAATGGGTATTACATGTCTGCGTCTGCACTGCCATCCGGATAGAACTCCTCGGGTGTCGCCGTGGAGGATCGGTGAGATTAGTGCCGTGTCTAAGCTACATACCGAGCAGCCTAGGTACACTAGTCGTCTCCGGGAGGGGGCAATGGCCTCCGTTTTTTGGTCTGCCGCTACGCAAGTGCACAACCATGCCCACGGTATTCGGATGTCGCTTGGCGGGTCCCGGAAGGCTGCCATATCTCATTTCATCTCCGACGCAGATACGCATCGACCTACCTACTGGTTATCTGGATGCCCTCTTTGCAACGAATCAGGATAGTTGTAATCGCTAGTCTGCGGTCATGAAAAGCAGGCGCCTCCAGCAACTCAGCCTGTCTCCCGTTGGCTGAGTGTAGAGCCTGAGCATTCGTCTCTCTTGAAACAATGTCTTCGTTCCCTCCGTCGTCCATGTCGCTGACCATCTCATAGCAACGCGCCCCTTTACAAGCATTGACCCATAATATTTGCTTTAGCCTAGTTCCACTTTGGTGGCCGAGAACAGACCCACACTCCTGACACATGCAAACCATTAGGTGGCGGCGGTCGGGCTTCGGACATCTAACTGGCACCCAATTCCGTAGTACGAGCCCAGAGGTTGCCTGCGGGCGAGTTCCTCCCGGGCTGCTCACACACACCGATTACCGCAAGTGTACATCTAAGCAGCGCCGCAATTGACATTGTTCCAGAACTATCACGGTTATGTACCATGGCCAAAATCAGGGTGTGCGAGAGAATGGCTGTGTTGCCAGTGCGGCCACGCAAGTCCATGTCTGGCTCGCCGTTTCGGAATGCAAAGAGATCATGTAAAAGGATTGAACCCTGAGTATGACAGAAGTAAGCACGTAAGACATACATCACCCGGACTGATGCAGTACATTCTAATCCTGACTATCTCACAAATGAAAGCCACTCCTAAAATAGGTAGCGCACAGTCAACTGATTCATAATACCTAGGTAGCTAACACCTGCACGCTCATTATTGTTCTAAAGAGGACTCGTATCGTAATGTGACTAGCCTGCAAAAACGGCTATCTGTGGCAATAGTAGTGGGCAACTACCAGCCAGCAGGGCAGTGCAGTGCTGACCATAGTAACTGGCTATGGGCACTACAGCCACGTGACCCACGTACACATATATAGACTCCTACTGGCTGTGCGGGCTATGCCCACAATAGTACAACCTCCTCTAGAGCGAATTTTACTATAGGTAACCACTACAACCCACGATCGTATTGCAATACGTGACCCATCCAACACTATCTGTCATTATGAATCTCACTACACAAAGGAATATTTAGGGACACAGCTTGAGCACTTATTGTCCGGAATGGATCGCCCTTTAATTACTGGTGGCACGTATCAGCTATATATTAAAATAGACCTTGGGGCCGCTGGCTCAATTGTCAGCCCTAGTATCTACATTCTATTGCCAGCCCGAAGCAATCGTCAACTCGCACACCCAACGGCCCAGGGATCAGCGGAGCGGGACGTGTATCTCGCACGCTTCGCGTGCGAGATATGCTGGCCCACTCCGCTTGCGGCGTAGCGTTCTGCTTATCCCCGTGCCTCTGCAGCCCCTGGCTGACTAAGCAACCCAAGCACGCTCCACGCCCAATATCAACCACGCTTCTTCATTATCAACACCATAGAAACCGCTAAACGATATGAATTGACTGTTTTAAAGCAACTTGGTGATAGATTCAGTCTGTTCTGAAGGCGTCCTCTTGTTGTTTCTAGGGGGGAACCCCCTAGGACCCCCTGCCTGCGGCGCTGAGCCTGCGGCGCCTCACCACGCCCCCTTCCGGCCCACGCCCCCTTCCGGCCCGCGCCTTCCTCTTCAACAACGGACCACGATTTTCAACGACATGTCTTCTTAACAATTTCCTCTCGGCTAAATACTTTCAGAGGTACATCGTTATTGACCAATCCAGACTCGAGGATTCTGAACAGACCAATCCAGACTCAGATAACTTTCGGGTGATTACGCTGGGTAAGAACGCTACGCGGGCCGCATATCTCGCACGCTTCGCATGCTCGATACACGTCCCGCTCCGCTGAATTACTCTTATCTATAAACCCTACTTATAGAGCAAGCCTTTTAAAGCATAGTATTTCTGTACATGCTCTATATGCGCTTAACCCTCCTACCAGCTGCTCTGTAATGCTTGTGCCGCCTCGGATCCATGGAGGTCTGTGGCTGAGGGAAAACTGGGTACTTTAGCTGCTTGGGGTGGGTAAGATGACTGATTTTGGAAATATGAATAGCGGTGGTCACTTGAGACCCCCTCCGTGATGTTGTCGGAGTGGGCGTTGGGCATTGTACATACATATGGACCCTCAGTTTTGTTGAGCGCCGAGCCGTGGACAAGGCCTCTGGACGATGCCGTTTTCACATACGATAAAACTGATATTCGGAGGTGCGTCTCAGCTTGCCCTTGCCATAGTCGTGCGCCTTCAATCGATAGAAGGTTCTCTCTCTCTCTCTCTCTCTCCCCAAAAGATAAAGGAAAAAAAAGAAGAAGAAAAACTCTGTCCAAAGCAACCATCCTCTCCCCTGAACCTTGCATGTGCCGTGCCAGAATGCCTGTGATAGGACGGCTGGCGACAACAGAAATTAGGACACTTGGTCAAGGTACCATAATAATTGCCCGAACCCAGTTTGCCAGTAGCAATACGGGATGTCTTTTCATTTCTGCAGATAAAACTCTTCGCACCGCCAGATCAAGTTCGTCCAGTCACTCTCAGATCGAGAGATCATGCGTTGGATGGCCTAGGTCTTGACTACAGATTGAGACCCGGATGAAAGACCGAAGCTTTGGAAATTCGTTGACTGATAGCTTTACCATGCTCACCCAAACTATTCTTGTAAATAAAAAAGAATGAAACAAAAATTGAATAGAGCACACATGTTTACTCAAAACTCGTAGCTGCGCAGTCACCCCTGAGGTCGTTCACCCAAATACATTACCTAGGTAATCGGATATTGCGTATCATGAGCGAAAATTTATGCTCTTGAGATAATCCATTGGAATAGTAAGCCATCCAGCTAAGTTAAGAACGCCTATACAATGTTCTCCCGCTCTTGTTACACAGAATGCATATCTTCCATTTCTCGCCTTTTCTATACTTAGATGAGTATTTACATCATTGTAATAATCAAGACAGTCACTAAGGTCATTGCTTTATATATATGAATAAAATTTCAAGTAAACTTTTGTTTAAGGAGGTTATATGCAAACAGGCTTCACATAGGCTGAGAGCCAGGCAGAATACTGCCAATCATACATCCTAGATGATCGGATTCGCTGAGAAAAGCCCCTCCAGCCGCTTCGTATATTTTATATTGACCGTGCGTGCCACTGTGATACCTGAGAAAACTGTCTTGCGTGGTGACGGTAAGACAGAGCTTGATCAATACCCAGTCGGCACACGTGCTTCAAGCGAGTGGAAATTTGAGGCTTGATTGGGATTGGTGGAGGAGCATGTTGACCGGTAGTTTAATGGCTGGCTACTGGAGACTCTTATCTGGTCGCCGAACAGCCTTCGCCCAAGGCGCAGTCACAAATACATGGTCGGATCACATCCATCATCCCTGCGTCTCAGATCTTGGGATAGTTGTTCATCCCAACGCGCCAGTGCTCTGTAAGTTTCAAGTTGGAAGCACAGATGGTCACTCAGGATGGTTGAAGACTGCACTGGGGAAGTGTATAGCCGGCAGCACATCTCCCGAGACGCTTCCAGAGTACTACGGGCTGAGAGGGGTGGGTGGGTTATCTACTGCTGCTGCGATCTATTACCTGCCATACAAAATTTCCATACTTCCCTGAAATGAATTGCTACCAGGCAGCCCTCACTGGAGTATACGATATGACGTGCCCTGGAGACAACGCCAAACCACCCGGTTCCTGCAGTATTCGTCCACTTGTCGAATATAAACCCAGGGTATCCGTGAGTTCAAAACCAGACGCTGGAGTTTACACGCAGAAACCGACGGTGCATCTCCAGGACCACAAACACGGCCGCCATTCCTGTCCATGTCAGAGTAAGCGAGTCCAACAAGCCCCGAAGGCCGCACCAGAAGCATGTACCCTACGCCTACGTCAACGTCCACGCCATGGATATATATCCGAGGGCAAGATCCTGCCGGGGCGCGTATTCACCATCAAACACGGGCTTACGGGACCAGAGCCGCAAGGGCGAGCTTAACTCAAGTCACGAGACGCAGTGCAGTACGGCGAATCCAAACTGTCCACCAACACACACAAGTATGGAGACATAATCCAAACCGAGTGCGGTATTTCTGTCAAGAGGAGACTTGGAGTACGTGGAACTCAAGAGAGCGCCTGGCCGGCCCCTTCCGAGGGAACATATCGCTGGGATGTCTCGCTTCAGAGTGAGACGGGGTCGCGCACGCGGTGCTATGGGTGACGACGGAGGGCGCCTGAGATCTTTTCGTGTGTCGGAGACGGGCGCCTGCTTGAACTACCACCCGAGTAATCGTATTCGATCGTGGTCCCCATCCCCAGAAAGCCTTTGTTTTGGGTGGTTTTGTCTATGTCTTCTTATTTCGGCTGCGCTCCTTGCCTGGGGGAGACGGCCTGGGGGGTAGACATGTGAGCAGCAAACCAGGACACATCGTTGGCGAGTGACAATACTGTGGACGGGTGCTGGCGCCGTTGGGTTCACAATGGCGGGTGTGCACCCGCACACATATACATAGACACCTGTCACCACGTGCAGAGCCAGTACCTGAGGTTCTATGCGGCCCTGTTGGGGTCGAGCTCAGTCGCGTTCCCCCTGATATATCAGCGGGAGGCGGGGGGCCTCGAGGTGGTGTTGGCCACTATCCTCCAGCAGACGATGGGCAACAAACATAGATAAGGCAAGTCAGCACTTACTTAGAGGTCCCCGGCCCAGGGCCCAGGGCCCAGACCCGACGAGATCACTATTGACGCGGAGGATTCCCCAGAGGCGGCGTGTATTCCTTCGGGTGAGACAGGGCGGCGAGGGAGACGGCGTGCGTTGGCAATCTGACAGGGCGGGCGGCCAAATAATTCATACGCCAGAGAGACAAGCCCCGGCGGCACAAAGTGTCGAGGTGGTGCCGGATGGGTGGGCGGCGGTTCCTGAGCTTCCTTGGATCCTTAGTCGACGAATCTCAGCCCAGCGGCCTGGGATGGTGGGCGCTCAGTGTCAGGGTGGCTCCCGGGAAAGTGACAAAAAAGAGGGGGGGGGAACAGTTGCCGTGCGACGGTCCCTGTCGCCATTCTTGTTAGCTGGGCCTGGACCTGCAGTGCTCAGG
This sequence comes from Stenocarpella maydis, assembly GCA_002270565.1. Taxonomy (NCBI): domain Eukaryota; kingdom Fungi; phylum Ascomycota; class Sordariomycetes; order Diaporthales; family Diaporthaceae; genus Stenocarpella; species Stenocarpella maydis. The sequence goes on from NQMI01000002.1 coordinate 445,932, forward strand.
AGGCAGACAGTAGCATTTGTGTACAAGGCAGGCTGTGCGACGAGTCAAAAAAAAATTTGTGTACAAGGCAGGCTGTAGCGAACGAGTACTAAAAAAAAAAAACCACCACCCCAAAAACAAAAAAAGAAAAAACCAAAAAAAAAAAACCAAAAAAACCTGGTCTCTTCTTGCTTTCAATACTGGACCTGTACCATGGCCGTGCAGAGTCAAAAGCTGGAAGCTTGGGAATGCAATTTCCAGGCGCGGCAATTGGGGGGGGACCCACACACGCTGCAGCCAACGACCATGTGGGCTGAGCAAGCAAAGCAGGAACCAACGGCAACCAACGGCAAGGGCCAGCTGCTTTTACAGGCTAGGCTCGTGGCAGGGACCGGCGGTCGGTGGAAGATCGGCTCGTCGATGCTTGAGGGATGCTGGGGGCGGCCTGGGCGGAGAGATGGGATGGAAAATCCGGGCACGGAGGCCGAATGCGCTCGCCATGCCGAAATGAGCATGGCGACAGCTACACTACACACCCTTGACAAGATGGATGGGCCAGTTGAAGCCCCAGCCTGTGCGTCCTTGTCAGTGGTGGGCTTAGTGTTCTGGTTCCTGGATCCTGCGGTCAGACTAGGGAGTGGGAGTGAGTTAATTATATACATACATTACGGAGTACTATGTAGCTGTGCCGTACAGGCTTGGCCCTCGAGACGGGCCAGCTGGTCAGCCGACGAGCCGGCAGACAAGAAGGACGTGCCTGGATTGGAGGGTCTGTCTTGCGGGGAGGTTCTCCCAGACCTCTGGTGCTCGTCCGGCAGAGGAATGAGGTGGCTTTGGAGGTCTGGAAGAAGCGATCGACAGGCTCCGTCGTGTGCATATGTATTTCTTGCAGAGATCGGCGGCCGTCTCGTCTCCATCGCCCAGTCGCCCACCCATTTGCTTACTCATCCACTTATTTACTGTCAGCAGTACTACATGTACAAAGTAGACGGTTTCTGGAAGTACCAAGCTGAGGGGGTACGTAGCGGGATATACAAGCCCGGCAGTGTCATGGCTGGGTGCATCTCAGCCCCATGTGGCCACACATACCAGCGCTCTGGAAGTGGAATGGCTTGACGAGTTATTGAATCTCTGTGATGCACTCCAATTCCGCCCTCGATCCATCACTCTGCCGGGCCCCACCTCCCCAGCTCTGTCGCCCAGGCCTCTCGGTTTGCTCAACCCTCTCAGGAGGGAATACCGGTCCATCCATGGGCCAGGGCCAGGGCCAGGCGTGCCATTCGCTCCCCCGTCCGCAGGGGCCCCACTCATGCATGCATCCCGGCCGTGTCTCCGTTGGTGGCTATCTTCACCTGATGTCTGCATAGTATCTAGACGCATCTACTTGGTCGCAACCATATCCATAGTATACTACACTATATACACATTCCGTCTCCAATACGGGGGCAAGGTCCACTCACCCCAACCAGACGAGGAGAAAAGAAACGAGCCCTCTCATTCCACGACTCTCAGGAGACCGACTGTCTGTCTGTCTGTCTGTCTGTCTGTCTGTCTGTCTGTCTGTCCGTCTCTCATCTCCCTCTACCCTGCACGCGCAACAACGCAACACGCAACACGCAACACGCAACGCATGCACGCACGCACGCACGCACGCACCTCCTCTTCACCTTCCAGGATCCGTGTTCCCCTCCCCCCAGTCATTTGTCTTGTCGTCTCATCCACCACCCCTGCCCCGTCGCTTGTTCGTGTTCCTGACCTTTGTTGGCCCTTCTTGCGTCTTTTTTTGTTTTGTTTCCTCTTGTTTCTGCTGATTCCGCATCCCCACCAAACAAACAGCCTGTCGCCTGCCTGCCCCTCCGGAAACAACAAGGCCTGGCCCCGTCCGTATTTCATCGTCTGTTTCCCAAGTTCCCATTTCGAGCCTCGTCACCTCCTCAACGTACGATTTTGGGCCCCAGCCCAGCCCAGCCCAGCCCAATACACAGACGTGTTCACGCCTCACGCTCGGCCGCTCCAAATTTATCTCGCAGCCGGATCCTACAGCCAGGTTCCTCCCAGCCCTTCAACGGCCCGGCACCAACATCGCCTGCCTGCTTGCTACCCGCCATCCATCCATCCATCCCGTCACGCCTTGCTCAGTCAGAACTCGCTGCCAGCCTGCCAGCCTCTGCAGATTACACCGCGCCATCCCTCTCCTCGTCCACAAGTAGGCCTTGCCCTGGCCTGTCTTATTGGCTTGGCCTTCCGCTCCACGGCAACAAACTTAATTTTAGCCGTACGCGCCTAGGCTCTTGTGGCCCTCGAGCAACCGCCATCGCTGCCTGCCCTGACACTAATAAATCCTGTCCCACTGCCACCTCGCCCTACCAAGCCTCCTGAGATTAGCCTCTTCCCTCCCTTCCCTTCTTCTTTCCTACCTTGGCCAACCAGCCCTGCTAGCCGTACTCGTTCCCGGCCCCATCTGTGGGCTATCGCTACCTTGCCGCTGTGTTAAAGGGGGATGGGCCGGACCAGCGCCACGAGGTGAAGAGGAGCACATTCGGGCATCCGCGCGACGATCGTCCGCCCTTATTACCCCCAAGATCAGCGTTCCGAACGACGATCCTCCACTCACCCAGTCGCCTAAGCCCCCTCCCCTCCGTGACCCCTCTGCCGGTCACCAGTCACTCGTTGAACCCCGGGGCCGCCTGTGCCGGACCATGTTTCACATGAGTCAAACGTGTTGTGCAGCCACGATATAACAATGGCATCCTACAACAGTCCTCTCGTCGATCACCTTGCTTTTACCGCCAACTCGGTGACTTCTCCCACAACCCGCCATCACAGACCGCGGATACAATGGCTCGCGGCCTTGTGCCTCGTGCTGTCGCTCATCTCGCCTGCGCTGGCCTACACAACCATCGACGAGTTGCCAGCGCCAACGCGCGCTCCATACCTGGCCGAGGCGCTCTTGATCGACACGCACGTACCAGTCCTGAACCAGGGAAGGTGGACAATCATGGATCCGGCCGAGAATGAACTTCGGAGGCGAGCCACGGCCGCGCCTTCTGTTACCACCACATTCGAGATCACAATATCACCGCCGGCAACAGCCACCTCGACCAGCTCGACCACCCCGGCCAGCCCGCTGCCAAGCCCCTTTGACGGTGGCATGACGAGCAACTTCACATCGGCCAGCTGTCCGATATTTTTCGACAGCATGCTTGCTGACCCTGAGCTGCAGACATGCTATCCGGTGTCGCTGATGCTTCAGGTGAGACCCCAGCGACGCTCTCGCTTCTTTGCCGGTCGCCCTCCCTCATGCTGACAACTCTGTGCGCAGAACTCACAGTCTTTCTTTGAAGCACAGAAGTCGCTTGTCAGCATCACCACCGTGCTTGATCATGCATGCGGCGCAAACGTTACTCGCTGCACCGACTATCTGGCAAACGTGGCTAGAAATTTGACCGACTCCAGCAACTGTGGCGCAGACTATGAGGCCAACAACCCCATCATAGTGGAAGCCTACCTGGGCCTCATCTCCTACCAAGTCGTGTACAGTGCCACCTGCCTGAAGGACCCGGAGACGGCTGTCTACTGCTTCGGGAACGCCGTGACGAACCAGACGAACCCGACAGACACATATTTCTACTACCTGCCTCTGAACACCTCTCTCCCTGGCGGCACTGTGCCTATCTGCGCCCCCTGTCTACAGGACACGATGGCCATTTACCATGTTGCCACGGCAAACCGAAGACAGCCCATCGCAGAAACCTATGACTCGGCAGCCGAGCAGGTCAACACTTTATGCGGACCCACTTTCGTCAACACGACCATGCCTGATGCCATAGTATCCAGTGCCGGGTTTTCGCCTTTCAGACAAGGGCCCCCATGGTTGCTTTCCTCCTCGGTCTTGGTTGCGGTGGCAAGTTGGCTCCTATAATTATAAAGTGGCACCTGTCGCCTCGGCCCTCACGACTCTTTCTTTTTATTTTGGCATCGTCATACCATGCCGTCCATTTGGATTTACTTGACGACTACAACTGGATATATAAACGATTTGATACCCCTCATACTACGCCTCTTACTATTTATATTCTATTCTCTTGCCGACTTGACCGGTTGGGCGGTTGGGGCGGGCTGTTCAGCCCTCAGACGGCGTTTCGACCCTGGGTCGGCTCTTTGCTTTGGGTGAGAGAAGTAAAAGGCTTGGGCTCTTGTGTTGGGCTCATCAGGGTTTTCAGAAGGCCCAAGGGACCTTGGGGTGGACGGGACACTCGACTGAGAGTTAGACACGGCTCTGTTCATCTTGGACGGACATGGCGTTTTGGAAAATGGCCCCATTGGGTGGGCCCCGCTCCTTGATCTGCCCACAAATGTTTCTGGGTACGACTTTTCTGGACATATCGATACTCTACGGGAAGCATCGTATTATTACTCACGCTTACATGTTTATTGATAATCAAATAGATATATCAGAATGGGTATACGCTCATGATAGTGACTCCGAGTTCGTTTTGTGTCTCTGATTGGATATAGTTCTGGTACGAGTGATGTGCTTGTGTACCCTCCGTTTTTGCAAGTCCGAATATACAAAGTCCCGAGATCTTCTATTCAGCCAGCTTTAGGCTCATGGATGCATCCCATCTTCCTGGTCAACCCTTTTGCCACTGGATTTCAGGCCTATATTTGTAGAAAAGCTTTAGTGTACTACCCTAGGTAGATAGAGACGATGGTGTGCTTTGAGAGCGGTTAACGGACTGGAATAAGGGGACTGGCTATAACTCATCCAACGGCTGTCAGAAATGAAGAGCAACTTGGGCGAGGGCACCTAGGTACTTGCAATATGGAAAGAGACAGATTGATGCGAACGAGAGGAGGAACCTGATACCTGAAACTAGTGCTTCACCCACTGCGCAATCCAGCATGTGAGTGAAGCTGCGAGGCGTCTCCTAGCTCGGTATCATTTCCTTCTTAAAACCTCCAGGTCTGACACTCCTCCCTTCCTTCTTTCTACTTCACCTTAGCCAGTTCATCCAGGGCAATACATAAAGGATGCAGAATCATCCTCCCCCATTCGAATATATTCTTCTGAACCATTTGACTACAGAAGAGACCCGAGGTTGGCAGACTTAAGGTCAGGTTAAGCCATAAAGCCCCATGGTTTCCGCAGCAACGGCAGACGAACATTGCGAAGATCAGTTCTGGTCCCAGCGACGAGGCTGATGCTCCTCAGAGCAGTCTTTACACGCTGGCGGCAGTTGCGAGTCATATTGCCCAGAAGGTTGATCCTGGTGTTGAAGCGAAGATTTAAGCCTTTCTTATAGAACTCGAACATGTCTTTCAGCTCTCTGACGAAACCAAACATGCTACTTATCCCACTGTTGAAGGCTCTGATGAGGGGGGGAAATGGAATCAAACCTAGTCCACGCAAGAAGACGCATAAGCTACCCTCCGTCCCATCTTCAAGATGCCTTGCTAGCTCACATTTGCAAACAGGTGGTCCTGCTCGCGTTCGTTCCAAGATGAGAAATGCCAGGACTGGGTCACCTTTTGATTGGAGTCGTACGCAGAAACTCAACCACATCAGTGTCTGATTTGTATATTGTTTGCAAATCTGACAATATCCAGATTATGAGAAAACCAAGAACGTTACGTCCTTCAAGCTCCCAATCTGAGGCCGCGTCGCACGCGCTGCTTTCTACATGGATCACAGCGTCTCCCCCGAATTCACCCAGGCTGTCATCAACTTTCTGGGCCAGAACTGGGATGGTAACCCGCCAATGGGTTGCCAGCCTTGGTACCGCAAGCTCCAGGGCACGGAGGCGCTGGACAAGGTGGAGCTCGAGGCTGCGCGGGCCCTCAACAGAGGGGAGTTTCCCGGTGGCATCTCCAAAGCCGCCAGCCTGGCCCTGCACAGCCAGAAATGGTTGACCGAGAAGCAGAAGAGGGCCCTCGATGAGCAGCAGCAGGACGCCATGGGGGAGAAGAGGAAGGCTGCGGCTCCGGCAGGAGTGGGGCGAGCAAGAAGCCAGGCGGGCCCTCGGTGAGGACGAGGACGAGGAGGCTTAACACAAGAAGAAAACAACCTTAGTACCCGAATCTGGGGCCTTTTGCGGGTGGGAGACCTTTCGCTGAAGCCAAACTGAGCCAACTTTGATTGGCCTGTGCTTCTTTGAAGGTCTTGGACCCTTTGGCTGGATGACTTTGTCTGGGTTGGATTAAATCTGGGGTTGCCTGCGATGACTTGGCCTTCGGTACTGGGTTGATTTTCTAGGAGTTTGCCCTCTCTGCGACGCTTTGGACTCGAGATTTTTAAACTCTCAATCTTACCAGATATGGGTTGAACCCATTAACTCTATGATATCCTTCGCAGCTGGGAGGTAATTCGGTCTCTACTTATTAGAACCAGAATTAACTAGTTCCCGCCGTTACTGTATTGAAAGGCTAGGACTATGGGTCGTCTGTATTGGCTGCTCTACTTGATGCACCTAAACAGACATGCGCCCCGCCCGGGGAATTTAGTTTGATGACAGCGGCGCAGGAGCAAGTTACTGCCGCCGCCCAGTCTTCTGCGGTGGTAGACTGATCAGTCAATTAGTCGTTCTCCCGATGGAAACTCCTGAAGTCAAAAAACTAAACTTTGTGAAGAGACAGCCTTGATAATACAATATGATCCTCTGGACCGAGCACATTAGCGAGCCCTTCTCCAGCAGGTAAATATCAAGTCCTCCAAAATTTATCTCATGGAAATGGATAATCGCACCCACAGAAACGGAGGGTATAATGGTGCCTGGGCCCGCTGTCCAACGCCAACGCCCACCGACACTTACTCTCACGACACCCATTCCTATAACAATACCAGGTGGAGAGCCCCTGCCGGGGCCCCGGGAGCTTTTCATCCAAATACCTAGGTACTACGGCTTAAATAGGCAAACCCCCTCCACGCCACCTAGTAGGGCTTTCACGTGCCAAGAGGAGGAACCTCCGTATGCCTAGAGAAGGGCCGTCTATATACCCATAGGAAGGGCTCCTAGAGGCCCTCGTAAGGCCCCTAAGCCCACTGGGTCAAAAATCCTTATAAACGAACCAGAATATAAATATTATAACTAATTAGAGGCTGAGGGTTTTAGTATACTATCTAGGTGTATAGTGTATTAAGATCCTGTTTATAGATTATTCTGAATAAATAATATTTTATTCAATGCTAGATTATAGATATCTTTATGTCTTATAGTTAACAGTTGACTTCAGCAAGTTAGCCTTAAATATACAAGTATGTAAATTAGAAAAGGGGCCTCCTGATTTCGTAAAGCGGGAATGATGTCCTAGTGTACCCTTGGTTTCCCCTGGTGTGAATCTTTGCATTGCCTTCCATGGCCGTATTGATATGAAAACTACATAGTCGAAATTTGGATGTGTGACAATGTTTTGGGCTTAAATGCTGACAGGGGAAATCAGCGAATACTGGACTGGTCCTATTCAGAGATCGTGTTCTCCCATCGACACATCATGAAATTACGTGATACCGTACATATGTAGTAGTCCTATAAAGGCGGGAAGCTTAAGGCTGGAAACTAATGTAGCTGCTTGTTTCGGTTTTAATCTGATCATAACCCCCCCTTTTCTTTTCTATTTCTTTTCTCAGCAAGAGAGAGAGGGAGAGAGAGAGAGAGAGAGAGAGCTGCGGCGGTCCCTTCATACCGTCGTCAACGATCACAGACCCATAGATAATCAATACAATGCCGATAACAATAAGTTTCAAAACACAACAACCATCGACCAAGTGGCGAGTCTTCGGCGAGCCTGGGTGCCCGCTTCAACCAAGTTATTGGTTGGCAAGGGCAGCTGGGGGCCGGAGTCAATTTCATCCCCCCGGCGTCAGGATACCCGAGTACGGACGAAGCTAGGCCGTTCCAGGGTGACCATTGTTGCTCCTGAGCACGGAGAACCCAGTGGTTACAATATGGAGTACTGGGCAGCGTTGAACGTTCTCGATCAAAGCTCGTGCGGAAGCTGGGCAGATCACTAAGTAGCGTTTGTCGATGAATAGAGCCCGCAGCAGGGTCATAAGCGTCGGTATTGTCGATCATGGTCTCGATCCAAGCATTGCATGGAAGATGGACGAGTTGTAGACGTCGAGGGCTTTGGCGCTTTTGACCAGGTTGAGCACATGTGTACATGGGTAAGTAGTATTTGCAACCCAACCTTGCCCCTTAGACTTCCGGCCGCTATGTTCCAGGCCGCGAACTGTACCTGCCCGCCAAAGCCGACGGCATGAGGATCTCCCTAGGCCTACGGTACCCCGGTGATGCAGGCCTGAAACTAGCGCGACACGTAGTCTCTCGAAGGACTGAGGGCAGCTATCCTTGTACCTTTGATAGTACAGTATTGGCCAAGGCTGTTTGGGAGCAGTAGTGGTACGAGCAGCAGCGTTGGTAGGATTGATGGCAGGGCGAGCAAAGTTTCAGCCGAAGCATCGATCACTCGCTAGTCTGTCTCCGCTGCTTCGCAAACAAGCCGGGTCGGAGGAGCCAAGGAGGAACAAAGAAAATGGAGAGAATCTCTACTGGCGTGCTCACCTTCTGTCAGGCTTACTACCGAAGGAAGACTTGCATCTTTGACTGGTATCTCGCGGGGGAACAGGCCGAGCTTGCCAACCAGATAACGGGAGGCAATTGTGTATGGAGGACAAGGGAACGTTGAAGAAACCTGGTACAAGACGAGGGTCGATGGTTGGACCTTGCCTGCAATACAGGGGAATCCAGGTTAGCTCTGTACCCATGCAGCTTCTTGGGCCAGATGCACCCCCACCTGCCATTTACTCGCGTGAATCCCATCCTTGAGCCTGGTGTCAACAACGTGCCCCAGCATCTTCATTGCTGGTAGGGTATCGCACGTACGTGCTGGGTGGTAAGCAAACTGTTCGATTGGTTGTTGTTGTTGTTGTTGTTGTTGTTGTTGTTGCTGCCGAGTTCTGCGAGGGCCCAGAGGGCCCCAGTCTAGAACTAAATGGTGAGCTGCCGACAGCAGGGCCGCTCCTGCCGACATTCAAGGATACTGCGGCCTCACAAGGCGCGGACAATGATCGGCGCGGCTAAAGCCTCGCTCATGGGGGCAGAGTTGGCTGGCCAGACTGGCATGGCACCGTTGATGGCTGGCCGGCTTGGTGGTCACACTGGTCTTGATGAACCCTGGCAATTGCGTGATTGGAGGAGTGTGTCCGGGGATTCAGCTGGGCAGGGCTGTACGCACACCTGGGGTCCTAAACGTTAAATGAAAGCAGACTTTGATATCTAATCAGATTTGCTAGTAAATTCAACAAAGTAGGACTTTAAAACTAAAATATAATGTTAGTTAATATTTAAATGCAATTAATTTGTAAGAAAAATAAGATCCCATGTAATATGCACCCTTCTTTATCTAATAGGGGATTTAAAGGATACCCTCTTTATAGCCACTTCAGATGGCGACTCAAGAAGTGGCGATGTCTGCACCCGCCGCCAATGGTGATCACACACTGCAGTGGCCGGCCAGCTGCAGATGGCTTGTGTCGATGTCTTGAACGGGCGCTGTTTTGAGACTGGTTTGGGCGTGCTGCATTATGCAATATGTGGCGGTCGGCAAGCCATGACGGTGGTCGGCGGGTGGGTCTCAGGCCACCACGTACCTAAGTACTATGGTGGTATGGCAGGTATGGGTAAAAATGGGCATTCCTGCCAGGTAGCCCCCACAATTTATTTCCTGACGCTATACCTAATTTAGCACGATAAGGAAGAAAAGGTACTTGGTAGGGGTGCCCTTTTTTTGGTACGATACCATAGTACACTATGTACTGAGCCCAGGGTCAAGCTACAGTACCACAGTAGATGGCGATTGGTAGTCAATCTCAGATCGGCCGTGCGCCCACCGATGTTGCATAAGGCCTGCAGGACACTGAGCGACTGGAACGGTGGAGTCTCGGCACCTCACCGTCACAGTCACCTCGAAACGACCGTGTAGGTCCCCGACTGGCCGAATGGCTGGATGGCTCGCCAGATGGGGCAGTAATTCGGCCAGCCCAAGCCAACGTCAATTGGTGTCAACTGGTTGGCCTGTGCCAGTGGGTCCCTCCCACAGGGCGGATGGCCCAAGCTCCCTTTGGCAAGCTCCAGATGTCCCCGCCGGGGTCCACCGGCCTACCCTGCTGCCCCTGGGGTTAGAAGTGGGTACGTACCCACTGCGACGCTGTCACCCCAAGACGTCACGTCTGATTTTGACACGCAACATGCATACATACCCGTCCCTATTCTTCCACCTCTCGTCTCTCTCTAGATAACCACGCCTCGCAACTGCCGACGAATTCCCTGCACTAGTTGTCAAACTCTTAATCTACACCCCGATGCCCTCTCAGCAAGTCACATCATTACGCCTGTCCAGACAAGGTCACAGTCTGGGGCCGGATTGCATGGCTTGCTCCAGCTGTCCCCTCTCCCGGCCATCAGACGTTTGCGTGTCTCAGCCAGAGCGCCTCGACGACCAGTCCGTGGTCCTCCATGTGCTACTGTGTGCAGGCGCAACCGTCATGCTGCAACGCTGACAGGCCCGTCTTTGGCCCAGAATTCCGGGAAATGAGACCACAACGTTCCTGCTCCTACGCCTTGTGCACTACAACCGGCGGTGGTTGCGTCAGCCGTGTTTGCTGCCGGCGAAGGCCTCGGTCCAACCTAGGTGCCACCGCATCAACCTTCCCTCCACGTCTTTCATTCTCGACTCTCAGCCCTCCTCACAGGCTCCAGCCGCCCATCGCTAGGTTACCGGGATGTCGATACTGTTCCACGGTTACGGCCTACCCCCAAGCCCACGGTGGCATGCACGAGGACGATCGGCTGTCCCGCATCCGTACGTATCCCGTGATATGCGCTCTGCTGTTGGGCCACAACGCGACTCGGACCGCGGGAAGAAGGCGTTGGAGAGTGTTAAGTGACAAGCTCGACAGGGCGCAGACCGGAATGGACCGAGGGCTGTCACCTGCTGGTCTACTTTGTCAAACTGAACACTCGCCCGGGACCTGGTTTCTGGGACACCTCCGTCGGTTACACACCGCGGTCTTCGTAACTGTTTCAACCTACGAAAGGATGCCACAGAAAGTAACAAACTCGACCGTTCTAGCAAACACAAGCAGCCACTCAACGAAGTCAGTCCCGCTCCCGGCGACTTCACTGCGTTGGATATGCTCACCGAGTTGGTCCCATGTTGAATAATTTTGCAATCAAACATGGAGCCTATTGCAAAGAGCACCTTCAAAGATGTATTATCCTGCACGAGATCTCGGCATCGCCCTACAGGGCAATGGGCAACCATTTATGCGCACACGCCATCACAGCGGTGCGTTGTGCACATTTTAGCATTCCTTGGCTCTCCGGCTGTGTTCCGTGCCACACACCCGCGGCTATCGATCGCCGACATCAAACTATGATTATTCGATCGAGTATCACCGGTAGGAAATTGACAACCTCTCCGGGCCGTAGACCAAACCCTTCTACTACGCAGAACGAATCCTGAGCCGACAACCAGTTCTTGGCTCGAAACAAGAGCACAACAGCATAGCAGGGATACTCTCTGCGGCCAGGCTGGCGGTACGGGATATTTGGACGAGGTAAATCAGTGGGGACAGTATTTTGTCAAAACTCAAAGCGACCTCTCAACGGAGGTTGGCAGCCGAGCCCCTGGAAAAGGTAGTATAACCAGGAACCTGTGGCTTGCCCAACGGCATGCTGTGACCACGACCTCGCTGGTGGATCGAACCCGATATGCCTCAAGCGACATCGCGTCCTTCATCCTTTTGAAACGTGCCGGAGTGATACTAGACCTGTCAGCCACTACGACGACGGAAAGCAGCAAGGGCCCCACGCCACGTGGCAGGAAAACAGCAGACATATGTACCGGCCTACTACGTGCGCTCATGACTTCTCTTGGTCTAGTGCCAGTGCGCGTCTGGAATTCCGCAAGCTGACGGGCTCGAGACTGGAAAACAGTGTCAAGCGTAAAGAACACGGCCAAGAAGTTGGCCAATGCACAAAGCTGTGCTCGGGACGAATTGGGACTGTTAGATGGGGGCGCAGGACTTGATCCCACTTATCGGATGCAGGTCGCGGAGCCCGCTTAACCTAGCCCATCAGAGAAGGGCTGGCCAGTCCAAGCCCACCCCGGTTGCGAAGTACATGGAACCCTTAGAAGCTGCAGCTCTGCAGGCATCCTGGCACAATGGACGGCAAAGTCAGCAGCCGGCAAACCCCCCCCCTTTCTCCCCGTGTGGGGCATACCGATGTTCCGTGGCGACCTTCCGGGACACGGCGGGCAACTACTGGCAAAAGCAATTGATGCAAAGGTTCCAACACTGCTGCCTCTGCGTTGTGCACCATTTTTTTTCAGCTCGGGCTCGCTTCGTGCGCCTTGCGGTGGACTTGCTGGCTTGTCGTGGCCACAATTTTCCTCTCTGTCCTTTTGTGTGCTCGCAAGGGCTCTTCGAACTGGGGTGACGATCTATCATCGGCCAGCGTCTTCCCTGAATTCTATGCCCCCCCCCCGCTAAACTCTGTTGTTCGGGACTTTCTATAACGCACACAGTAAGCACCGTTACCTTGAAGACCCTTGTACACCCGAGGTGTGCCTGGTCCTGCAGTCTTAGCAAACATGCATGTCAGTCTTTCCCTAAAGTCTAGCCTGCAGGTCGCCAGATATCAAGACCGTCCCCACTACTGCACGCCTTCGCCTCGAGGCCGCTGTTTCCCCCCTTCATTCTTTGCAACGACAGCACACCGATTTCCTCCCAACTGGCCCTGTCTGTACCGCGTTCCACCTGTAGCAGCTTACAAGGCCCAGTCGACCCAAATCAACAACACACATTGGCTCACAATATCTGCTTAGCTCCACCGCTCCTGCGCTTAACCGTTTGTCTGTACCACTTGTGACGGGCGATCGTAGCTTCGGCTTCATCTCGGTCAGGTCCAGGCAGTCCGTGTGCGATCCCAAACCCGTTTTGCTCTCCAACCCCCGAGACTCTGCCAGGAACAAAGGACCACAGCCTCGCCGCCATAGGTTTTATGAGGCCCATAGCTGAGCGTCCCGGTCCAAGCCTCGTGCGAAATCCTACACGAGCGAAGCGAGGTTACACGCCCCACCTCTCCGCATGCTACCTGTGCTACGACTGATCCAGTGTGAGTGTACATGCATGGATGCCTTTGTTCTCTGCTCCGCTTGCTGATTGCTCGGTGCTTAAGCCCCCTCATAAAGGCCTGCCTGGGCCCTTCGAGCTCCAATGTCTGCAGTTGCCGGTGCCCGGATTACACCACATGGTCTCGACATCAGTATGGTGGAAACCATGGCCAGCCCCTGGAACCAATGGCCTGCGTCCGGAACGCCTAAGCCAGGCTTTTGCTCTGACTTTAAACCAACAAGTCCTCCCGAGCGTCAAGTAGCTAGGATAGAGACTTCACCGAGCTTTGGCATCGGCAATCCGCCGCAACATCCTTCGTCCTCCTTCGCGCCACGCCGGCAGTCATTCCAGAGCAGCCTCGCCAGCACTCCCTCACCCCTGGAGTGGCCTTCGCCGACGCTTTTACCCAGCTATAATTTCTCTCGCACACCGGGCAGCGGACCGAGGGGTCACCATCATCATGATAATTATTCCTCCCCCACGCAACATAGGTCCTTGCCCAGAGCATCGAGGATCCAAGATGTGCGCCCGGTTCCGGGGACGGCCGGGGACTATGTCCAAACTTGTGTCCCACGGTCAATGGGCCACGACGTGCCGGCCCGCCGAATGGAAAGCGAGATACCGGACACGAGACCGATCTGGCCAGCGCCAGCTCCTCAGGCCCCGGGTCTGCCAGTCAGCGAGTCGCAGACCCCTCGCCAGCAATCTAAGAGCGTGACCGTGCGCTCGTTACTGAATGACGACAGAATGTGCTTGGAGCTCAAGTACGATCTATGCCTACGGCAGCAGCCCGCGAACGCGCGTTCATGTGGACTAGGCGACAGAGACAGGCGTGTCATCGACCCGCCTCCGATCCTGCAGCTGAAGATTGACGCTCCTTGGCTCTCACGCCAGGAATTAAGCCGCAAACTGAGGACACCGTCCTACGTTGTCCATTGCTCGATATGGAGCCCAGACGGGAAGGAAGATATGTCAGGGATGCCTGACGATTACACGAGACAGAAGCGACTAATGGGTAACCTCGTTGCGTCACCGTTTGTGGGCTTTGACGAGCGCGGCGAGGAAGGTTGTTTTTTCTGCTTCCCGGACATCTCGTGCCGTACCCCCGGGAGATACCGGCTCAAGTTCGTACTTGTCGTCCTGGAGTGGCCTCTGCGGCCGAACGCAAAGTCGATGATCAGGGCCGATTTACTCTCCGACGTCTTCCAGACGTACAGCGCGAAGGAGTTTCCCGGCATGTCGGAGTCGTCCGCGCTGGCCAAAGCCTTGAAACACCAAGGCTGTAACATTCCCACCAAGAAGGGAAACGATAGGACCGGCAAGCGGGACGACAGCGAGGACAACTCAGGCGGCGAAGAATCCCCACGCAAGCGAGCAAGGAACGACAGCCTGTGAGAACGCCCCGCTCACTCGTCGCCCAGCTTAAATATGGGCTAGGCCTAGGCTCGTCCGCCATCAGAACTTGAAGGCATTCTTTATCCGAGACATAATACTGAATTTCTTTTGTCTTCAATTTGGACCGAGGCTCTTCCTTTCAAGACCGACTGAAGAACGCCAGGGCTATACTCCCCTCATAATGGTTAGCAGTGTAGAAGATGACGATTGGGTGCGGTTGCCTACGCAAACAAGGACAAAAATGGATATAAACGGTCTAGTGGCGTTTGCTGCATTCTGAGTGCGGTGTGACGGCAAACAGATGGTGGGAAGAGGACAATCTCGGTCCTATCGCGACACTTGTCGGGCAGGCTTATCTGTTACGGCGTTAGGACTGGACTGGGGTTGGGCAAAAGTCTAGATGCTCGCATGTATGCCACGGGCGCCAATAATAGATTCGCCTCCAGAAGAAAACACGCGGGATTTGCTCGATGATAGATAGGGCAACTTCTGGGACGATTCTACGACTGCAGGTTGCTCCATTGGGAGGTCAGCGTGCCGATTAAAGTTCACCTAGCCTGGGGCCGGGAGGCTCTTCCAGGCCGACGACGCTTCCGGAAGCAGCAGCGGCAGAAACCCCCGACCACATTCGAGGTCGAGATTTGGACGTCGTTAGACGGCTTCTTTCGGATGTGATGGCAAGTGTCGCCGAAGATGGCATTCCTTGTGGCCCGACCATCACAAACGCCATAAAAGCTTGAAAGGCTGGCCATGACCATATACAAAGCAGGTCTGTGCAGCTAGTTGGTGATAGCTGGGAACCCCCTGTAGGTGTGTTATTAATGCTGGGTGAGGGTGGTGCTCGCTGAGAGGTCCAGACGAAGACGGACCACCGCAGGGTGGTCTCAGAAAGAGAGGTCACATTGGGAGGGGCGATCAGACGAAAAACCGTTCTTGCTGGCCAGCACCAGCTCGGCACGAGGGAAAACATGGCGCCCAGATCTCCCGCGAATATCAACGCGTATTCCCAGCTCCTCGTCCCCAATGCCGTGTTTGTTTCTTGTCGGGACCTTGCTCTGGGCGTAGGGGTGTGCCCCAAGGCCAACACTTATTACCTACTTAGGTAGGCAGGTCGTGTACTATGTATTAGTGTTAGTGTGAAACGGGCCGCCACCGTGCCGGATGGCAGGTCCTCAGGGTCCCCAGCCCCTCCCATCCATCACAGGAAATAAGATCTCCGGCAAATCTGACTTTTTCCCTTGTCACCCTACCCGCGCCCTTGGTTGGTGCGACAATCCAGGTTGTTATTGGTCGTCGTGTTCAAAGCCGACTTCTGCGCCTGCACGACAGCGCCGGACCGGGCTCCCGCTGGGAGGGGCTGCAGGGGACCCTGCTGAGTTTAAACAATCCCACACGGCATGGATGGGATGGGACGACACTTTGTGAGGCGTATGTTTTACTCCCGCCTCGGTGGACGAGGAGGCAGCGGAGGGGCGACACGGGCATTGTCCAGCACGTCTTGTCCTATCTGTCCTTATCTTTCCCTCACTCCTTGGTCCGGATCAGACGGGTGGACATTTAAGAGTGAGGCGAACCGCAGGTAGGCCAAGAGGCCTAGACCCGAAGGACGGCACGACTGTTCGAGAATGAGGCCACTCCTATACGCGGGGAGGAAAGTCGTTGTGCTTTTCCGGACCTGTCGACCCGTACCACCGGAGCTCGAACTATGGTACATGCGAGCAGCGTACGCGCCGGCCGTTCGCCCCATCATCATAGATCACGGACCGTGTTTGGCTTGGCAGAAACCGGCACCGTGCTCATCCTGTTCCCCTCAATGATACTTTTTTTCCCCCCTGCGCCTCGCTTGTTGTTGCCATCACGGGTCACTCTACCCCCGGGGAGCTGGGTCTGAATGGGTCGTCCCCGGGGGTCGCGCTGCCCCGTCCTATAGCCGAGCGATCCCCGGGAGAATCGGCCTCAGATCGGATGGTACGCGTCTCGGTACCACCGTCGCTGCCTTGTCCGATACCTGGGCCGTCGATGCTAAGGCCAGCAGGCTTGAGGAACCCTCTGCCTGGGAGAGTGGAAGTGTTTGCTATGGCGACTTTAATGCCGGATCACGATGAAACCAAAGACACGTGGATAAGTTAAGCATAACTGTTATATGAGTCTCACTGGGTTCGTTATTGGTGGGGTTTCTTGTTGGGCCTGGGTATTGGGCATTGAGAGTGCGTGTCTGTCTGCATCATGCCTGGTGAGTTACCCGTTTGTGCTGTTGCTAAAGTCCGTTTCAAATGCAAAATCACCTTCACCATCGTGTCGGCACTTGTAAACATATAGGTCCTAGAAACCTATATGTAAATAGTTGACCTATATGCCGTTCCAATGGAACGACGGTTTCCATAACATGACTTCCATTATCGTATGATAATCTAGATGGCGATGTGTGCTACTGAATCTTATCAACTTTGGTCTATTCACTCGTGAGTAGGTGCGACGGACCTCTGAATCGTTGTGCAGGGCGCATGGGGTAAACATGCAGCCCTCCAGAAACTCGTAATAGGCGTCCCTTGGAAGCTCCTATTCCTCGTCCTGGACCGACTTCAGATCCTCCCCATCAGCAAGGCGGAACCACTCCTGGCTCATCATCTCCCGGTCCGCTCTGTGCTTATCTGACAGCCCCTCCCTGCCCGCCGCGATCTTCTCGAGCTCCCCCAGCTCCCGGCATGCCTCCTGCACGCCCGACATGGCTGCCTTGAGCAGGTACGTCCTCCGCTCGGGCGAGTCTCGTGGGCCGCGCATGAGGTGCGCCAGGTTCCAGAAGCCCTGAGGGTTGTCCAGCTCGAGCGCCGCCACACGGTACATCTCCCTCGCATCCTCTGTGGCCCCCCTCTTTTGAAGGATATTGGCCTTGCCCAGCGCCCAGCTGACCTCCCATTCCCACCTTGGTTCTCTCGGCCCCGGAAGGCTCACGTATTCCGGGTCGGCTGCCTCCTTGATGCTAGACCTGAGGCTGCTGCTGCTGGTGGTGGTTGCTGGTGACGGCTCTGCGCTAGGTTTGGCTCTCGCCTCCCAGGCTTTCTCTGCCTTCCCGAAAGACTCCAAAGCCAGCCTGTCATGGTTCCGAGTCCCTTGCTTCGCGAGGATGATACCATCGAGGGTAAGCGCATCGGGGTCTGCCACCCTCTTGAGCAGTCCCCGGAAGCGAGCATCCGCGTCGGCGTACATTTTAGACGTGGCTGCCTTCTTCAACATGGCGTCCGGCATGCTGGCGAAGATGCGCACAAGCGTCAGCGTTGAAGGGCCGTATCCCAGCTCCGACGCAGACCGCAGCATATGCGTGCCGAGCCTCCACCGCGCGGGAGTGTTTTCGGCGATGAGGAGGATTCCTACCCAGTGGAGGAGAGAGACGGGCAGATCAAAGTCTAGAGTCTGTCAGCTAGGGTGGACAAGTTAGAGAAGCAATCTTTGGCTAGAAATCCTCGTTAAAGATCGCCATGTATTTGAGAATACGCCTTCGTATGGGAAAATAGATGCGACCTACCTTTCTCAAGTCTGGATCGCCATGAGCTCTCATGCTGAGTGGCGGCAGACACGTACCGCTGAGCTGCTTCCATACATCGTAGGGGGGTGAGATGTTTAGCACCCAGGCCTTCGATGCCCCTTGCCCAGTCCTTCATAGATGGCACGTCTGATGGGGCGAAGATCCATCGTGGGGCCTCATCACCCTTCGCGGATAACCTTGATCCCACCGACGGAGAAGCGGACGGGCGGGCTGGACGGACTTTTTGGGCAAAAGGCTGGTTTCTTGGCTTGTCCACAGGCCGGCAGGACAGTGGGGGTGTTTGTGGGGAAGCTTGATGATATGAAAATATACAGCGAGAGGCGAATGAGGGTAATAACCTCCTGGCCGATTGGCCGGGAGTGATGACTGAGCTCATGGGGTCATGAGCCGGGATGCGAGAGACGAGGTATTGGGGGTCAATTTTCTCTTGATTACGTAGGGCTCCCAGAGAGAATGGGTAGAGCCAGTGTGAGCCTGAGCTCTCCGCCGGACCGATTACTTTGAAAGATGCAGGTGGTCATCTCACTGAGGCTTGTGTATATGGGGTGGATGGACCTGTCGTCAGTGGTGCTAACGATGCACCAGTACAGTGGGTCCTCGGGACACAGCATCACAACAGGCCAATCAAACGCCAGCGCGGGTGTCTGGCCCTTTATCGATAAGGACCCTGGCAAAAAAGTTGGATGGGATCCTCATCTCATGACACCAGTTTCAAAACACACTTCACAAGACAAACATCCTGACCGACCCAGGGAGGAATCGCCGCGTCCGGCATCAGACTATACGAGACATAAAATACTCTGGACATTTTGAATCACCAAGATCTCTAACCCAAGGGACAAGATGCCCCCAAAGAAGTCAACAGCAAAGTCTCCAAAACCCAAAAGCACACCAGTGCGTCGGGCGAAGCCAGAGGTCGTGGAGTTATCATCAGGCGCGAGCTCAAATCACGACGGTGTGCCGGTCCTGGGTGCGGAAGGGGCACATGATGATGTAGGGTCAGGCGATGACTCCGGACCAGAGCCAGAGGCGGCAACGCCAGCAAGGAAGGGCGGCAAGCGGAAGGCAGCTGAGGACGAGGACGACAGCACAGGCGCAAAGAAGCCCAAGATCTCCTCCATCAAGGTCTCCGAATCCGGGATGGAGTCGGGCGGGAGGAAGAAACATACGCGCAGGAACGTCAAAGTCGAGATTCCCGTGTCGACGACGCCGGTGACGAAGCCAGCCGGGAAGCACATCGTTTTCAACGACGACGACGGGCCCGCCGAGTTCTTCACGCCGCAGGAAGCCCCGGCCCAGGATCTCCTGGATGCGCAGCCCTCTGGGGCTGGCAGGGGAGGTGGGGCCGAGGAGGCCGAGGAGGCCGACGGGAGTGACAGTGACGACGACGCCCCCGAGGCGGTCTCATCGCACGCAGCGGCGGCACAGGCTGCAAAAGCCGCCCAGGCAGCCACAAAAGCCGCAGAGACGTAAGTCAAATCACGAGACGACGGAGAACACGGTCGGGGCAAAGACATCTTGCTGACGCACAGAAACCAGACAACTAGAGCTCCAGAGGCGCAAGCGGCAGGAGCGCGACGCCCGGCTCAAGCAGCAGGCCGAGACGCGCAAGAAGAACCAGGCCAAGTCCGAAAAGAAGGCCGCCGCGGCGGCTGCTGCAAATGCCTCCCCAGAGCCAGCACGGCCCGCACCGGGCCGGCGCGATCACCTCCCCAGCGTGAGCGCGGTGCCGACGCGCAAGCGTTTGGATAGGCGGGCACTGCCGGACGTGCTGCCGGACGACCTCCTGCAGTCGGACGACGACGACGACGAACATACGGACCAGGAGGACGACGACGGCACCTCCCGCAGGCCAAAGAAGCCCAGGCCCGACACGGTCGCGAGGCAGTTGGCCAAGGCCGAGTCGCGGCGGCCGAAGGACCAGCGCGTCGGGTCGACCGTGTACCGCGTGACCGGGCCGCGGGATAGCAACCCGACCCTCGCGCCCAAGATGAACAAGAACTCGCGGAACATAAAGGAGCAGCTGTTGCGGAGGAACCGGCCGGCGGCGAGGAGTGGCGGGTTCTTGAAGAAGCGGAAGTAGGCCTGGCGCCCGGGCATATTTGATTAACTCCTGGACCGGGGCTCAGTCGCCTCCAGAAAATCGAAGTCGATGAGTCAATCCATCTATCCCATGGTCGAATCGTCCAGCGCTATGTCTGGGCACTCAACGGTGTAGCAAAACAAATCACCTGCTGTTGGAGCGGGTCAGCAGGCATCAAAAGATACAGGGGCCGGCTGCATTCATCAGAGTGGGTTCTGGTACCATTGGACAAGGTGACACGACTTGCTGAAAAGCATGGGGACGGTCCGTGCAGGATGAGAACTCAGATAATCACGTAACTACTGGCCAAACAAACTCATATGTTCAAGGCCAACTCACGTGCCCGTGGTGTACCTAGGTGCGTACCAGCGCATCCCCCACTTGCTGCTGGAGGCGTGGAGGTGCAAACATCTGATTTCTTGTTTCGGGCGACGGTGGCTTATGGGCGTGTGACTCAAAAACCCAATGGCCATCGTGAGGCTAAAGACATGTGAGTGCTGCGGGCTCGTGTCGGGCATAGGCATATACCACAGTAGTGTAAAGATACACAGTAAGTGTACACTGTGTTGCATTTAGCCCCCTGTACCCTGCAGCGACGGGAGCGACCCGCGGTTGCCCTTCAGAAGACGGCCGCGTCTGTGCGACTCGACTCGGAACAAAACGCGACAGCCAGGTCAGGGGGCGTCACCCAGGGTCATTTACATCTGAAGGAGACATGTCGGCCTCCTCGTCTGCTCCCGCACTCAACCGGTCGCGGTCACTGCGACAGCCGGCAGCAGGCCTCAGCAAGGTACTCCGGAATGACGATAGCAACGACAACGCCGCCAATGTCGCCGCCAGCAAAGGCGCTCCCGCCGTGGCTCCCACCTCCTCGGCCGGCGCAGCGAGGAACACGTCCCCGAGCAGGCTCCCGAAGCCCCCCGGTGGTCCCCCAATAGGCACCCGAACACGCGCTGGCACTGCTGGCAAAGCGAGCGGCATACCCTCGGCTGCTGCTGCTGCTGCTGCTGGGACCAAGAGCAGGCCGGCTTCAGGCATATTTGGCCGGTCCGACAGCATCCTCGCCAGGAGGCCAACAGCACAGGCTGGCCAGGCAGAGCCCCAAAAGAGTGCCAGGCCGCCTCCCATAGCAGCCAGCAGCCTCGCCCGTCCGTCGGCTAAATCGGCATCTACCTCATCCAAGCCTACGCCAGCTTCCTCGCAGGCGTCGCCCACAACCCCGTCGCGGCCCTCTCCCTCAAGGGCAACACCACCGGCGACAGCATCGTCGCCCTCTCCAGTAAGAACGTCATCGACACGCACAACCACACACGCGCGCGCAAAGTCATCTGCAACCGCCCTAAGCTCCGCGGCCGTCCTACGACCACCACGGCCCCCATCAGCCGGCTCGGCAGCTTCGACTTCCACGACTGCCCCAGCAGAATCTGCCGCGAGCAAGAGGCCCATAACCAGGTCAAACACCACGGCAGCACGCTCAGGACATCTCCACCAGGCACCTGGGCCAACGGCCAACGCGTCAGCCCTGGGAAGGGCTGCGTCGACAAATGCGGCCAGGTCCGTCAAGTCCGCCGCGCCGCCCGACGCGCCGCGCCTCAAGCCCGCCTTCACCACCCTGCAGCAGCACTACAGCCCCGCCCGCAACCTCGCGCCGAAACCCCTGACCTCCTCCTACCTCGCGCCGCCCTCGCCGTCGAAACTCCCTGCCAACATCGCCATCTCCTCCGAGACAGCCAGGCTACAGACAGAGCTTCTGCAGCTGCACCTGCTCCACCGTGATGCGGATTCCGTGGCTGCCTCGTGGCATGCGAGCGCGAAGCAGAGGCTGGGGCAGAGGTTCGCCGAGCTGGCTCGGAGAGGCGAGGAGGTCAGCAAGGAGGAGGCCGAGCTTGAGGAGGCCAGGAACCTGGCCGCCCTGGTGGCCTGGGGCGGAAGCAAGGGCCTGGACGGGAAGATTCAGGTGCTAGACAGTGTCCTCTCAGGGGTCTGGAGTCTGGGCGAGCCGAGCGGGCGGTATACGCGCGTCGTGAGGAAGTTCGAGAAGTGGGCCGACCAGACGAGGCGAGCGGTGGAGGCGCGACGCCTCTCTGGTGGGCTGGGCGCCCTGATGGATGAGGACGAGGTCGGCTTCGTGACCGAGCTGGATCCGGCCTGGAAGGACGAGGTATCGTCGATGGCGAGGAGGCTGGACTCGTGGCGTAGGCAGCTGGGACAGCTCGAGAGCGGCGTGTCTGATGACGGTCAGGGTGAGGGTCCGAAGTCCAGCCTCTCGCGACTCTTATCTGGATGCCGGAGCCAGGTGCATGGCATGCTTGCTGAGCTGGACCTGATGGAGCAGATCGAGCGGGACGCACTCACGCAGGAGACTGCTTGGATAAGAAGAATGAACCGCGATGATGACGAGAGTGATACCCCGAGGGCTGGGGCCATCTGGCGGGCGTTTTGAGGAGATGATAGCATGGCATTGGTCACAGCATGGCGTTTAAGGCACTCAAATGGAGGCAGGAGCAGCTCACAGAGGACTTTCGTGATCCAGATTTTGTCTTTGGTATGGACACGAATGAGAGCATCATCCAATAGCATGGACATCATAAGTCAGGGCAACCGTAATTTTCACTATCAACACGAGGGCCTTTGCAAAAAATTCATCGATTGTCAGCTGTGCTGGATCTATCTCGAAGATCATGCCTATGTCAAGTCACCATGAGGCTCCGAAAATGGTTTTGAAAATGGGACTCAGCCATGGGTATCCGAAGACGCCATGCTCCAGTTCCCATCAAACCCGTAATCAAACGCGAGGCATCCGTCATCCCATAAAATGAGCCATTCTCGTCGAAACAATCCAACCCCCCCCCCCCCCCAAAAAAAAAAGAAAGAAAAAACAATTGGAGCAGAGTGCGGTCCGAACGAAAAGGGCGAGGCGCGTAGCCGAACCCTACCGTGCCAGCGATCACGGCGCAGTGTCCATCGCTCCGGCCTCACCCACTGGGCCAGACTCGACCGCCCCATGGGCGGCGCCTCCACCGATATCGACCATGACAATGTCGGGAACCTGCTGAGGCTTGTCCTCTCGAGGCTGAGCCGGCTCGCCGTTCATCGGCCCAGGACCCAGTATAGCTCCAAATCGCGCATCAACGCCCTCTAAGACGCCTCGGATGTGGTCCCGTGCCACCTCAGAGGCCTCGAGCGTCTCCGCGTTGCTCAACATCATCTCAAAGTCCTTCTGAAGGTCTTCGACGATGGTGTGGACTGCTTCGGTCATCTCCTTGCGGGTGGACTCGAAGGACTTGGTGAGCTCTTTGACGACCCGCTTGCTCGCCTTGCGGTACATCGTGCCATTCTGGGTGCGAGTGACGTGCTGAAGCATGATGGATTTGACTCTGAGAAAGCAACCCGGGCCTTTAATTTGTCAGTTTTCGTTAATTCAGCCTAGTGCGGATGTCATCTCTTACCTTTCTCTTCGTTGCAACGCTTATAAGCAGCCATCATCTCCTCCTTGATCTCCGGCTTGAATTGGTCGTTCGCTGTGCGTTGTTGCCTCTGCATTGCATCCTTTATCTCTGCAATTGTGTCCCCCATGACCGAGCGCGATGTTTCTAGCTGCTCGCTAAACATGCGCATGGATGACTTTCTGCATTTCTGGAGCTCCGGACGAGCCGCCATCATGTTCTGAAATTCCTTCAGTACCTCGCAGAAAGTCACCATGAACTTGTCAAGAGATGCAGGGATCGAACGTGAGAACGCTTGCTCCCAGCCAATGACGATCTTCTGCAGGTAAGGCTCCAGGATTGCCTCGTTGAAGTCGAAAGACTTCGCGTTCTTCGTCCTTTCTCCGAAACGTCGACAGCACGCACGATAGGTACCGGCTCGGATTCCACGGCCACCGTCTTCCTCTTTCGCCACCCATTTCTCGACAAGACCTCCAATCACTTTGGACGCATATTTGATGGCAGCGTTGGACTTGGCCTCGATCTCCTTGCAGACAATGTTGTGAAACTCTTTCTTCTGAGCCATGACAGCCGCGTCGAGATCGTTCCTGAGGTTCCGCATAGCGATCTTGAGGTGCTTGATCTCATAAGTCTGATCCTCAGCACTCATATGGTTGATACCGTCTTTGAAATCACCGGCTGTGCACCAGAGTGTGAGTGATCCTAGAAGTCGACGAAACTCATGCAGGAAGGCCCTTCGAGCCGCTATGCGGCCTTGCTCCGGTAGCTTCTTCGCATGTTCTACCAGCTGAGGGATCTCGGTATCCAGAAGTGTCCTGAAACCGGAGACTTGGGTCTCCCGCTTCTTCGGGCGGCTGAGTTGCTGGAAAGCCTTCGAGGAGATGGTGAAGACAGGGAGCGAGCGAGCGACCTCCTTATAATCGCGTTTCTCCACAGAAGGATCGTAATCCCCATCATCCTGGGCTTCATCTTCGTCTATCTCCTTGATGCCCGCGGTGAAGTCATCTTTGATCGCTTGCTTGACAATTTCATTCCGCCTCTGAGCGCACAGCCAGGCTGCCTCAACGGCAGCGCCGTCTTTCTCTTCATTCAAGACTGCGAGCTCATTCTCGAGTTCTGAGCGTTGCCGTTCCATCTCTTCAATTCCAGAGTCCCGGTCGTTGATTTGCTTACCCAGATCACTGAGCTTGTCCGATATGTCGCCTTCTGTGAGTGGAGTTCCCTCCGGAGCCTCATCCTCTTCCGAGTCATCATCAATGACATTGCGGTTTGGTTTCTGCGGTTCCGTGGGTCGCTTGCGCTTTGAAGGGACATGTGGCGGATAGACCTGCTGCCCTGCTTGAAGCCTTTTCTGGAGCTGTCTCCATACTCTGTCCTCCCGTGTAAGCTCGTTGTACCCAAGATTTGAGTCTCGTATTTGAGCCCCCAAGCGATGCACAGCGTCGGTCTTCTCTGAGATCATACTCTGCAGCTCGTCTTCCCTTGCATATGTGGCCTTGATTTGGCCGTCGCCATCAAACGAGTCCATACACTCGCTGATTTCCAGCTGGTCGGCCATCGTGCAGATGAAGGTCATGTTGGAGTACATGCCATCGAGTTTCATCTGCAGCCGAGAGGACTTTCCCATCAGATCTTTGGCGACCTTGTTGTCTGCTGCACGCTTGATGGGCGCCGTGACCCAGACTGCTGTGGATTCAGTCATGTACCTCCTGGCTATTGCAGCCCTCGCAGGGTTCGAATCGGCAACACCAGGGAGATCCACGACTACAAGGCCAGTCGACAACGCATCGGCCCGGCAGAATATGCGAACGACCTTGATGAGAGGCCAGAAAGCCATGTCTTTCTCCTTCCTGGGACCGAGCCTTGTACTCTTGTCCTTGCTGTCCAGGTACTTCTGCACCGCCGAAGAAAGCTCGCTGGCACTTCTGCAATCAATCCGGCGCGTCGTGCCTAAGACCTCCGCAACGCTCTCTCTCTTCGCAAGCCCTGCGGCAGTTCTCTTCAAGAGCTCGCTGTCGGTCAGATCAGGATATACAGCTTGGACCTTGGCATATGCGATGCCGGCCTCGGTGTTGTTGTCTGATTTCGCTGAAGACAAGCGGCGGTCCTCCACCACATCATCCATCAAGGCCCTCAGGTCTTGCTCCCACTCTTCCGGGGAGACGAACTCAGTCTCCACCGTGTAGGCTTTGTGTGGATCATCCGATTCGTTGTAGGAGATCTCGCAGATAACCGAAGTACATGCGCGCCACCCAGAGGTGACCAGAAACTTCTCCTTGTCCAAGAGGGCATTGATCAGTGACGTCTTGCCTGCACCAGTCTCTCCGACAATGGCTACCACAGTGCGAGTCTTGTTGGATTTCTGCTTGAGTTTGTCAACGGTAGCGATGAAATCTAGCTGCTTTGAATCGCTGAGGGGAAGGTGGAGTTTGTCGAGTATCTCCTGAGCCTCCTCAACGCCGGCTTCCAGCTTGGTAAGATCGCCATCATCTGCCAGTTTTTGAATGTTGTCCAAGATGATGTCAATTGGCTTCTTCTTTAGATCAGGTGATGAGGAAGCCTCGTGTCTAGGCTCGGGTTTGAGGGGAGCATTCGCGTCATCGAGTGAAAGCTTGTCGGAGGAACTGGAAGGAATGCCTCCAGGCTGCGAGGCTCCACCGTCAGGTTCCGTCTTAACCACAGGTATGGCCTCGTCTTGCTTGATACTTGTACCTGCTGCCTCTGACGACTGCTCGCCGTCTTGTCTGGTGGTGATGGGCAGGGAGGTGGTTGGTGTGGTCATGTTGACTGCCGTAGTCGGAGGAGCCGAATTGAGCCGTGTTTTGCTACCATCATCATCCGGCTCCGTCATGTGCCGCAAGGATGGGGGCTCTTCAGAGGCCATGGTTCCCTCTGTATGGAGCGACGTTGTCTTGGTTCTGTGCTTGGAAGAAAAGTTGGTGATTCAAGAGTTTGGGGTTTAGGAAAGAACAGTGTTTCTGGCAAAAGCGGTTAGAACGTGAGTTTATGGGAGAAGGGATAAAGGAAGCTGGCTGATGGGCTGTTGGGAATCCTTGGAGTGATGAGGGTTATTATGGAGTGTAAAAGCGTTGAGTAAGTATGAAGATGGACCGAAGATGACTTATGGAAGGCAAGGTTTGTTAACTTGTTCGAAACTAAGCTGGTTTTGCTGGGATATACTCCAGCTAAGATACTGCTGATAGAGAAATCGCTGGCTGGTCTATGATGATGAAGAGGAAGGTTCAAGCAGTGCTTTATGTGATTGTGGTTGTTGAAAAGGTAAGTGAAAGTTGACCAACAGTGGAAAGAGGGAAAGGCGCCAGCGAAGATTTGTAGGCTAAAGTCCCAAAGCAGAGGAGCATTTGCTAGGGAGAGAGCAGCAATAAAAGTACCAACCTCTGATGCTTCAGTCCAAAGCTCGGATGAAATGTTTTGCCTCAAAGCGTATCGGTCGTTTGCAGTCAGCTTAAGGAGGTAGAGCTTGGTTGATGCTTATGAGAGGCAAGAATGGCGGTAGCGACAGAGAGGGTTGTATGAAAGGGGGAGGGGAGTTCTTAATGGTGAGAAAACGACTCTGTTGGTAGTAAAGGAGAAGATTGGAAGTTGTCGAAGGTACCTAGGTAAGCAACGCAGCCGTCAGCCGTGGGGATCAACGTTGCCGTAGGAAGAAACGAGGCTGCCCACAGCAGGGTCCGTTGACTGGGAAGGAGATTCAGGAAAGGGAAGCCATGCAACACAAAGCCCATGGAAGGGAATAGGCGTACTGGAGGATAGTAAGGACTGAGAAGATGGATCAGAAGATGGTAACGGAGAGGAAGGTAAGTGGGAGGATAGAGGTCCCTTGGGCATAAGTGAGAGGGTGGTAAGTGAGAGAAAGTGAAGGGAAGGATATGGATATGGTGTGAGGATGGATATGAGGCTATTCCAAGTGCCTCTAAGTCATTTAGCAAACGCCACACTCTGATAAACTTGAAAGCAGCCTGCGGAGCTGCCGTGGAAAGACCAAACCGGGTCAGAGGTAGGAAGACCCAAGTGCAAGTTTAAGTGTGGAGCAAGCAATGCATTGGTGTTCTGCTTCAAATGGGCGGCCACCGAATGTCTAGCTCCGACTATTACTCTGTCCAGTGGCTTTTCTACTTGCCTATCAATATCACTTTTACAAGTGATGCTATCCATCTTAACATATTTCTATCAACATCAATAGTACACAGGGTTCTAATCTTTATTGAACCCTCCAGTAACGGAATAAAGTCTAGGAGAGGATGCCAAGAGGGAATCCTCCAAAAGAAGATTGACCGAAGATATTATGCTGAGGAGGTCATGCTACAGGAGAGGTGATTCCAGAGTAACATTCTACTGGGGAAGATTTTGTTATCATGCCCGCCGTATGGTGATATCCATTGAGTGCTTGGCACTCCTTTGCCTGTATAGGCAAGCGTGTCTCTGGATCACAACCTCAGGGGTGACAGGCAAAGCTCTCAAGAAGTCGAGGACGTCTCGCATGTATAAGAAATTGGACGAGTTGAGATTGTTGTCTTGCTTGAGGTGCACTTCCACTCTCCGAATAACGTCTTGGACAAGCAAATGCTGCCATGGGTCCGATATAGTGCCGTCTGAGATTTGTCGTTTCTACTGCGTCCCAGTTGTTTTCAGTAAAAAGAATTCATTTTGGTCTCCCGCGGGTGCCCTCCTCTCACACTACCAGAGATCAGAGGGAAGAATATCCCTTCCTAAATATCTTCATACATACAAAAGACCCTAGGCAGCCCTGGGCAGCCTCGAGGAATGGGAAAGGGCTCTTAGAAACAACTGTCCCACTTGAAGATTCTGCCAACTGTAGTGTATTATCTGAAGCCAATGGCCGTCGCACGTGGAGAGCGCGCGCCTACCAGCCGCTCGAGGACGTCAGCCACGACACGGGGCGGCGAGTGGGCTCGGGAGTGAGGTGTCGATATCCGAAAGCCATGTCGCAGGCCTAGCCGTACGCGCTTAACATTGAGCGCCTAGGGTCGGCTGCACTTGCAGCAGCTGGTCGGCGATAGCCGCGAGTTGCTCAGTCAGAAGACACGAGACTGGCTGATGTGGGAATGAAGCGACGATGCCCGACGGCAGGTACCTAGGAAAGTCGGTGTAAGGGGGGCAACGTTTGCGCATTGAATGCAGCGACACGGCGAGGTCAAATGACCCATAACCTATAAGCATCAGCCTGGTTCATCCCATGCCTTCCAGGGGGGCACGTGCTGAGGGAATAAGGTCGGGGCCGGAGGAAGCTGATGAAATGACTCGGAACTAGCGACTCTTATCGCCCGAGGCTCCGATTATGTTCCGTTTCCCAGGGTTTTGGTAACACGACCATGATCAATATGGGCTTAGGGGTCGCCCGGGCTGATTAAGCTCTCGGTGGTTCACGTGAGACGGGGACACTCGAGAGACGTGGTGACGTAACACGGGCGCCACATGAGATGCAATAAGATAAGCAAGCAGCGAGCTGATGAGCGAGAGAGGAGACGGGTGAGATGAGATACAGATGGCCCAGAGATATGCCAGGTCAGGGATGTCTCGATGTCCTTTCTTTGTCCATGCCGAGATTAGCACCATGGGGGTCTTTACTAGTTTATGCTGCAAGCGGCGAGTAGAGCATCACTACCTACGTACCTAGGTATGCATGTATTATCAGGGGAGGGGGGTGTGGCTATACTAAGACAGACCCTTCACTTCACGGGTTGAGCCTCCCCCACACTGACCTTGGCCTCGTGCCTTGCCTTCCAAGGTTGCTACTACACTAGTGTATTGTCCCTGTCTCCTGTCCTTGTGCTTCTTGTGTGGCGGGCGGGCGTCTCCACTTCCAAGGTTGGCAGGCCTGGCAGGCCTGGCAGGCCCTGCAGGGCCTAGGCCACTCAGCCCCAGAGCTTGACCACACGGGCATCCCTGTACATTACTTGCAGAGTGCCGTTGTGTGTTGAATTGCGTTTGGTTTCGCTGGCGACGCCGTCACCCCCAAAAGCTAAGCCCCCCTGCTCGAACCTCACTTTTCACCAGCCTCTCACCTCAACAGACCGAGAAGGCTGTATGACAACAACCACCCCTCTCCTCCCCCGGCGACATGGCCAGCACTACGTACTCTTAGCCAGCAGCCCTTGCAACTCGCTGCCGTGTCCATATACAAAGGAGCCGTGGGTCAATGCTGTGTGATTTGCCCGGCCTCTTCAGACGACTTCCCGTGCACATTCCTGTCGCGTCACAATGGACCTCGACGACACCGCGAAGCTGATCGCGGAGGCCCAGGCCAAGCTCGCACAGCTCGACGATCGTGTTGCCGTGTATAGGCTCCAGATGGCGGCCGAGTTCAATCGCTTCTCAGAGGAGCAGCTGCGGAATGTTCCGGAAGCTGTTGCCTACCACGTCTCGCAGGCTGTGAACCAGTCTCTGGTCAACTACCCCCACCTCTTCCCTCCTGGAAGCCATCGTGACGACGCATCGCCCTTGGTTTCTCCCACAGCATCCCACGACGCCCCGTGGCGCAACAAGGGCTCCCCACCGCCAATTCTTCCTCACACCTCGGGCACACCCAAGGAACCACACCGAAGCATTCATGAGCACGAATTGGATTTCCAAGGCGTCTTTACCCCCGCATACCTCCCACTCCTCGACAGCGCTGACCGCCCCATCCACTCACCACCCACCTCCCCTGGTGCGGACCCAGCTTCCAACATCGCCAACCAGCTAGCTGTCAGGGACTCCCAGACCCAGACCTCAGAAGGCACCCAGACTTCTGAAGCCCCAGAGGTCTCAGACCACACCCCGGCCCCTGGATCCATCCCGACCTCGGCAGCTACCCAGACTTCTTCCGAAAGCCTTCACCAGCGGCCCAGGCCAAGTCCGCTGCGTCGTGCGACTGACGCATCCATTGACTCTACAGCCAGCGACTCCAGCAGTGTCAAGACCCGAAAGAGTGCCCTGCGACGCTCCTCGCTAAGCTCACCAGCGGCACTCGACAGCCCGCGCGAGACTCGCCGGGTGCGCTTCTCAGTCCAAGGCCAGGAGGTTTGGCCCTCGTCATCGCCCCAGGAATCCACCACGGCCCTTGCAGGCGTGCTCAATACCGGCTCAGAGAAACCAACAACCCTTGCTGATGCTGCACTACCTGTCACATCATTAGGTGATATCGCTGGCGAGGACGAGCCCCCACCAAGAAAGGTCTCTTCGTCTCAAGCTCTGCGCGCACTTTCAAAAGAACCACTGGACGATCCAACAACGTGGACTGTCGTCAACCCAGGTTCAGAAGAACAGTCTTCTGACGCGGATGCGGACTCTGAGAAAAACGGCCAAGATCCACCCGCAGTACGACCATTGAATGCGGAGGGCCGTGGCGAGATGGCTCCCAAGCAGCTTCCCATGCACCTCAAGGCCGAGGGCGGCCATGGAGGAGGAGACCAGGACGATGTGAAGGAGCGCGGTGGCCACCCCTCGTCTGAGAGGACGGTCGAGCGTGTTCAGGTGGCAGACGACGAGTCTTCGGACGACGAGGATCCGCTTATGATAATGTCAAAGAAGGATTTTAAGAAGAAACTCCAGGCGACAGACTCCCAGGCTTCCAAGGCCAACGACCCTGTCTCTCCTCAGCGCAACTCCTCTGAGCCCACTGGCTCTGGATACAAGTCCATGCCGGCCACCACCAAGACTGAGCCTGTCACTCCCGAGGGCAGCTACTGCAAGACGGCCTCTGCCGAGCGTGTCGAGCCCACCGAGGACGATGATGAGGACGACATGTTCAAACTGGAGGCTGGTGAGGGCGACGAGAACCTCGAGAAGGCCATTTCCGCCCGCAGCTCACCCAAGAAGCACCTGCCTGAGCCGGTTGACGAGGAGCCTGAGGAGGGCGAGAAGGCAGCTGGCGATGGCAAGTCCGGTGGCGAGATGGATGCATATGAGGCTCAGTTCAAGCCCCACGCCCCGATCCAGGCCTCGCCTCCTATCGGCATGGCCATCAAGAAGTCCACTGATATCCCTCCCAAGCTACCTCCGATGCCTCAGGGAAGCATCCCTAAGATGTCCATCGGCTCGTACGGAGGAAGGCCCATCACCATGGCGCCGGTCAAGAACCAGGAGCTGATGGACAAGATTGCGAAGTCAGAGGATGCGCGCCCCTTCTTCGTCGGTAGTGTCAACGGACGTAGCGGACCCGACCCCTCCAACGCTAAGAGCTACAGAGCCAGCCTGCCTACCAGCCCTGCTAGAAGCGGTCCTGGTACGCTGATGGAGCGGTGGATGCGAGACAAGGAGCTGAGCACCAAGTACGCCAGCGACAAGGAGGACGACGACGATGAGAAGAAGGAGTGAGTACCTTATCTTGCTTTGAGCATGGCCGGGCGGCGTTCAGGAATGGGTTGGGGTCTGCATACCCTGGAATCGGATTGCATTCGGTTGCAGTTGGGGGAAACGGCGTTTGGGACTCAGGAGGAAAGGGGCATTCCGGCATCACCGTATGCGATACCCAGAATCGACTTGGACAAAGTTCACTTGAAATGATCGTATCCCGCCTTGGCTTATGCTGGTGAAATGTTCTACGTTGCAATATTTTCGCAGTCGACATCGGGCACCGACGCGGCTGACAGGGCTCGTTGAAGACTGCATCAGACCTGCGACTGCGTAGACCCAATCACGGCCGTCCATCCGAGACAAAGTATATGAGAGACATTTATAGGTAGAGTGCTTGTACGGGCAACAATTTTCGACATGCCGTCAGGATCTAACAGCATCTGTCAACAGACTCGTCCTGGCGCCTGTCATGCGAGGAAAGGGGAAAGTGCCCGATAAAGAGGCAAGGCATAGAAATACCGTGAGGCCTGCATAATAAATCTCGCTGCATATCACCTGGGTACGGCGATGATTGCGGTGCAGGGGATCTGCAAGTGGCGGGCCAGAGCTCTGGCTGGCCAGGCCCGGCAGGGCAGGTGGGTGGACTCAGACTCACAGCTGGCTGGCGGGATGACTGGCAAAGTGGCCTGGGCCGGGCCTTGGGACCGGGATGCCCGCCCAAGAATAGCATCACACCTAACCAACATCACTTTGGCTTTGGGCCGCACCTTCTTCAACAAGCTGTCGCCCACGTCCACACCAGCCGCCGGCATTTCTCCTCCAACTGTCACGACCTATCCTTTCTCGCACCTCGAAACTGACGCCGACGCCCCAGCTGGGAACTACTTGGCCATCAGACAAGCAGCTATTGCTGACACCCACCGTCGCCGCAACCACGGCGTCCGACAGCTCGACCCCTGTGTCTGCATTTCCGAGTCGCTCGCGCCGGATAGACACCGTCGGCAGCGTCCTGTTCGACCCCAAATTCACCTCGCGGCCTCAGCCTGAGCCCAGGCCCCATTTCATCATCCATCAGGCGCCCACAAACAGAGCCAGCATGGACGGCAAACGCCACCTGTCGTCGTTCCAGCAGTTGGAGAAGCTCGGGGAGGGAACATACGCCACCGTAAGTCCGCTATCGCAAGGGCCCTGAGGACCCGGCCTCCAGACAGCTTCCTGACCCAGCCTGCGCCAGGTCTTCAAGGGGCGCAACCGACAGACCGGCGAGTTCGTCGCGCTCAAGGAGATTCATCTTGATTCCGAGGAGGGAACACCTAGCACCGCCATCCGCGAGATCTCGCTCATGAAGGAGCTCAAGCACGAGAACATTGTCGCGCTGCACGATGTGATCCACACCGAGAACAAGCTTATGCTGGTTTTCGATTACATGGACGGAGATCTGAAGAAGTATATGGATACCAAGGGCGACCGCGGAGCCCTGCAGCCTATGCTCATCAAGTCCTTCATGTACCAGCTCCTGAAGGGCATCGACTTTTGCCACAAGAACAGGGTCCTCCACAGGGATCTGAAGCCCCAGAACCTTCTCATCAACAGCAAGGGCCAGCTGAAGCTGGGCGACTTTGGCCTGGCCAGAGCATTTGGCATACCAGTTAACACCTTCAGCAACGAGGTTGTCACGCTGTGGTATCGGGCCCCCGACGTCCTTTTGGGAAGCCGGACATATAACACCAGCATCGATATCTGGTCTGCCGGATGTATCATGGCCGAGATGTACACGGGCCGGCCGTTGTTCCCAGGCACGACCAACGAGGACCAGATAACAAGGATTTTCAGGATCATGGGCACGCCCACGGAACGCACATGGCCTGGAATCACCCAGTTCCCCGAATACAAGCCCAACTTCCAGATGTACGCCACCCAGGACCTCCGCCAGATCCTGCCCATGATCGACGCGGCAGGCATCGACCTGCTGCAGAAGATGCTCCAGCTGCGCCCAGAGCTCCGGATCAGCGCCGCCGATGCCCTCCAGCACCACTGGTTCAGCGACCTCATAGTCCAGCAGCACCAGCAGCAGCAGCAACGCGCGATGCAAGCACAGGCACAAGCTAGGGCCTACACGCAGGTGCCATCGCAGGGTGTTCCTTCACAAGGCTATGAAAACTATTAGCATGGGTCAATCGAGCTTGTTCCATGGCATCACCCGAACCCCGAGGCACTCGTGAAGAAGCCTGGCGGCGGCTAGCAGGCTCTTGCTTGTCGCTGCTGGTACCAATCGGAGCCAGACTGAGGGGTTGACGGCCAACTCCTGCCTAAACCCAGACTTTCATTTTATGCCCATTTGGCAGCTACCTGAAGGGTACAGTCTCTGGGGTGCTTGCTGCAGAGCCTGAAGCAAGGAAACTTCCAGGGCCAGGGGCAGCATCGTGGCCGGTGCCAGTTCACGCAGGGTTGAAGACGCTGGGGTAGATGGTGCAGCCAGCTCTGGGGCCAGGCCTACACGTTGGGCGATCATGGCTGCCTCACACTTGCAACCCGCTTCTGCCCCCATTATGGTATCTAAAAGGTCTGTGAACCACACCCCCAAAAAAATCGCATTCAGGGCAAGACTTTGGGCCGGTGGTGCAACATATGGCGTTTCGCATTACAAAGTGCCACACCCGGGAACCTCGAGCGCGTACAGTTTCTCATCACTCCGATTCCATCTTATAGCTAGCGAGGGACACATGGGCTGGGGGAGAGGGCATGGCCCCTTGATCGAGCGCAGTTCGTACCTTTTTTTTTTCCTTTTCTTGGACAGGACTACGGGAACGAAAGTGGTCTGGTGGACAATGGATATTTGGGATGGACACAGATTGCTTTTGCAAAAGAAAATCAGCGAATCAATGGTAAAACTCCCAGCTTGACTGGACAGCTCGACCGCTGGTTACCTGACCAGCTGCTCAAGAAAATCCGATACTCGCTGGACTAATATCCGAGAAGGAGACCTGCACCCATCGGGTTCGCTGCGGACGTAGGATGGCAGTGAGGAAGCGGGCTTACGTAACACAATCTGATATGCGGTCGGGAAGAATATATCACCCTACATATGTGCATAAGTGTAGAGCCTAACCGTTGCTGGTGCATATTAGCCTACCCCAGCCAGTGGAGTTTCGGTCCAGGCGCCGATGCATCCCAGGTCCACCTACATCATCCTAAATACTCTTTGGGCCACCCCGACCACATTGCGATTAATCGCCACCCTCTTTGGCCCCTCTAGATCCTTTTCTTTTGGACTTCCTAACCGCCATATCGATATACCCTCGATCTCCACGCCTACTGCGCCCATCTGATTCAGCCGCGAGTCCTCCGAGCCAATAGACAGCAGCACAAGCCGCAGCTTCCTCGGCAGAGGCAATCGAGCCGCGTTGCCATCCACCGCTGGAGCCATCCAAAAACCCACTTTTCTGTGTTCGCATCATCACGCAGAGCTGGCAGGAGCTGTGCTACGTCTCGCTCCCTGATCGTAAAGGGGCTAGCCCCGGAAAGTCATCATGGCTGAGGATCGGAAAGGTGAGGGACGCATTGCAGCCGCGTCGCAAACTCCAATGACACTCGGCTGACTGATGTCTCTGAACAGATGATGAGGCCACAATCAAGGTCGCGTCCAAAAAGAACACGGGCAAGGGCAGACTTGGAGGCTTCAAGCTGAAGGAGAAGATACCCAAGCTGAAGGAGGCCGGCAGCCAGGAAGGCAATGTGCTTGAAGGTATGGACACGACAAATATGCCCGGTCCTTGTGAGGCGTCATCAAATGCAAAACTTGGTCGTTCCTAACCCAAGTCGTTGTACAGAAAAGAAAAGTAAGGCAAACGCCAATGCCGCGGCCAACAACGTGCTATCACCGAGCGAACCCTTCCACGAACTCGATGACCTTCCCCGCGAGACTTTTACCAAGGGTTACCCTATGATCGATGCCCCGGCTCTCACATCGTGCAAGTGGTGCAAGAAAAGCATTCTCATGACCACGGCCGTCGAGCACATAAACGGCTGCCTCAAGATAAAGAAGGAGAAGGCGAACCGGAAGAAGGCTGCGCGAGAGGCCAGGGAGCGCGCAAAGGAGGCCGCCCTGAGGGAGGAGCGGGAGCGGAGGGCAGAAGAGGAGGGCATCACGCTCGGCGCAGATGGCGACAGCGGCGATGATGATGAGGACGGGGAGAAGGTCCCTGGCAAGACAACCAAGAAGGTCGCCGGCAAGAAGACGGGAGAGGGCGGCCCGTCTGGCAAGAAGAGGAAGGCCGAGGGCGAAGCGGATAAGGGCCCGAAACAAAAGAAGAAGAAGGATGAGCCTAAGCCCAAGACCAAACCCAAAGGTGAGTCTATGAAACATGCGGGTGTCCTCTTCAGCAGGGAAGCCGCAAAGCCCACCATCGGAAGTGCCGGTCTTGTACATGGCCGATACCACGAGCATGACACCACCCCGCAGAGCCCTCCCCAACACGAACACGAGACCGAGCTAGCTACTGACGATATGTATTCTCTGCAGGTCCTGTCGATGTTGAGCGGCAGTGCGGCGTGATCCTGCCCAACGGACAACCATGTGCCAGGTCACTTACATGCAAGTCGCACAGCATGGGGGCCAAAAGAGCTGTCGCGGGCCGGTCCTTGCCATACGACATGCTCCTGGCCGCATACCAAAAGAAGAACCAGGCCCGTCAACAGAGTAAGTCCACCTCCCGCTTCACTGAGCTCGATACTCACAACCATCTCCAGAGGCTGCTCTCGACGCCAACGCTCCAATCGAGGAAGACGACGATCCCAACGCTGGGCCTGTTGACAGTGACGAAGAGACAGCTGCGGTCATGGCCGCTCTCGCCAAGTGGAACCCGCAGCCTGTTGTACCGCAGCCTGTATTCAACACCATCCGGCGCGAGTATCAGATCAACCGGCTGCAGCAACAGTTGGCAGCAGCTACCGATGGCGGGCGCAAGAACATTTTCAAAGTCAGCGGCTACGGGGCTCAGCGCCTGCCGCCCGGCCATACGGGTCACCGCCCCCCCATTCCTGTCATGCCTGTTCTGGACCAAGAGGACGCCCCTGGTGAGGAAGAAGATGACGTGCCCAACTTGCCAGGAAGTGCGACCTTCGCACCAATGCAGGCCCAGAGACAGGTGTCCGTCGGTGGTCCGGCTTAGGAGGCCCGGGAAACACCAGATGAGCCCGGTCCAAGGCTCAAGGGCGGCAAGGCTGGCAAGCCTTCCCGCGCAGCCGCGGAGCTTTTCACATGCGACTTGTGCCACGTATCATTCAAGCAAAAGTACCTCTTACAGCGCCATATGGATGGCGAACACTCGGGCAAGAAGCCATTCAAGTGCACCGGCTGCGGCAACCAATATTCGCGCAGGGACAACGCGAGACAGCATATGAGGCGTCGCTGTCCTGGTGCGGAAGTTGTCAAGATTGCCGACGACGAACCTCGTGCGACATACCCGAGCATAACCGTGGGCGTTCCACATCGGTCCAGCAGTATAGATGCGGCGGAATGAGGGACCTGGGATGCAGAGGCGATACTTTCTGTGTGCGAGACTCGACGAGCACGGAAGAAAGCCGCTACACCCCGCGCAGATACAGCTCGGCACACCGTGCGCCTCTGAGCCGGGAGCTAGAGATATTATTTGTTGGCGCTGCCTGTCGTTGGCCCGTGGCGCAGTTACCCTTGGACAAGACTCTAGGGTAGGGAAGGGTGCAAATGGGCCTTCCGCATTATCTATGCAATTTTGGTCGGAGTTGGGTTAGTTTTGCTGGGCGGCGGGGTGGGAGGAAGGGGCAGGCAAATTGTCCATGACGAAATAACTTCGCAAGGCGTTGGAGGTTGCGATTTTGTATGCACAGGAAAGGGCATTCATGTCAGCCACAGAGGGCGATAGTCCTACTCTGGGTGGATGGATTTTGTTGATACCACTATGAAGCTAGAAACCAAATGGCATAAACCTTGGGCAAGACGCGAGACGACAACAATAACAAAGCATCTGCCAGAGACGGCCGAGACGTGCCCCATCTAGCCCCTCCCCGATGAACCTTATGCCTCGTGGCACCAAGCACCCAAGTATAGAAGGGGGTGTTCCCGTCGCAGCTTGCCGAGAGACCTCCGCGGCGATCAGCTCTCAAACTCGAGATTTGGTTGTGTCCCCCAGAAGGTGGTAGTGGAGTTCCCGAGGCAGCGGATTCGACAGATCCGACATCAGCACTGAACTCTGTCCAGACTGTGGGGTAGAACAGGGGTGCCCCGTCGCAAATCCGGGGGTGCGCTGTGTACATAACATAATAGTGTTAGTTTTGACGGAAGATGACGTCGGCATTGGGCAAGGCGCCCCCCCCCCCCCGGGCT
Organism: Stenocarpella maydis; assembly: GCA_002270565.1. Classification (NCBI taxonomy): domain Eukaryota; kingdom Fungi; phylum Ascomycota; class Sordariomycetes; order Diaporthales; family Diaporthaceae; genus Stenocarpella; species Stenocarpella maydis. The sequence continues at coordinate 484,239 of NQMI01000002.1, forward strand.
AATACCACCTCGTCGTTTCGAGGTTGGCGATGTGCTGGCTGGGCCCCATCCGTCCTTCGAGAATCCTCGACCTGGGTACCTTTGGGGGAAGCTATACGTTATATCTGATCTGAATTAGATTCAAGGCTGCTCATGTGCACCTGGAACTTCTATATATCCAAACGGACCGAGTAATCTAGTCCTCATCGCAACCCCCGAACTTTCTCTTCTCTCACTGAGCTGGGCTCTAAGTGTGGACCATCACGATCCGACTTGACGACACCCTCGGGTCATATACTATCTATATATCCACGTTCAAAGTTACGCGCGCGCGCGCGCACACACACACACACACACACACACACACTCACCACCTACACCCTTAGTCACGCCCTCTCACTTGATATACGACCAGTCTGATATGCCGGCAGATCAATTCCTCCCGGCCATCGGCCACGCCATCTCGGGCGCGACCGGGACGGCCATCTCCACGACCGCCACGTACCCGCTCGACCTCGTCAACACGCGGCTCAAGGTGCAGCGCCAGCTGCGCAAGGACGGCGCAATCTCGCCCTCTGGGCAGTACGGGGGTATCACCGACGCCGCCTCACGCATCTATGAGCGCGAGGGCGGGCTGGGGGCATTCTACGCGGGCCTGGCGTCTGATATCTTCAAGGGTGTTGCGGATAGTTTCCTGTTTTTCCTTTTTGTGAGTAACTTATTCTCCTACTTACACCTGCATACCATACTGGACGGCACCTTTCTGCCGGCACGCCCGCAGGCCCTCTGGGACGGGGTTGCAGCTGGTGGACCAGGTGTCGCCGCTACATTGCATCATGTTTTTACACGAGACCCCTGCCTCGGCGGAAGGATGGCTGACACTGAGCCCTACGCAGTACAACTGGTTCCGCACAAAGAGGTCCCAGGGTAACAGCAGGCGCCTGCCGGCCTGGGAGGAACTCGCCGTGGGCGCCGCGGCCGGCGCCTGCGCCAGGCTGTTCACGACGCCGATCGGCAACGTCGTCACGCGCAAGCAGACGGGCCCCACTGGTCGCCGACGGCGCGGACACGACGGGCCAGGCCCGGCGCGGCCTGTCGTTCATCGAGACCCTGCGCGTGATCCGGGCGGAGAAGGGCGCGCTGGGCCTGTGGGCTGGCTACAGCGCTACCCTCGTGCTGACGCTCAACCCGAGCATCACGTTCTACCTGCAGCACGCGCTCAAGAGGGCGCTGGCCGAAAGGGGCCGTGAGGGCGAGTCCAGCGCCGTGACGTTCTTCGTCGCGGCGCTGAGCAAGGCCGTCGCGACCGCGCTGACTTACCCGTTTCAGATCGCGAAGGCGAGGGTGCAGATCTCGGCGCCAGAGAGCCCGCGCCCGGAGCCGGAGGACGAGGACATGCTCGTGGTTGAGCAAAACGCCGGCAGGAAGGAGAGCAGAGCCCGGGAGGTCGCCGGGCGCCTGCGCGGGCTGGCCCAGGACTCTATTTTCGGGACGGTCCTGCACGTGGGGAGGACCGAAGGGGTCCCGGCTCTCTATGACGGTATCAGCGGGGAGTTGCTCAAGGCGTTCTTTAACCACGGGACGACGATGCTGTCCAAGGAGATTGTGCACAAGTTGATTGTCCAGCTGTACTTCTTTGTTTTGGCCAGGATTCGCAGGTCGCCCACTGCGCAGGCCCTGCTTCGGCGGCGGTCTGGGGAGGATTTCAAGAAGCTGGGAGATGTACAGTTTGTTGAGAGGTTCGCGAGGATCAAAAATGGGGCTCTCGTCATGGGCTTGGTGGAGCGGACACAGAGATTGATCGTGACGAAGTAGCACCGCTGGTGTCACCGAAACAAGTTTGTAACATAATACAGCCGAAATTGCATCTGCCACGACCCAGACCGGTGACCTTTAACCCACTGGGTCTCCGGTACGTATGGTATGGATTCAGGGGCCAGCCAGGCTGCACTGGTGCCGCCGAGGCCGCCAAAACTTTGGTCGGTAAACCTCGTTTGAGGCTCCCCAGGCCTGCTAGCATCGGAACCCATTTCCGCTCTTCTTGACCTCATTTGTACCACCGGCAGAGAAGCCTGTTCCGTCGCTCTTGAGCTCGACTACACCTGGTCGGATCTTGTCCTTTTCCTTCTTGTCGCCTCCCTTCTTGGCTGGCCTTTCCGTGACATCCCCATCACACACATAGCATCTCACCGCATCTGCGTGATTCGCATCTGCCGGTTCAGCATGCGGATCGCGGCCTGACGGCTTCATAAACTTGCTGGCGCAAGCCTTGCAAAGCACATGTCCACAGGGCTTGGCAAGCATCGCTTTCGAGGAATTGGTCAGGCCCTTCTTGCAAGAGGGACAAATCCTTGTCTTGGTCTTGGTCTCCTGGGACTCTTCCTCGGAGAAGTTGATCGTAACCAGCGAGTGCAACGAGTAGGGGTGGGGGCTGTTCTCCTGCGACGATGGGCAGATGGGCGTAGTCTTGGCCTTCTTCTTGACCTCATGTAGCTTGTCTTTCGTGTTTGACGTTGGGGTCACCGAAGGGACCCAGAACGATGGGAGTGAAGGCTTCGCGCTGTTTTCATCCTGGATCGCTTTCCGTGCTTTCGCCCGATCTTCTTCGGCGTTGCGCTGCACCTCGTCCTCATCCAGCGAGAACTTCCGCTTATCCCCGGTCTTCGCCTCTCCCGATGAGCTGGGCTCTGGGCTGCTTCGAGCTTTCTTCCCGGCGACATCGAAACCGGCCTGCGTCAATTCGAATTCCTTGACGGCTCTTGCTTGCGCCTCCTCGTCCTGCCGTGCCTTCAACTCCGCAGCCTCTTTTTCCTCGTGTTCCCGGGCTTTTTCAAGCCTCTTGATCTCCTTTTTCTGCGCGAGGATGTTGCTTAGGGCGCACTCGCGGCAGAATATGTCACCATCGGAACAGGCGACAGGGCCGACGGCGGACTCCAGGCACAGCGAACAAGAGCCGAAGGGGAGGAACGAGTCCCTGTTCAAACGGGCTGATGAGGAGCCCCACGCCGATTTGGCTATGGCCCGCTCATGGGCGGTGAGGACGGGCCTTGCGGTGTTCCTTCTGCCTGCGTTGTATAGATCAGGGTGTTGGACGCAGACGCTGTTGGAGAGGTTGACGTACTGTGCGACATTATGCCTGAGAATGACTCAAAATCGAGCAGAGCGAATCGCTGACTAGATTCGAATGGGTTGCTCTCGGAATACAGGCGAGAGCGCTGCCAAATCGGGTTGCTGTGCTCTGTCCAGGTTCAAGTCTGGAAGTAGTACGTAGTCAAGTCAGCTTGAGACCTCCGTCGGAGAGTTTGCTGTTACATGTGTCTGCACATTACGTAATGCCGACTTTTAGTAAGGAACGCGTCAACGCGTCGTTCATCTTTGCCACGACATCGCACTTCCTCTCAACGTCTAAGAGGTTGTTTGTGAGGCAGCCGGCGTCGTCCACCCATCTTGCGCCCTGCTACAGACCAAATCCAAATGTAACAGCAAAGACGGACCATTCGTTGCCTTGAGTCACACTCACCGACACTATGACCCCCAAAGGCCAGTCATCACAGCCTCCAGCCGAGGAGAGCGCTCCAGCACCAGCCGGCGAGGAGAGCGAAAACACCCAGCCTCATCCGGAAACCCCCCAGTCACCACCGCAGCCATCACCAACAGATGGCACAGAGCCGGCCGGCGCGGCCTCGCCGCCCCTCCCGTCCCGCCACACAGCGGCCACGCCAGGCCCGCGGGCCCAGCGCTTCCAGGAGATGTTCAGCGCGGCGCTGAACCACACGCTGACCAAGATCTCGACCGAAAACTTCGCCTCGTGCTACCCGACGGTGGCGGCCCAGGCGCCGGGGGTCCTGGACCAGGTGCAGCGCAGCATGGTGGACCGGTTCGCGGACCTGTGCAACCAGGAGTTTGGCCGCGTGCAGGCGCGGTACAACGTGGTGCCCAAGCTCAACGAGCTCGAGGCCCTGGTTTCGGACGCGGAGCGGCGGCGGCGGGCGGCGCAGGCGGCGGCGGCGGCGGCGGCGAGGAGGAAGGGCAAGGGCAAGGCGAGGGAGAGGGCCGCGGGCGAGGGCGACGGTGGTGGTGATGACGGCGGCGACACGGGCAGCAAGAAGCCCACGCCGCCGCACATGCTCCCCGCGGGCGCCGTCCTCGCCGCGCACCTCGCGCCGCACCTGGCGAGCCAGCAGAGCCAGATGAACGCCAAGCTGCAGAACACGCAGGCCGCCAACGCCGCGCTGTGGGGCGAGATCCAGAAGCAGAGGGCCGAGGTGGACGAGCTGCTCGGGGCGCTGGAGCGCGCGCTGGCGGACGTCGACGGCGCGGCGGCGCTGCTGGATGAGGTGCCGGCCGAGGAGCTGGCGAGGGAGTCGAGGACCGTCGAGGCCGAGATGACGGACGTGTGAGGGCAGGGCGGTCCGTAGGATGAGGTGGCAGGGCGCGGCATGCTGCATGTGAAGTCGCATCTTCTTATGAGTGTCACGATTACGACCAAGATACCAGGCGTTGGGAGGCGTTTCTCGTCCTGGTGACAGGGGGATCATCGGGAGTAGCAGGATGCAATATGATACCAATTTCAAGCCACCACTGTCAGCCATATATACAAAATGCCAACACACCTCAGAAGCAGCAACGCCGCATGCGGGAGGCTTCTAGGGCTGTTGCCAGGAAGCCCGCCCCGAAGGATATTCCCCCTCCCTCCCTCCCGCGTACTCTGACTGTGTCTCCTGACCGTGTCTCAAATGCTATGTACTATTTTTCCCCGAATGCAAAAGAAGAGGTATATCGTGGTATAATGACATCACATGTGATCATTTCTGAACGCCTGGCCAGGACGGCCTGTCCATGCAGTAAGTGCAATAGATGCAACCCTTTTCGCTCTCGTGGAAGAAGCACATCTCAGTGATGACTATAATGATGAGTGAGGAATATGAGGCCGGCTGGGTATGCACGGCCTGGGCGAGGCCGAAAAGGCAAGCAGGTATCACAGTCGCGAATTCTCCGTGTGTATTACCTGCCACTGCAGCGTCGGGAGTCAGCGGTCAGAGAACTGAGGAAGAAGGTTCAATCGAATACAGCAAGCAGCAGGTGCTTTTTCTGAAAAGGGCCGAAATTGTACCCGGAAGATGCTTACCGGGCCCCAGAACTCGGGCTCCCCGTACGACGGCGGCTGGACCCTGGACATCTGGCCCGTGGACCAGTCAATGTGCCACCTCTGGCCCTTGAAGATGACAAAGTTGGACTTGCGCGGGCTCTTGAAGAGCAGCACGGCGTAGCAGAGCTTCGCGTAGACCATGTCGTGCGTCGACGTCCAGAGGTGCCGCGGCCGCCACTTGCCCGTCTCGGGCTCGACGCCCTCGTTGTGGTATGATGACACGGACAGCCGCCGGGTGGGGGCGATGCTCTGCCGCGGGTTTTGTAATGAGCTGTGGTGCTGGTGGCGCCGGCGGGGTTGGTGGTCTCCTTGTTCTTCCCAGGGCGCTATGGCTGCCGCGCCGTTGGAACAGTCCGCGCCCGGGGCCCCGTCCGGCGACATCTCGACGTCCGCGGGCGGGTCTACGGGCATGGCCGTGTCCATGTGGGAGTCGGGCATCGAGACCAGCGACTCGGTCAGCTGCTGGAAGCTGCCGCCGTTGCTGGTGGCCTGCGCCGAGTACTGCCCGCGGAACCACCGAAGCCGTTGGATCCGGGGGATGCTCTGGTCCCGTGGGAAATCCCGCTCGTCGATGGGGGCCGCCACGTCTATGGCGGCGAAGAGGCACTCGAGCCACTTTATGAATGTCTCGAGCTCTACGCACGAGATGAGGAACTGGTCCGTCTCCGCCCTCATGCGGATTACATAGCGTCGTCTGCGTGCTGCGTGTCAGTAGGCGTGTCCCGGCGGCATACCAATGAGTTGACCAGCCAGCCTCGAAACATACTTGTGATAATCAGCCGCGATGCCCACGTCGGCGTGCTGCAGGCTGTAGCTCCGCTCCAGGGCGCCCTTCCTCAGCCACGGCGGGTCGTCGGGCTTGACGTCCGGGCCGTGCATCCTGCTCTTGCTCCAGCTCCATCCCTTGTCCTTGGCGCTGTAGACGTGCAGGGCGGTGCCGTGCAGGACGACGAACATGGTCCGCCAGTTCCTGTACTCTGCCCTCTTGACGGCGTCCTCGATCTCCATCTTCATCTGGAACACGTTCTCCATGTGCACGTCACAGTAGTACCGCGGCAGCACGTCCTCGTCCTCGGCCGCTGAGCCCTCGGCGCCCAGGACGGCGTCCCTCCCCTTTCGCGACGGGCCCTGGTACGTCCCGTGCGTGGCGACATGGTATGCCGGCGGGCTGGGCGGCTGGGCAAAGGTCATGACCTGCTCGTAGAGATAGTCCTCCTCCATGGACAGCCGCCGGGCCTTGGCAGGCCGGTTGTCGATGGGCGCCAGCTCCACCGCATGGTTGAAAAAAGTGCCCGAGGCTTCATCCTCGTCTGGAGCGCTCGGGTCCATCGCCGGGGGGTGTCGCCGGTGCTCGGTCCGCGGCGACGGGGGCGCAGAGAGATTCGGTGCCCACCCTCCTCCGTCTTGGCCACGAGGGCGTCGGGATGGCGCTCGCCTGGCTGGTCTTCCTGCTCCTTCTCTCCCGAGTGCTAACCCTACATGTTCGCCTCTGACCAGAGAGGGTCGGACCTGGGGAGACGGCCTCTCCTGCAGCCCTGCCCTTCAAGCTGCCAAGTCTCGGAACAGGCTTGCCTGCCTGCCCAGCGTCCTCCCGGAGTATCGAATCTTGTCCCTGGTGAATTAGGATTGCATGCACCTGTGATGATTTCTGGCTCCAGGGCCAAGAATGCTGCCGAATTATATGATCAACAGTGAGAAACAGACCACAGGCTGTAATGACATGTAGCAGAGCCAAGTGATGCGGGTGAGAACCCCGCGAGTGACGGGCTGCACGGGGACAGTAGATCGTGCGAGGAAAATCACCGACTAGCTCCCGGGGGGGGGGGGGGCGCGCCGGCTGGGGGCCAAGAGAAAGCGAGGTGCAGAGGAGGGCAGGACAAGACCGGGCAAGAAGCCAAGAAGTAGGCAGCGAAGAAGCGACGCTGGGAAGCGGCGGGGACTGGGAAGAAAAAAGGAGGGCCCAGAGGGTGTGGTTGAGAGTCCAAGTATGTGCAAAGAGAGTGACAATGTGAAGAGTGTGGCAGCATGCCATCCCATGTACGTAGTATAGTGGGCGGCCTGCAGCGGCCGAGTGACAATCCCGGCTCCATGTTCGCTGTCAACCCCTGTCGAGCGCTCGACCCGTACTCCATACAGTAATAAGCTGCCTGAACAGGTACCGACCGCGGTACAGTGTACGTAGATACCTCCGTCATGAGGCCGGGATGTCATGTCTCCCCTCTGCCGCTGCGTATTGCTTGTTCCAGAGCTGTCAGTCTATTGGGCCGAGGTCCCCGTCTGTTCGGCTGGGGAGCAGGCACCTGGGAATAGTCTCACTAACGTGTTACATTGAACAACACCCGGGGCGGCACCTCCCCGGTTCCAAATTGCAGACCGTCTGCGGAAAGCCCAACAAGCCCGGCATGTCTATCTCTTCTGCTGTTGTTGTCGTATTGTGATCTACGCCTCAATATATCGGGACGGGCCAGTGTCTGCCCTCGACGGCTCGAGCATGAATCCGGAGCGTGGCAGGAGGGCGACGACTGGAGATGACCAGCAGCACAACCCGGGCAGGGGTGGAATTGCCCCCAAGGGAAGCAGGAGCCGAATCACGATCCACAGCGGCGGCGACGCGAACCACCGGGAGCCGGACAGCGCAGCAGACATAAAGGTCCTCCGAGAAGCGACCCTCCTTCTCTGGCCTAGCACCCGTCCATATTGGTGGCCCTCGCCCCCCCTCCTGGCCACCTGCGGCCTAGCCAGGAACGGTAGGTGGTTAACGACCCTGACCTCACGAGCCCACCACAGCATATCTACCACGGAGTACTATGTATGTACCCTATAGCAGCCATGCGGTATTGTGGATTGCGTGCTCCGCGCCGGGGCGGCCAACCGTGCTTCCCTCCACCCCTTCCGCTCCCCCAAGATGCAGACAAACCAACCCATCAGGCGGCGTCTTGCAAGCACATCTCACCAAGCCCGCAGCGGCCCCGACCATCACTGATCGGCCGGCCACACTGCGGGAGGGAGGGAAATGCCGTTTGTAACATGTCAGTCATGTACACTATAAGCCGGCTTGTGCCATTCAGCCGGCTGACTGGCTGTGGGGCCGACACCGACACGAGCACGCCACCAGCCTCGAGTAGAGTAAGTATTGGTCAGCACGGGGTGGCAAAAAGAACAATTCCCGTGGGCTTCTGGAACTCGTCTGGAAGGCGGGAGACAAGAGCCTGCTGACTGTGCCCGTAGCGCTGTGTACTGCACACTCCTGACACTCTACCTCAGCACTTGCTAGAGCCGAACCGGGCAACAGGTTGCGAGCCATGCACAGTCGTCTTCGGTGGAGCCGCGCCGCGCCCCCGAGAGTGATCACTAGAAAGAAACAAAGGGCAAAAAAAAAAAAAAAAAAAAAAAAAAAAAAAAAAAGAGGGACTGACACTGCCACCTCGCTGAGCACGGCGTGCCAGCGCTCTTTAGGAAGGAGTTTATGGTCAGCTGAGCGGGTGCGCTGGGGAAGACTAATAAACAAGCAAGAAACCGGGACGTGGAGCGAGGGACCGAGGCTTATCGTGTCCCACATTGGACTGCCCCATTCGCACAAGGGCGGGCTCCCGGCGTGCCTTCGCGCCCGCACGCAAAACCCGACCCTGCGTCTAGGCCATCATCGTCGACGTCGACCATGAGACATGCTTGACCCTCGGTAATTCTCATGCTTATTACTGTGCTTGCTGCATGTGTCGAGAGCGGTGTGAGCGCACTGGTCCGGCTGGGTGGACGTGTTTCCAGTATATCTTCCCGTGAGCCGAGAAAAGCTCCTATAAGCTGGCTTCACTGCGCTGCGGGCACGGCACAGGACCAGACGCGCTTCATCAACCCCAGTGACAGAGTAAAGTAAACACCTGCTGCTTGAGCTGGGAATCTCGAGGCCTTGATCATCTGTTGGGCACGGTCGCCCAGTCTCATGTCTCCCGGTTGACGAACTGATACAAAATCTTATAAACATCAAGCAGAGGGCGTTCCCCACGGGTTTGCAACCCATATCATTCGGCCGACGTCGTCGCATTTGTGTCAATATCGGCTGCATCCCGTCCATGGCCATTCACTATCCCGGAACAAAGTGAATCAGGCTGAATCGAAACACCTGTAACGGACTGGCGAGCCCATCTCCATGTATCTCCTGAGCCAGGCTTTCGGCTGGAACAGTGCAACGCCATTCACGACAGGACCTGCATCATGCGGTGTCAATTCAAAGGCAATTGATGAATGGCTATGACTCTCCGTCTTTTCCTCCGTTAAATGGTATACACGTCCTCGTCGGGTTATCATTACATTCTCTCCATCTCGCGCCCGTCACCTCGCGACCCCACCCCCCAGGGGGGGGGGCTTTTCCCTTCCTTCCTTCCCTCCTTCCCTCCTGTGGCATCGTCTGCCGCAATTCCGTCCTTGATCGTGTATATTCGTCCCCGCCTTGCTACATATACAGTCGTTCACCCTGATGATCATGCAAAATGTGGAATGAGGTATCTGACTCACAATCACGGCACCCCATGTTCGCGCCCAGATTCCCTTGTCGCTTGTGGCCCGGTCAACTGTACAAAATTCCGCAGCTAGAAAAACACCACGTAGAAACTTTTCTCTTGGGATGCAGACATCGCGATGCGCCGGTTCAGCAAGCAAGACGTTACGCAACCACCGATACACCGACCGACCGAGAAAGGAAACTCCCAATACTCCCCAGAATACTCTATGAAACTGCCGTTCAGGCCTGCCGCTGGTCCCCCACCCCCACAGCGCTGGTGTGAGTGGGTTCACGGAGCCTACTGGTCTTCCTGCCTCACGCGTTGGTGGCCTGGGGCCCGCCACGTCCACGCGGAGCGCCGCCGCCTCGGCCCCGAGAGGTGTATCCACCACGTCCACCTCCCTGGCTTCCAGATCGCTGGCCATCAAAGCCGCGCCCACGTCCGGAGATGCTGCCCCGGTTCTGGTTGTAGTTGGCGCCGCCGTACGCACCAGCCTTCGGGCGACGTGGCTCGACCACAATGTTCTCTCCGTTCACCGTGATCGGGCTGGCGCTGATGGCGGCCTGGTAACCTCCGGCGGTGGAGTACTCGACGAAGGCACAGTTCTGAAACGAGGGGTTAGAAAAAAGAATGCAGCAGCGTGGCGGGGTCAGCAAAACATACCTTGGAGCGGTTGATATCGAAGTACACCATTTCGCCGTAGCTGCCAAGAGCAGCCCTCAGGTCGTCCTCCTTCACCTTCTCCGTGACAAACTTGACGTATGCCAGCGTGCCTTCCTTTTCGGCGGGAGGGGTGGAAGTGGACTGCTGTCGGCTCTGCCTCTTGGAGTCGGCACCCGCAGTCCGCCACTCGCTAGCGGCATCCTTTTCGGCGGGCTGGGCAGTGTTCTCGCTGGACTGGGCAGGAGTAGCGCTGGCCTTTGGCTGGGCGGGAGCAGCAGCAGCAGAAGCAGATCGCTGCTGGGCGGGCGCCGCAGCACCAGGTGCTGCCTTGGGTAGCGGCACGACGGGCTTGACGGGAACTCCGACGGCGGCAGCAGCGCGGCTGGCCCAGGACATGGGCTTGGGAGGTCCCTTTGGCTTCTCCGGCTCCGGGGCCGGTGCGGTGCGTGCTGGGGCAGGGGTGGGGCTCGGGTCCTTGGGGACCTCTGGCTTCTTGGCTTCCTCCTCGGCGATCTCCTGTGCGGTCTTCTCGGGGTCCACAGCGGTCTGGGCCTCCTCAGGCTTGTTGGGAGCTTCCTCAGCGGCCGGAGCAGCCTCAACAGGAGCCTCGGCCGCAGTGGTGGGAGGGGTGTCCTTGGCCGCGGAGCTGGCCTCCTCCAGCTTCTTGTCAATGATCTCGGGGTAAATGGGGGCGGGGGTGGGCTCAGCAGGCTGCTCCACCTGGGCTTTCTCGGGCTCCGGTGCGGCGGCGGCAGGTGTAGAAGCCGGGTCGGCGGCGGCGGCGGCAGCAGCAGCAGCAGCAGCAGCGGGGGGGGGCTCCTGGGGGGCCTCCATCTCGACTGCAGGGGCCGGCTCAGAGACAGCACCCTCGGTAGCCTCCTCCTCTCCCTCGTTCACATATCGAAGGATGTCGTTGAGCAGGAAGTATCCGGCGGGTTGCTGAGCGAGGACGAAAGTCTGGACGAACTTCTTGGGCTCACCGGACTTGTTGCAGATCTCACCAATGACCTGAATGACAATGTTGTCGTAAGAGGCTTGGGAGTCAACATTGGAAACTCGGACCTTGCAGTCATGGAAGTCAAGCTCCTTGATGCGCTCCGCAATGGCCTGGCAGAAGAATGAGGTTAGAATGCTATCACACGATCCAAATCATGAGTAGCCAGATGGTAATGGGAGGGTTGAGGACTAACCTGTCGGCCGACGGCGACGGGAGAGAGTTCGGCCTCGAGACCTTGGACGAACTGGGATCGCTTGTTGTAGAAGAGCTGCGCGACTGTTAGCAGGATGCGCGTAGGCTGGCGACTCGTCATTGCATGCACTCACGTGAAGCTTGTCTGGGTTTTTGCTCAGGGTGGTGTAGTATTGTTGGACGAAGTACCAGCCAACCTCGTCCTTGGATGGGGTGCTGTCGGAGGCGCCGTTGTTGGAGGTGGATGGGGCGTCAGAGGGGGCGCCGCCAGACTCCCGCCATTGCTCCTGGTGGTTTGTGCCGTTTGTTGCCATGGTGCTCTGGTTTGCTAAGTCTGTGTCTAGAAGGATATATGTGTCGCTCAGGAGGGAGCGGCGTGGGGGTTCGCGATGTCCTTTGATGTGTTTTGCGCCGCTGCTAAAATCTGGAAGTCGGCTTGGGCAGGGAGAAACCGTGCGGCAGAAACTGGGGGGACGGGGTGGAGTTCAGCTAAAGGCCGTTCTGCCAGGCGGCGAGGGAAGGTTGAGGGCCAGGCTGGAGACATACCTGTGGACGAGCAGAACAGGGAGATGGAATGTGTCTTCACGTGCGAAGTCTCAGCTGGAATGACCAGAGTGAAGCCGCCGATGGGTGCTGGACGACCTTTGGCCTAGCTTCAAGCAATGATGACAAAACAATTTGGTCGGATTAGGGTTGGAGATGGTGGACCGCGCCGGTGGAGGAGGTGGAGGGGTCCAGAGTTAGGGTTTGTCGTGGGAGTCTGCGTCAGAGTCGAAGAAGAAAACGAGTCTGAATAATGGGGGGGGCCTCTTGATGTCCTCTGGGGCTCAAAGAGGTGAGTGGCGATGTGTGTGATGATGTCTGTCGGTTGTGTCATTCGCTGATGGACTCGTCCGGGTGAGGAGTTGGGGTGGGAAAAAAATAATGACATTGGCTCACGGGAGGATGTTGACGATCCGACGCTGCTACCTGCTGGCCTGCTGCTACACTAGTGCAAGTAACTCTTCCGGCCAGAGTCCAAGAGCTGGCATAATTCCATGCAAGGGTCTACCCCTCACACCTTTGTGGCAGCTCCAACCTGGGGATAATAGCGTGGTAGGTATATATGGCTGGTACATACCAGCGGGTATACCTGACATACTATCAGGTGGCCCGACGGCCTGGAAGCTGCCAGCCAGGCACGGACCTGAAGAATCTATCTTGCTTGGTGCCTTCCAAATGAGACGACTGGACTCTAACCAAGGGCATATTCCGCCACTGGCGATGGCTCACTGCATGAAGCCGCACTTGATGGGAGCCTGAGCTGGCCGTCTCGGTCTCACCTTGAGGCTGTCCCGGGACTGTCCAGGACTGAATTATCAGTGCTTAGTGTGCATCAACTACGTACAAAGGCTTTTTTCAATACCGAGATTCCCCCACTCAACACTCGATCCGTCCTTACCCAGACGCCCCCACAGCGGCAAACATCCCATCGGCCGTGCTTGCCCGACTGCTTCCCAGAGGGCAAGCTGCAGGCAGGATGCCAATCTACTTGCCAAGACCCAACCCGAGAATTAAATGAGGTTATTCACAGGACAGGGAGAGCTCTAAATACTCCCCAGATAGTCAGTCACAGTGACCAACAAACCTGTTGAAGAAATTCATGAATATGTTTTGTTTTGCATCGTAGATGCATACATACACCTTCAGACTCATTGAGGACTTGGCCAGGTACTTGAGTACATTGGCCCTGTTGCAGCTGCTACTGAACTCAGGCATGCACGGTGTGCCCACATCTGCAGCAGGCCTGTCCCACATTATATTATTGTAAAGCTAGGGTTTCACACTGACATTTAGTGTAAGTGCGATCAAATGGTTCCTCTCAGCATTTGCCTCCTGATGTTGAGGACAACCCATTCCTGTCCACACCCTCCAAAACACAGCCTGAGATTTCCTGAGCTGGTGTGCTGAATTTGAGCCTTCAGATTGGCCAGTGGCTGCTCGGGCTGGCCCGCACGCCCAGCACCGATGGTGCCCTGTCACTGGATGTGGTTAGTTATGGTCCCTTTGATATTGTCAAAAAAAAGTCTCCAGACGAGCTGTGACACTGGCCTCATCCAGACTGGAGGGAATAAGGAGCCTGCTTCCTGATTATCTGTGACCATAGATAATGCCTCAATTGCCTTCACTTGAGAGTAGAGCACTACAAGTAAACACTATCACCCCAAACTACATTTGAGATCATGCCAGGGTGCTGTATCAAATATTAATTATCTGACATTATGTTTCAATGCCTGCCTGGTAGGATATTATTGTACACAGGATACGTTGTAGCATACTTCTTCTTTTAATTTTCTTTTGGGCTCCACCCGTACACAATATGGGAGTGCCTTCGAAACGGGACACACACACACACACACACACACACACACACACAACATACTTAGAACATATGCCGCTTCCATACCTTTCGCTCAGAAAACGAGATATACCGCATATTGCAATGCGAGCCGGCCTCTGCCCGGGAACCATGAACTATACATACATACCCAGTCATATGGATCACTTGACCGCCTTGTAGACGCCTAGCCCCTCCTCAAGCCCAGATCCCATACACACAAATTCGCACAGATACACAGACTGGGCGCCGGCCAGATCCGTGAGACGGTTCCCTCCCCCTCATTGCCTCACGCAATGTGGCCCGTAGGCATCCTCGTCCGGCTCGACCTTCAGTTTCCCTTGTATGCTCTCCCGGTCCAGCTTGTCCCGGTGCCTCCTCAGCACGTCCGCGAGGCTCTTGGCATGCAGCATGCCCAGCTCGGACCATACCGTCTCCAGGATGCCCAACGCCCACCGCCAGACCTCGTAGGGCACCCCTGGCGCGCACGCGGCCACGCGGAGCTGGAACGTGAGGTGCGGGATGCCAAAGGCCCCGGAGCCGGCGCTCCCGCGCGTCTGCACCGCGTCGAGCTCCTCCCACGACAGCCGCGGGTGCCGGTAGTGCGTGGGCACCGACGTGAGCACGTCGACCGCCAGCCGGCCCACCGTCGCGCGGATGCGCTCCTCGACCAGCGGTATCCCCGGCGGTGACGCCGCCGCGGCGCCAGCGGCGGTCCGCGGGTTCGCCGCCGCCAGCTCGAGGATCCGTTGGTTCGTGAGCAGCCGCGCCCAGCGGAAGTGGTTCCATATCCGCGAGACCCACACGTCCGAGTAGCGGTGGTGCCTCCCACGGAAGACTGCCTCGCGCGGCAGCTGGGGCGAGCGAATGACCTCGTACCTCCAGCTCCCTTCTTGCGTTGTCTCCCACCCGTCCAACTCCGCGTCCACGGCCAGGAGCTGCTGCAGAATTTGTGCTGTGGACTCGTCCCCGTCGGCATGTGTCCTTGTGCGCAAGGCTGTGTTGAGCCGGGCGAATCTCGCGATGATGGGGACGAGGTCGGCCCCTGGTTTCTCGTACTCGGGGAGAAGCTCATAGGTCTTGCTCTCCCGGAGGAAGTCGAAGAAATCCTCCGGGAGGCTCACGTCACTTGTGATACATGGTACAAGCTGAGTATATAGTCAGACAGGCCTGTCCTTCACATGCACATGCGACACTCAAATGTTTCTTTCCTGTGGGCATTACGAACCAACGAGTAAGACAGCTGTAGCACGCCCTTTATCCCAAGTGTTGGGGTAGTACGGACTGGCGGCGCCGACCTCACCAAGGCCAGGCACCCCATGAGATGAACTCTCACATTCTCGTGAGCATCGTGTGTTGCATGGACGCACTGCAGATGCCGTTAGCGGGCGCTCCAACCACGGACCGTGCATGTGGTTAGCAGGAAACAAACTCAATGGCGTTTCTTACTTGGAATAGGGCAAGCATGACAGTGGTTTTGATGGCCGCCTCGAGGTTTTGTAACGGATTATGTAACGCCTCATTTGTAAGCGCTAAAGCCTCGCCGTATTTGATCCTTGACAGGTGCTGGAGCTTCTTGTCATGCTGCAGATTCCCCATCCCCGCGAGTCCGAGGGCTGCCATGGTGGCCTGAGTTGAGTAGCTTTGGAACCATATTTGGCTCCTAAGGTCCTCCGCCTTCCTGACCTCATCCGGATATCCGATTATATAGTGGTTAACATAGAACGAAAGCCCGAGCTCGGCCAGGTCCGTGGGAATGGCCGGAGGTAGTTTGGACATGTCCCGGCCCCCGACTGGCGGTGAGGAACTGCCGCCCCTTGGGCGCGGCGAGCTGGCGGATATTGGTGATGTGGAGGCGTATGAAGGTGACGGTGCTGATCCATGTATTGACGCGGAGGTTTCTGAAGACACTATAGAAGAAGACCTCTTGGTCTTGGCCGGACCTTGTCGTACAGTGGCGTCGGCCGATGATGAGGCCGATGAGGATGGGTTCCCGTCTTCACACCCCCACGAGGCGCGTACTCTTTTCTCGACCTTCAGCGTCTCATCCCGGAACATCAGCGAGAGTTGGTCTCGGTAGCCTGGGCATACCTTGGACACACGAATGCATTGTGTGCACCCAGGCTGACGTCTGTCGCACTAGTAGCATTGAAGTCAGTGACTAATCGCTCCTTGATGACATTTTTTAGACTGGCCGGGCGGGAGGGTCGGTCGACAAGTTTCCACGAAAGAGCCCCGCCGTAGGACGGGAATTTTTCCGTAGCAAGTTAGGGTGCGCAGGCTTTCCCTGGACTAGGAATTGATATCACGGCGGGAGTTTGAGGCAGCGTCGCTGAGTGTGGAAGGCACGGGGAGACAGGAAAATCCATTGCACCTTGTTATGAAAGTGGAGCAATTGTGTTTTGTGGTGTCTGTTGCAGATTGTCGTGCCGGGCCTTGGATGGCTTTCATAATAAGTGGTGCGAGAAAACCCAAGACTTGAGGCGCGGCCGCTAGAGGGCGCAAGCACAGATGGACCCAGATATGATGAGACGGAGACGTACCTTTATCCGCCGCTTACGACATGATGAACATCCCAAGGAAGCCTTGCCGCAATAGACCATGGTGTGAGAGCGTTCAGGAGGGTGGTTCTCGAATGCCGGGAAGTAGTACGATACAGAGCAAGACGGGCGGGTGTCTTCCCTGCGAGGGGGATGCCCTAATAGGGAATCTGTTCGTTGGTGATGACCAACCAGGCCCCTCTTCCCCTCTCTCCGCGGCACAGTTCGTGGGTTCAGCGACGCCGTGAGATGAGGCAGACCAAGAGTGGGCCACTCGGAATGAGGCCTCGGCAGTGGATATGTGACAGGTCGTTGATGTGCGCAAGACGGCGTGTGGCCACCTGGGCACTCGTGTCTCCCGCGGTCTGGTGTGTATGCTTGGTGTGGGCGATGTCTGTGCCTGTCCGCCGACACTTGCGGGTGCCAGTCAATGCAGGGGCCAATGTGTAGGCAGTAGTTGTGTCTACGGTGGGCAGAAGAGGGCGGAGGATCTGCATGGGTCGTCAGGTCCAATTGTAGCCACAGTCGCCAACTGAATGTTCAAGAGCCCAAGAAGAGCTCCGACCCGGCAGTTGGATGAGGTCGGGATAGCGACGGACGGGCACCCCAACGGCCTCGGCTGCCTCGGCGGGTCCAGTCAGACCAAGGGTCGGTCACCTTGTGAGATGGCGGCAGTGCGAAGGATGTGTGGCTGTCACGGCATGCGAAGGGGTGCATTATCATCAGAGAAGGGAGGGCATTGGGGGGCCACACTAGACAAGGCTAAGAAATGAAGCTGGATGGGCCGCCACAGGCCAACCCACGAACAGCAGGAGCAGCAGCAGCTCGAGGTGCCTATGTCGATCCAGATATGGTTTAAACGGGGTTGGCCAGGTTCAGGTCGGACAGGCGGGCCTGGCACGCGAACCGCAGCGGATCAGGGGAAATCTTAACAGTGTGTGTCTCCGCCCAGGGCCAATTACTTGGGAGAGACTCGCCTTTACATATTACAACCCATCCATCCTGTCCTGGGCCATTGGCCACTAGTACTACTGTACTGTGATGCTACCAAGATTGCTCCTACTCGCAGAAGCAAAGACACATATCCATCCAGTCTGGCTATCACCCAACCCAATAAAGTGCGGCGTGAAGACGCCGCCATAGGTGGATCTTGCACCTGAGAGCACTCGGTGTTATCATTTCCCCGCGGCGACGCCCCCTTTCCAGCGAGTCAGTCTGTCTACCTACATATATCCTCTTGTTAGACTACTGTGTATACACACAAGGCAGACCAAGACAACGTACATGCAACTCATCGAGAACGACATGGCCTAGTCCGTCTATCATCTACCGCTAGACATGTGTGTTGTGTCCGTTCATGCTCACGATCCTCCCGTCCCACCCTGTATAAATCGTTAGTCCCGCCACCACGCCGTCCCAACCACGTATGTGGCAAAGAAGAGCGCAGTGACATCCATCCTTCTTTGTCTTCCTCCTCCCTCCTCTTCGCCTCTCCTGTCCTCGCAAGGCCGCCCGCCAAAAAGCACCCGTGCTGCCGTGCCAACCCCCCCACGCCGTATACATGCGGCCATCTCATCCCATACCCAGCCGCAGATCATCACCTCATGCGTTCCGAGCCGGCAACCTCCGGCTTGCGGAGACCTCGTTGGGGCTGCACCTTGTTGATCCCCTCTCAAGCCCTGGCTGGGACCGCGGCGCAATTCGGCCGGGTGGGTGGGAAGCTGCAGCCGGCGCACCACGTGGCGTTGGCAGTAGCCACGGCCTTGTCCGTTCGGCTGCCCGGGATCGCGGACGCCCATCTCGCAGGGTGGATATCCTCGAGGTCTCCAGCGGGGGTGAGGGGCTTACGCCCGCGGGACGAACACCACAGTGATCATGCACAGGCAGGCCATAGGCCGGTTATCGAAACACTCTGCTGACCGCAGAACTGACCATCACTACATGACACGTCGGATCTCCTCCCGCGCAAGTCGTGTGATATCTGGGCAAGAACGGGTACATCTTGCTTCTCAGCCGCTTGCTTCCGGGGCCGGTGAAACCTCCAGATATCGGAGGGTATGCATGTCCGTACCGTGTCACCTTGCAACCTGCAACCGCCAGCCCGCCGGGGCGAATCCCGCTGTTGGACTTGCGATAGCGTCGTGTTGCCGTGCGGGAGGAAATCCCCACTCGACATGTTTCGGTCACGCGCGGGCTGTTCTGTCGTGGCAGCGCGCATACGGGCAGTGTCGGTCCCTGGTGCTCGCGGACGGGTCCCACCGTCCGGAGACAGCAGCAGCGGGGACTCGGTTTGGACTGGACCAACTTACCTACGGCTAGCCATCGGAAAGAAACACATATCTAGCAGCTTCTGATGCCCTGGCCAAGCCTCACGTTCTACCACGTCGGGTTCTTTGGCTGATATTGTTTCCAGATGCGCCCCCTCCCGCACCCGGAACGATACGCGATGCTTATGCTGCAGCCTATACCGGCTGCAACACCGGTGAGCATGTTCGCGAGTGCGAGCCGCAGTTCCCTCGTGGGGGTCAGGGGGCGCTGCATGCGGGGGGAGCGATCCTATGGCCCCCCGGACTTGCTTTAATTTGTCCTATGCCGTGCGCGGCCGGGAAACTCTCAAGCCAGGCCAAAGGACTCACGGCTGTCGTGGCAGCTGCGTGGCCAACGCCTCTCCGTTGCAGCCGTCTAAAAAGTAGAGGACGAGTCTCGGGGTCCCCCTCCATCCGAGGCGCTGCCACGCCCCTGCAGGTGCTTATCTATATCTTCTGCTTTTGTCTCGTCTTCCTCTCCACAAGTAATCGTTGTGCAGAATTCTCAAGGCTGGTCAACAAGTCTTCATCGGCCTCGCATTGTGCGACATGAGATGCTGCGATGCGCAGGCGACAGGTTGGCCAGGCAAGCCAGGGTAGGGAGATGCTAGCCCCAGGAGGAAAGAGAAAATAAAAGCTGTCACACGCCTGAGCAATAGGGATGCATGGTCACATCGATAGTACCAGGCAGCCCTGCTCCAAATTATCGTGCGTGCTGTTCAGCTCTGGCTTTTCACAAAGCTCAGTGTCCTGCTGCTCGGCCGTGACGTGGCATCCTGATACTGGGACATCTGCGGGAAGTTCCTGCGTAATATTCTCAGGTTCCTCACAGTAATATCACTGGTGTCCATCATAATCGGTATATGACGAAGTCACGGTTGGTAAAGGCTGGACCGGGTGATTCATGCAGCAGACGGGCACTGAAGCAGGAAGACTTCGCATTGCAGAGGAGGAGGAAAAAAAAAAAAAAAAAAAAAAAAAAGAGACCCAAATCCTTGACGAATAACTCAGGGTTCTCATGTCTTTCAATTCAGCACACATGCGCTGCCTAGGCGTAACTTCCCTCGATAATAGCCATACCTAGTCCACGGGCGAGATGCCGGACACTGGTGGTCAAGACAAATTCGAAGATTTGGATGAGTCGTCCGGTGGATTGCCGGACATGGCGTCAATCGTTGGCTTTGCGGACAAGGGACCATGTGTTGATGAGGTCTCCTGGTCCTCTCTTACTTTCGTACGAACACTCTCTCCTCGAAATTGGAATGCTATGTCAAGCAATCACTGCGCTTTTCCCACATCTGGAACCAGACCATGTGTGCCTTGACGGCCCAGCTAATGCCTAATGCCATTTGACTGAAGTGGACATACAACTGTGAAATACAGCACGACCGAGCCTCCGCTGTTCTAAAAGTCTACACGGGGTGGTTGTACATCTAAACATATCAACATATATCACGTGCTAGGCTTCTCCGCGCTACCATCGACGGGGCTCTTCTTGGTATTCTTGGGGTCCCCGGCCCACGTCTCCGCCAACCCGAGCCGCCACGCCGGGTCCTCGTCCGGGTAGCCCAGGCTCTTGCGCAGCTTGAGCACCTCGTTGCGCACGCGCAGCGCCACCTCGGCCCGGATCTGCTCCGCCTCCTTGCTATTCCGCAGCTCCTCGGGGAGGTCGCCGACGCGGAGGACGTCGGGCCGCGGGACTGCGGCCGACCGCCTCGGGAGCGCAGCCACGATGCCCGTCCTGCCCGAGTTGGACTCGGAGGCGGCGGCCTTGGCGGCGCTGGGCCCGGTGGCGGCGAGGGCGCGGTCTGCCGCCTCGGCCGCCCTGTCCGCGGCGGCGATCTGGGCCTCCCGCGCCGCCATGGCCTTCTTGACCAGCGCCTTCCAGCGCCGGCGCAGGTCCCCAAACGTAGCCTCCATGTCGACCCTGTCGCCGAACGCGACGTGGACCTTCTTGCCCGGGCGCGGGACGATGCGCGGCCAGGTGCGGTTCTCGCTCATGATGTCCGAGGTGCCGTCGATAAACATGGGCACCATGTCGGGCATGGGCTCCGCCTCGAGGATAAGCCGCGCGACCCCCCACTTGAAGTAGCGCATCTGCCTCTGCGGGTGCTGGTGCACCAGCCCTTCTGGGAAGATGTGCACCCAGGCGTGGCGGTTGGACAGGAATGCCGACGGCGCCGTGTGCACGTCGCGCCCGTTGGTGGAGAATGTCAGGCTGCCCTCGGAGAAGGGGTCGCGCAGTTCCTGCAGCAGGGACTGCGTCGTCCGGGGCTTCTCTGGCGCGAGGGGCGTGTGCTCGCCGGTCGTCTTGAAGGGGTACGCCGACAGCAGGCGGACGGCCTGGGTCATGGTGGGCTGGTAGAGCCCGGCGTGCTCGGAGTGGAGGCCGCGGTGAGTCGGCAGGACCTGGCCGAGGGTGAAGAATGTGCCCAGCAGCCGGTTTTTGAAGCATATATCGTGGGCGCCGAGACTCCAGCGCAGGTTCCAGGGCTGAAATGCCGTGCGGAGGGGGAGGACACCCCATATCACTGGGTCGTCGATTCTGTGCGGCCTTGTGAGAAACTACAAATGCTGCAGGGTCTAGATGCCCAACCAAGACAAGATATCTCACTTACACTGAGATGTGGTTGCTAACTGTGAAGTGACGTGAGTATCATGACGGTGACAATAAGACTGAATCGCGAGACGATATGTTGGAATATTGATTGGCGTGATGCACATGTTGATGATGGGTGGAAATATGGCAATGACATACCGGTGATCAGGCCTCTCTGCCTCTGGAATGGATCCTCGCGGCTCTCCAGCAGTCTAATAAAGTTGTCGAGTCCAGTGGTCTGAATCTCGTTGAGGCCGTTGAGGAAGCCCTTTGAAATGGTGCCCGTGAGGCCCATGACCATGGCAGAGGACCCGCGCCACAGACCGTTAGGCCTGCGCTGGGGGTACTGGCCATGAGCTATCGTCGTCATGGCTCAGCTTGGGGGGACGGGCAGGTTCGAGGCCGCGGTGGCTGAAGCGGTCACGATGGGGTTTCTGGTTTTATCTGCGTCTCGATGGCAGCCTCAACAACTCGGTCCGATCCTCGACGCGCTTTGTGTGGGGCCCAGCCAAGGAGCGTGTCACACATAGCCCCGACCTTTTGGGTATTAGAAGCTGCTCTGGGCTAAAACGACGAATGAGCAAGATGGAGCATCACGATGCATCACAGCGAGGGGGTAAACGAAGGTGATACCTGGTCATACAGGCGTAGTGTAGGTATTGTATCAGGTGGCTGAAGACTGGCCGTTGAGTAGAAAGTTTCTAACTTGAACGATGACATCGGGACAAGTACCCCTGCAGGCGACAGACCAGACCAACCCTGCTTGGCTGGACCAAACAGCCCGCCACCTTGCTGGGCCTCTCTGCAGGGGTTACTACTTTCACTGCCTACCTAGGTACCTGTAGGTACTTGCTGACTACCTGTAGATATGTACAATACGGAGTACGTAGTACGATATCCACGCCCGCAGCAGCAAAGACTCACGAGCTCCTACGCATGCCTATGCGCAGTTCCGGCAGACGCAGAAATATACAGCATCATGAGCATTTCTGGTATTACTATCGTTACATCTTTGCCTTTCGTAATGCCCATATATCGCGCCATGTCTCGCCCTTCGTCTCGTGTATTTGATATCATTTTTTTTGCCCCCCCCCCCCCGCGAGATGAAAGCGTGAGAAAAGCCCAACGAGAATAAGCAACCCAAATGGACCCGATCCAGGCCTTGTCAGATCGTGTCTTCAACCTGCGCCCACCGCCCTGTGCATGGGTGAATGAACCTCGAACGCCAGACAGGACCGTTTCCAACTGCCATATGCAGGCTTAAGAGCACAACAGAAACCCCCCAATGGTGGACTACGGACGAGGGGAGGTGCAAAGTCGGCCATGTCGCACTCATGTAAAGTCAACCGTCCCGCTCGCCCCAGGCCGCGCGTTCTGCCGCTCAAGTCGCCGCCGTCTCCTCCTCTCGGCCGCCGAAGCGGTCCCGCTCGCCTCGCTAGGCACTGCCGCGGGCATTCCTCCCGACAGAGACTGGCCGCCGGCTGGACTCATAGCACTCCAAGTCCCGTGGCTACCGGGGCTTCCAAGGCTTGAGACCGTCGCGCCCGCCGCCGGCGTCGTACCTGCCGGTCCGAACTGCTGAAGAGGCTGGCCGGAATAGTACGCCGAGTCTTTTGGTCTCTTACCGCTTGCGAACGCAGCTGTCGGCTGCGGAAGCGGTGATAATGTTGACTCCGCTGCGCTCTCGGCCCCCGACTCTGCCGCCCGCCGCCGGCTTGTGTCGCGTCTGTACCTTGTGCGGGATGAGCCACCTGGCGCTTCACTCCCGGACAAGCTGCTCATCGATTCGGTGCGTCGCCTCCGAGCTTGCCGCGCTATAGCCTCTTCCTTGGTCAGGCGGCGCAGTGTCACATTCCGGTCCTTGTCGTCGTGCACCCTGACCTTGACGCTAACCGGGGGCGTCCTGTCATTCAAAGTCTCACGGTCAGACTCAACTCGGCGCTGTGCCTCCTGCTCTGCCGCAAGGATCCCAGCCGACGCGGCCGCTGCTGCTGCAGCGTCGTCGCCTGCCCTGCGGCGACTCTCGGACCGCCTATCCCTTCGGGACAAGTACGATTCGCTCTCTGACGATTTTGCCGTGTGTAAAACGCTGTGTGGGTCAGGGGGCATCAGCGGCATGTCGACAATACTCTGGCGAGAGTGCGTCCGAGAATGTGTCCCACCATCCATCGGCACCGGCACGACGCCTGGTGCGGGCGCAGACACCAGGTTGGCATACTGGCCGACTGGTGGAGGCGCAGGCCCTGACGCTGTCGGTGGTGGGCGGTAGCCTCCTGTCGGTAGAGGCTCAAGTGGCGGGTGTGACTCGTATCCCGACAAGGGTCGCGGCTCGATAAGCGACGATCCCTCCGTTAGGCGCGACGGTGACGTCTCCCTCCTGGGTGGCCCAGCTGGCCGGATGGACACACGCCGCGACTCCCTCCGCGGCGAGTAACCATCTCCTGTGTACCTCGGGCTGTGGCGCCCCGCGCGCCTTTCCTCTTCCTCACTCCGTAGACGGTCATCCTCCTTTTGCTCCCGCCGATCCTTCATCTTCTTTGCGAACCAGCCTAGACCTAGTCCTGCGGCGAGACCCTTCTCTGCAGCCCCTCTGCCCGAATGGCTGTCCGCCCGGTTTCGTCTGGATGGGCTGACATATGATGAGTAGTCAGAATCCACCACGCTATCGAGCCTCGGATCCCCCCGGCGATGAGACGGCGGCGGAGTGATGGGCCTCGATGACCTCCGAGCCCCCGGCTGAGCCTCGGCTGCGCTCACAGCTGCGGCCATTGCTGATGGGCCACCCGGGCCTGGTAGTAAGGGTGACCTATGCCCGTCTCTGTAGAACTCCTCACTCTCGTCACTGTAGATGGTGCCGCCATGCCCCCTTCCAGACTTTGAATGACGCCTCCTGCCGGGTGTGTCGGTTGCTACAGCTGAATACTCATCGTCGTCGACCCCGCGCTTTCTCTTGCCCATCATGCGGCCGATGAGCGCACCAGCTCCAAGCCCGGCACCGACGCCAAGGAACTTGTTCATGAAACCACCACCCCGCTCGTCGGTACTCTTCCTCGGCCTCTCGCTGTGACGGTCCGTATACTTCTCATCCTCGATGTAGCTGGCCCGTCGGGATGGGACAACCTCCGGGGCACGGCTTCTACTCCGGCTACGGAGGCGGGACGCGCGTGAGCGGCTGCGGCTGCGGCTCCTGCTTCGCGACTGCTCCCTCTTGCGGCCACGCAGAAGGGCCCAGGCGGCACCTCCGGCCGCGAGGGGCCCGAGCCAGCGGGACCCTCCCCCACTTGACTTACGCTCCGAGTGGACAATCTCGGACCTTCCGTCACGGACAATGTAGTCTGGCCGGTCGTCCCTCCGGTATTCGAGTATGAAGTACAGGAACAACAAGAAAGCCATCCAGAGGGCAAAAAGAATGAAGGTGTATTTTGGGGACCCGTACAGGGTCAGGCCGAGGGGCACCTGGGCGATTCCCAGCAGGGCAACGGTCCGTCCGAACCACTGGTGCAGCATGACCCTCAGCGAGCGGCCGCGTATATTCTTGATCAGGCGCCCTCCGATGATCTGCAGGAGGATCAGGGTGTATATGGCGACACCAATGCCATGGTGAGGGTTGGTCAGGCTCCGCTCAGGGCCGACGGAGAACCAGCCGAGGACGAAGACGACGGTGGTCAGGAGGACGGCGAGGATCTGGAGGTAGGCGTGATATCGGATGGCATAACCGGGGCGTTTGGTGTAGAAGCGGGCGTAGAAGATGGCTGTGGGAACGATGAAGCAGAAGACGATGGCGCCTATTATACCGTGGGCTGCGATGAGTGTGTGGTACTGGGCGAGGGTCGAGAACCGGTTGCCCATGCCTACACGCGTGAGAAAGGGAAGGTGAGGTTAGCGACCGCGTCAAGGTCCGGGCCTTGCTGCTGCTGCTGCTGCTGCTCTGGCATGGGTACGACTCACCATTGTATTGCATGGTCTCAAAGTTGAGACCAACCAGGTTTGGGAGGAGGAAGTCATTCTTGGTGAAGTCCCATGTCCCGTCACCAACATTCATGGTATCGGAGTCGTAGGAGGCGGTGCCAGGCGCCGACATGTCGTTCAGCGGCGCCATGGTGGCGGTCCGCCGACCGGCCTGCCTGACGGCGCAGCAAAGCGGCCGGAGAGGGTCTGTTCAACCACACAATTTATGGCGATGGCAATTCGAGACCCACGTGGAGTGAGACCAAGCGGGAGCGATCAGGTGGGAGCAGCGGTGGCGGCGGTGGTATGCGGATCTCAAAATTGTCAGATAAGGTTGGAATGGAAGGTTAGAAGCGATAGGCGAGAAATGCAGAAGACCATGGAAGGGTCTAGGTCTGATGGTGGTGCTGGCTGTGGTGGTGGTCGGCCAGACAACTTAACCCAGCAGCAGCCCACGGGCGTGCGGCCGTGTACACTAAGTGGTGACGCCCGGAGCAATCAGCGGCGGGGGTGCTAGGAAGCAGCTCTGGGCCACGAAGGTTTAGCAACGGCGTGTTCCCTGCAAACTTGGTTGTGCGCTCGAGGACAACAAAACCAAAGTGTGTCTTGCCTGACATCCAGGAACAGAAGGAAGAATTTGAGAATCATGCAGGACACTGACAGACACCACTGGGGGACCACTGGGGACGACCAGAGGGTGCATCATGGCCCGGCAGAGCTAGAGTAAACATGAGGCTGGGAGAGTGGGCCCCGCAGCCGGGCCAGCTCACGCCAGAGCCCGTACCTGCGTACCTGCGTACCTGTGTGCCTGTGTGCTTCTGTACCCGTGTACCCGTGTACCCCTGCCCGGCGCTGCAGCCCTTGGTTGCTGCCCCAACAAGAGACCCCTGCCCCCCGTTTTCCGTCTCCCGTCCCAGCTTTCGTCCGGCTCACTCGGCCGAGGCATGTTTCGGTCCGGTCTTTTTCGTCTTCAGGTGCTCCGTATCATAAGGCCGCATCCTCACCTTCGTCACATGGCTATACCAGGTCAACGACCATTCTAGTACCCAGCATGAGTCAGCTCAACGGGGGCATAGCCATCCAGGACCTTAGCCATGGCTGGAGCTAATTCAGGCCGGCTATACACAATCCACCACGTCCCACGCAGCCATCACACGGAGTTCCATGCCCGCAGCCTTGCACTTTTCCCGGAGCCACGCCTCTGCGACAGAGAACCGATCCACAAACCACGGCATCGGCAACAGGGGCGCGCTCAAGGGCTTCCAAAAGTTGTCCCAGTGGATCGGCACCACCTGCTTGGGGCCCAGCGCCTCGACAACCTCCTCCCAGTACTCCTCCATGAACTCGCCAGGCTGCTTGCCCAGCACACCGACGCCCAGGAACAGCCAGTCCACCTCGCCAAGCCCACCCAGCTTGCCCTTCACGTAGTTGGCGCTCGGGTGCACAAACACACGCCGCCCCCGGTGCTCCACCAGGAAGCTGTAGCACCTCCCGGTCCTGAGCGCTTTGTAGGACGCCGGCATTGCGAGCGGGCCCTCGATCCCCCCCGGCGCCACGTCCCCGGGCGAGTGGATCCCCTCCAACACCCTCACCCGCAGCTCCCCGTAGTCCAGCATGGCCCCGTCCCTGGCGAGTGTCATCTGGCCCTCGGGCACGCCCTGGCCCCTTCCGAGGTTGTGCAGCGACTCGGAGCCCACCAGCTTGGCCCCGGTGCGCTTGCACACCAACGGTGCGTCGAGGGCGTGATCAAAGTGCGTGTGTGCCACCAGTACGGCGTGTAGCTTCTGCGTCCTCGAGTCTGTTGCTGGGTACGTATTCGACTCGCCGTCCTTCTCGACGACTCCCAGGCGCGCGAGACAGTTGGCGACCACCTTCTCGTCCGGCTGGATCTTGCCGAGGAAGACGGGCAGATACGACGGCCTCGTGAAGAACCCGTCGATGAGCACCGACTCTTTTCCAGCCGACAGAAGGATCGTGCTGACTCCTACAAAGGTGGCCCGGATCGGCGCCGGCGGGCTGGTGTCGTTCATTGCGGGGCCTTATTAATGGAATGCAACACTCAATGCGAGGCTGAGGCTGCACAGCAGGACAAGGCAATACCAACTCTGCCGGCCTGTGCCCCCCAATGACTGCTTCTGCAAGATTGCCACCTGGGGCGCACGATATGACCAGTGCTCTCTATGACAAAGTGCACTCATTGCGGCGCTAGTGCCACTACCATTATTCCTGCTGCCGAGACCCCGACTGCTTGACTTCCACCGACCTCTCGCTTCTCCTTGCTGTGGTGACTTGCCCTCGAGGGAGGCCTTCTTTTTTCTTCCGAGTCCTGTTCAACGTTCGGTAAGACCCGAGCGTTCACGACTGAGCCTGTCTCGCCTGTGGTGTTTCCTGCCTGAGACTCTTCAGGAACTGCATGCTTTCGGTGGAAGCATTGTCATGTTAACACAGTGCCATTAGCGGTCGGAATAGTCTGATATGCATGACAGCTTACTGATCACTTTCTGCAGAGCCAATGCCGGCAGCTGCTTGTCAGAGTGCCAGAGGGACGTCCACAGAAAACCGAGCTAGAATGACACCTGACTCTCGGATACGAAGGCCCAACCCCTCTTGGCCTCACGCACCAATGCAGTGTGCTCTGCATCCTGGGGACGATATGCCATCCAGCAAACCATCATGGAACCATCCGCACGGATGTTGCGGCTCCAAAGAGCAATGGCTAGAGCAATGGTTACCCCTCACGTTTTTCCCGCCCCTGTCGAATATCGTCACAAGACCTGCTGATCTCTCCGCAAGTCCGTACTCTGACTGACACAAGGCGACGTCTGTACAGCGGGCGTACGAGCCAGTCGTACGGGAAGCTCGTACGAGAGGCTCGTACGCGAAGCTCGTACGGAAGCCTCTATCCTGTGGCCGGGGTATCCCTTTCCTTTCCCATGGATCGAGGCCGAGACAGGGCAAGCAGGGTCTGGCCTCAGCCATCAGAAATGCACCGACGGGAGCGTGCAGTTACGTAGGCTCACAGCGCATCGCGCCATGGGCCCGCGCCTGACACCAACTCCTTTGTCTCCGCCACCAAGCACGCACACATGGCTCGCTTATTATTGTGGGAAGGAAAACCCAACGAGGTGTCTGGGATGGGTCCTCGCCAAAGCCCCTGCTGGTCGCTGCTTACCACTGGCCCTTGGGATCGACCACCCCGTGTGCCGTGCTCCCCCGATGGTGTGAGCAAGCAGCAAGGCATGCAGCCGCTTCGTACTGTGGAAGCTGTAAGTGTAGGTCTGCCAGTCCCACTTTCCCGTCTTGGACATTGTGTGGCATCGCCCTAGATGCTGCAAGCAGGCGGTCTAGATATAAATGCAACATTCGCCTCTTCTCCTCGCCAAGACCTCCTCTCAATCTCACTCCACCCAGCGCGGTATCGATCACCGCGAGATCAACAGAGCATATCCACCGTCAATCTTTAACTACTGGCCCCATCTGCCAACCGAGCCCTGCACCTTGACGTCTCTTCTCTCTCTCATCCTTTCTCTCCGTCCGGCAACTGCTTTCTGTTCAGACTTGACGTCACGTCCACCATCATGAAGTCCATGCTTCCCGCCCTGCTCGCCCTGGCGCTCTCAGCCGCCTCGGCGCAGGACTTCAACACATCCGCCCCCTTCACGCTCAAGCTGGAGAGCGACAACGAAGACATCGACGGCCAGTTCCTCAGCGCCTGCCACGCCGGCGCCGCCATCGAGCAGCTCTGCCTCGCCGGCACCGACGGCACCCCGGTCAACTTCAACACCTTCACCCTCAATGTCACCTCCGGCAGCACCGACTTCGAGACCGGGCCCCTTGTCTGGATCCTGCCCGGGTCCGACTTCAACCTAAGCTCCGGCCTGTCCTTCTCACAGAACCTGCACAGCAACGTCGCCGTCCCCAGCTTTACCCCCTCGACCAGTTACGACTACGTAGGCTTTGATGCGGACAACAAGCTCTTCATCAACTCTGCCACCTACGACGAGTCCAAATTCGTGCCCGGCGAGTTCCCCGCGGTCGCACCGACACAGCCGCAATACCAGGTGAGCGGTGCACCTGCTCCTGCTTTTTTTTTTTTGTTGTCTTTTTCTTCTTTCCTTTTTCCCTCTTTTTCCCCTTCCTTTCATGGGCCCCCTGTGTGTATGTGTATGTGTGATGCGCCCTGGCTAACCTCAAGCGTCACCATTAGTGGTACGCGTGCTACACGTACACCACCGGCTATTACTACCACGCTCTGGCTTGGGTTACTGCGGGCGACCCGATCAACCCGACGTGCGAGGCGGTCAATGTTACCCGGATATTTGTCTAAGACAACAAGCGAGGGAATGTTCTGCTCTTCGTGGGTCTTCAGATTCCGTGCTTAAAAGGTGTGTTGCGTTGATGACAGAAAGGGAAGGGGGTGCGATGGGATGACAGTTACTTAATGACGACAGTAATGACTTTAGTACCTAGGTATAGACAAGTACAGTAATCAACATTATGTATTATGAGATTTTTGTCCTTGTGCCACGGCCCCAGCATCTTACTATTCCCATGTCACGCGTCCAAATTACGGGACCACGCCATAGTTTGCCTCGTTGTCTCGAGTTACGGGCGACAGTGTCTCATGCTCACACCGCCCTAGAAAGACTCTGGCTCAAAGTATATCGTGTGTGGATTCCCGTCACCGCCATCGAGTACGCCACATACCACGGTGTCTCATTTCTGGTGACAGGGAGGGACCGAGGCCGCATTCACGGTGTATTTCCGGCCACAACTCCGTCTGCGTGTGGAATCTGATACGAAGGAAAGTAAGAAACGTCTCGTCACGGCCGTGTGCGCAGGCTCATTGATCGCCACCGGGACGGGAGACATATCAGGCAAAGCCGTCCAGATTGGGGGGGGGTGGGGCATGTGAGTGATCACAGAGCCCACCCACTCGTTAATTATTGCGGAAGATGGTTGTGGAGTAACAACTTTTCTTGGTCGCAATTAGCAGAGGCCGGATACAGATGGGGGGATTCAGGACGACTCGAGCGTCTGTATCGGCGAATTCCTCGCTCATGCAGCACAGTCGAGTCAACGTCGGACCCGGACCAGAAGCTTTTGCGTCAGCAACGCTGAGAGTAAACCCTTCTTGCAACCTGGTGACGGATGAGGTACCTCCAAGTACCTAGGCATCAGACCCCAGCATCATGCGGCTTAGTTGCGAAGCAGGACTAGCAGTGCCCGCGGGTTGAAACTATTTATTCTGTCGGCTCACATTGGTATGATTCGAATACACTTGGGCACTCTTCCTCCAGAGCCATTCAAATCAGCAAATCACTAGATAATATCTGTTATAACTAGCCAGCATCTTGAAATAGAAACCTATACCATATGTTACAAGTATAGTCGCTACTATTTCAAGCAAACAGAATGAAAAAGACTGCAATTATGGGGTTTTTTTTTTCTTTCTCTTTTTCTTTCTTTCTCAGTTCTGTGTGATACCGTCAGAGGTCTGCTTCAAGTATCGTAGGAGACTTTAGGAACGGACGGATAGCACGGAAGCTCCAGTACGGACTCGACGTGCTGATTGTGGCAGTTGGTTTGTTTATGGTCGTTGGTGGGACGTACGTACCCTCCCCTTCTCGTCCAGGGCAGCTCTTTTGGGCTCAAGGTAGTGGAAGGCATGGCCCCCAAATAAGATGTTTTCTATCACTTGAATTCGATCTGGATTGAAGCAAAGGCGTCGGAGGCTGCATACAACCAAGAAGTGTGATGGCTTCAGCGCATCGCATTTCCCACTAGTCTACCTCTATCTTGATCTTTCCGATGCCACGGTCTACGCAACTCTGCAACGCGACGCCCTTGTCCTTGGCAAGGAGCGCCGAGCTTTTGTAGTCAATGCTGCCTTCACAGACCTTTACCTTACAGGCACCGCAGGCGCCGGACTTGCACGAAAACACGACGTCGAAGCCCGCGTCATTCAGCACGTCGAGCAGTGTCCTGTTCCGGGGGACTGCCAGCTGACCCTGCCTGCCCGTGTCAGGCTGGACGACTTCGACCTCGAACTCGTCACCCAGGTCACCGCCCTCCCCCGTCCCAAAGTCCTCAAAATGGACAGTGTGCTCCGGGTATCCAAGCTCCACAGCGATCCGCCTGGCTTCCTGCATCATGCGCGACGGTCCACACGAGAAGATGCGGACCTGAGGAGCACCATCCGGGCCAAGCTTGGGTATGATCTTTGCCATGTCAAGCCGCTCGCCACGGGATGAGGCATATACCGTCGTCTTTTCTCGGGGTATCCGGTCGAGAAATGCGGCCTCTTGCGGAGCCTTGACGGCGTAGTGGACATGGTAGGGCAGGGTCTCGGCCTCCCAGTCACGGATGGACCGAAGAAAGGCAGTCACGCCGATGCCGCCCACGATGACGAGACGGGGCGTGGCAGGGTCGCACTTTTTGTCGTTTTCCTGCGCGCCGGGATTCGACCCCGGGGCCATGTCAATGCTCTCGCCGACCTCCATCCTGTCGTGGATGTATGCCGAGCCGCCGCGGGATTGCCGGTCCCTGGCCACGCCCAGGGTAAATCGGTACAGGTCACCATCAACGACAGAATAGGGCCTGGAAAAAGCCCCGCCCGGTCCAAACGCGACCCGAGCAAAAGCGTAGGGGTCGAATCTGGGGTTGGCGAGGGCCACAGGCTCCTTGAGCTCGAAGGTGAGCCTCTTGACGTTTGGCGTGACGAGCTCGGCGTCGACAAGGGCGTATGTCTTTGGCGTCAGCCTCAACCGGTCACTGGCCAAGTCCTTGAACATGTCGGTCAGGGGAAGCTGGATGCACTCGGCCAGCAAGCGCAGGGGGACGTCTCTCCCCCTGATGACGCGCTGTACGTTCAGGACCGTCCACGGGGGAAACGGCCGCTTGACCAGCGCCAACGAATCCCCCCTACAGACCGTGCCGGTCCGCAGCACGCGAAAGTTCCAGCCCGACCGCCCGGTTCGGATTGTGCGGCTCAGAGCCCTCTCCCACTGGAAGCGGGCTATGAGCTTGTGGCACGGGTGTCTAGGCTCGCTGACCTCCAGGAGGACGTCGGCGCCGAGCTGGAACACGTCGCCGATGCACACGTTCTCCTCGGTCATGCCCGCCGCGACGATGTTCTCCCCGTACGCCCCGGCCTCAAACAGCTGTGGGCTGGGGGTGTTCTCAGCCTGCCAGTCCGGGTAATGGTCCGGGTTGTATTGGTGCAAGGCGCGCTCCGTCCCGCCGTGCATCCCAGCTGCGTGCTCGTCTCCGGCGAGGCCAGTCGGACCGCAAAAGACAGGCCCATCCTGGGCTCGTTTGTAGATGGCCGATGCGATTTCTCCTCCCAGGGCGGCTTGTCTGACCTTGCCCGCGCGAACCTGCAGCACGACGGCCTTCTCGGGCCAGGGTGCATCCTCCAGGCTGGACACGCTCTCCTTGGGGATGTTCCTTGTGGAAGGGGCACCCATTTCCGGCGGCAGGCTGATTTGCGATGATGCTGAGACGGTGGCGCGCTTCTGCGAGCTGGCCTGCAAAACCTCTGCATCGCGGGACTCTTCACGGCCGCAGTGGCCCAGGCTGATCCAGAGAGCCTCCCGAAGTTCCGCCATCTCCCCGAAGGCTGCCCCACAAGCGGCACTCAGGCTGGCGTGAGGGACCGCGGGGCGCGTCCGGGTCTTCCCCGTCAAAAGGCCGGGAGGCGTGCCATGCCTGCGAACAGGTGCAGTGCCGTGACGCAGTTGGCAGATGGAATGCCCAGCCGCAGGCCACTCATATCCTGTCCCCGCCGCCGCTGCGAAGCCCTCTGCGACCTGAGAGTGTCTGCTCAGGAGATTGCAAAACAGCATCCCCTCGTCCACCAACACTACTGCGAACCATGGACCCAGTACTGGCGAAGCCGGCGGACCTGTGCTGCCTGAAGGGCGCCATTCACACTGGAGAGCCGACCGGCTCGATTGAGCAGGTCGAGGGCGTCGACACGTACGTCGCCAGGCCGCCGCCGGACAAGGCCAACGGCAGTGTGCTCCTCTTCTTTCCCGATGCCTTCGGCCTGCACATCAACAGCTTCCTGATGATGGACGCCTTTGCCGAGTGTGGCTACCTGACGCTTGGCGTCGACTTCTTCCTCGGGGTATGAGCTTCCGACCGCCCCCGCGCAGAGGCCGTCTGGGTAGTAACCCGTCACCCGCAGGATCCCATATCCAAGTACTCCATGACGCCGCTGAATGACCCAAACTTTGACTTCGAAGGCTGGAAGAACAGGCACCTCCGGGCCTCGGAGGAGGTCGGGAAGAAATGGGTCAAGGACGTCAGGGCCAAGTACGGCACGAGCGACGACGTCCAGTTCGCCTGTGTGGGATACTGGTAAGGTTCCATCGCCAGGCCCGTCTGGAGCCGAGCCTGACGTTCTTGGTACCAGCTGGGGCGCCCGGTTCGTCACCCATCAGTTGTCCGCCGAGGGTATCTGCAAGGCCGGTGCCATTGCCCATCCCTCCTTCTTGAATGAGAGCCATGTCTTCAAAGTCAATGGTGAGTGGACGCAAAATGTGCACCGAGACTTCAACAGCCCCATGCTGACCCATCGCAGAGCCCATCTTCTTCTCGGTGCCCAGCACGGACAAGCTTTTTGCGCCGGCTGAGCGAAACAGGACGGTCGAGATGCTGACCGAGGGCCACAAGAGGTTCAACATGCAGATATTTTGCAACGTGGGCCACGGCTTCGCGGTAAGCCTATCGACGCTTTTCACCCAGACAGGTGTGCTGACAGTTTGACGTTTGAAGTCGCGGGCCCGTCTCACTGACCCTTATGAGAAATGGGCGAAAGAGCAGAGTTTCAAAAGCTTTGTTGACTGGTTCGATCTCTGGCTCTCCCAAAAGTAAACGGATGTGTTTGGACTAGCTGTTGCCTTAACCATGGAAGACAGAGGACGCTTAACGCTGGTAAAGCAATGACGAAAGAGCCGGGCCTGAAACCATCGATACATTGGCTTGAGACCGAGCCGCTGCGCGTTCAGGGTCAGCAACTGTCTTGACTCGGGTTAAACCAGGGCATTCCACATGGCACGGCTTTGCTCCGCGGCCCAAGAAACAAGCATGCCCGTTGCCCGCTAAGGGTTTTATAAAAGATGCTATATTATCTGATTGCCCAGACCTGTAACTTATCAGCAGCCCGGCTCTGTTACCATGCGAGCCACAAACGCAACACTATTACCAAATGCCCGTCGTCAAGGTTGAGCCATGCGGGCTGTCGCACCTCCTCGCCGCGCGGACGCCGGGCTTAACCAAGGACGACAAGTACCATATGCACTTCTCGGGCTCTGTCTTTGGTTCGGACCTGCGACCACTGGCGCCGGTGGTCCGATGCGACAAATCCGGAGCACTCCCCCAGGTGGCCTAGTCCGCCTGTGCCCTTCTGCCACCACGAGTTCAGGGGCTTCTTGGAAGTCTAAGGGATGCTTCTCGAAGCACGACGGCCCGCCTTGGATTACGATGGGTGGTGCCTGTCTGGCGGCCCGTGTTTTCCCACTCGGCGAGCGAGCGCACATGTTATAAATGTTGTCAGGGGGCTTTCACCTCGTACACTCTTGCTACCTACCTAGATACCCCTCAATAAAAATTCCCTCGGCAGATGAATGCCATTACGCCTCGTCGACAATTGAAGTGGTGTGGCTATTTACTTCCCGGCCAATGGGGCTGATAATAAAACACATGTCCTGGCTATGCTCACCGATGAGTCAGTGTAGCTAATGGACGGCGTTCGTCATGCACGCACAAACTTGATGAGGCTGCCTAGGCCGAATTTATCCCGTGGTGATGGCTGCCATTCTCAAGTGTTGCGGTGGCTTTCAGTGGGTGTTTGCTGGGCCGTAAAAGGGTTACCAAGCCGAATCGTACCAGGCTGGATATTCTTGAAATTCCCTTATTTTCAACCAAAGTGTGCTTGTAAAGACGGGAAAACGTAATGGCTTCCTCTTGGGCTTGCATTCAGAGGGCCCGGGTGTAGCCTGTCGATATTGTTGGGTTTTATTCTGTCGGCTTACTCTCCTCCTGTATCCTAACCCCCACGATGTTTTCTAGGATAGCGCTGCGTGAGCCAAGCATCGGCGCACATGTGAGCGACAGTCACTTGCCTCCGTAGATGTCAGGTTAATAATCCCATCCTGTACATGATCCCTCGCTCTCGGTGCTTGGGCATTTAATGGCGGGGGTTTATGGAACAACATCCAAGGCATGTAACATGAAAGAGCGCACAGAGTGCAACCCGTTCAAGGCCCCAGCCCCATCACACTACACACCCGCAGCATCGGGACCGGCACTGATAAGTGTCCGCGCCTGCCTGAGCGCCTCCTGCACATCTTGGTTCAAGTCGTGGTACCAAAGCCAGTTCACGCGGCCCTGCAGGATGCGGGGCAGGATCTTTTCCATGTCGGCGCCCGTCTCGGGGTGTCGGCCCATGAGCATGAGGCCGAGATCATAGGCCTGGTCCAGCTGTCTCTGCGCGCGCGGGCGGCGCACGGCGTCGTAGCCCGTGAGGCCGGCCCGGATCGCCGGCAGCTGGGCCTCGCCGCGCTCCGGGCGCCCGGCGACCTCGGCGAGCACCTCGGTCAGCACCAGCGCGTCCTCGATACCCTGGGCCGCGCCGGCCGCCTGGAAAGGCATGGATGCGTGGGCGCTGTCGCCGATGAGGACCGCGCGGTCTCGGAAGTACGTTGCCGTCTGGGCGTGGTGGAAGAGACCCCATTTGATCGGCCTCGCCTTGCTGAGGAGCCGTCGGAACCGGTCGTCGATGGACGGGTCTTGGAAGTCAGCCAGCATGGCCTCGGGTGTAGTCTTCTCCGTGATGGCATTCTCCAGCTTCCACCCTTTGTCCGAGTCGGCGACGCAAAGGAGAAAATTGAACTCCTGCCGACAGGCAAGAGCGGTCAGCATCCCACACCCACGTGGTGGCAGTGGCCCTCCTCCCAGGGGTCAAACACTCACCCGGCCCTCGGAGATACGATATGTAACGGCGCCACGCTCTTGTCCGTAGTAGGTCTTGGCGATGTCGGTGAGACCGCCCAGGATCTCGTAGGCTTCCTCGATGGGGATGACGCCCCGGTAGCAGTAAGCACCTGAATACACGGGCGCCACCTGGTTGGGGTAGCGCTCGCCCAAGACGTGCTCTCGCACCGTGCTCTGGATGCCATCGGAACCGGCCAGTACGGTAGCCTGGGCCGTTGTGCCGTCACCAAAGGCAAGGGTGACGCCGCCCGGCCGCTGTTCGACGCTGGCCAGCCGCTTGCTGAAGCGTACGCTCTCGATTGGGATGAAGCTCGTCATGATGTCGAGCAGCTCTTTGCGGTGGGCCTGGGACTGGTCAGCGGCGTCCTTGCAGGTTTGAGACAAGTGACGGGCCAACTGACTGATTTGCGAAGGTAGCCGGGGTGGCCCCATTTGGATTTGCCAGAGAATGACTGGTCAAGACCTGCACGTGGAGGGTCAGCATGGCCTATGAAGCACCCAGGCAAGGGGATAGACCGTCGGGGGCCGTACCAAGACCCTGTTCGAGCCGCAGGATCTCAAAGAAGACATGGTGATCGTACTTGTTCCCAACGCAGATCTTCTCATAGAGGGGTCGGAAACCCGGCTCAATGAGATCCAGAGCCTGCATGCCATTGGGACCAAAGCCAATGCCGGCGCTGGGCCACCGTCAGCGGGAGAGAACCCATCAGGTGGGCAGGTGGCGAAACATACCCTACTACTGAGTACTCGGGTGCCTCCTCGTACAGGGTGAAAGAAATGCCTTTCCTGTGCAGGCCCATCGCTAATGCGAGGCCAGCAACGCCAGCGCCTACGGACAGGGTTAGCGAGGCCATCCCAAGAGGAACGCCGGACCACCTACCGGCAATGGCGACATGGAACGCATCCTGAGTGGGCTTAGCCATGGTGAGTGATGCGATGCGGGGTTCGGGATATGTCTTGTTGTGCGACGGGGTCTGGAGCTGCAGACAACCACTGGTCGCCTTCCGCCTTTATCACATGAACGCAGCCGACGACGGTCTTGTTGTTGTGCGTGCCGCCAATGTTGGCGACCGGCACCAGAGTCGGCTGATGTGCGATGACTTGCCACGCGAGCGCGGGGCTATGACGGCACCGTTGTCGGCGTGCAAGACAGAGCCTCCACCAGGGCGAGACAAGCCTCACCGCGGGCGCTATCGCCTAGGAGCAGGCTCGAAGACGGAGGGGAGTCCCGTCCAGGGATCTGGGCACGGGAAAGGTGAATCTCCCCGGACACCCACCAGGATCGGCCCTCGGGCCAGCCGCCCGCCCGCCGCACCCTCGACATCAGCCAAGGGCGAAATGCGTGCGTATCAGACACGGCCTGACTGGACTGATAGACCACAGCCCCGTGGCCAACCCGCGGGCCTGGTGCCGTGTTGCGCTGCCGGGCCGGCCCGGTTCTGATCCGACGTTACCGCGGCCGTGTTGCAGACGTAAATCCATGGGGTCTGTCGACAGTCGCCTGGTCCGCTCCTCTAATCACCCCGCGAGCCGGCTGCTCCAGGTCCACGCATAGGCTGTGCTCCGCTCCAACCGATAGACTCGCTAGGTGGTAGCCAGGGGATAGATAGGTCGGGCCACTGTACATAAGCTGGCTATGTAGAGAATGAAGCCGCTCGTGCCATCCTGCAGTCGTATTACGCCGCGCTGTGCTAGGTCCTGATATCGCCCGGGGTGTTCACCATGGCTGCAAACAACGACGCCGCCAAGCCAGGCAGGCCCTGGACTGAAGTTGTCGCAGAGAAACGGGCCATTCGGGAGGCGCAACTTGCCCGGCACGCACCGGCAGCGGATGGAGACCCGGGCTCGGCTGCCCTCGGAGCTGATCTGGTCGAGATCGACGCACTGACGAGCCTGCTGGAGTCCGGGCAATGCTCGGCCGAGGACCTCACCCGCGCCTTTATCGCGAGGTAAGTCGGACAGACAGTCGTTGTTGCTCCCCGAGCTGATCGGTGCCGTAGGGCCTGCGAGGCGCAGCACAAGGTAAGGCAGCCCGCCAGGAAGCACGAGGATGCGGGTTGCTAACCGGGAAGGTTAGACAAACTGCCTGACCGAGATCTGCTTCGACGATGCACTCGAGCAGGCCAGGCAGCTCGATGAGTTCCAGCGTGCGCACGGCCGGTTGGCAGGTCCTCTGCACGGTGTTCCTGTGTCATTCAAGGACCAGTTCAACATCAAGGGGCTGGACTCGACATTGGGCTATGTCTGCGGTGCATTCAACCCTGCCGAGGCGGACGCGCCTCTCGTGCAGACACTGAAGCAGCTCGGGGCCGTCGTCATCGCAAAGACAAACCTCCCCCAGAGCATCATGGTGAGCCTCCCTGCCCTGCCCGCTACCCTGCGCGGCGGCGCTGACCAAGGCAGTGGGGCGAGACTGACAATCCGCTCTGGGGCTTGACCACCCACCCATCCGACCCGAAGCTCACCCCGGGGGGTTCCACGGGCGGAGAGGGTGCCTTGCTGTCTCTGGGAGGCTCGATGATCGGCTGGGGAACTGACATCGGGGGCTCTATCCGCGTGCCGTGCCACATGAACGGGCTCTGGGGCCTGAAACCCTCGGTAAGCAGCCCCTGACAGCCGGGCCCGCACCGGACGGCGCTGACAGCCCTCTCCAGAGCGCGCGCATGTCCTACCGGGGCGTCGAGGTGTCTATAGATGGCCAGAACCACGTGCCGTCGGCCGTCGGGCCAATGGCGAGGTCTCTCGGCGCTCTCACGGCGGCGACGAAGCTGGTGGTGGACGCGGAGCCCTGGGCCAGGGACCCCCAGCTGCCGCCAGTCCCCTGGAGAGAGGATACCTACCAGGCCTTCTCGACGAGGCCACTGGTGATTGGCACCGTGGTGGACGACGGCGTGGTCAAGGTGCACCCGCCCATCGAGCGCGTGTTCCGCGACATGGTTACGAAGCTGAAGGCCGCCGGCCACGAGGTGGTTGAGTGGGACACGAGCCTGAATGCCGGGTGCATCAGAACCGTGGTAGGCCGGCCCAACCCCCGAAGCCACGGCCCCAGTGCCAGGCCCAAGCCGGATATGCTGACCGCGAGTGGCCAGGACGAGTTCTATGCCGCAGACGGGGGCGAGGACATCCGGCGAGCCGTCGCCGCCGGCGGCGAGCCCTTCGTGCCGCAGATCCAGGCCTTTGTCAACCGCGGCCAGCCCATCTCGGTCTACGAGTACTGGCAGGTGAACAAGAGGAAGGTGGCCCAGCAGCGGGCCTACCACGACATGTGGGAGGGCGCGCGGTCGCCGTCGGGCCGGCCGGTCGACGTGCTGCTGGTGCCGACGTCGCCGCACACGGCCGTGCCTCACGGCCGGTCCTGTGGCTGGACGGGCTACACCAAGATGTGGAACTTCCTCGATTACTCGGCCCTGGTCTTCCCGGCCGGGAAGGCCTCCAAGGATCTGGATACCGTGGCCCCCCCGGGGGAGCCCCCGCGCAACCACCACGACGCCTACAACCGCCAGATCTACGATCCCGTGGCCATGGACGGCCGCACCGTCGGCCTGCAGATCGTCGGGCGTCGCTTCGAGGAGGAAAAGGTGCTCGGGGCCGCCCGGCAGTTCGAGCGTTTGTTATAGGCCGTCTTGGAAGGGGACTGGCGGTTGAGGACGACAAGAACTGCGTGGTTTTCCCTGTTCTCACGAGATTTCCTCTACAAGGAAATGTAGGGCGCGGACACATTGAGCGAGTGTGTAATACACGTATAGGACGATTGCCTGTCATTTGCCATTCATTGAACTGCCCATCAACTCTGTGACTCCAGCCCCTTGGCCATCGGACCGGTCCAGCAGCCTAGATTCGCAACTCCCGTCGCTTCGTCGTTCGTCAGGGCAGCCCCGAGACGTCAAGCCCGTACCAAGCTTGATCAATGACAGGACCCTGGCTCCTAGAACGCCTACGGGGATCGCCTTGATGGTAGGCAAGACGATCTCTGATGCAATGTAAGGTGCCGCGGAACTCAGCTGGTCATGTTCTCGGAGCCACTACTCCTCCTCATCCTGCCCTTCGCCGGCTACTTCGGCGGCAGGCGGAGCTTCTGTCCCAGGTCGATACTTCGCCTCCGGATGGCGGTGTCGTCGCCAAAGACGCTGGCGCGCAGCTGCTGCTTGTTCACCTTGCCCATGGCGTTGCGCGGCATCGCGTCGACCATCTCGAGGTCCTGGGGGATCTTGTAGGCAACGATACGGCTCCTGAGCGCGGCGCGCAGGCGCGGCAGGTCCAAGGGCTCGCCGCCGCGGCCCTGGGCTGAGAGCACGACGACGGCGGCCACCTTCTGGCCCCAGGCCTCGGACGGCAGGCCGACAACGGCGCACTCGTCGACCTGCGGCAGCGCCAGGATCTCGCGCTCGACCTCGAGCGCCGAGACCTTCTCGCCGCCCGTCTTGATGATGTCGGCGCTCAGCCGGCCCTGCACGAAGTAGGCCGGCCCCGTGGCCCACGGCCCCGAGCGCCCCTCGCCCGCGCCCGGCACCCGTCGGCGCACCGCCATATCGCCCGTCCTGAACCAGCCGTCGGCCGTGAACTCCTTGGCCGTCGCCTCGGGATTGCGCCAGTACCCGCTGAAGACGGTGGGCCCGCGCAGTTGGATCTCGCCGAGGCGCTCTCTGCCCGAGGCGGGATCGACCTCCTCGCCGATCGGGACGACGGTGTGGGCACCCGTCTCCTCGTCCGTCTCGACGAGGCGCGCCTCGACCGACGGCAGCGGCCATCCCACGGAGCCGTCGACGCGGTCGGCGTCTTCGAGGCCGCATGACAGTGCCATGCCAACCTCGGTCATGCCGTAGCGCTCAAGGAGGACGTTACCTGCCGAGAGCTCGGCCCAGCCGTCCCGTATGGGTTTTTGCAGGGCGGCGGAGCCGGACATGTTCAATCGCAGCTGCCTTGGGGAGACGGCCTCCCTGCCGGCTGCTTGCATCTCGGGCGAGAGAGACTCGTGACCGCGCAGCATGCGAGCCCAGACGGTGGGGACGGCGGTGAAGAATGATATTGGCCTTCTCGTGACATGTACAGGACCATCTGTCGCTTTCGCGCCTTTGGCGTGTAGAAACGGTGTCGCCAGGCGCTTCCACACCGAGTCCACGGCGAAGGGAAACATGAACTCGATGCTACTGCCGGCAAGGACCGGCGTTAGGAGGGCGTTCACTGTCCCATGGATGTGATGCAGCGGCAAGACGTGCAGAAGCCGATCGCTCGGGACGTAATGCCATGCCTCCAAGAGACTGCTTGCCTGAGTGGCGAGGTTGGCCAGAGATAGCACGACGCCCTTGGGCTGCGCCGTGGTTCCCGAGGTGAACAGCATCATGCCTCCCGAAAGCGTGTCGGAGAAGTCACTGAGAAGGACGTCCTCGGCATCCGGCGAGGCATCACCGGCCCCGCCGACTTGGTAGAACAGCGGCGGAGTGTCCAGGCCATCGCTGAGCACCTCGTTTGCCTTCTCGGCGTACCTTCTCGACGATACAAGAACGATCGCCTGGCTGAGACTCAGAATGTATCTGAGTTCGGGCGCGGGGAAAGACGGCGCCAGAGGCACAGCAATTGCGTTCGCGGCGAGGATGGCCAGCAAGGTCACTGTAGGCTATGTTGAGCACGCATCTTTTTTCTAAGGGACAAGGCGCTTGGTACACGTAAACTTACCCACATAATCAAAGCCGGGTTCCACCATGAAAGAAATGCGCTCCCCGGAAATGGTCGCGTCGCTTCTGCCCGTTCTCAGCAGCAGCAGCTCCTTGGCGCGCGCGATAGCGTGTAGCAACGACCTATAGGAGAAGCTGGCGCCCGAGTCGCTCTCCACCACGGCAACCGAAGACGGTCCATGCTTCCGGATGGCCTGGAGGAAGGCCGAGCGTTGGAGAGAGATGGCCATGACAAGGAAACAGACGGGCAGTGGGCAGAGTGCCTGGCACCGTCCAGTGACGATGCCCGTGGCGGCGCCTTTTCAGCCCGGTTTTGTGGCCAACTCGCGGCCACCTGAAGTCTGTTATGCGACCCGAGTCAACGGGTCCACCGTAGCAGCTTCTTGCTGCGTGGCCGCGGAACGAAGAGGAACGGGCGGGAAGTGGATCCCACGGGCCAGGGGGCCTACACGTTCGCCTCGGTCTTCAGCGCTATCTCGCTCCGCCCTCCCCAAGTGCCGCTTCCTGGGACACAGTGGCAGGGCGGAGCAGTGCGTCTTCGTCGGCCGGACTTGGGCATGGGCCGGGGGGCCCCGGCCCCGGATGCCTGCGGAACCTGCGGGAACCACCACCGTCGACAGCCTTTTCGTTTTACCTCCGTCCGGCATGGCACGATAGCGTCGAGGGGAAGATCAAGGCGCGGAACGACAGTGTGATAGACGCTATCGTACGAGGCCGCGTGCCATTGACAAAGAGCTGCTCGACCAGCCCCTCACTGGCGGCATCACCACGTACAACGAGTCCCTCGGTGCTTGCATCCCATATTAATCCCAGGTGTGCAGCGTCGACGCCTACCAGATCTGTCTCCTCCGAGGCGGATCCAAGAGCAATACCTTGCCATGAAACACCAGCGAGAGAGCTACCGGCTCAGTGCGGGCCCCCTGGGGCACATCAAGGGCCTGACGGTCACGTCGGACGGCGTGCCAGCCGTGCGCTACTTTGGAGGCCTCCCGTACGCGCAACCGCCGACGGGCGTATGGCGGTTCCGCGCGCCTCGCCGCCTGCCGGCGGGCCACCGGTACGGGACGGCGGCGGCGCCGGGGCAGTTCCAGCAGGGCACATGGGTATGCCCGCAGCCGGCCAGCAGCAGCCCGCCCAGCCCCGAAGCCGTCAGCGAGGACTGCCTGCAGTTGAACATCTGGCTGCCGGCCGCGCCCGCCCCCCCCGGTGGCTGGCCCGTCTGCTTCTACATCCATGGGGGCTTCCTGCAGGTCGGCAACGCCAACGCCGGCCCGGAATCCCTCGCGCCGCTGCTGGGCGCCTCAGCCTTCCGCGCCGTCATGGTCATGCCCTCGTACCGCCTTAACGCCCTCGGCTTTCTCGCGGGCCGCGAGCTGGCCGCCGAGGCCGCCGCCCGCGGTGAGGTGGCGGGCAACATGGGCCTCTGGGATCAGCGGGCCGCCCTCGAATGGACGCACCAAAACATCTCGTGGTTCGGCGGCAACCCCGCAAACATCACCATCGCCGGATACTCGGCCGGCGCATACTCGGCCTTTCAACAGCTGGCCCACGAACTGCTTCTAGTGCCTACTGACAAGGCCGTCATCAGGAGGATCGCCATGTTCTCCAACGGCCCGGGCATCCGGCCCAAGTCCCTACAGGACCAGC
Source organism: Stenocarpella maydis (assembly GCA_002270565.1). Taxonomy (NCBI): domain Eukaryota; kingdom Fungi; phylum Ascomycota; class Sordariomycetes; order Diaporthales; family Diaporthaceae; genus Stenocarpella; species Stenocarpella maydis. The sequence goes on from NQMI01000002.1 coordinate 527,808, forward strand.
AGGAACAGTTTGACGAGTTCCTCGGGAGGCTTGGTATCGCGGCGGGCCTGGACGACGAGACGAAACTCGCCCGGCTGCGGGCGCTTCCCTACCAGAGGCTGATCGAGGTCCAGAGCGACATGAACATCTCCGAGTTCCGCGTGCTGGCCGATGGCGTCTTCTACCCCGACCAGCTCATCGACCGGATCAACGACGGGCAGTTCGCGCAGATCATGAAGAGCCGCGGCGTCACGCTGCTGAACGGCGAGTGCGAGGCCGAGCACACCATGTACCAACGGTGGCGGACGCCAGGCGACTCGCCCGCCGCCGTCCGCGGGCGCCTCTACGCCGAGTACGGCCCGGCAGTGGCTGGCGCCCTCATGCGCCAGTTCGTCGGGCCCACGGACGCATTGCCGGCGCGGTTTCGGGACTGGCGCGACTTCTTCGGCCGCCTCTACGCCGGCATCCAAGTCCACCACCTCGAGCGGGGCCTGCACCACGCCCTGTTCGAGGGCGGTCTCGAGCCAGGCAAGGACGTGCTGCGCTACCGGCTGGAGCGGCGTCTGCAGTGCGTCGAGGAGAAGATTCCGGCCGCGTGGGGCGTGACGCACCTCACCGACATACCGCTGTGGTTGTGGGGTTTCGGTTACGTCGGGGATCTGATGGACCAGGAAAAGTCGTGGCTCAGGGGGTGGAACGAGGCCTGGGCTGCTTTTGTCAACGGGGACCCGGTCGACTGGGGCACGACCAAGCCGGACGAGGTGAGGAGGTGGAGAAGTGACGGCGAAACGGACATTTGTGACGATCCCTTGTGGGACGAAGGGATCGCCTTCTGGAGACTCGTCAACTCCGGGAGTGCCCGCGTTGGCGTCTCCAACGAACAAGGACCCTGAGGAAAAGCAAACCACTACCAGACGCCGGCTTACGCGGCCTGTACCGGGCGAATAGACATACGTATAGCACGCACGAGATCTCCGCAGGACGTGGTGGATACAGGGCATAGCGCGCGGTAACATTCGCCTGTGGCCCTCGTGAGCGACCCGTCGGCCGAGTCAGAGAAATCGCCAGAGTCAGTCTATCCCCGTCTCAATAAGCAACGCAATGGCACTTGGTAAGGAAATCACTGCTTTAGGCAATACTGTATGGTGATGTTGGCGTTGTAATTGTGACTGCTCGAACGAAGACGAAATACGACGGTGACGTAAAAGAAAACATGCCCATACAACAGACCCGGGCACTGCCAGCATGGCCCGATATGAACTCATAACGAAGGCCGCAGGCCAGCGGGCTCCTTCTCCGGAACCGCAGAGTCGCGCAGGAATTGCCACCGGGTCTTTTCCTTCCAGCCATTGGCCATCCACGCGTTGGCCGGCTTGGGGTACAGGTCTACGACGTCGACCAGCATCATGTCGTGGGCCAGGATGGGGAAGATGTTGTCGTAGGCGTCGGCCTCGGCGAGCTTCTCGATGGTTCGCCTAGCCTCCACGGCGTCACTGTGCCAGCTCTCGCCCGTGGCGGGGTGAAACAAGGGCGCGGCCGGGTCCTTCTTGGGGTGGGCGGACAGGCAGAGGCGGCCGGGGCAGGCCGGGGCCCGTAGGCCAAAGGGGCTGGGGACGATGGTCTCGGGCAGCGGGGTGTAGGGGGGCGGGCGGAACTGGCCGCAGTGGTGTGCAATGTCGCAGCCCAGGGAGGATGAACGAGTGCGCGTTGGCTGTCGTGCGCGCGAGCGCCGACATGTGGCCCACGGCGTGGCCGGGCGCGTTGAGCAGGTAGAAACTGCCATCACCGTAGAAGTCGCAGGCGCGAAAGGCGCCGCTGGTGAGGGGGGCGCGGCGTCCTCGACCACGGGAACCGACCCTCGCCGTCGTTGGCCCCAAAGTCCATCTCGTGCAGGGCGCGGCCCTGCCACGCCCGCACGTCCACGTGCGAGGCCGCGGTGGTTGGGTGGCCCGGCATGGTGCTAGCCTTGAGCCCCATGCCGACGATCAGGTCCGTCGTCGACGGAAAAGCCGCCGGCTCGCCCGTGTGGTCGAAGTACTGGTGCGACCATATGATGGCGCCCACTTGGCCCAGATCCTGGCCGTTCTCCTTGATGCCTTGGACAAAGGCGGGCGGGCTGTTCTCACAGTCCTTGCGCACGCCCAGGTCGAACAGGGCCGTGTCGTACTTGGTGTCGTCGCGCCTGCCGCGCTGTCGGATGAGGAAGGCGTACGATCCGCACGCCATTGTCTCGAAGCCCGGCGGGACCGGCTCCACAAACGCCGAAGTTGGAAAGCCACTCACGAAGCTCGTCGTGTCGATGATGTAGACCTCGGCGGTGCTTTAGGACTCGGGTATCCCCACCGGCGGTGGCGTGAGCCAGGGCGTGGCCATCTTTGCGCGTAGAGGGGGGCTATACACGACCGGTGATGCAGGTCCAAGAGCGGTCCACCGTGTCGAGCAGCGGCGAAGGCGAATTAAGGCAGTGGTTGAGTATGCAGCTTGGTCCGTGACACATGTACGCAGGATGTCGGTGTACGCAATGTGCCTTATCCTGGTGCAAGAGCCGACCTTCGGCGTTGTGGTTCTGAAGAGCTGTGCGTGGCAGTGATGTTGAAATTGCAGACCCACCAGCCCTCTTGAAAGTAATTGACAATTTCAGCCCTTTGCCTGAATTCTGTTGCATTGCAACGCTAACTGGAAAAAGAAGGCGGTCAAAAGTTCTGCCTATCTGCCGACTCATATCACTGCCGCCGCCGGGTGTGCCCACACTCAACCGCCATCCCTCAGCATCACCACCACCACCAATACCACGAATAACGCTATTTCTCATCGCCACGATAGTCACTTTGGCCTAACAGACCACCAAATTGACTCAACCAACCTTAAGTACAGGCTCCTTAGCCCTAAACGGTTAGCCCCAGTATCTACGGAAAGAGATAATTAGTCACAAAACACACCAATTTAGGGCCAAACCTCATCATCACAGGCACAGCCGGGCTTAGCGGGCCACTCAACATACCCAACATACCCCCCTAGGCAGGGCTGGGGCAGCCAATAAGCAGGGGACCTCAATATATAGCAATTCCCCACACTCGGGTGTAACGAATTTCCGCCGTCCCGTTGAAATTTTCTGAAACGAACATTTTCAGTCAACACCACGCACTGCGTGGGGGGATAACCGTGGCCGGCAGTCGCCTTCCAGGGGCGATATGAGGCCCGGATGCCCGCTATCAGCGGAGGCTGGCTTGGACCCCGGCTGGGAGTTCCGATGCCTGGCAAGGGGGCACACACAGAAAATTGCATGCTGGCCTCCGACTACAGGCACGCGTGGCCAATTCATGGTCAAATTTTGAAGCGCCAGCCAATCAGTGTGGCTGCTTGCCTGGCTACTACGATCGCCCCGGAGTCTGCAGCACCCGCGGATACGCAGCTTCAGTTCTGTTAACCAACCCGTCTGTTCCATAGAAAATACCAAGTATGGATCCCTTGGGCGCGTCGACAGTGCAGTAGGCTTCAGGTCGCGGGCATCGGCAGGCTGGTAGACACAGACACATGTCCTTGAAAAGGGGAAGGGGCAGTGGTTGCTTGCATTGCCAAGCGATGCTATTCACGGTCTATCAAGCAGGCAACATCTACGCCAGCCTCCGGTCGGCCGGCATGCCCGCCTTCTCCTCGTCCTTCAGATGCACGTCGAAGATGTCGGCCAGGGCTTGCACGCGCTCGTCCTCGGTCTTGCACTCTTTAAGCAGCTTGCGGCCGGCGCCAACAGTCTCGCGCACCGCGTCGACAAACAGGGTGAGGTTGCCGACGAGCACCCCGCGGTCCTCGTCCTGGAGCATGAGCGTGCAGGTGGGGTAGCGGGTGAAGAAGGAGCGCGGGTTGGTCGACGTGTACCAAGACATGACCTCGTAGTCCTGGGGCAGGAACTCGGTCTCGGTAAAGCAGTAGACGGGCGTCCACGCGTGCTCGCCGCCATCGCCAGCCGGGCTGTTACAGGCGTCATAACACCACATGGCCGGGCCGGGCCCGTCGGGCGCGTACGACTCGGGGATAGGGCGGTGCTGAAGGCGGACCAGGCGTGGGGCGATGCTGGTCGTCTCGAAGCCGTCGCGCAGCGGCAACGGTAGGTTAGGGCCCATGGACCCCATGCCGACGTCGACGACGTACCACGTGCCATCCAGCCGCACGAGGTTGAGCATGTGGTTCCAGCCGTCATACGTGGCGGCTTGGTTACGCCGCACGTCCGGGTACGGGCTCATGGCGCGCGCGACACGGCCGGCGCAGTTGCGCACCTCGTAGCCGAGCGAGCGCAGGACCGTGGCCACGAGGCAGTTCTGCTCCATGCACCGCCCGCCGCGGCGCCGGCGCACGATACGGTCAAACAGCGCCGCCGGGTCGAGCGAGACCGTCTTGGCTGCCGAGTAGTGCAGCACGAGGTTGTCGAATGTGATGGCGCACGCGTGGTAACGCACCAGCGCCTGGAGGAAGGGCAGCCCGTGCTCCTCGGTCCGGGCTTTGGCCGCCCCTCTCAGCACGGCCGAATCCAAGTACACGGGAGGGAGCTTGATGCGCTCGAAGTACTCTTGCAGCTCAGCATCGCTGTAGCGCGGCCGGGCGTCGGCATCCAGCGCGACCTGCGTCAACGCCGTGGGTGGCGCGGCGTCGCCTGAAGACATGATGGGATTTCAAAGAAAAAGTGAGCAAGGAAACAAGTAGCCACTACCGAATGACAGCCCAACGGCTACGATTTGCACTGGAATGCTCTGGCATATACAGCCAGCCACTGTCCCTAGCCTCGTGACTTCACGCCACCACGCAGGCGCCTCGTCTGTGGCCGAACCGGGGAGATGCGCGAACAGGGCGGGCGGCCCACTGCAGTGGTTCCCCAGAAAGGCGTTGCATCGCACTAGCTAAAGTGGCCCAGACGTTTCGCATACTAACCTTGATAGCTGAGGCCGGGCGACCTCTGTCGACCCGCCATCTCCCCGCGCTCTCCCCGATCTTAGCTCCAGAGGCCTTCCCACTTGCCGCATTCCCGGTGCTGGCCCGTCCGTCCGCGGCATCGCAGTCTTCAGTTTCCCCCTTCCAGCCTCCAGGTTCCCGGCCGACCCGCGCCTTCCTTCAACCACCTGATATCTACCATGGCGGAACAGGGGTCCAAGAGAGCCTTGTCAGACGCCGACCCTGGATCGTCCCAGCAGGTCCCAGTAAGCACGCTAGGATATTCAGAGATGGATAAGGATCTTGTACCGTCACGCACGACCATGAGGCATCCTGTTTCTTGCTGGTGTCATCACCAGGACACGGAATGGCCCCACGAGAAGTCTTGCCCTTGATCCATTTAGAGAGGGTACTAGTAGGTTTCCGGCTGTTTTCCCAGGCCCACATACGAATGACAGAGAGTCAGCCTGAGATGCACAGGGCTGCTGCCCACGAGGATTTCTTGCTTTATCTTTCTGTCTCATGTGTGAGGAGTTTCTTATTCTCATACTTTTTTTTTTTTTAAAAAAAAAAAAAAGGCTGCTCCTGCTGCTGTCTCCAAGTCTCTACTGAATTAGCAAAACACCTACCCCAATGTCCGTTCTTGAGCAGGAGAATGAAAGGCTCCGCCAACGCCGGTGACAACGGAGTAATAGACGATGGTCTAGCAAGATTCTCAACACACCACTCGATAGGACCCGATGCTCGTGTTGAAAATCGCGATTCGACCAAGGAGATCCCGGACGAGGTATATGACAGGCTGCCGAGCCACCGGAAGCTCGCTATCGTCGACTTGCTCTCTTTCTGCTCATTCCTGGCTCCAATATCAAGCACCTCGGTGCTGGCCGCGACGCCCGAGGTAACTTCCGAATTTCACACCACCGGCTCTATCGTCAACTTATCCAATGCCTGTTATTTACTGTTTATGGGCTTGTCTCCCTTTCTCTGGGGGCCCCTAAGTCAAGTATATGGAAGAAGACCCGTAAGCCCGAGTACACTATAATGCCAAGTAATAAAGCTAATAAGGTGGGCTAGATCACAATCATCACCGCCACCGCCTTCCTCGCCTGCAGTATCGGGACGGCCTTGGCGCCGAACCTAGTAGCTTTTTTCGTCTTCCGTATCCTCGCAGCTTTAGAGGGGACCTCATTTATCCTAATAGGATCTTCTGTGACGGGGTATGTAAGTCGCTGCTTATCGATACATTACCTTCGAGGATCGTACTTGACCCTATGAATAGCGACATCTACCGAGCAACCGAGCGAGCCACAGCAACTAGCTGGTTCCTGCAGGCACGCTCGTTGGCCCAGCATTTGGCCCCTTCCTCGGCGGTATTATTGTAACTTACGTGTCGTGGAGGGTCACTTTTTGGCTTCAGACAGGCCTAGCAGTCGTTGCTGCCGTAGGGGCATTCTTTTTCCTACCAGAGACCATCTACCCCAAGAAAATTAATGACCTAGCAGGGCATAGCGGCATGGAGAAGACGAAGGCCCTTATTAACATGACCAACCCATGGCGTGTGGTTCGCCTTTGGGAGTAAGTATCTCTCGGTTTCCTTTTTGCCCCTTTTGGCACGGGTTCCTCCCTTTATACTCGCGTTGCTTTTGGTTGCTTCACCCAGGGCTGTGAAGGCCCCGAAGCATTCTCGTCATCACTTATTCTAGGAAATTATTGACTCCTATTGCTGCAGGTATCCGAACCTTCTTCTTAGCGGTCTTGCCAGCGCAAGTGTGCTCTTCAACATGTATTCACTTTTGAGTCCGATACGATATGTCCTCAACCCGCGCTTTGAGTTGACGACCCCAATGCAAGGTGGCTGTTTCTACCTGGCGCCCGGTGCCGGCTATCTGGTCGGCACGTTCGGCGGCGGACGGTACGCCGATTTTATCGTCAAAAAGTACACCCAAAAGCGGAAGGTACGGGTGCCCGATGATCGCCTATACTCCTCGCTTGCTTTTATAAGCCTGGTGATGCCGGCCTGCGTCCTTGTTTATGGGTGGTGCGTCGAGTACAACCGAGGCGGCATTCCGCTTGTGGTTATCGTGCTCTTCATACAGGGCTGCGCACAGCTCTTCTGCTTCCCTTCGCTCAACACGTATTGCTTAGACGTGATGCCGGCGCGCTCGGGCGAGGTCGTGGCCGCGAACTTCGTGTTACGCTACGTCTTTGCCTGCGCCGGCACGGCGGCCGTGCTGCCTGGCATCCAAGCTGTCGGCGTTGGGTGGTTCTCCACTATCAGCGCAAGTTTCCTCCTAATTGGGGCTATGTGCACGTTTGCCACAATCAGGCACGGAAGGACCTAGAGGCAGGGGATAGTTGCCAAAAAAGAAGGCTCGGAGACTGAGAGAGAAGCAGCAGAGTCTGTCGGCACCGTCAGTAGGGCTAAGAGCTGCAGTCGGCAGGCGAGATTCGGCGACGGAACACACGGCCGAACGCAATGATGCATCAAAATTGGGCGCTGGAGAAGCAGGAGGGCAGCATGGCAGTGGCGGCAGCGACTCGGTGACATCAAAGCATGAACACGCCCGAACCCTGACTGAAGGCGGCGAGAACGAATGTATCTAAGCCGTTTTCTTTCCCCCTTGTTTTTCCTACAGGACATCACGCTTTTTGCCATGCGAACCTGATAAGGCCTGTTGAGAACAACACGCAGCCTGGGTAATTTCAGGAGATCGAGGGCGCCCAGCAATTCGAAGTACAATATCCTTGACCGACATTGCGAACCAAGAGACCATGGCACCGCAGCTCCGTGGTATCATAACCGGGGTTGGGTACCTACTTAGGCCCAGATGCTCGACGATTCCCAGTGTGGTGTGAGCCCCTGCCCAGTGACTTTCTTGCCAAGCTGCTCGTGCGCGTAACTATACCCGTTCGGGTATTGATGGAGAAGTACCTCGCTAGGCTCGGAAGCCGTCACCGCCTTCCGTATTGGGTGTAGTTGGTCGGGGAGGAGAAGTTTCGTGTGATTGTCACCGTAGACTGCAAGTTGACCGTGATATCGCCAATCGAGCGTACTTGCCCACAAGCCACCGCAATGGAGCCCGGATCCCCTACTAGCCACGCTGGCGATGGTGTTGAGGAGGACCTTCTTGTGTCTGATAGTCTTGCAGAAGCCGAACCCACGATATATGTTGTGCTCTCGGAGGACGAGAGGGTGCCACCGGAACCATACGATGGTGACCCCTTCAAGCCAGCCCCCGACTTCCCTGCGATACCTATTAGTCAAGCTCTTCCCCAGCGAGAAGACGTACCAATCTTGCTATCGAGCCAGGCAGCCCGTGGGAAGCGGAAAGCCATGCCGTCGACAGCAAGGGCACCTGCGCGCAAGCGGCCACGCAGTTAAAGCAGCTAACTATCGTCTTCCCCCCAAGTGGTTCGGGCACCCATCATCATCAGCCAAGCGAGAAGGCTTCTGAAGGCGTCTTTGGACATCCGGAACATATCATGAAACTGCACCTCGCTGCCACGCAGCAGACCATTNGTTTAGTACCCACCCGGAGCAGCCTAGCAGAACGCCAAGAAACTTGGCATCTAAATTACTGTTTAGTCGCCTTGTGTACATCTAGATGGTGATGAGAGCATGAATAAGAGAGGCTCATGCTAGACCGCCACCAATGATGGCCGTTCTGATTCTTGGGGCCATGGCGACGCTTGAGCCTTTGCTCCTGAAGCACTTGACCACCTAGATTCTGGATTTCACGAAGGGAAGAAAATGTAATGGTAACAGTCTAATGTCTGTCGGGGTACTCTGCACGCGTAGAGGAGCTTCATCCAATTAGAGGAAATAGTTGGTGACTTGGCTGGGTACAGGGACCGCCGCAGCTCCTTTATATATATATATAACTTAACTATATATATATTAGGGAATTGCGCCCGGATAAAAAACGAAACCCGCACACCAGATGCGCCGACATCTGCAGAACCAACGGCTGCAGTGGTGTGATAGGATATAGATCCTGACATTACTGGTAAGGCTTTGATAAGATTCTCGTCACTCCATCATGTCGAGGAAGTCGTTCTGGCGCCCATGAAGCCACTGTTGGGCTTCGAGGCCAGAGGACCAAATTTACCTAACTGCGGATAGTCCATTCTATAAGCATGATGTGTATTCGTCCTCTCCCGATCTGCAAAGGTGCATTGTTTACGGACGTATTTGGGCCTAGAACTGTGATCATCCCACCCGCTCACGCTGTCTCAGTTAATGTGCATGTTAACTACATACGTGACTCCTGGACTCAAATCGCTGACCGCGATCTTAATTGAGTGGCCAGGCTGTGCTTTTGCAGCCATTAACCTCCAACCTCCGCAAGTCATGCTTTCACCTGTGCGCATAGGTGTAAGGGTCGTGGATACGAGCAGAGTGAAGAGGTATACGCAGCGGCTAAGTTGCTATAGCGTTGCCCGTAAGTAATAGATTTGCAGTGATAGATGCAACTGAACTTGGCCCCTTGCCTCTTCTCTCTTCCACCCAATTGAGGTTCCCTCTTTTATAGATACTTAAAGTCCTCGCCCCTTCGGTCTTTCGCTGCGCCCCCGGGCCTTAGCTGCGCCCCGGGCCTTCGCTAGCTCGGGAGTAGGGCCCGCAACGGGTAACATTGTTGGTATGGAAGAAAGCTTAGGCCCAGATGCTCGACGATTCCCAGTGTGGTGTGAGCCCCTGCCCAGTGACTTTCTTGCCAAGCTGCTCGTGCGCGTAACTATACCCGTTCGGGTATTGATGGAGAAGTACCTCGCTAGGCTCGGAAGCCGTCACCGCCTTCCGTATTGGGTGTAGTTGGTCGGGGAGGAGAAGTTTCGTGTGATTGTCACCGTAGACTGCAAGTTGACCGTGATATCGCCAATCGAGCGTACTTGCCCACAAGCCACCGCAATGGAGCCCGGATCCCCTACTAGCCACGCTGGCGATGGTGTTGAGGAGGACCTTCTTGTGTCTGATAGTCTTGCAGAAGCCGAACCCACGATATATGTTGTGCTCTCGGAGGACGAGAGGGTGCCACCGGAACCATACGATGGTGACCCCTTCAAGCCAGCCCCCGACTTCCCTGCGATACCTATTAGTCAAGCTCTTCCCCAGCGAGAAGACGTACCAATCTTGCTATCGAGCCAGGCAGCCCGTGGGAAGCGGAAAGCCATGCCGTCGACAGCAAGGGCACCTGCGCGCAAGCGGCCACGCAGTTAAAGCAGCTAACTATCGTCTTCCCCCCGAGTGGTTCGGGCACCCATCGTCATCAGCCAAGCGAGAAGGCTTCTGAAGGCGTCTTTGGACATCCGGAACATATCATGAAACTGCACCTCGCTGCCACGCAGCAGACCATTTGCCACTTCGTTTGCAGCCCCTGGCCGAATTGTCCTCTCTCTGACAACAACGACGTCTGGCGATAAAGACTGTGTCTGGCTGAGATGCTCGAACATACGTCTATGGCGGCGTATCACCATAGAAACAGCTATAACCACGCATGCCCGTTGGACTCTGTTTCGGTATTCGTCTGCCATTGCGGCTGCAGGCAACGGAAGCCAGTGTGGTGTGCACACTGGCTTCCGTTGGCCAGTCTGCACACTGGCCAAAACACCAGTCTGGCGGCAGAATACGTGGCGATCTTCTCCCGAAGCAGTTACGGCCAGTGGGGAAATTACGGTGGGCCGAGAGGTACCTGCCAAGACCCAGTGTGGCCGTGTGTGAGTAGAGAATTCCACCCGTGGGCGAGAACTACTGCTAATTTAGGAATAGGGTGCTCGCCAAGAGGATATCTACACCGGAATACGACCCGTTCGATTACCACACCACACTGGCTTTCGTCGAGCATCTGGGCCTTAGCCATGTCTCCCAGCTGCAATCCCTATGAGCGCTGACAATAGGCGGCTTAACCCTAACCCTATCTGCTCTCACCTCACGGCAAGGTCAGGCTCGATTATGATACCATTAGTTGAGGACCGCGGGTACTAATAACTAAGCAACCATACTTACTTAGAGCTTAATCCCATAACACTTAATAAAAACAGTCCCTTTAAAAGGGATGAGGCCCAGTGAGGATGTGGGAGCTACTCTCATAATGACTGCTTGTGGATTTCTGTTGTTGCTCGAGTTTGAATAACCGCGGCCAAAGTTCTAAGTTTAAATCATCACGGACATCTGGGATGCTGTGGATACCAGGCCCATTTGCCCAGCCGCACAGGTAACAACAAGCAGAATCACCAACTTGGCTACCTGGGGAGTTGCATATGTCAGGGGCTTCAGTCATTTCGGGGTATCTCGGCGGTCGCAACAAGGACGACTTTTACACAGACGACGATAGAAAGCAATGGTTTAAATCAGGAGACCTTTGAAACTGTCATGGACGAGCAGCACCGGATCGCTGTCGTCGGAAGGTATAAGGGTATGATTATTCGGGGTGGAGAGAACATCTCTCCAACTGCGATGGAACAGGTTCTCAACAAAGTAGATGGAATAGAAGTACGTATCATTTCCGCTCCACGGATCCAGAAGTGCTTGGACTAACGTGAAGAAGGTCCCCGTAGTAGTTTATGCGGGCCGACCAACACCAACCAAAGAGTTCAAAGAGCTCTCTCTGCCTTGGACGGATGGGGCCAAGCTATATCCCCGCCTCCTCCTCTTATCATCTCTCTGACTTGAAGCTGTCTGATTTCCCGAGGAATATTACTGGTAAAGTGCTCAAGGTCAAACTGTCTCAGGTCGTCAAAATGCACAGGGTTGCGGACACAACACCCCCAAGCAGTACTGAGAATAGGAGATATCACGTCTGGCGGCAGGGCCCACATCATCACAAACACCTGGGCGAGTCTCCTCGGTGTTCCTCTCGAAGACCTCGCACGCACAGTCTGCCTCGCCCGCAGGCAGCATCAACATGGTGAGTTTCCGTCAGAAGATCAAGCAAGAAACCGGAAAGATCCTCACAGTCGAACAAGTCTTGAGAACAACAATTATGGGGCAGATCAAGCTTCTAGATGAACAGGCAGGGGCATCCAACAGGTCCGCTGTCCCCCGTGCTCCGGACCACCGACCAAGTGGTCCTGGTGCCGGAGACATGATACACACTGCCTCGGCGACGAGGAAAGGGCGGCGGCAACGCGTGAGGTTGCGGAGAAGACCCTCAGGTCTTATGGCCTCGACTGGAATTATGTATCCGATGTGTTTCCCGCATAGGGTACCGGCCAAGCATTATTCACACAGAAGCGGCCTCTTTCTTCGGGCTTCCGCTTTGTGATCTCCACGAAGACCAAGGACAGAAAGGTAGGCTGAATTACGAGATGTTTTTGACACTTAAACATGAATTATGTTACTCGCCACTAATTCCCCTCTATTTTCAGGTTGTGTGCGCGGCCCTGGAGGCTGCGCTCGAGAAAAACCTGATCCTTCTAATCCTTGAATTCCGAGAAGATGGATCAGTGACTAACAGGAACTCGCTGGCTCCATATATAAATTTCAAGCCTAGCAAAGAGATATTCGACTTGGTCATATCATACGCGCCAAAGCCACTTGATAGAGTCGGAGAGCTGTACCAGTATGCGGATGATGAGAGGGCGGATGTAGGATTTGACGTCTCACTGATGACTAGAGCCGAGATTGTCCATATGAATGAGACAGATACTGCCTGCATCGTCCTCAATTGTACGGCCACCAACCCCAGAGGTCCCTTGCTCTCTGTGCTGACATTTCCTCCCAGCGAACCATTTCACATACGATGCCATGTCCCTCCAGGGTCTCCTGTTCTCCGACCTCGACTGCGCGCCCTCGGATCCTACGTCTCTGAAGGACCACACCCCGTACAAGATCTTTGCAGACACTTACTATTTACCGCAGCCAAGTATTGATTTTCAGGTGTCCCACCTCCGAGAAATCGCGTCACACCGAAAGGCAGCGGCATGGCCGCCCCAGAGAGCCCCTGAGTGGATGCTCGGCCCCCGGAGGGCATGTGGGCCCCGGCAGCCTGGGCGCGGCCGTGGCCGGCGATGTCAGCCCAGCCGACATGTCGGGCCCCGATGTTCGAGCACGTCGCGAACCTGCTGCGGGTCGACAAGGACCGCCGAGCTAGCGAGTACTTCGATTCAGTGCAAGCAACGCCTAAAAGGTTATTGAATGGTGGGCGAGTGGTCGACGCAATGCAATTGGCCACATGCCTAGATACTCTAGGCGGCGGATTTCGATGACGGTGGTGTATTAGATACTTCAGGTAGGTACCTAGGTACATATGTAGTGACTTCACACCTCGTCCTGGGCTCCCATGCAACATAGAACTCCAAGGTTCATGGAAATCCTACGAAGAGGTTCCTCTCACGGTAGATGACTGCGATGTTGGAAAGCACACACCTACCGTGCGTCAGTAAGCAGGGCAACTGCTTACACGCGCATCACTACCTACTTAATCAGGCATGTCACAGTTTATACTTGGCAGTTGTCTGCATAACTTTGTACGGGCTCGTATTTACATGAGCACGAAGCCGGATGATTCATTCAGCATAAACAAAACCCTGCTCGAAAGGTCCATCAAATATGACAAGAGCTGGAAAGACCTTAAACGGAGTGTTGGTGAGGGTGGCGGCGGAGCAATATGTTGCAGAGCTGAGGATGAACATGCATGGCTTACTATCACATGCGAAGTGGTTCCTGTCCCACCGCTCCAGCCCACCACACCCGCAGAGGTGTGGCACATTCTGTTATCAGCGGGATCGGGTTGGCTGTTGGCGGCGCCGGCGGTGTGTGTGAGCCTCTGCCACCACCACCGGGTGGGAGGGCGATCCCCGTCACACAATGCTACCCTGACTATGGTGGTTTCGGGCCAAGCTACATGAGGCGTCAGCACATGTGATAGAGAGTACATTGCAGAATTGGGTGAGTGCAGGCTGAACAAGGGCTTTTAGAAACTGCTTCGCAACTCTGACATCATGAGGTGCAACAATGGGAGCCATCAATTTATTTGGCATTACGTCTGGAAAGCCTGTACAAGTATTGATGGCCACTCGAATGGGTCTCTCTGCAGCACAACCAGTTGACTGCTGGGAAATTGAACGACATCAAATTCACGGATCAAGGGCACAAAAGAGACACCAGTAAATTTAATACTTGATGTTAAATGGCATCAACTCCGGAAAGGACAATCCCGTCAAGGCTGTGACCATTGTATCTCTCTACCAGCCGTTAATGTATCCGTTAAATGAACCAACAACCAAGAACAATCATCAATCTTCGTGTGAGTCACCGAGACTCAGTCTTATCATCCCTTTCATACAACCCCGGGCCGGCGGCAGCGGCAGGCTTACTTCGTCCGCTGACCTTGGTGTGATCCAGCATGCGATGGTATCCCATGCGATCGCTCCATCCGGCCCCATCGTGAGGGTTCCAAGTAAAAACCCAGCAGTCCAATCTACCAGAATGTGATGATCCAGACAATTTGCCAGTCTGTCCGTACCTCTATGTTTAGGGTGCCGTTTGACGTAGTATCTCTAATCTGTTTTTTATCGTTCTTTGATTTTTGTTCGCACATGGGTCGTGTTCTCATCGGTCACCACTTGTGGCAAGACCGTTGGCGTGCCCGAGCTCAGCTCACATCGACGACAGTCGTGTTGTCGTCGACAATGGTAACGTTGTCGAGCTTCTCGGAGATGATGTCCTTGGTGGCGGCGTCACCGCGCTGTGCGCCAGCTGCTTTTCTCCTCTCCATCTCGCGCTTGATGCCGTGGTTGACGGCATCAAGCACGGTGCTGACGGTCGCCTTGGGCTTGTAGGCCGGCTCGGTGCCGTCCTGGTAGATGCCCGTCTTGACAAGGATAGAGTACCACTCCTCCTTGCTCTTGGCATCCATGAGGTTGGTGCCCCTGATGTCAGACTCGGGCGTGTCGCCTACGAAGTAGACCGTCTGAGGGGCCTGGCTCACGGGGAGGCCATGCTGGTTGGCCCGCCACTGCTTGAGCAGCCTTGTGGCGAACTCAAAGGTGCCAACCTGGGGCTTGCCGAAGGCGTGTGTTACCAGCTTCTTGCCCCCTGTGACAGACGTGAATGTGTTCTCGACGATCTGCCTCAGTGCGCCCATGCCAAGGCGAGGGTGTTCATGGCCAGCAGACCACAGAACGTCGTTGTGGCTAAAGTAGATTGGCGGCGACTCCTCAAATGTCTCTGAGCGAGTCTCCAGGCGACCACCCTTGGACATGGCAATGTCCAGGATGATTTGCAAATCGCCGGCCCAGTCACGGCTGTCAGCGAAGACGAAGATGGCTTCGATGACCACGTCCTTGAGATCACCGCGCTCAAGAAGGTTCCTTGAGTTGTTGAAGTCTGTTTCTGACAGTTTACGGAAGGGTGCGGTGTGGTGATTGGCCTTGAGGATGTCGCCTGGTGTGACAACATCGACAAAGCCGTACGACTCGGCAACCTGTCGGCACTTCTCACCCTCGCCGCCGACCACGAGAACGGTCTTGTACTGGTCTGCAAGTTCCCGCATGGGAGTGTGACCACAAATGAACTGGCCAGGGCTGACCTCCAGCTCCAGCTGCTTAGATAGGTCGCCGCAGCGCTCCTCTTCTGACTTGCCCCCGCCATTTGTGAGGAAGATGTAGGGGCTATCCACAGGCATTAGCATTTGACATGGCAGAGAGGGTGGTGGATTCTCGGAACTCACACTCTGATGTTGTACTCATTCTCGCCATTGAGGACCTTCATTGCCTCGATGGCCTCCGGGATGGGCCGGCCACCTCGGACAAGCACGCCATCAATGTCGAACGCAAAGGCGAAGTCATCTGCAACATCTTGGTCGGGCACAGGAGTGACTGGTCCGGAGATGGGGGAGGCGAGGCTCTTCGGAGTGGCTCCTCCGGAAGCTGTCAGTTCTGGGGACAGGGTGGCATCGGAATCAGGCGAGGCCTGCTCGTCAAGGTCCTTGAAATCCCTGTCGACCTTCTGGCGAGCTGCACGGAAGGTCTCAGCAAAGGAAGAAGCGGAGATGCTCCGCAGGGGGGCAGCCGGCCTCTGTAGTGTCGCCATGACGAAAAACGTGGTAATGTCTGGGGAACCCGGGGAAGGTGTGCGGACAGATTGCTCCTGGGAGGGGTGACAGAAGTCCGTTGATGGGGAAGAGGTAGATATATAAGAGTCGCGTGTCCCAGAGAGTAGTGATACGCAGTCGCACGAGTCGATGAACGTTGCACTCTGCCTGACCGAGGAAGGACAGTGGGCAAAAGCTGGGTCAACGGGCGACTACTTATACCATCCGCACCGTCTTCGAAGAGGGAGGAGCAACAGAGGAAACTGGCTTCTTTCTGGTGAGTCGACCAATCCCTTGACCAAAGAGGCGCAGAGGAAGGACGGGGGAACACCCAGGGACACCTCCTCCAGGATCCCAAACGGTGGATGTGAACTTCTCAGGTCAAAGTCTCTTTTGCTAACAACCCAGGCAAAGGTTGACCTGATGGGTCCAGAATTGCCAATAGAAAAGGTACAACGAGCCCGGTGGAGGTGTACCACGCAGACCCATGGGGAACATGTGGACCCGCTAACATGGAGGACCCCATGATGTACCTGGGGGAGCCCATGATGTACCCGCACCCATCAGCCGTAGGGATGACGGCCTGGAACCCGACAAAACATCATCCATCACGGATCGGTTCGGCTTGTCCAACTCACCCGTCGCACCCCACACGACGCTGGCTGCGGCACCATGATGCCATGACTTGAGAGGCCCTCGAAGACCAACTTACTCGCGGCATGACGGGGCGAAGTCCCATCCGAGCAACAAGACGAACAAGACAAGTCATGGCAGTCCAACAGCCGGGGCGGAGTACAGTGCGTCGATCCCGCTCGTGGGAGGAAAATACACTTCCACGCAGGTATCAGATAAGCGGGCACGGCGAGCAAGAGATAAGACCCTGCAACAGGAACATTGAATCACGGCCAGGGAAAGGCCGGCCTCGTGCGTGCTATCCTTGCTCGGGGTACGTACTGGTATGGGATCCTGGAGGTGCTCGAAACATAACAAGCCTCTGTCCTCTGTCCGGTTTATTAGTGCGGCTGAAGAGATTTTGCCAATACCAAGGGTCCGGCAGATCCAAGCCCCCCCCCCAAAGCTGCCAAGACGTCCAAGGTCAGCGAGTAAGGGCAGAGGGAAGGAGGCCTAAGCCAGAAGCAGCAAGCCGCGGGCTGGTGCGTGTCTGGCTCCCAGGGATGACATCGGCAAGTGTCGTGGTGTCCTGTTGATCACATTTGCATTTACTCGGTACTTGCCTGAGAGAAACGGCAGTGCTGTGGCCATCGGATTCGGCACGATGGCGTCACAGGGGCGGCCTAGTGCGGCTATGTTTTTTTGTTCTTTTGGGCGGAATAAAGGCGGTATGGCACACACAGACCCTCTTGGGGCGATCCAGGAACGTGTCTAACGACACCTGTCACCAACGAACCACTCATGGAGGTACCAACATGTCGAACGAGTCGTGCAGGCTGACCATGTTCGACACCTGTGCCTAATTGTCGAGGCCAGATGATCATGTCTGCAAGTGGCCTTCGAAGGGGTCAAGATCCGCGCGTCCTGTAGGATCGTCGTCCCGCCGTAGTGTACAGTGCTCTCTGTGTTGACGCCGTGTTACAAAGAATCCCAAATTCTTGAGTCAGGTCCCCCGAACTAGTGTAGCAGTGTAGTGTACATACACTGCACCAGCTTTCCTGTGCAGGCTGGCAAGCAAGCAAGCAAGCAGGCAAGCTGTGGTTCTGATCCACCTTGACATCACGTGGGTCAAGGCCAATTCGTAAGCCACCAGCGTCGACGTCTTCCAGTATACCCCGGTCGAACTACGCATGGACGAGTGCATGACGGTCGCAAACCGCAGTAACTCGGCCAGTTGCTTAATATAGTCACACCGACTATCTTTCGCCTTGCGCCATTTTAGCTACGCTCGTTTGGAGTCTGGGTTCGACAATCAGCAACATTCCGGCAATCATGCGGACTGGCAGGTTGCGGCCAACGGCCGAGGGGGGAGGCGTTAGGTCCGATTGCCGTTGGAAAGTGATTCATCGGTTCTCAATCTGTTGTTGATGGCTTTTTGGAATAGCATTATCCCAGAGCCCAATCGCGATGTAGTGGAGTATCTTGTCAACTGTTGTCGGCATGATGGACACCACTAACCAACCAGCCAACCACACCGACGGACCACCTCATGCCCATCTTTAATTCTTGCTCGCTTGCATGTTCACATGCAACTAAATCCTAAGATGGGAAGATGTGAGGTTCGACCCGCTTTTAAGGGTTATGTCGGAACGCTGCAGGGGTAAACGCCAACAGGCGCGAGGATGTTGTGTCTCTATGAACTCCGATGAGGTCGCTTGACACTCGCCTGGAAGATGAAGCACAGGGGCAGGGCCCGAGTCAGAACCTGTTGCTTCGAATAGGGCAGGGCAGGAAGAGCTGGCTGGGATATGTCATAAATCTGCTGCCCGTGGACAAGTTCTGCAACACCACGGTAGGCTAGGTTCATCGCTGAAGGGACAAGGGGAGCACGCAAAGGTGTCGCTGCGGCAGTCGACGCCGGGGACGTGCGCTCTCAGGACCGAGACGGGGTGGCGCCAACTGCCCAGGCTGCCCTACGCCCAGCCGAAGCGACCCGATGCGACCGGCCTTTTTTGCGCTGGAACTCTGTCCACCACCCGGTCCACCCTGACGTCATCTGCCTACAGGACGGCCCGGTTGTCCACCGTCCAGGTCCCGACCCCGTCAGCCCGTATGCCGTGCCTCACACACAACCGTAATGGCCCTTGCAATCTTTGACTGCATGTGGCAGCAGGGGTATTGCTTCGCCGGAGGCAAAGGTGGTCACTAATGGCGCTCGCTGTACAACATGTGAAAACCCCATCAAGATCATTGCCCTTCCTGTCTCGGTACCATCTGGGCCAATCCAGCTGCGTGAGCAACAACCCAAGCACGATGCATACAGCCGTCACAGGAACCGAACCCGATACCATGTCTGCATCTCGTCAGCTCGTATGATGCAACGGCCGCCCGCTTTGTACATCAACCCGTTGTGAGCTTGCGGCAGGACGTGTGAAGATGGGATCGTCGCGACTTGAACGTCCCCGCCGGCTGCGACACCTTAACCGGATTGTGGGTCGTGGTCGACCGCACTGCGGAATTTGCCAAACTTGCGCTTTTTTCCCCCGCGGTATCCACCCAAAGCCGGGGGATCGTCATCGATCGGGCACTCAGCTTCTCGACGTGCTGTATATCGTCCGAGTCCTTTGTGTATAGTATCATTTGCCAAGTCAGCCCCACTGAGGTCCAAGCCAACATGGGGATGATTCCAAGGAACCACACCTTGCGCGGCCATTCCTTGCGCATACTCCGTACCTTTCAGCCATCGAAAGTGAAGCCTCCCCAGACGCAGTTTGCCGTCCAGCCGGCGTCGTCGACCGCGCCCTGCCGCCTGTCTCTGTCCAACAAAGCCTCCTCGATGCTCATTCCTATGCCAAAGCCTCGGACCTCCTCGCGATCGACACGTAACCATCCCTTCCACCCGGTCGTTACACTTGCGGCTTGAGGGCCGAGAACCGCAGGACTGTCACCGCCGATGATGACCGATCCCCACCATTCGCGGGCGATGGAGGGGTGTTTGGAGTAAATCATGTGGTGTTCGGCGGCCGACAGGACTTCGCGAATGTGGGAAGGCGAGCCGCGGGCCGGGCGGTAGACGTGAACATGCTTGAGATCCTCTGCCGTGACTTGCCGGACTGGTTCTAGACCCTGGCCCGTATTGTTCTGCTGGCCTATGGTGTGACCATCGTCTTCAGCGTTGCGGACTTGCTGGTGAAGGGCGCATTGTGTAACCCGAGTGATGTCGAACCTGGCGTCGAAGTCGATAATAACGACAGCCTTGTTGTGAGGCGTCGCGATGAGGGTGGCGACCAGTAGATATATCAGAGGCAGGTGTCTGCCGGACAGGGACAGTGGACCGGACTGGGTCGCCCTGAAATGCTGTGCGACCAGCCTATCGAGATCCAGGATAGGGTAACTCTTGACCTTGGTGCTGGATGGGTTCGGCTGCCCGATGTAGCTTCCTCTCGCCAGTGGTATTCCCGCCGTCGGAGAGGAGTCACCTTGACCGCGTGAGGTGGAATTAAGACTTGCGCGGAAAATGGACAAGATCTATGGACCCCTGGGGATCAGCAACGTCGTGGCCTGAAGTCTGGATGAGGCTCGGGATCACTGGGCTGGGCTGCTTGGGCTTCTTGAGTAGCATATGTAGGTGCAGACGGACGGGCATTGGGTTCGGCCGACGCTAATCGGCGATAAGAACCCTCGGGTTGACTTCTCATGAGATTCCAGGCGACATGCGTCTCACACGCCGGGGATTTGAGGAGCCCAAGACAGTGGTATAATGGAACAGGTGCAAAACGCTATACCTCATCAAGACTTGTCTCTTCGGTTTCGCCGAGCATCCTTCGGCCAATTGCAGCCTCAGCCATCTTGGAAGCCAGCCAGTGCGAACGCCTCGCAGGGTCTGCGAAGATGACGCCGCCGTGTCCCAACTTCCACCCCTCGCAGCTGCCACAGCAGATCCAGTTCGGTATTGATGGAAGGAAGAGGAAGACGCCTGACGGCAGGGATATCGACCTGAAGGCTTGCGAGCTGATGAGCCTGCTGCAATATGACTGCTCGGTCGAGCACCCGCAGCGGCAGGACAGTTCCGTCAAGTGCTACCCGGTGCAGAGATGGTTCAGAAGGTATGGCGTGTGTTTGGCTCCGTGAAAGGACACCTCGGCGTAGCTGTGATGTCTTGGGCAACGCTGTGGTTGTTGCTTGTGTCTCTCCTGGGCTGACGATGTGCCTCAGGTGTCAGGACAAAAAGGGAAGTTTTACGGTCGAAACTACGGCTTGGGAGGGGACCAGTGCCGTGGCTGCCCCGAGCACTGCACCATCGGCAGGCGCCACAGGCAGCACCCAGTCAACCCCTTCGGCGCCCTTAACCACCACGCATTGGCACGATGGCAACAAGACGGAGTTTTTCCAGCGCTGAAACGACGCGAGAATCATTTTGCAAGTCAGCATTCCGGCGGCTGGGTTCCCCGAGTCCTCTGAGGCTCGTGCACTACGGAGGACAACCACGCAGGCCACTATAGAGAAAGCCATTATCTAGTCGGATGTGCCGTGGCTCTGGGGGCTTCTGCTACGCACGCTATGAATGTATGAAAAGGGCTGCTTCTTCGAAATTGACGTGGGTAGGATGGACAAAGTCCTTACGGACGCCAACTAGCATCCAGCCGCACTGTCAGAGTGATAAGTAAACCGCCAGGAGACTACTATACCGAGAACACCTACACCCCGGAGACCTATACCCAGAGTAGTTAGACATTTGGGGATATCATGATAAGCGATAGCAGTTACCATTATGCCGAGAGTACTGATCACGCATGCTTGGTTCGCCATGGCCACTTCTCGGTCTGCTCTCAGCGATGTCCCACAAGTCCCTAGGCCATTCTGGGCTTGCCAGAATTTGGAAGGAGACGGCGAACCCGCAGGACCGAGTGCAAATAATTCGAGACATGTGGACGATAAAAAGGGACTGGGTGGCTGCTCAAGGCCCGCTCACAGGCACGCGAGATATGGCTCAAGGTTCACAGCGACGTCCGTCCCCCGGGTTCCTCTCGAGATGCTCCCTTTGACATTGCTTGCCTCGTCTATCCGTATCGAAACAGCCGCCGTCCTTCCCTTCCGCCCAGGCTCTATGACGTCCGCGCTGGACAGTGCCTCGTCACCTGCGATGTGTACACCCTCTCTGCGTGTCCCATTCCGCCCTGTCGGCCCGGCTTCATCCCGCGCACGGCGTCTCGCTCAGCCCAGGCGCTGTGCGCGTTCCTCCTCGAGCTGCTTGTAGAAGTTGTCGCGGGCATGAGTGCGGGGCATGTGGAATCCGTGCCTGTGATGCCATGGGCATGGCGTGCGGTTAAATTCGGAGTGCCTCGAACGTCGCGATATCGGCAAAACCCGCGCTATCATTTAAGGAGAATCCGTTCAATCTTACCAGAAGGCGTTGCCCATGGCAAATCCGAGACCTGTGATGGTTGTTAGCCCGAGGGTGATATTCCGTGCGGAGAGGCCTTGCCCCGAGCCCGAGGCGGCCGCTTGCTCTGCTCTGATCTGACTGATTTATCACTCACCAAGCGCGATGCCCAGGTCGAGGATGAGTCCCCGGCGAAGAATCTGCATCCCATTCAGTTAGCCATGTCCTCCACTTGCGTCAAGCTCGTTTTGATCCCTCCCGACCCGCGGCTGCTGACTGTCGACCGCCCTTGGTCTCGTTAAGTTTGGGTTTGGGACGTACGCCAACAATCGGTTTGACGGCCATTATGTCTGGTGTGATCTAGAGATCTCGGAGAAGTCGGGGAGTCGAGGGTTTCGAGGTCGTGGGTTTCAATTGATTGACTGTTCCTGTGGTAATGGAGCGTTCAAGCTTCGCGGAGCAAAAGGGACGATGACCTGATTCCTCACTCTAGCCGGGGGGTTCGACGGTCCGCCGGCCGGCTCTCTCAGGTTCTGGGCCAGTCACGTGTCAGCCTTATGTCATCCTCGCCGTGGCCGATTCGGGAGCGGACGACAGACGGCCTGCGCCTGCGAAGTTTTTGGGGCCGAAAAGGGAGCCCAAGCCACAGTTACTCGCACCTCTCGACATCCAAACCGGCCCATGCAGCGGGACAGCCCATCATGAGCCTCCACCTTCCATCGCGGAGGGTCCTTGGGACCAGTGAGCCCTCCCACCCCGCAACGCGGCTCAATTGACAGACCTAACACTCGCCGTCTAGCTCCAACGGTCCTCAAGACCATCCGCCCAACCCTGTCCCTCTCCCCCTCCGCCTCAACATCCTCCCAGGTCTGCCGCCTCCTGAAACAGCAGCAGGCCCGCAACGCCTCCACGAAAGCCAACAGCAAGAACCTCCTCCGGGACTACAACAAGCCCAAGGACCTTCACAAGCCCGGCGGCGTCATCGGCGACCTGACCAAGACCAAGGAGCGGCGCAGCGTCGAGGATAGGATGCGCGAGCGCATGACCGCGACGCGCCTTGAGTCCAAATCCATCTTCGACGACGAGCTCAAGGCCGAGCGCACCCCCGGGGGCGGCGGCGGCTGGGAGGAGGAGGCGCAGCAGCGCGCGCCCGTCGACGCCTCGGGCAGGGGCCAGAACACCAGCGGCTCGCGCGAGTCCTTCATGGGCGCCTCGCTGGTCCACCACCACATACGGCACGCCATCGACCCGGACCCGCAGGGGCGGATGCGCTGGGAGCGGCGGCAGGTTGCGCGGCTCGTGGCGCGGAGGCTCGACGCGCACGGCCGCGAGACGCGTGAGGAGCGCATCCGGCGGACTGAGCGCGAGGCAACGAGCCGGTCGGGCTGGCTGGCGACGTCGACCAAGAAGCTCGTGCACCTGGCGCACCAGATCTCGGGCAAGACGCTCGAGGAGGCGCGCACGCAGATGAGGTTCTCCAAGAAGAAGTTTGCCCGCGAGGTGCTGTACGAGCTGAACCTAGCCCGCGACAAGGCCGTCGTCGAGCGGGGCATGGGCCTGGGAAAGGCCAGGGGGGAGTTCCTCCCCGGGACCACCGAGACGAGGACGGTCAAGGACTTCAGGCACGGCAAGTTCGTCGAGATCGACGATCCCACCAGGATCTACGTCTCGGAGGCGTGGGTGAACCGAGGTCCATGGAGAGGCAAGAAGCCGAATTACCGAGCGCGAGGACGTGTGGACCTCATCCAGATGCCCCAAGCCAGTAGGTCTCAGGTGCTCTACAGGGCACACGCCCAAGTTCATCATTCGTTGCAGCAGCTGACCCGTTTCGCCCACTTCAGGCATCACAATCCGGTTGAAGGAGGAAAAGACCCGTATACGAGAGTTTGAGGAGAAGAAGGCTAGACAATACAGGCAGGGCCCGTGGGTACATCTGCCCAACAGGCCCGTGACAGCCCAAAGGCCGTTTTATTCCTGGTAACAGAACCAGCGGCTGTGAAACAGGTGTACACCCACTAGATCAAAGCGCACATGAGAATGCAGAATGGACATCATGATGGGCCTGCCTTGTACTATATATCTCCGTAACTGGGCAATCACAAAATGTATGATACAGGCACATTTTGGAAGCTTTTTTCCATTGGAAGTTGATTCCCAGCATCGGCAATTTATATAGTTTTTTGACTGCTTGTGCCTGCTGAACCATCTTAGCGGTACCAAGACAGCACCTCAAATTTGGGCGGACGACCAATTCTGTACATGGCCAAATACCAACATGGCCAGATACCATCACCCCACTGGGGTCTGAATGCTTGATAGCAACAGGCCCGATTGGTAGTGGTGATAATAATCAGCAGCACAGGAGAAGACTCTCAAATTGCCCCTCCAGTGTCCACATAAAGAAAAGTTTCGTCATGAGCATCGTGTACGAACTACACATGGAAGTAAGGTGATAGAAGGAGGCGACGGGACCGAGAATTTCGAATGGGTTACAAGTAAAAAAATCAAATAGGTATCAAAAAGAAGCAATAAAAAAACAGAGAAATCATGTCGCTTATCAGGGACGATTCGGCGCTTTCAAACCATCCTCCTTGGAGACACACGCGGAAGCATGTCCTCATAGCGTCGAGCATTTAGGTCGAGCTCGGTCTTTCCAGAGAACTTGGAGCCGGCCGATTTTGGTGGCAGTTGGGTGAGTTTAGAATGGTCACCGTAGTCCAGTCGGCCAGATCCAGGGAGGGGCTCGGAGATCTGCATAGTACCTCGAGGCAGAGAACGTCTAGAGCGTCGAGTTCGGCAGTAGGCGACTGCCAGGGAGACCAGGGCCACAACGGCGGCGCCAGCACCTACAGCGATCCCAGCTTTTGCGCCAACAGAAAGATCACTCTCCGATGGCGGAGCCGCAGCGGCCTCTGAGGTAGACGAGGCAGATTGAGAAGCAGACGCCTTTGTGGCGGTTGTTCCAGAAGTGGACGTGGATGTCGAGGCGGACGACGTCTCAGAGACTTCTGAAGCTGTGGTCGAAGCCTGATAGGAAATTGGTCAGCCAACAGTCACTCTCAGGGGGAAAACAGCTGCTATTGAATGGAAGCAGCTCCGCGGCAATATTTACTCACCGTGGAGCTGGTCTCAGTGGTAGCCGTGCTCGCAGTCGGAGTTTCGGTTCCCGAGGTGACGCTCTCGACCGAGGCTGAAGTCGGCTCACTGGCAGTGGTAGGTGTCGTCGCCGTGGTCTCTGCTTCGGCCGTGGTCTTTGGTTCGGCAGTGGTTGTAGCAGGCGCAGGTGTATTGGTCGATTCGGGTGTGGTTACAGGTGCGGCCGCTGTGGTTCCGGTTGCTTTCAGGCAAAATCCACCTGCATAGTCGACGGCAGCTTTTGCATCCTCAGGAGAGCACGACTGATTCGCGCAGTCGCGGATCCCATTCTCGAAATTGGGGTTGCCGCAAAGACACTGGTCAGTGACAGGTACGCAGCCGACACTGACTCTCATGTTGTTGATGCAGTTTTGCTGGAATATCATTAGCACGTCGGCACTCAAACACCCCTGACGCCAGCCAGACCCTCCACACACAAGACCCTTCGCACTCCCTTGCTGGTGATGACATGCCAGAGACATGACAATGCACCCATAACCGCATTCCTGGCTTCGACGAAAGCCCGAAGGATGAGAGAGGACGGCCATGAGACCAAGTTCCAAGGAAACGTCAAGGATCGTGGGGCACTGAGCACATCGTGGATGAAGGAGACGTACCGAACAGCTCGAAAGAGCACCGAAGTCCTGAGCACTGGCCAGCCCAACCATGGCCAGCCATGCTGGCAGCAGATATCGGGTCGTTCGCATTTTGAAGTCGGTTGAATAGCGTTGTTGGCCAATATTTCGATGTGTGCCGTTGCCGAATGCCCACTTCACAAGTCCAGTCGCTAGCTCCCAGAAATATCCACCACGGCTTCGAAGTGCAGATGAACAAATAGTCGGTCGTACAGCCACAAGGCTTAGTTGCAGGACATATCGGTCCTCGATGTACCTGGGAAGTTGCAGATTTCTGGTGACGTTGGTCTGAGACAGCGAATAAGACTACCTCCTGCAGGCCGACAATAAAATAATGGGGCGTGCTCGGTTCTCGAGATTGTCTTGGAGTGAGTCGGAGAGAAAAGAAGCAAAGGCAATTGAGTGATTTCAAGGAGATCCAGGCCCGCAATAAGTGAAGAAGAGAAGTGGTGAGAGAATATGACGAAATTGAACCGAAAAAGGCAAACGAGAGACTTGAACAGTGAGAAGCGAGTTTTAAGGAGTGGCTCGGAAGAGAATGAAGATTGGGTCCCGTACCACAGACAGACAGTTCGAAAGTCTGGTTGACAGGACAGGCCCCGGTCTGGAGGAACGAGAGAAAAGAAGGCAAGGTGCCGCCTGGTGAACGAAGTTCCCTGCGAAGACAGAACAAGGCCAGGAAAAACGGGCGGGCAGAGGATAGAAGAATGCACTTGAAAAAGAAAAGGTGTGGGACGAAGAGGTAAAATGCTGGACCCTTCCCTTCGCACGCAGCCACGATCAGAGAGCGAGAGGGCCCACTTGGGAATGCAAAAGGGTGTTTAACGCGCCTACTGAATTTAGGAAAACGCTTATTTTGACACAGCGCAGGGGTGGTACACTACCGTACCGCTCTGTGCCTGGGAGGGGGTGGTTTCCGAGAGGGCGCTAGCTGGGGGTGGTACGGAGGACAGACTGATGGGGCGCGGGTTGATGCAATCAGAGTGCAGGGACGCTGCGGCCGATCTCAGGGGTTCAAAGCTGTGGGGGGGGGAGGCGCGTCCTGCGAGATTGATTGTGGAATGCTCATCGAGCAGCCACGCCAGGTCAATCAGATGGTTGGATGTGCCCCAGGAAATTCCTCAGTTTCAGTCACTCACTCACTCCTCCATCATTTCACCAGCCGGCGAGTCTCTTCTCTTCTCTTGGGCTGTACATGTAGAGTAAAGAGGGCGGGCACCCAACCGCTTCATTGACTTTTCACGGCAGCCCAACAGCCACGCACTGCCCCGCACGGCCAAGGGCTACCCTTTTCGTGCACATATCGGACTTGATGCGAGCCCCTGCCTATCTAGGTACCTGCCTACGGTAGCAACAAGTCCGCAAGTGGCTCCGTACCATGGCAAAAAAAAAAAGAGAGAGAAGAAAAGCCAACCCCACAGCGTCACGCGTCACCATGCCTCCGTGGCCCCGTGGCCCCGTGCAGCAGGTTAGTCAGTTAGAGGAGGGGCTCAAAGCTCAGGCCCGTCCCTCCCTACTTACGCAGTAGGTATCTATCTATAGGCAGGTACCGCGAGTCAGCGGGGCTCACGGAAGACGACGCCCTCAAATCCATAGGGCTACACTACTTCACCTGTTAGGACCCGACGACTGCTGCTGCTGCTGCTGCCATCTTGTAATGTGCACGTACAGACAGAAACAGTGGGCACCGCTGCGATGGTTCGTCTGGGTATCGCCCAAGACTGCCAACAGCTTGTCATCCGCTCGCTAGCTCGACCGTCTTTAGTGTACCACAGGAATCCTGGCGAGACACTGGCGAGTTCGGGAGAACGAGGTCTGTTCTCTTGCCGTCTATACTACACTACCAGTACTACGTGGGCAGTGACCAGGGCCACCCGTGATCTCCTCCGGGATCAGCACCACTGCCACCACGAACAACCGTCCCAAAAACGGAGTAGCGCCATCTGGAGTTGGTCCACGCGGCTGTTTTTAGCCCAACGCAAGGCACAAAGATCTCGTCCTGCCCTCCTGCATTAGCAATGGCCACCCGTCAGGCCACCCGTCAACGGCCGCAGTCTTGGCCATGGTGGGCCCTACCTCGTCCCCTCCTCTCAGGCTGGAGGCGCCAGAACACCTGCCCGCCAGCTAAAACAAGACAGACACACCAAGAAAAGGGGCCGCCATATGCCGGCACCTGCACTCATTCCATGGCCATCGATGTCTTCTAGGGCCGTCTTAGCTGGGAGGCACCCAAGCCGGCAGTCGTCACTGTTTTGGGCTTTCTGGCCGGACCGAGGCAGCAGATCGGGAATCCAAGGCGATGTTTCACATACAGGGCCTCCCATTTTCCGTCAATTTACCTTTCAAATGCACCATGCTACCTGGTGATCTCATCTCACCCAGATTACATTTTGAAAATCTCAAGACGGAATCTGCGCGAGTGCAACCGTTGCCTTTTAGCCCCAAGATTTTCTCCCACAAGCCGAACCCGATTTTATGTTTCATACACTGCTCCTCCCACTCAGCCGTGTCAAAGGTGGCAGGCAGGTGGGAAGCCATACTCAGTCACATCTCCCACTTGCCAGGCCTACTACGCATACAGTCGTACAGCATCATCGGAACCAGAGTTGAGCCCTCTTTCGGTCGCGGCACACCGCAGCGCGTAAAACGGCGTCACGCCAGCTTGAGTCGAGATGAGCATCTGCCTCTAGGTGATGATGATCATCTCGTCCAAACTTTCGGGTCCCCGTCACAAATCTCGCCTGCGTGCCCGGCATGCAGCTCCCCTAGCTGCAGCACTCTCGCCGCCGTGATCGTCGCGTCACGCGGCACTGCTGCACTCTGTTTTCCGCCCGCATATAAACTCTTGCGAAATGTCTTGGAGCATGTCGTCTCAAGATCACGGGATGAATTCAGGACGACTTCGCCGGCGGGCGCCGGGCCTGTCGCCGGGCCGACTCCGCCCAAAACGAAATTGCCAACGACCGCACATCATGCTCGGTACAGCAAAGGACCAACGACATCAAAACCTGGTCCTTGGGACATTCGCATTGACCCCGGCTTCTAGGGTGTGCGGCAGTTTAACGATCTTCTCCCCGGTAGGGCAGGTGGGTTCTTAGCAAAAAGATCCTGAAGGAGACACAATCCGCTCGGCAGGCACGCTTACCAGGGTTGAGTCTGGTGGCAGGATGCTTGGCTCTGTGCAGCTGCTTCTGCCCTAGAGAGCGGCTCCCAATCTTGCCATGAGCCTGGGTTCAAACGTGTTGCACTGGAATGAGGCTCAAGTGAGGCGTCCCGTCTGCGCGTCTTGGGTTCTGTCAGCTTCTCTTATATTCATTCCTAGGCGCAACCCGGGCTACGCGCCTGAACGATTCAAGTCATCGTCCAATTTCGTTGTCTCCCTAGGTCTGGCTTAAGAGAGTTCTAGTCAAGTGTCCATCTTAGTGCGGTCAATGTGTTTGAGAATAATAGCAGTTGTGGGTTCGTCCCATGGAGAGGCTGCAGTTGGGATAAGCGAATTCTGGTCTTGCGGCATCTCGATCTTGATGATCGAGAGCAGCTTGGGAACGCTGCACTGAGTCCAATGCGGGCCAAAGGCACTGTCCAACTTAGAACCCCCTCAGCTTGCTTGCTCGTTATTGTCTTGGTCCTTCATCGCGATGCTTTTGCTCTAGGTTCGCTCAGGCTATTGCTCCTGATTCTTCAGCACCTCTAGCGGGAGCCCGGTATTATTCATCTCCCAATTCCAAGTGTTCAGCCAAACATCTCCCAAATATCTCCCTTGCACATCATCCAGTAGACTGGCTGCACCAAGTGGTCCTGAACGATAAGATATATGGCCTGAGGACCAGTCGTCGGTTCGGATTGAGGAACTCTTTCTCTATACCCCGCGGTGGATTCTCATGCAATTCAAAGAAGCTAGGGGTAATATCGCGGCACTTGGTCCGCCCTCACAGGACGCGCACTCAATCGCGCCGCGGTGATTTGCCGTCGAATATTCCCATTGACTTCTTCAAGTCATGGCACCGGTGAAAGCTCCACCTCCGCAGGTCTTGGACCCATTCTGGAGCACATGTCTCAAACTCACCATCTCCATAACTATTTACATTTGATGATGTAGGGGTTTTGTTCCCCATGAGCCGGAGAGGGTACGAGCCAGGCCTTGATTATCTTCCTCGCAGATCTGCAAGGCCTCATTCTCGAAGAAGAAGAAGAAGAAAAGACAGGACCCTAGTCTCTTGCATCCTTCTTATAAGCTCATATTTCCCGCAGACATAAGGTGGGACCTTGATCGATCCAGGAGCGCTCACCCCATTAACCTGTCCGCCCACCTACGGCTAGCCAGTACCCTACAGTCGAGGCAACAAGATCTCCGAATCAAGTAGCTCCCCTGGAAGCTTCGAAGATCTGTAAAAAGAGTCATGATGAGATAGCAACCAGCTCGAGCAGGCATTCTGTCAGGAGGTCAGAAGTGCTCTTATGAGACGTCACAGGGGCGCGCCGTGTCATTCCGACAGCCCTGCGTGTGAACCGGAGCAGACGCAGCGCGTTCTGCCGGCCCTTGGTTCCTAGGCCCTCGACCGCGAGGTCTCATAGTATGGGCTGGCAGCCAAACCTGCCATCTCATCCTCCTGGGCTGGCTTGTAGCTTGTGTACCTCTGGTCGGCGTCGACGATCCGTCGCGATATAGTACATACTTGAAAGAAAAGTGAGACGGGCCCTGCAGTTAGCTGGGCATCTTGAATGGTGTCGACCCGCTGGAAGTACATGAGGACCGCTCTGTCGGCCCCAAAGTGGCCAAAACACAATCAGACGTAGCCGTTAACGTCGGGAGAGAAAAGCATGCCTTTGGTACATGAGACGTGGCATGGCGACAGCCTCCGGGCGACTCATTATTCTAGGGGCGCAGGGCGGCAGGCATAGGTGTTAAAAAAAAAACAAGAACAATGTTTTCCTTGAAACATTGCCATTCATAAATGTGGCGGGTGTTTGTCAATGCGAACATGCGTGGACTATATTTCACCTTGCGTAATCCAGCTCTCCCGTTATAGGGGCCCCGGTCTTGCTATTGCCTCAGGTATGGAGGTTCGGAGAGGCTGGGCACTTGGGATGTAGTCCGTTTCGATGGGCGCGCGGGGTACATGCCGGCGTCCTTCATAGGTTAGAAGGCGTGCACGCGGTAAAGACCTGAGGGGAGAGAACTCATGGCAGGCAGCTACGGTGATGGCACCCTTACGCCACGCTTCCGTACTGCCCAGCTTCACGCCTTCGCCTTGCGCACTTTGCGCGCTATCCTTCCAACTCCGGCTCGGAAGACACAGATTTTGGTAGACCTTTTGGAAATTTTTGGCTCGATAGTGTACGTATCTAGCCAGTCACCCTACCAGCGATGCAAAGCCGCGCCTCCTTCATTTACTGAAAAGCCTCGCAGCGTCACGACGCTGGGTTTTCCTTGCACCCAATTTTTTGCCCGATTACAGGGCCAGAAACGAGGCAAAGCATTCCCCTTTACGCCCACAACCATGGACCATCAAGTCATTCAAGCCGGCGTCGTTAACCTCGACCCAGATGTTGTGGTCTCTAGTAATCGCCGGCCACAGAACTATCCATCCTGAACCCCCACCGCAGACCTTCCTGGGCACATCCCTTATGCCCTGGACATAACACCCCAGGCACGGATGATGTTGTCGGTGTAACCGGCGAACAGGGTCTGGCCGTCAGCGGACCAGGCGAGGGACATGCACTCCGGGTCGCGGGACTTCTTGGAGGTGCCGGTGGCGGCGAAGTCGGGCTTCAGCTCGTCGACCTTGGTCTTCTTCTCCAGGTCGAAGATGATTATGGAGGAAGAGGTGGCGGCGCAGAGCCAGTAGCGGTTGGGGGAGAAGACAAGGGCGTGGATCTCGTCGTTGGCGTTCAGGGAGTAGAGGTGCTTGGACTCGTTAAGGTCCCACAGCATGGTGGTGCCATCCTTGCCGCCGGAGGCGCACAGAGATCCATCGGGGGAGATGGTGACGGTGTTGATGTAGCCGGTATGGCCGATGTGGTCGGTCTGTAGCTTGCAGGTGGAGAGCTCCCAGACCTAGTTGCGAGTGTCAGCGAACAGCTTCCGTACTGGGGCCGGCTCATTCATGATCGTGACAGGGGTTGGAGGATCAGTGCTAGGTGATTGATTGTCTCATGGCCTCGAGGCTCTGAAGTAGCAAATACTTTGATAAAAGTGCAAAGCATCATATCGTGTCATTTGGGGGCGGCTCTTGGGCTGCAGCGAGGAGGAAAACGTACCTTGACGAGCTTGTCCCAGCCGGAAGAGACAATGACAGCGTTCTGGGGGTTGGGAGAGAAGCGGACGCAAGAGACCCACTCGGTGTGGCCCTTGTCGGTAATGGTGTACTTGCAGTCACCGAGGGTGTTCCACAGCTTGATGGAGCGGTCGCGGGAACCAGAGACGATCTGGCGGTTGTCGGCGGAGAAGGAAACGGACAGGACGTCCTTGGTGTGGCCGACGAAGCGACGGGTGGTGGTGCCGGTGGCGAGCTCCCAGAGCCTCAGGGTCTTGTCCCAAGAGGCAGACAGAGCGTAAGCGCCGTCAGAGGAGATGACCTGCCCGTCTCATCAGCTTGTGGGTTCCATCCAAGCCCGCCCGTGTTCTGGGCCCCATCCGGGATTTGTTTGGTACATACACAGTCGGAGACGATGTGGGAGTGACCGTGGAGAGATCGCTTGGGGTAACCGTACTGGGACTCGTCGCGGGTGAGGTTCCAGATGATCAGGGTCTTGTCACGAGAACCGGACAGGAGCATGTTGGGGCTATCGCATTGTAAGTCAGTTGGATCTCGACGATGTACATTTCGGTTGATCGTACTTCTCGATGGAAGTGGCCAAGCTGGTGACCCAGCCGTTCTGCAGGAAATTGTATGTCAGAATGGCTGTTTGCACTTCACAGGGCCTTTATTGTCGCCCGTCGCGATCGCTTCCAGTGAGCTCGTCGTCTGCTCGTTCCGCGGGGTCGCAAGGATCGTGGGGGTGGGTTCGGTCAACTTACGTGGCCCTCGAGGGTGCCCTTGAGAACAAGCTGCTCAGCCATATTGAATTCCTTGTCGAGATGGGATCAACAAAGAAGATGTCTGGGGTTCTAGGAGGGTGATAGTCGGGCTTCAATTGGCTTGCAGGTATAACAAACTGGAGTTTCCAAGTCGTCGCAAAGTCAAGATGCTTGTGGTTGGAGGAGAGTGTGCGAAGAAAAAAGGCCGTCCAATCACAAACTCCATTTTGATAGCAGACCTGCCAGCTGGCGATAAGCCCTGGAGCTGTAGCCCCACTATGACAGCTGGCCGCCGGCTCCTGCAAGTCTCCTGCAAGTCTCCTTTCTATCGCTCTGATGTCTTCTCCATCTCCTAACTCAGCCATAGGTAGAGGCCCCCACCCTATAAAATGACAAGAAGCTCAACGGCTTGTTGCACTGTTGAATTTCGGATCTATGACAAACATTTGCCCTGGCTTGTTCACTTACGGTGTGTCGGAAATCAAGCCCACACCACCACAAGTCCCAAGAGCTACAGAAGGGAGCTCTTATTCCTCTCCCGCCGCCGCCGGTGAAAGTCAGTCAGACGAAGAATTGATGCCGTAGAACTACAATGGCAGTTCTCAAATGCCATCGGAAACTTCATGCCATTCATCCTGAGAGTACGTCTCAATCGTAATGGTGCTTGATAGTCCTACACTGCAACCGCATGATGAAGCTGCTCAAGAGTCATGCTATTTGCATTTGGCAAGTGGATCATCTTATTCTGGCCATGGCATGGTAACACATTCGATAGAGGGGGGCAGACTGCGGCCACAATTTATGGAATATTATCTCTGCGTAATCCATGCGGGTTAAACACCCTAAGCTCCTAACCGGGCTCTGTCCACGTCGCTCCTAGAGCCCTGCTTGTGGAGAGGCGGCTCGGCGAGGGTACGTATCGCAAGCCTTCACGGCCCACACCCTCGTCCCTGCCTCATTGCAACAAAAACTTTGGACTCCAGCCGAATTCCCTTGGCCGCAAAGTGAGCGATCCTCTTAGTTCAGCCCAGTGGTAGATGCACTCAAGTAACAATCGCGACGCGAACTGCTGGTAAGGCCGAAGGCTCTGTCGCAGCTGGGATCTTGGCTCTATCCCACGACCGCCTGCCTGGATCAACATGCACAGTCAGACTTAGCTGACCACTCCGCAATCTCATCTCGTCGGGGACGCCCTGGTACCGTCATGTACCACCCTTCGAACCCTCAAGAAGTCATGCTCGGGTCTGCTACCCACCCATTTCCACTCGATTCATGCTCTCGAATAGTACGGACTGTGTCGTCTCAAGGTTCCTTGAGTTCAAGCCATGCTTTTCTGTAGTTTCTTCTGACGTCTAGAGGATGACAGGCTTCGCGTCGTCGGGTTGGCTATCTCCTCAAGCGGACCGCCTCAGCCCTTGCCCCGGAGAGCATCTGGGACCTGCATCCGCTTCGCCGATCGTGGCACCTCTCTCCTGTGGAACCTCTTCTGCGCATTGACGATCATGCTATGATCAGCGACCTCGCCTCTCGCCGTGCCATCGGCGCTGTTAGCACGACCTGACTCCTGCAGCAACTCCTTCATGGCGTCTTCCCACTGGTTGTAGCGCTCCCTGGAAACCGGGTTCTTCTCGGCAGTGCTCCGCATATCCTTCAGGCTCGCTTGTTTGCTGGCTCTCACTAGGCGCCGTAGGGCCTCCTCAGCTTGCTTCGCCTGGAGCGCTGCCGCCTCGCGAATCTTCTTGGGGTCGCCACGCCAGTCGGGGGTACCACGCTTCGCGGTGCCTTCGGGGTCCACATCATGGCCACGGACCGTCACGGACTCGACATCGGTTGGCGTGGACTTGTATGTGTGTATGCTGGGGAAGTCTGGGAAAGACTTGGGTATGTAGATCTTTGCGTCCTTGTCCTCCTTGCCGCTGAGCCTCTCGTCCAGTGTCGGCAGGTTCATCGTCTCGCCGTCCAAGAACATCTCGGCGGTATATGTCGCCTTTATCCTCTCTTGTGATATTGGCGGCTTGCGATGGGGTTTCATGTAGGTCAAGTCTATATTAAAGCGCTTTATGGACTTGTCGAAATCGGAGGGGATAGCGTTGGACCTGCGAGCGCTGTTTGCGAAGAGCTTGACGTCTTCGATAAGGGAAGCAAGATCTAGGTAGTAGTCATCAGTGGCTGTAGGGCATGTACGTGAGCTGGCGCAAACTGACATGTCTCCGTCATGTGTGTGAAGCTCTCGAGGGCCTCCTCGGATGCGGAGTCAAAGCCAACATGGCCAAGCGCCAGTGTGATGGCGCGGCGCAGCTCCATCCTGTGCTGCTCATTGAAGTTTGGCGGGCCATGTATCCGAGTGGGAAGCACGGCAGCGGCGGGCGACTCGGAAGATGAGGCGGCTCTCGACGACTGCGTAAGCCGTCGCTTTGCTGGGCCCGGGGTGTCGTCTCCTGCGGAGGAAGCCCGCTTCTTAGGCGACTCGGAACTCATGTTGACAGTCACCAGCCGTCGGTCGGTCTCTGGTCTCGCGAAGGCGACTATATCGTTTCCGGGCCGCGGGAAATGCGCCAGGTGAGAACACCTAAAGCAGTGCCGAGACAAGGGCTCGAAGATGCGACTTGGACGAGGTGGGCTCGACGTCGGTCGCGTGAAGTTGGGTTGCTGCGAACCGGGGAAGCTTAATTAAGCAAGATGCAGTGTGGTCCAAGCTCAGCCGCCGCGCAATGTCCGGGGACTCCTCGGTGGGGCGAGCTCAGCAGGTGTGGCGTGGGCAGGGATTGGCGCTGCAGTGCTTCTCCCCGTTCTTGGCGTCGACAACCACAGTACAATAGTATATACACTACAGTTTACGTAGTCCATATTTTTTTTTGAGGCTTGTTGGCTGGGTCACGTATTTCAATACGAGGGGGTTGGTGGTTGGTTGTTCATTCGCTTCTCTGGAGGAAGTGTTGGTGTTGTGGGCATAGCCCGCATACCAACTGGGCCCTATATACTGGTCTGTGCTGACTAAGCTGGAGATTAGTCATCACGCTGGTACAGTTGCATACTGTTGGGCTCTGAGTTAGCACACTGCAGTTGCACACTGACTTGTAGTCGCCCACTGCCATTGCCACAAGGCTCGAATTCCCATGTGAAGAAGGGACATGCATCAATCTTTTCCCACAATTGGCTCTCACTCGCGATGCCGTTCATCTCTGTGTATCGGCCCGGCCCCTTCCAGGCTTACACGGTTCCTTCGGCTCGACTACCTTTGCCAGGCATCTGATCCTGCTCCTATTTCTAAGACAAGTGTCTTTGCTCGGGGCTGGCTACTGGCTGGCTTGAGAGAAAGGGGCTGGCCCGCAGAGCTGAAAACACGCAGTGCGTCTGTGTGTCTAGACTACATGAGTAAGAAGCATTCTCAAATACACCAGACACTCTCGCGACGCTGCCCGTGCCGTGTCCTCCGCAACCTGCACAATCCAACCCCCCGCCGATCAAGATGCACAATCTCGAGACCCTCCAGGGTGGAGGCTACAAGGACGCGGCACTGACAAAGCTCAAGCTGACGTATCCCTTACAAACCTTTCCCACCGATATCCTTGACCTCGGTCCGTCTCTTGAGCAGCTCGATCTCTCAGGCACCGGGTTGTCCTGTTTACCGCCAGACTTTGGCCAGAAGCTACCCAATCTCAAGATTGCCTTCTTTTCCCAATGTGCTTTCTCCACCTTCCCCCCGGCGCTGGCTTTTTGCCCACGGCTGGAGATGGTCGCATTCCGCGGCAATGCCATGACAGAGATACGCGAGGATTCCCTCCCACCGCAGCTGCGATGGTTGATCCTGACAGACAATCAGCTATCCACGCTCCCAAGAAGCATCGGCAGGTGCACGGGGCTGCAAAAGTGCATGCTGGCTGGCAATCGCCTGCACGCACTGCCTGACGAAATGCAGCATTGCAAGAAATTGGGTCTACTGCGCCTCAGCGCCAACAGACTGCAGACCCTCCCAGACTGGCTCTTTGACATGCCTGAGCTTGCATTCCTCAGCTTTGCTGGCAACCCCTGCTCCGAGCCCAATACTATCGCCCTCTCAGACGACAGCCAGCTCGGACTGTCCCACGTAGACTGGTCAGAACTGGAGATCCAGCACACACTGGGCGAGGGGGCGTCCGGCATCATCTCAAAGGGCCTATGGCGGATCGACCGGAGCACGACGGCGGAGGTTGCCATCAAGCTCTTCAGGGGCGCGCTCACCAGCGACGGCACGCCCGAGGACGAAATGGCGGCCTGCATCGCCGCGGGGCAGCACCAGAACATCATCGATGTCCTCGGGCAGATCCATGGCCACCCTGACGAGGCCGTCGGCGCCTTCAAGGGTGGCCTGGTCATGCAGCTCATCCCGCCGTACTATCGGACACTGGGACAGCCCCCTTCGCTCCTGACGTGTACGAGGGATACGTACCCCCAGGACGCGAGGCTATCGGTGGAGAATGCCCTTGGCATCTTGGAGGACATCGCAGCCGCCGGCGCGCATCTGCACTACAAAAACATTACCCACGGGGATCTGTACGCGCACAACATCCTCACGAGCGAGGACGGCCACGCCCTGCTGGGCGACTTTGGTGCGGCTACAGTGCATGGTGGCAAGGTCCCGCCGCTCATGGAGAAGTTGGAAGTTCTGGCGTTCGCTCACCTGGTCGAGGATCTGCTCGGCCTCGTCACTGCAACTACGGATGCGCATCGCGCGGTGACGAAGGGGCTGCAGGACCTGCACCAGCGGTGCTCTGCTCAGTCTGTGCCGGCTCGCCCCACGTTCAAGCAACTTCTTGTCGAGGTGGAACGGATCCACGGCGGCATATCCTTGCCACGACTTCCTAACTGAGTTACTCATAGATTAGATTTGTTTCCGTTAATATTGTTTCTCTCGACATTGGAGGCGGCGGCCCGGATCAGACTAGAATTATAGAGTAGATAACAGGCCACGATAGACCAGGCAGCATACATCAGAAGGGAGAGAAGTACTATATCTAGGTTATCAGGACAGTTCCATAGTGGGGTTCCATATAATACAAGACGTGACCCAGGCTTCCCATGCAACCCTGTCCAATTCTTCGGTCCGGGGCGAGTGGAGACGGCCGCGTTTTGCTCCCATACCTTTACAGGGCACTCTTGGGCCACCAAAACTGCCCGGTGTCCAGATGTCTCCTCAAGCGTGTAGGCACTTATTTGGATATGGAGCAGAAGATAGAACAGGCAACCCGAACGGGCCTTTTCATTCTCTTGTCAACGGGTCCTGTGGAGACTGACTGGCTACTTTTGGGGGGGATAGCTTAAAGTTTATAAGCCGGGCAAGAAATTCAGGCGACAAGAAGCGAGCAGCACCGAAGAGGATAGCAATAATAGACGGACCGGTCTCGTAGGGGTTTTCAAGTGCCATGCCCTATAGGAGGAGAGAGCAGGATTCCGTTTACTTGAGCAAAGCACTTGAGATCATAAAAGTTTCTGCGGCCGAATAAGAGCGGATAGCATGTACAACAAACTGAATTACATATGCAGGCATCCGTACTTGTTCCATTCTGGCATTCTGGCAACCGAAAGGGACGCCAGATCCTCACACCCGAAAATAGGCATCCGCAAGACTAGCAACCTGTGGGTTGAAGATCTTCAGGTTTGATCCAGAACTGGAGAGGTGCGTATCGGTACAAAGTTCCTCATGGGGTGTAAACCTACAATTAGCTCACAGCTCAGGCACAGTACCTACTAGATGAGTGTAACGTAGAGGTTACACGTCTATTACCATACCGTGATGGTGGCCTGCAGTAATCCTCAACTGCGTTTGAAATGGTAATTTAGGAGGGACTTATATACTTGAATACGGGATAAGGCATTCGTATTGTTTGATTGTGGGCAGGTCAAGTGATAATACGTGATCGACCTCTTGGGTCCAACCTGTAAGGGCAAGGTCCGAAGGGACATTGTTGATACAGTTGTGCCACTTTATGTTGAATTGGTAATTTCAAAAAATATTATGCAATCAATTTGCGACTCCGTTTACATGAAGTAGCCTGCTAGGTGAGAGGCTTGGTGGGCTGAAATGGACGAGGAGTAGAAATGGCCCGGCACGGGGGCATGTCAAACAGTGAACACCATATGCCATGAGTCACATCCAAGGATCCAAGACAGTGGACTTGGGAAGCGCGGACCTGCCACCTACATGGCCAGAGGGGCTGCATTGTGCTGATCTACATGTCTAAGAGCCAGGGAAGGTTTGTTTGATGTTTTGCTTTGAGTGCTTTAACACGCCGGATATCAGTAGCATCCACGACCCAAAGCAGATGGGGACCACAATTACAAGCGCAAGGGGCATAGCTTGATCTCACGGCCGCCAAGCTGCGCTCAGAATCATGCCCCCAATGGTCGACGTTGACGCCGACAACAGACAAAGGAAAAGAGTGACACATTCTAGGCCGTCCACAGTATGATTCACCACGGGACGCTCCAAAAAGGCGGGTGGGCACAATGGACGGTCAACGCCGGTGCCCAGCAGCATCAGTAGCCCACCTCCAACAGTCTCACGCGTTGCCACCGCCGAGATGTGAATCACAGGGTGTGTTTTGCTTCACATCAGCGGTCAACGCCATTACGCTGGCCCATATCAACCGACTGGCCACCTTGAGCCTGCCGTGTCTGCGCATCGACGAGGAGTGGCCCCAGCCACACCATGGCCATGTTGGAGGCCGAGACGGCCTGCATATATGGGCACACTCAACAGGCAGCCAACCAGGGGAACAGAAGCGTAGGAAGCCTGGCCCCCGCATACACGAGGTCGAGCACAGATGCTTGCGGGAGGCGCAGGGGGAGGGAACGCAGTATGCGGCCGTCAGGGAACTCACTCCATGGGACTGTGCCACTCAGGTCGTGACGGTAGAGGACCATGCTTGGTGAGCGTGGACGGTGGTGGTGGCGGTGACAAGTCCCACGGTTCATCTGCCGAGGCAGCCCTTGGACGCCAACCACTGCGGCAGGCACGACGCTGGGATACATCATCAGAAGAGACGGCGACGAGGTCCTATCCCTGCATGGAACGGAGCCACACGGTACAAGAACTAGCGCACCCTGAGAAGCACAGCGGACAAAGCTGGGAGGATGATATCTTGCGCCGGACACATGGTGATGGAAGAGCGTAGTAGCGGCCAAGACGACCTTACTTTCGGCTGTGTGGCATGTTACCCGAAAACTCATCCTTGCCCAAGAGGTTTGTTGGAGAGACGGGCGTCCGCCTGCCCGCGCGGGCCCGAACGTCAAAGATACTCCCCGTGGAGAGGGCGAGATGCCGTCATCGTCCATTAAGACACCCACGGGCTGGCCCTTCATCACTCCTAAGGCACTGGATCACGGAAGGCGCATTGATGTTAAAATATTCGCATATACATGTGATTTGCCATGATCGTCCCTTGAGATGGGGGTGAAGCAGCATCTGGGGTGGTGATGGTGGTGGTTGAGACTCGTTTCCAGCCGGGGGAGGGGGCTTTCGTCGGAAATTAGTTCGCCAGTGCCAGACATGTATACATGGCACGGCATTGGTCTTGCTCGCAAGGTCATTCGATCCCAAGGGGAAGCTGTTATTGGGAGATGTTGATGCCAGCTCTGGATCGCATAAGATTTCCAAGGTTTTCATATTTCGCGCTGTCACATTGTCCCCGAATCGTGAGTGAAACAATCTTGATGACGGGGGTGACCGGGTCGGTGAGCACGCTTCGCCAAGGAGCGTTCAAATCATCATCCTCATCCTCTCGATCTGTGTTTCTTTTGTGCACGAAAAGCTTTCGAGTGAGGATATCCCAGCAGAATTATCAGGTTTGACTGCCAGCCTGGGGCCGAGCAATGACTACATGGTGGTTTCCCAGTCAACTGCTGCCCATTGGTTAACGGAAAATAATTTGATCAAGCATTTGAATCTGTGAGAGCACACACCGGGGGGAGGGGGCTCGCACATTTTCTCCCGCTCCGTACGCAACTGACAGCGGCAAGAAAGGGTGGTAGCATCGGAGGAGTCGAGCGAGTGAGTAGTCACACATCTAGTTTGATGGCTTGATGGGCGTAAGGCTGCGCGGGCGCTACGGGCCCCCACTTACACGGCAGTCAGGGGTCTTGATCCTGACCGTGCAATGAGGGGACCTGGGGAGGTGCCCATAGTGTAGTGGGCTGCAAGCGACAACACGTGGCGACAGCCGGATCTCGGTTTTTTTTTTTTTTGGCAGCCATATCCATCCGTCGGGATTCAGGGAAGCGGCTGCGTGTGGCTGCCCGAAGGATTCGGCCACGACAGCTTCGGGGGGGGGGGGGGCAGGGGTATTATGGTCGCATGACAGGGAGGCCACGCAGGAGACGCCTGTGCACTTGATCCCAACGTGATGTGAGAGGACTTGGATCCGTGCAGAAGGATACGGCAATGGTGTAGTAGTATGGCACGGTACGGCCATGGGGGATTCCCGTCATGGAGGGGGTGTTGGTGGATATTCGTCGGAGAGTTCCTTGTAGTGCATCGGCTGCCTTCATGCTTGGCCCGCGCATCGCTGAGGCAGCCTACTACCCACAGCGGTGATATACCCTTGATGAGCCTGACGAGGAGCTCAGACCCAGCGTTCGAGAGGAGGGCTCCTCCTGGGCTGGGCTGGCGAGGGACGTGATCACTAAAGACGCTGCCACAGTGTCATCGGCAATTGGCAAACGATTCGCGGCTCAGGCGGTCGGCTGCAACGCTGGCGGCCCAGAACGGAAGGCTTGGAGGGAGTCGAGGGCGTCGAGGGCCGGGAACGCTTGTCCTGCAGGGCGCACTGTAACCGGTAGGGCCTCAGGCGTACGCTAGGAGGGGATATTGCAGTGAGGTCTGTGGTGTGGTGGCACGGCAGACGGGGCAGGAGACGCAGTTTTGCTGTCAAATGGTGGTGGTGGCCCAGCATAACAACAGGGCCGGCTATGCAAGGTCCTTTGGTCCTTGTGCTGTCCACGAACGAGGGCGAAGAGCAAGTCTCACAGGGCGGCCGCTCAGGAATGCAAACAATCCAGCAAGCCAACCAGCCCATGCATCCGCTGCATGAAGCGGAAAAATAATGGTATCGAAACCATCGAGGGTAGATACAACCTCCCCTGTCTTGGCAAAACCTACCTCGGCGCCTTCGCACAACCTTATTAGCACAGGAATAATGACGACTGCATCCGCATACGTACAAGAGCTGCCCAAGCTCGAGACCTGGGATCCCAAGGGTCCGCCAGGGCACTTCGCGATCTCTATGGCGTCGACGGTCCGAGAGGGTCTAGACCGCTGGGCCGGCTGCGACCTGTCGGCTGCGACCCTACGAGGGACAGCTTCAACACAGGTCGGCATCGGTGTACATATGTCGTGTCCGTGCGTGGGTGTGGGTGTGTGGGTGTGTATGTGCCTCTGTATGTATGTCAACTGGTGTGAGCAGAGAGCGCGCGTGTATACATAGTATATGGGTCTTGTATGACAGGTGACAACGAGGGTGGATGACCTTGTGTGGTTGATGTGGGGGGGGGGGGTTGTTGCTGCGTTGTGGGCTCATTCCTCCTCTCGAGCCCAATTCTCATTCTCATGTACTCGGTACTTGAGTGAGGATGGGCGAGGACATGGTCGCAGGTGTGGAGGTGACCATGACTGATGTCGCCCAGAGAACAGACACACATACTTGGTAGTACATACGGCCAGGACAGCATGCACTCAACGGCCCGTGGGAGATCAGGGATCGATCGACAAGTCAGCCACTTGTCAACAGGCCGGCTAGAGCGGGACGGGCTGCTTTGCTGGTGTTGGTGATGGTGTTGGCGTTGGCGTTGGCGGATCTGTCGGACGTACGGACGGGACAGTACATGCACCGTATCAATATAACGTGTGTTGATCCAGATGTCTTTGGATAATTAGTGTAAAGGCGGGGGTCCCTTCCGGTCTCTCTCTCCTCTGCCACAGTCTTCCCCTCGCTCAGGCCTGTCTTATTCTTATTACCCACCCAGGGCGGCGGCGGCAGCAGAGACAGACGAAGACGGAGAAGAAGGAGGAGGAGATGGCAGGGAGCTAGACTTGCCCTGCCCCTGCTCGTGAGGCACCCACACGGCAGGAGCAACAGCAATAGACAAAGAAAGGACCGGCCGGCCCTTTCTCCGGCCTCGATCCCCAAGCAGCCCCAGCATCAGTTTTGTGCAACGTCACCCACTCACCTCTACTAACACTGCGGTCTACTCATACATGCATGCATGCATACACACGTACATACACATACGTACATACGTACATACGTACATACGTACACACGTACATACATACATACACACACACACACACACACACATACATACACCTGGCCGCCCACCTTTTCTTATTACAGCTTTGGGGCACACAGATCTGCTATCATTACGTGCGAACACACAGACACACACACACCCAACACACACCCACACACCCAACACACACTCACACACACCCGCCGCACAAAGTTGTACGACATTGGCGTCTCGCGACTCTCGTGCGTACGCCACGGTCCGCCTACGGTTCGGTGCGGTACGTTACGTTACGGTACGGTACGGCACGAGTCGGATCGAGGCCAGCTGTGACCTCTCCGGCGAGGCCCTGGATATCCCATCCCAGCTGTCGGCATGGACCCTGTTGCCCATACCGTTTCGTGATCGCCAGCTAAACCTTCTTGCTGCACCAATCTCTGCCGCCACGACTCCTCACCCAGCACCTCGGCCTTTGTTGCTGGCTGGCTGATGTCGATCATCTCGTACGAGAATATAGCCGACGGTCAATTCACTCACAGACAGCCCTAACTACCTTACCTACTGCCTCGCCCTGGGTCCCTCAATAGCCCTCCATCCCGAGCACAACCACTTGTCAGTGCACACCGGCATACCTACCCTACACACATACGGTGCTGCATGTCACACTGTGGCGTCGAGGTTCAGATATTATTTCACACCCGCTCTTGGCTCATCCTTTCTGGGCATTCCTATATAGACCAAGCGTGCTGCACGGTCCTCGCATGCCACTCCAGCCTTCCTCGTGCTATCTATTCCCATACCTAACCTTCCGCTCGGTCTTCCCTTTTCCTCGGGTGGCATCACGAGGCTTGGCACTGGCCAAATCTGGCCGCGTGAGGTTGTGTCGTGAGTTGATTGAGCCATGTACGAGACTCGGGCGCCCATCTGCACAACGGCCCCAGTCGGGTCGCACAATAGAAGTGGGCCATATGCTGACCAAGTACAGCTCACTAAAAACACCCGATACCTTTCTCGCCTTTGTTCTCGCCGGTGGAAGAATGCCCGTGTCGCCTTCTCTCGCACCGCCATGTCTCTCCTTCCCCTCAACCCCGCCGACTTCCCGGACGTGCCCACCAAGAAGGCCCTGATAGCCATAGACCTTCAGAACGA
This sequence comes from Stenocarpella maydis, assembly GCA_002270565.1. Classification (NCBI taxonomy): domain Eukaryota; kingdom Fungi; phylum Ascomycota; class Sordariomycetes; order Diaporthales; family Diaporthaceae; genus Stenocarpella; species Stenocarpella maydis. The sequence continues at coordinate 571,941 of NQMI01000002.1, forward strand.
TTTCTTGGCTGACGATGGCGCGCTGCGGGTCACCCAACCGGAGGGCATGGTTTCCAAAGTCATCAGGCTGGCCGACGCCGTTCGGAACTCCGGCTATGGTGAGGTGGTATGGGTCCGCAGCCAGTTTGATACCAGCCGCGCCGTGGGCGAGCAGCAGATGATGGCATCCGACACCACTCAGTTGCCAACCAGGCCAGGCGGCTCCGCTGCGGCTGCAGCTGCACGAGCGCGGGCCTCGCGGCCGTCGCCCACGCCGTCGACGCCTCTCGAGGCCGACCCGGAGGCTTTCCTCAGCGAGGTGGCTGGACAGGGCGGCAAGACCAAGCCGCAATGCGTTCGCAAGGGCACCAAGGGCGCCGAATTCGTCCCTGAGCTGGCAGCAGCCAAGGGCCCTAGGGATTATGCCATGACTAAGACTTACTACTCGGCCTTCCAGTCTGGCCAGCTCCTGCAGCTGCTCAGGAGGCACTTCGCAACCGAGCTCTACATCTGCGGCGCATTATCCAACGTCAGTGTCTATGCGACGGCATTGGCGGCGAGTAGCTACGGATTTGATATAACTATCGTCGAGGACTGCTGTGGCTACCGCAGCGAGGCGAGGCACATGAGCGCGACGAGGAAGCTCGCCGAGCTGACCGGCTGCGAGTTCGCGACAGTCGCTGATATCGTCCCAACCCTAAGGCCGAGGCCCCAGTCAAGGGCAGAGTTGAACCAGCGCGTCCGGCCGAGTGCGTCAATGCCCGGCGGTCCAGCTAACATACCACCAGAACTGATTGCGGCGGCGATGGCGGGGAACAGGCTCGGTCCCAGCAAGGGTATTACCGTACGTCCCAAAAGCTCAGAATCCCTATCGCCACCCAATGCCCCTGATAGCACAGGAGACAAGGGCAAGCCAGAGGGTGCTGCTGCCGCCGCCGCCGCCACCCTGCCATTGTCGCTGTCGCCAGATCTTTCTCCTGAGATGGAAAAGCTGAGACTAAACGCCGAGGCCACAGATCCCACCAATCCCCTCGCCCGTGAAGCATCAACAGCAGGTCTCGTCGAGCCTCTCGCCGCAAATGAAACGCCTGAGCCTCAGCCAGCCAGGCGCCAGGCCAAGCAGGAGGTACAGCCCATGGTGAACAAGACAGACGCTAAGGCGGAGCGCGCGAGTTTGACACCACCACGCGCAAATGCGCAACAAAGGGGCCGGGGATCTTTACCCAGTCAGACAGAGGCGGGATTGGTAGCACCTCACAATGAGCTACCCAATGACAAAGCCAATGTGGAACATCGTGTGACGGACTCGGGCAGCTCAAAACCCAGCCAAAATCCCATCGCCCGCGCAGAACAGGCCATGAAACAATTCTTCAGTTCCAAAAGAGCAGCAGCTGCGCCTTCAAAATCGGAACCCGCCAAGATGGCCAAGACGGAGGAGGGAAATTTCGTGCCTTCTGAAGAGCTACTGACGGCTGATACCCCGGGTGACCAGAAAGAAGGCTCCCACCCATATGGAAATGATGGCAAGACTCCAGCAAATGATCCAATAGCCAGTGATCCAGGAGGCAGCAAGACAGCACCCGAAAACGGCAGCAGCAAATCCAACGAGGTCAACGAGGGCGGAAACCTCTGCGAAGGCGACACGACAATCATCCATCCCTTCCTTCCAGAATCGCTTGTATCTGGTCTTTTCGAGCGGCTTTGTTCCGAGGTCCACTTCCAGAAAATGATGCACCAAGGCGGCGAGGTGCCACGCTTCGTCGCCGTGCAGGGCGAACTTCTGGGAGACGGCACGCAGCCTATCTACCGGCATCCCAGCGACGAGGCGCTTCTGTGTGTACCGTTTACACCAGCCGTTGAAGCGATCAGGAAGCAGGTGGAGATAAAAGTTGGCCACAAGGTTAACCATGTGCTGATTCAGTGCTATCGAGGCGGTAACGACTACATTAGTGAGCATAGCGATAAGACCCTGGACGTCGTCCCTGGCTCTTATATCGCGAATGTGAGCTTGGGGGCAGAGAGGATCATGGCATTCAGGACGAAGAGGGATGCTTCGCTTGACAAGGAAAGCATTGACATGGATAAGAAAGAAGGCTCCTCATCATCTGCAACAACGGATGGCTCAGCACCACAGGCAGTCGCAGAGGAGCCATGGCAAGCAAAACGACAGACAGTCCGCTGCCCTATGCCACACAACTCACTCGTACGGATGGGCCTGGCCACCAACAGCAAGTGGCTCCACGGTATTCGACCAGACAAGCGGCCCGCATCACAGAAATCCCACGCTGAGCTTGCATTTGGCGGATATCGGATCAGCCTGACCTTTCGCCACATCGGCACGTTCCTCTCTCCCACGGACAATCCTGACGAACCGGTCATATGGGGCCAAGGCGCAGTGTCCAAAAGCCGCGACGTGGCCAGACCAGTCATCAACGGGCAGACGCCAGAGGCCGTGACTCTACTGAAAGCCTTTGGGAAGGAGAACCACTCTAGTGAATTCAAATGGGAGGAGGCCTATGGCTGTGGCTTCGATGTGCTACACATGAAGGCCACCCCACGGTATTTTGGCTGCGGAGACAAGATGGTGGACGGCCGCGTCAAGATCATGCTGGCCGAGCTAGGAGTCAAGTACGCGCACGGCTCCATCGGCACTGGCAAAGGGACTAAAACCAAACACGCCGAGGTAGCCGATGTCGTACCGGTGAAGTTCGTCCTTGACGACGCAGACCGCACGACCATCACTGGCGACGTGGCCATAATGCTCTACCTAGACGCGCGGTACCCCAGGAAGAAGGGCTCAGAGGCCGAGATGGCCAGGACCTTCACCCGCTTCCAAGCCGCGCTCGCCCTGGGGCAGAAGTGGAAGGCCCTCGCCCAAGAAGCCATGGTCCCCGACATACCCAACGAGGAGAAGGTCAAGCTCATCTCAGACTTTGGCAGCGCGAACTTCGTCCAGCTCAACGACTGGATGGCCGAGAACCTCCGGCCGCTGTGGACGGAGGGGGCCGGCGACGAGCACGGCAACCTGTTCTTCGCGGGCAACGGCGCCGCGGGGCAGCAGCAGCAGCCCACCATCGCCGACTACGCCCTGTGGCCCGTCCTGTACGACATCACCGAGGCGTGGAGGGCCGCCGACGCCCGGTATGAGCAGTCCCTGTCCGAGCGCGTGCGGTACACGGCCCTCGAGAAGTACTGGGTCGACTTTGCGGGGCGGAAGAGCGTCATCCAGGTCTTTGGCCCGGACGTCGCCTGGCTCTCACCCCGCCGGGGAAAGGAGGCAGGGCAGGTCGTTGAAGAACGCACTGACGACAGCACCAAGGAGGAGGATGGGGGTGGCGGAAAGGGGCCGAAGAGTGATGTGAAAGAGAAGGCTGAGAGCGCTGATAGGTAAAGGTAAAGTGATAGTTGGCCTAATGATCTCGGGCTGGGTGTTGTATATGGGTTATTTAGGAATATAAAAAGTTGCGCAAGACAGGATCTTCGGAGTAGAGAGAGGTATGGATCATCGCGAGCATAGCACTGGTTAGAGAGACAGTGCGACACTCTCTCACTTGACATATCGCAAATGCTGCTGCTGCTGCTGCTGCTGCTACCTCTGATCCAATACAAACGAACACCCTTGAGACCAGAGCTGTGATATTTTTTTCTGAATGCCGATGCTGGATACAAATGCTAACTGATTACGCGGAGAACCCCCCGTCTCCGCTCAAAACGCCCCGACCGCTCAATGTGAGAGTGACGGTTGAAGAATTCCCTCCCCATTTCCCTGCCAGCGCCAAGAGGTTGAACTGCTACACCCGCCTCCTCCTCCACCACCACCTCCTCGTCGTCGTCGCTTGAAGTCGTCGCCCAAGCCCTGGTGCGCTCGCACACACTATCCAGCCTCACACCACCCATCTACCCAGCCGTCCATCCATGACAGTGTGATGTGGGACTCCTCACGACCTCGCGTCCCAGGGCAGGGGGTACGTCCCGACCCAGGCGGCGACCTCGCTCTTGAGCTGGACGATCTCAGGCTCGTCCTCGCCGTCGCCCAGGTAGTCTTGGAACACCTTCATCCTGCCCGGCAGCTTGACGCCCTTTTCCTCTGCGCTCTTGCGCGCCGCCTTGTTGACGCGGCTGGCGATGGCCACCGCCCGGTCCACGATGTCGGCCACGCGCGAGAAGTCGTCCTCGCCGAAGCCGCGCGTCGTCATGGCCGGTGTGCCCATGCGCAGGCCGCCGGGCGAGAGCGCAGACTTGTCGCCGGGGACGGTGTTCTTGTTGGCCGCGACGCCCACGAGCTCCAGCACGCGCTCGACGCGCCCGCCGTCGATGCCCTGCGGCTTGAGGTCCACCAGCACCAGGTGGTTGTCCGTGCCGCCGCTCACCAGCGTGTAGCCCAGGCCGCCCTTGCTCTTGTCCCCTCCTAGCCTCTTGGCCAGGGCCTTGGCATTGGTGAGAACCTGCTCCTGGTACGCGCGGAACTCTGGAGTCTGCGCCTGCTTGAGCGCGACGGACAGCGCGGCGATGGTGTGGTTGTGAGGGCCGCCCTGGTGTCCCGGGAAGACGGACGAGTTTATTGGGCCCTCGAGGTTATACAGCTCGTCCTCTTTGGTCTTGGGGTTCTGCCGGCGGACTCCCTTTCGGTAGAATATCATTGCGCCGCGGGGTCCCCGGAGAGACTTGTGCGTGGTGGTGGTCACGATATCGGCGAAGGAGAAGGGGCTAGGTAGCACCTTTGCGGCAACGAGGCCCGATATGTGTGCCATGTCGGCGAGAAGATATGCGTTGCACTTCTCAGCGATCTCCTTCATGCGTGCGTAGTCGATCAGACGACTGTAGGCACTCGTGCCAGCGATGAGGACCTTGGGACGGTAGAGCATGGCTAATTCCTCCATTTGCGCGTAGTTTATGTAGCCCGTCGACTCATCGAGACGGTAGGGAAGTGTTTCGAAATATTTTGAGATCATGGAGATTTTCTTTGTTGGCGTCTGGTAGCCATGCGAGAGATGACCGCCGTGAGGAAGGTCGAGGCCCATGAGACGGTCATGGGTGTCCATCAGGGCGGAGAAGACATAGAGGTTGGCGGGCGCGCCGGAAAGGGCTTAAAGAGACGGTCAGCACCAGGATAAAGTAGGGGCACGAGCAACAGTGGATGGATACAGACATTGTACATTAACACCCCACTGGCTTGGGTCCAGACCAAAGGTCTCTAATGCCCTCTCCTGGCACAATCTCTCTGATTGATCGATAAATTCGTTGCCGCCATAGTACCTAGCTCCGGGATACCCCTCGGAGTACTTGTCTGCAATCGACATGTCAGCCGTGACCCTCGCCCGGACCATGGACCCAAAGCGCGTGCGTACTCTGCATAGGACTGCCTAGAGCATCGAGGACGGCCTGAGATGTAAAGTTCTCGGAGGGAATGAGGTTGATAAAGTGTTTTTGTCTGTTCTTCTCCTGTCGGCACCGGGAGCGGTCAGCCCTGCTGGTTCTAGCCCCGTCCACGGCGGTTTAAGTGAGGGGTGTACTTGCATTTTCTATGATCTCATACATGGCCGGGTCGGCCTCCTTCAGATGGGAGGCCAGCAACTGTTGTTCAGCGAGCTTGTCAGCACGGGCAGACCCTGGGGCGACAGGAGTTGATCCTTCGCGCACTTTCTGCTGGCTCTCGACGTTCAGCGAGGACACGCATCGTCTGAACGGCGCGCCACTCTGTTGTTGAAGAAGACATGGTGAGCGTCTTGGCCCAGATCGGAGGAGGGTGCGCGAGGCGGCGCGGAAGAAGGAAGTCGACATGGTGACGGACGGAAGGTCGCCCAACCACTTCAAGCAAGCCTGGCGACAGTGATATTGCAGAGACCACTGACGAGTTAGCTACTGCTGTTCGTTTTTTCCTCGTGTCTGTCCGTCTGGGCTGTGCCAATTGAAGCTCCTGGAAGAACGGGGACCTCACCAGAAGCTCATAGGGTCATTGTGGGACGCCCGGAGGAAGGGGCACGAGGAGGGACAGGCTTATCAACCGGACCGGAGAGGCAATGTGGATGGCAAGAGCGGGCACCGGTGTCGGTGATGGGCTGACACGGGACAATGGATGATATCGTGATTCGTGACTCTAGGAAATCCATCAATGATCCGGGTCAACCCAACAAGCCAACCCCGCCCTTCGGCACCCGCTGCGCTGCGCTGCGCTACAGAGGGCCCAGCTCCACACTCGACCAGTATCCCTGCCCACACCAGACCCCCGAAGCCCACAGCGCACGGGCCAACTCCAACTGGAAATATCTTTGCCTCCAGCTCCACCGCAGCTATTCAACTTTTTTTCCCTTCTCACATTGGGACAACACGATCACAGTACGCCCCTCTTTTCTTGAGCATCTCTGTCTGAAAGCCGAGGACTTGTATCCATGTGTGTCTGCAGTGTCCTCCATAGTTATGCACCAGTGGGAAACCCACCCAAGCAGGTACCCAGACATTCACGGCCCACCGGACATGTAGTGAAGTAAATGGATATGAACCCCGAAATCCCATTCCTTTCTTAATTGAGCTAGACATGGTGGAAACTTATAGAACCCCCTCCTCGGGTGCCGGCCGCGGCGGCCGCCGTGGAAGGAAAGGTCGCAGCATCATCAGGTCTCTGCTGCTCGCCAGCAGGATCTCCGGCATCTTCTTCTTGGACGGCGTTCAAGAAGACCCTAGCGGCCTCGCCCTCGTCGAGGCTGGCAACTAGTCCCGCCAGTGCCTCTGCGGAATCAGCCTCCTCTTCCTCCACCTCCTCCTGCAGGCGGCTCACGGAATCAACACTGTCACCGCCGTCGGCGGGCTCCTCTCGCTCAAGCTCGTCGAGCAGGCGATCGATCTCGTCGGGCTGGTCTGTCATGGCGGGGCCCGGTGGCGGGGGCGGGGGGTCGACCTGCGGTGGCTGCTGTGGGTCATCGGGTTGCCCTGGGTGCTTCCTCGAGTCCCAGTAGGCCTTGTACTCGATCTTATACTCTCTTTCCACCAGGTGAGACTCCCTCGCGGAGTACTTCTTGCGGACAAGCAGGTAGTTGGCGTGACGGTCCGGGCTGAGTGCCCGGGCACTCTTGAGAGAGCCGTACCGCACGAGGAGTTCATCCAAGCTGGCTGACTGCTCGGCAAGGAGATCAAGGAGCCTGGGATCCCTATGAACATTGGCTATGCCCTGGGCCGAGACCCAATCCGGTGGGGCGCTGTTGCCCGCGTCTAAGAAGACACTGGACATGGCAGCCACGTCTTCCTGAGCTATGCCATGCCGCAGGCCCTTGAAGTCCACCGTGGATGTTGTGTTGCGATATGCGGACCAGTAGGTAGGATCGGAATCGACGTGACCCATGCGTGCACAGCGTTCCTCCTTGCTGACCGTAAGCGCGAGGAGGTGTGGACTGCCACGGTGGAGAACATTTGGGAGCAATGGCCTGCTCAAGCCCGCAGAACCGGCTGAGGTGGTACAGGTGTGAGAGCATTGCAGAGTACTTCATCTGCTCGCTGTCAATAAGGCAGTCCCTGGAAGAGGGGTGGAGAGTCGGATTCCTAAAGACCTAGAGGATCTCGTGGACTGGGTCAGCCTAGCCATAATCTTTACAGGCGTGTGTGTGCGGGGGAGGGGGGGGGGGGGTTGGCTGGGGCGAGTTGCATGGACGTCGTCCAAAACAAACAAAGAAAAAAAGGGCGGGGGGGTTTACTGACCGGAATGTCTTTAAAGCTGTGCTTGACGGGGATCCTCAGCCCATTGGGGCCCGGCTGCAGGCTCTCAATGGCGGACCACGATGATATGCCGTGGAAAACACCATCGATCAGGCCGAGCACTATCAGCCAGTAGAGTGAGTCCTCAGCGGCGCGGATAGGGGGCAGGAGCCGTAGAGGGATGGTTTTCTTGAGGTTGAAGCCCCTGTGGTGCGTGTTTTTGATGCCCCGGGAGGTCAACCTAGCTTGAAGACGGACCTTGGGACCACCAGCAGCCCCCCCCCCCCCNCCCTGGCGCCTGCTCGTGATTTCCGAACGCGAAGACCTCGACGCAGCCCCACGTGAAGAATTTGTTGCTGTGCTCGACCTTGTACTTTGTATAGTTCTCAGCCGTCATCGACGGGGTCAGGAACTCGCTGACGCTACCGGAGCAGTCAACCTGGAGGCAGACGAACAGGGCAGTGAGCAGGACGTCATGGGTTGTATGAAGCGTAGCCATGAACCTGCGGTCGAAGAGGCACCTGAGAAACGACGAGATGTCATTCGGGACCGGGGTAACTTTTTCGCGTGCCTTTTTGTGAACCATATCCTCCTCGAGCATGAAGCCCTCTATCCATACCAGGGTGTCCCTCCTGACGTTGCGCTCGATGGGGTTGCCGGCCTGTTGGGCTGCGCCGAACAGGGCTATCATCAGATTCAGCATTGTGTGGATCGAAACGGCGTCTCCCACAATGCGGCCGGAGCGCGAGATGGCCGAGGCATCCATGAACTTGCGGAGCAGCGCACAGGTGAACGGCTTTGCGCCAGCACTGCCCGCTGGTCGGAAGTAGGCCTCTGCATCCTCAGGGGTGTCACAGATACCGACAGAGGGGTCAGAGGCAGTGGCGATGAATGCGTCCCTGGCCCTCCTCCTTGTGTCCCTGTTCAGCACAGGGATCCTCGGGGTCACGAACCTGTCCCAGTCATCACGATTGACGAGCCGCTTCTCAGGGGGAAGGAAAGCCTGGTGAGCTGCCAGCTTTGCGGCCCGCAGGGCTGCGTGGTCGACCGGCATCATCGTGTCGTGGTAGCCGGGCTTTCAAGGGGGGGGTTCTCTGATGGTGACCGATGTTGCAGATGATGGACGACGTCCAATACCATGACAAGAGTTGGAAGTGGGGGAGAATCAGACGAGTTGGCGATAGTAGTGAGAAGTGAGCCAGGAGGATCGAGGTCCAACGCTGGTCAAGAATTTGGGAGGTGAAAGGGCACAGAAGGGCAGGTTCCCTCCTTCCCGGATGGCATTAAGTTGAGTAACGCCATTAAGGACTATTATGGAAGGCACGATCAACCACCCATCTCCCGACCACTAGGCCCCACGACCCTACTGCCTGCCTCATCGGGGGTGCTCTACATCTTCGCTTGCTTGAGGAGAGAGGGAAGGTTTCCTGTAATGTGCTGTCTGAGGATGTTGGCCCACGTATGAAGCGCCCCCCCCCCCCTGGCGCCTGCTCGTGATTTCCGAACGCGAAGACCTCGACGCAGCCCCACGTGAAGAATTTGTTGCTGTGCTCGACCTTGTACTTTGTATAGTTCTCAGCCGTCATCGACGGGGTCAGGAACTCGCTGACGCTACCGGAGCAGTCAACCTGGAGGCAGACGAACAGGGCAGTGAGCAGGACGTCATGGGTTGTATGAAGCGTAGCCATGAACCTGCGGTCGAAGAGGCACCTGAGAAACGACGAGATGTCATTCGGGACCGGGGTAACTTTTTCGCGTGCCTTTTTGTGAACCATATCCTCCTCGAGCATGAAGCCCTCTATCCATACCAGGGTGTCCCTCCTGACGTTGCGCTCGATGGGGTTGCCGGCCTGTTGGGCTGCGCCGAACAGGGCTATCATCAGATTCAGCATTGTGTGGATCGAAACGGCGTCTCCCACAATGCGGCCGGAGCGCGAGATGGCCGAGGCATCCATGAACTTGCGGAGCAGCGCACAGGTGAACGGCTTTGCGCCAGCACTGCCCGCTGGTCGGAAGTAGGCCTCTGCATCCTCAGGGGTGTCACAGATACCGACAGAGGGGTCAGAGGCAGTGGCGATGAATGCGTCCCTGGCCCTCCTCCTTGTGTCCCTGTTCAGCACAGGGATCCTCGGGGTCACGAACCTGTCCCAGTCATCACGATTGACGAGCCGCTTCTCAGGGGGAAGGAAAGCCTGGTGAGCTGCCAGCTTTGCGGCCCGCAGGGCTGCGTGGTCGACCGGCATCATCGTGTCGTGGTAGCCGGGCTTTCAAGGGGGGGGTTCTCTGATGGTGACCGATGTTGCAGATGATGGACGACGTCCAATACCATGACAAGAGTTGGAAGTGGGGGAGAATCAGACGAGTTGGCGATAGTAGTGAGAAGTGAGCCAGGAGGATCGAGGTCCAACGCTGGTCAAGAATTTGGGAGGTGAAAGGGCACAGAAGGGCAGGTTCCCTCCTTCCCGGATGGCATTAAGTTGAGTAACGCCATTAAGGACTATTATGGAAGGCACGATCAACCACCCATCTCCCGACCACTAGGCCCCACGACCCTACTGCCTGCCTCATCGGGGGTGCTCTACATCTTCGCTTGCTTGAGGAGAGAGGGAAGGTTTCCTGTAATGTGCTGTCTGAGGATGTTGGCCCACGTATGAAGCGCCCCCCCCCCCCTGGCGCCTGCTCGTGATTTCCGAACGCGAAGACCTCGACGCAGCCCCACGTGAAGAATTTGTTGCTGTGCTCGACCTTGTACTTTGTATAGTTCTCAGCCGTCATCGACGGGGTCAGGAACTCGCTGACGCTACCGGAGCAGTCAACCTGGAGGCAGACGAACAGGGCAGTGAGCAGGACGTCATGGGTTGTATGAAGCGTAGCCATGAACCTGCGGTCGAAGAGGCACCTGAGAAACGACGAGATGTCATTCGGGACCGGGGTAACTTTTTCGCGTGCCTTTTTGTGAACCATATCCTCCTCGAGCATGAAGCCCTCTATCCATACCAGGGTGTCCCTCCTGACGTTGCGCTCGATGGGGTTGCCGGCCTGTTGGGCTGCGCCGAACAGGGCTATCATCAGATTCAGCATTGTGTGGATCGAAACGGCGTCTCCCACAATGCGGCCGGAGCGCGAGATGGCCGAGGCATCCATGAACTTGCGGAGCAGCGCACAGGTGAACGGCTTTGCGCCAGCACTGCCCGCTGGTCGGAAGTAGGCCTCTGCATCCTCAGGGGTGTCACAGATACCGACAGAGGGGTCAGAGGCAGTGGCGATGAATGCGTCCCTGGCCCTCCTCCTTGTGTCCCTGTTCAGCACAGGGATCCTCGGGGTCACGAACCTGTCCCAGTCATCACGATTGACGAGCCGCTTCTCAGGGGGAAGGAAAGCCTGGTGAGCTGCCAGCTTTGCGGCCCGCAGGGCTGCGTGGTCGACCGGCATCATCGTGTCGTGGTAGCCGGGCTTTCAAGGGGGGGGTTCTCTGATGGTGACCGATGTTGCAGATGATGGACGACGTCCAATACCATGACAAGAGTTGGAAGTGGGGGAGAATCAGACGAGTTGGCGATAGTAGTGAGAAGTGAGCCAGGAGGATCGAGGTCCAACGCTGGTCAAGAATTTGGGAGGTGAAAGGGCACAGAAGGGCAGGTTCCCTCCTTCCCGGATGGCATTAAGTTGAGTAACGCCATTAAGGACTATTATGGAAGGCACGATCAACCACCCATCTCCCGACCACTAGGCCCCACGACCCTACTGCCTGCCTCATCGGGGGTGCTCTACATCTTCGCTTGCTTGAGGAGAGAGGGAAGGTTTCCTGTAATGTGCTGTCTGAGGATGTTGGCCCACGTATGAAGCGCCCCCCCCCCCCTGGCGCCTGCTCGTGATTTCCGAACGCGAAGACCTCGACGCAGCCCCACGTGAAGAATTTGTTGCTGTGCTCGACCTTGTACTTTGTATAGTTCTCAGCCGTCATCGACGGGGTCAGGAACTCGCTGACGCTACCGGAGCAGTCAACCTGGAGGCAGACGAACAGGGCAGTGAGCAGGACGTCATGGGTTGTATGAAGCGTAGCCATGAACCTGCGGTCGAAGAGGCACCTGAGAAACGACGAGATGTCATTCGGGACCGGGGTAACTTTTTCGCGTGCCTTTTTGTGAACCATATCCTCCTCGAGCATGAAGCCCTCTATCCATACCAGGGTGTCCCTCCTGACGTTGCGCTCGATGGGGTTGCCGGCCTGTTGGGCTGCGCCGAACAGGGCTATCATCAGATTCAGCATTGTGTGGATCGAAACGGCGTCTCCCACAATGCGGCCGGAGCGCGAGATGGCCGAGGCATCCATGAACTTGCGGAGCAGCGCACAGGTGAACGGCTTTGCGCCAGCACTGCCCGCTGGTCGGAAGTAGGCCTCTGCATCCTCAGGGGTGTCACAGATACCGACAGAGGGGTCAGAGGCAGTGGCGATGAATGCGTCCCTGGCCCTCCTCCTTGTGTCCCTGTTCAGCACAGGGATCCTCGGGGTCACGAACCTGTCCCAGTCATCACGATTGACGAGCCGCTTCTCAGGGGGAAGGAAAGCCTGGTGAGCTGCCAGCTTTGCGGCCCGCAGGGCTGCGTGGTCGACCGGCATCATCGTGTCGTGGTAGCCGGGCTTTCAAGGGGGGGGTTCTCTGATGGTGACCGATGTTGCAGATGATGGACGACGTCCAATACCATGACAAGAGTTGGAAGTGGGGGAGAATCAGACGAGTTGGCGATAGTAGTGAGAAGTGAGCCAGGAGGATCGAGGTCCAACGCTGGTCAAGAATTTGGGAGGTGAAAGGGCACAGAAGGGCAGGTTCCCTCCTTCCCGGATGGCATTAAGTTGAGTAACGCCATTAAGGACTATTATGGAAGGCACGATCAACCACCCATCTCCCGACCACTAGGCCCCACGACCCTACTGCCTGCCTCATCGGGGGTGCTCTACATCTTCGCTTGCTTGAGGAGAGAGGGAAGGTTTCCTGTAATGTGCTGTCTGAGGATGTTGGCCCACGTATGAAGCGCCCCCCCCCCCCTGGCGCCTGCTCGTGATTTCCGAACGCGAAGACCTCGACGCAGCCCCACGTGAAGAATTTGTTGCTGTGCTCGACCTTGTACTTTGTATAGTTCTCAGCCGTCATCGACGGGGTCAGGAACTCGCTGACGCTACCGGAGCAGTCAACCTGGAGGCAGACGAACAGGGCAGTGAGCAGGACGTCATGGGTTGTATGAAGCGTAGCCATGAACCTGCGGTCGAAGAGGCACCTGAGAAACGACGAGATGTCATTCGGGACCGGGGTAACTTTTTCGCGTGCCTTTTTGTGAACCATATCCTCCTCGAGCATGAAGCCCTCTATCCATACCAGGGTGTCCCTCCTGACGTTGCGCTCGATGGGGTTGCCGGCCTGTTGGGCTGCGCCGAACAGGGCTATCATCAGATTCAGCATTGTGTGGATCGAAACGGCGTCTCCCACAATGCGGCCGGAGCGCGAGATGGCCGAGGCATCCATGAACTTGCGGAGCAGCGCACAGGTGAACGGCTTTGCGCCAGCACTGCCCGCTGGTCGGAAGTAGGCCTCTGCATCCTCAGGGGTGTCACAGATACCGACAGAGGGGTCAGAGGCAGTGGCGATGAATGCGTCCCTGGCCCTCCTCCTTGTGTCCCTGTTCAGCACAGGGATCCTCGGGGTCACGAACCTGTCCCAGTCATCACGATTGACGAGCCGCTTCTCAGGGGGAAGGAAAGCCTGGTGAGCTGCCAGCTTTGCGGCCCGCAGGGCTGCGTGGTCGACCGGCATCATCGTGTCGTGGTAGCCGGGCTTTCAAGGGGGGGGTTCTCTGATGGTGACCGATGTTGCAGATGATGGACGACGTCCAATACCATGACAAGAGTTGGAAGTGGGGGAGAATCAGACGAGTTGGCGATAGTAGTGAGAAGTGAGCCAGGAGGATCGAGGTCCAACGCTGGTCAAGAATTTGGGAGGTGAAAGGGCACAGAAGGGCAGGTTCCCTCCTTCCCGGATGGCATTTAGTTGAGTAACGCCATTAAGGACTATTATGGAAGGCACGATCAACCACCCATCTCCCGACCACTAGGCCCCACGACCCTACTGCCTGCCTCATCGGGGGTGCTCTACATCTTCGCTTGCTTGAGGAGAGAGGGAAGGTTTCCTGTAATGTGCTGTCTGAGGATGTTGGCCCACGTATGAAGCGCCCCCCCCCCCCTGGCGCCTGCTCGTGATTTCCGAACGCGAAGACCTCGACGCAGCCCCACGTGAAGAATTTGTTGCTGTGCTCGACCTTGTACTTTGTATAGTTCTCAGCCGTCATCGACGGGGTCAGGAACTCGCTGACGCTACCGGAGCAGTCAACCTGGAGGCAGACGAACAGGGCAGTGAGCAGGACGTCATGGGTTGTATGAAGCGTAGCCATGAACCTGCGGTCGAAGAGGCACCTGAGAAACGACGAGATGTCATTCGGGACCGGGGTAACTTTTTCGCGTGCCTTTTTGTGAACCATATCCTCCTCGAGCATGAAGCCCTCTATCCATACCAGGGTGTCCCTCCTGACGTTGCGCTCGATGGGGTTGCCGGCCTGTTGGGCTGCGCCGAACAGGGCTATCATCAGATTCAGCATTGTGTGGATCGAAACGGCGTCTCCCACAATGCGGCCGGAGCGCGAGATGGCCGAGGCATCCATGAACTTGCGGAGCAGCGCACAGGTGAACGGCTTTGCGCCAGCACTGCCCGCTGGTCGGAAGTAGGCCTCTGCATCCTCAGGGGTGTCACAGATACCGACAGAGGGGTCAGAGGCAGTGGCGATGAATGCGTCCCTGGCCCTCCTCCTTGTGTCCCTGTTCAGCACAGGGATCCTCGGGGTCACGAACCTGTCCCAGTCATCACGATTGACGAGCCGCTTCTCAGGGGGAAGGAAAGCCTGGTGAGCTGCCAGCTTTGCGGCCCGCAGGGCTGCGTGGTCGACCGGCATCATCGTGTCGTGGTAGCCGGGCTTTCAAGGGGGGGGTTCTCTGATGGTGACCGATGTTGCAGATGATGGACGACGTCCAATACCATGACAAGAGTTGGAAGTGGGGGAGAATCAGACGAGTTGGCGATAGTAGTGAGAAGTGAGCCAGGAGGATCGAGGTCCAACGCTGGTCAAGAATTTGGGAGGTGAAAGGGCACAGAAGGGCAGGTTCCCTCCTTCCCGGATGGCATTAAGTTGAGTAACGCCATTAAGGACTATTATGGAAGGCACGATCAACCACCCATCTCCCGACCACTAGGCCCCACGACCCTACTGCCTGCCTCATCGGGGGTGCTCTACATCTTCGCTTGCTTGAGGAGAGAGGGAAGGTTTCCTGTAATGTGCTGTCTGAGGATGTTGGCCCACGTATGAAGCGCCCCCCCCCCCCTGGCGCCTGCTCGTGATTTCCGAACGCGAAGACCTCGACGCAGCCCCACGTGAAGAATTTGTTGCTGTGCTCGACCTTGTACTTTGTATAGTTCTCAGCCGTCATCGACGGGGTCAGGAACTCGCTGACGCTACCGGAGCAGTCAACCTGGAGGCAGACGAACAGGGCAGTGAGCAGGACGTCATGGGTTGTATGAAGCGTAGCCATGAACCTGCGGTCGAAGAGGCACCTGAGAAACGACGAGATGTCATTCGGGACCGGGGTAACTTTTTCGCGTGCCTTTTTGTGAACCATATCCTCCTCGAGCATGAAGCCCTCTATCCATACCAGGGTGTCCCTCCTGACGTTGCGCTCGATGGGGTTGCCGGCCTGTTGGGCTGCGCCGAACAGGGCTATCATCAGATTCAGCATTGTGTGGATCGAAACGGCGTCTCCCACAATGCGGCCGGAGCGCGAGATGGCCGAGGCATCCATGAACTTGCGGAGCAGCGCACAGGTGAACGGCTTTGCGCCAGCACTGCCCGCTGGTCGGAAGTAGGCCTCTGCATCCTCAGGGGTGTCACAGATACCGACAGAGGGGTCAGAGGCAGTGGCGATGAATGCGTCCCTGGCCCTCCTCCTTGTGTCCCTGTTCAGCACAGGGATCCTCGGGGTCACGAACCTGTCCCAGTCATCACGATTGACGAGCCGCTTCTCAGGGGGAAGGAAAGCCTGGTGAGCTGCCAGCTTTGCGGCCCGCAGGGCTGCGTGGTCGACCGGCATCATCGTGTCGTGGTAGCCGGGCTTTCAAGGGGGGGGTTCTCTGATGGTGACCGATGTTGCAGATGATGGACGACGTCCAATACCATGACAAGAGTTGGAAGTGGGGGAGAATCAGACGAGTTGGCGATAGTAGTGAGAAGTGAGCCAGGAGGATCGAGGTCCAACGCTGGTCAAGAATTTGGGAGGTGAAAGGGCACAGAAGGGCAGGTTCCCTCCTTCCCGGATGGCATTAAGTTGAGTAACGCCATTAAGGACTATTATGGAAGGCACGATCAACCACCCATCTCCCGACCACTAGGCCCCACGACCCTACTGCCTGCCTCATCGGGGGTGCTCTACATCTTCGCTTGCTTGAGGAGAGAGGGAAGGTTTCCTGTAATGTGCTGTCTGAGGATGTTGGCCCACGTATGAAGCGCCCCCCCCCCCCTGGCGCCTGCTCGTGATTTCCGAACGCGAAGACCTCGACGCAGCCCCACGTGAAGAATTTGTTGCTGTGCTCGACCTTGTACTTTGTATAGTTCTCAGCCGTCATCGACGGGGTCAGGAACTCGCTGACGCTACCGGAGCAGTCAACCTGGAGGCAGACGAACAGGGCAGTGAGCAGGACGTCATGGGTTGTATGAAGCGTAGCCATGAACCTGCGGTCGAAGAGGCACCTGAGAAACGACGAGATGTCATTCGGGACCGGGGTAACTTTTTCGCGTGCCTTTTTGTGAACCATATCCTCCTCGAGCATGAAGCCCTCTATCCATACCAGGGTGTCCCTCCTGACGTTGCGCTCGATGGGGTTGCCGGCCTGTTGGGCTGCGCCGAACAGGGCTATCATCAGATTCAGCATTGTGTGGATCGAAACGGCGTCTCCCACAATGCGGCCGGAGCGCGAGATGGCCGAGGCATCCATGAACTTGCGGAGCAGCGCACAGGTGAACGGCTTTGCGCCAGCACTGCCCGCTGGTCGGAAGTAGGCCTCTGCATCCTCAGGGGTGTCACAGATACCGACAGAGGGGTCAGAGGCAGTGGCGATGAATGCGTCCCTGGCCCTCCTCCTTGTGTCCCTGTTCAGCACAGGGATCCTCGGGGTCACGAACCTGTCCCAGTCATCACGATTGACGAGCCGCTTCTCAGGGGGAAGGAAAGCCTGGTGAGCTGCCAGCTTTGCGGCCCGCAGGGCTGCGTGGTCGACCGGCATCATCGTGTCGTGGTAGCCGGGCTTTCAAGGGGGGGGTTCTCTGATGGTGACCGATGTTGCAGATGATGGACGACGTCCAATACCATGACAAGAGTTGGAAGTGGGGGAGAATCAGACGAGTTGGCGATAGTAGTGAGAAGTGAGCCAGGAGGATCGAGGTCCAACGCTGGTCAAGAATTTGGGAGGTGAAAGGGCACAGAAGGGCAGGTTCCCTCCTTCCCGGATGGCATTAAGTTGAGTAACGCCATTAAGGACTATTATGGAAGGCACGATCAACCACCCATCTCCCGACCACTAGGCCCCACGACCCTACTGCCTGCCTCATCGGGGGTGCTCTACATCTTCGCTTGCTTGAGGAGAGAGGGAAGGTTTCCTGTAATGTGCTGTCTGAGGATGTTGGCCCACGTATGAAGCGCCCCCCCCCCCCCNCCCCAACTCATCTTAAAGTCGGGCATTTCGAGTCTGTGACATGTCAGATCAATATGCCCACGAGATTCCACCACGCTAATTCTTGTAAAATTCTGGCAGGTGTAGCTAGGGGAACCCACGGGGACGCACATACCTTTCTTGGGAAGATGGAAGGACCGAGTTCTTGAAACCTGTCTGGCCGGCTCACGATGTATATCCGTATATGACCGAGCAGTTGCCAGACCCGTCCGACCTCAAACCCGCGAGTGTGCTCGTTATCCCACGTGGGAATAACGGCACTTGAAACCTGGCCATAGGAGCTTGTTCCGACGGCTGCTGCTGTGGTTGAAAGCTGTCACTAAACCAAACGGGCAAGCTGAGAAGCTGCTGTGTGCTTTATCGTAGATCCACCGATCAGCTGGGTTTGACATATAAATACAATGTTTTGGGGTGGGGATGGGGTGAGGGGGGTTGGTTCGTTCCGCTCACTGATTCGGAGAATTCTTTGTCCCGCCTGCCGAAATATCCCCACCTTAGTTGTGGTATTTAAACTCAAAAGGGCGAGCCAGCTTCGCTGGAATCTCGAGTTAAAAAACCACAACACAACTAAATCTTGGGAGGGATGAATTCCGCTTCGCTAGCATATCTGGTTTTCCGCCTCGGCGGGAGCATGTTGAAATGTCTCTGGCGGAACCTCACCACCTTGACAGGAGACAATATGAAGCTTTCTGACCCATCTTTTAGTTGTTCGGCCTGCAACGGCCCCCCCCTCTTCTCACCCTATTTTTACCTCCCCGAAATGGCTCGTCCGGTCCAGGTCGCTTTATCTTTCCCGTTCAATCTAGATAGCTCCACCCAGATCAAGCGATGGAATGTGCGAAGATGGGATTGCGGCGCACTTGGGTAGCGGGCACGCGTTTGGTCGGACCTCGAGTGAGCGTCAGTCCAAACAGGACGGATACCTACTGATGGCCTGCTTGCTGGTGCATCCAAAGCTTGAGCTTGAGCTTGACCTTGAGCTCGCATGCCTAGACTTGCAGGCAGGCAGCCATATAGATGAGCACACACGAATGGAATGCATGCTACCAGTTCTCCTGTATATGAGCATGCGAGCACGCTATTAACGCTTGGAAGTCGAAGACAATATCACATATGGGTGCTGCTTGAGGCTCATAGCTGCCCAGATCGCCAGATTGCAAGGGGTCACCAATGATGCTTTGCAAGCTGTGCTGCATTGAGGAGTGTGATGGCCCGACTATCTGCCTATTTAATAGGGTAGTCGTGCGATGCTGCTGCGAGGCCTGCGAGGCCTGCGAGGCCAGCGAGGTCACGTTGCGGGCCGGGGGAATTGCAGAGTGTTTCATAAAACAAGGGAACCATCCCGTGAAATTCGTTCGCAGCTCTTTGATCCCGTTTTCAATGCCGTAAAAACTTTGCCAGAAACCCCCGTCAAGAGACAGCACTTCTCTAGAAGACCGTGTAGGATTTAGAGAAATATGTACTGAGCAGCGACCCAACCGATTACTCCGAATGCATGATCCCCTTCCGAAGACAGCTTCTTTCAGCGAGGAAGTAGAGGAATATTTCGTCAGTTGCCGTGCCGGCCCCTTTATTTCTCCTCCTCAACACCCTCCATCAGGGCGTTCCGCTTCGCCGTCTGTCGCTCCACCTTGCGCTCGCGGGCGGCCTTGGTCTTCGCACGCTTGGCATCCATCTCCTCCTTGAGCTGCCTCTCGCGGGCCTTCTCGGCCTTGGCGCGGTGGATCTAGAAACATGAATGTCAGCATGGCCGTTCCCGGGCGGTCCGGTGATATCGGGAGACATGGATACGTACGTGCTCGACCAGCGCGCGCTTGTGCTTGAATGAGTTACCCTTGGCGGCGTGGTACAGCTCGTGGTAGAGATGCTTGTCGATCTTGCCGCTGGCACGGTACTTGACCAAGAGGCGGCGGAGA
This sequence comes from Stenocarpella maydis, assembly GCA_002270565.1. Classification (NCBI taxonomy): domain Eukaryota; kingdom Fungi; phylum Ascomycota; class Sordariomycetes; order Diaporthales; family Diaporthaceae; genus Stenocarpella; species Stenocarpella maydis. The sequence goes on from NQMI01000002.1 coordinate 591,346, forward strand.
ACACGCTGGCGGCGCATCCAGAGGACTTGCCTGTGGTTTGTCAGGTTAGCCCCCCCTACACAACCCAGATTATGCTCTCAAATGAGCGCAATTGTCTGTCCCTTGCTCTTTCAACATCGGCGTCCCGATGTTTCCTTGATGCTTGCCAACGATCTGTTCCTATTGGTCCGCGGCTGTTTGGTTGTGGGCAGACATACTCAGGCATACGGGCATCGGCGGTACCCTTCCTCTTTCCGAAACCACGGTGGCGACCAATTCTCCGGGCGAGGTTCAGCTCACGCGCGCGGGCACGCGAGTGCATGGTGACGGGCTTTCGGATGATAAGGCCATCGGCGACAAGCTTGCGGATGGACTGGCGGGAGTTGGCGTTTGAGATCTCGTTGACCTCGTTGGGGTCGAGCCAAATCTTGCGCTCACCGCAGCCGAGGACATCGGCGGCGAGGCGCTTCTGGGTGACCAAGTTGACCCTGTGCAGCAAAGAAATTGACAAGTCAGCCTTCCACATTGCCTCGCTGGGAGGCCGGTTCGGGGGCCCGAGATGGATCCGACATGGTGTCGATGGCGGTGTTGGTTGAGGGAGTCGGGTTTGTGAAGGCGTCATCGAGATAGCGAGCGAGGTGCAGCGGCTTGCCCGATGGCCCGTCACAGAACCACACCCTCGACCAACTATTCCGTGATGCAACCATCTCTGTCGTCCCTGGGCGTCTCGAAATCGGTCGGAAAAATGGCACTCGGGCACTCACATCTTGACTGCACTTGCTGATGATGGCCGTTGTCGGTGGTTCGTCGGGTTGAGGATGGGGCTGCTGGGCTTCGTAAAAAAGTTTCCAGGAGGGAAAGCAGCAGGTGGTTTGGCCTGGCCTGCTAATTTCGAGACGAACGCACCACTGGCCCCCCGCTTTGGTGTGGGAAACCCAGCAGCCGCTGGCCAAATTTAATTGTTAAGGGCCGCCTGACTTTGCACGTGACCTGGCTGGTCCGGCAGGCTGCTGTAGTGAGACGAACCTAACCATATTAGTACTCAAGTACCTACTGTATGAGCACCCAGCACTTAGCATCCAGCACTTATTGTAGAGGATAGAAGACAATGAAGTTCCATGACAATTTCATGAGACAACAAAAAAATAAAAAAAAAAAATAAAAAAAAAAAGCCAAAGCACATAGGTAATTGATGGTATCAGGGCTCCTCACCCGCAGCCTTGCCTCCCTTCTCCCCTAACCCCTCCTCAACCGTATCATGCCTCGTCCTGCTCCCTGCTCCCCTCCCTGAGCCTCTCCCGGACCACCATCAACGCCTTGCCCAGCAGATTCAATCCCCATCGCTCCCTGTTCCTCTCAGCATCCTTGGCCCGGAACCCCACGCCCCACACCCGATCGTACGGGCTCGCCTCGACCAGCTCCCTGTCCCCCGTCGCCAGCAGCAGCAGCCCCAGCCTCTCCTGCCTGTCGCTGGCGGGCCTCGTCATCTTCAGCCATGTCCCTTCCTCCACGATCCGCTCCCTCTCGCCCTCCCACGTCGCCTCGTCGAACCCTCTCACCTTGCGCCCCAGCTCCTTGACCTTGCGCGGGTGCAGACGCGCCCCGCCCAGGATCTCGCCCGCGATCTTGTCGTCATGAAAGAGCCTTGCCTTCTGGTACATCATGTAGTGCTCTGCCGTCCGGTAGACGATGCTGCCGTCCTCCCCGTCTCGCATTGCGTATCCGTACCACTGGGACATCCACCCGTACGGCTCCTCCGTCTCCCTCCAGAAGTATATCGGCCCGTCGTCTTGGGACGGTGAGCTTGGTGTTTCTTGCATTGTTGCTGCTCGCTTGCTCGGCCTGGACCAGGTTGTGAATCGCGTCTTCCTTTTCTTGGAACTCGTGCGTGTTGTAGACATCCCCAAGACTGTTCTCTGCCGGAGGTCGTGGCGCTGTAGATGCTGCATTTCATACTGGGAGCAATGCCTGCTTAAGAGCGAGCTGTGGAGGGCACGCCCTGGCTAGTGACACTCAGCCTCAGCCCCCCGGGTGACTCACCGTGAGTCTTCAGTCGCTGAGACACGGCGAAAGCACAAAGGAAACACCCTGTGCTGTCATCACTTGGGTGTATCATTCCGATCAGTTCTTTCTGGGTTGTAGTTACCAGGCATGATCGATTGATCTTGAAGCACATAGTTCGTACGCCAAGGAATAATAAATGTGTTGCAGGAGCGGGAATGGCTCTAGTTGCCTGAAATACAAAGTACGGTCCGCTTCCCAACATTGAACTTCGTCGTACTCCGACATGGCCAAGAATTCAGATGGACTACGAAAGTACAAATATCTGTGCAAAACTCCCTTTGTACGTCAATTATCCTGTACACGCAGTGGGATTGGCCATATGCAGCATGACTAGGTGCGGAGAATTCCTCAACTATTGCTCAATTAGACCCTCTTGTTACTATCGCAAAGCGAGTGGAGCTGGAGAACGAATCGTTCAATTGACTGCCGTGGGTCAGAATGGCTGACGAACTGGAGAAACGAATGTCTTTTCAAGATCGAAGATGCTTTGACTAGTGAAAGCGCAGGACCCAATGCCTTCCCGGGACCAAGGGTCGGATGCAACGTGATCATTCATCTTTCGTTCATCTACACTCCCAGCAATGCGTAAACATAAAACAAGACACAATCCAGCAACTTTTGCATGAGTCGTCCCTATCCCCGACCATTTACTTACTCCTTCCCAAACACGTCCCCACCGACATCAACCCTTCCCACGCTCCAGATCTCCTTCTCGTCCTCCACCTCGTCGCCCGTCAGGCCCAGGGTTCCAGATACACCTCCCTCGGCCTCCCTCCGCTCCCTCGCCTGGCCGCCCAGCCTCAGCGCCACGCGCTTGAAATAGTCACCCATGCTCCTCTTGGTGTTCGGCGCCAGGCCGGCCGCCCCGTCGCCCGCAATGAACTTGTCAAACACCTTGCTCTCTTCGTCTACTACGTTGAATAGCCCCACAAAGGCCGCCTCCGCAGCCAGCTTGACCGGGATGACCATGTCCCTCACCGAGGCGAAAACGGGCGGCGCAAGGAGCGCCAGGTGTGGCCGGACCATGTCCATGTGCGCACGCGAGACGGTGCGGATTACGACCAGGGACAGGCGGCGCGAGTCGGCTGGTTCGCCGGGAGGGATAAGGGCCGCGAGAGATTCGAATATGGGCTTCGTTGATTCGAAGGGCTTTTGTGAGTCGGACAGGAGGTACTTGCCAGTTGCGAGGATGAAATTCTCGGCGATGAAAGGCTGCGAATCGAATAAGCATATACTGGCATGGGATGAACCGCTCAGGCGCTGGGTCTGTGCTTACCTCCTTGTGAGACATGCCCTGGGTCAGTAGCTCGGGCAAGTCCTCGGCCAGTGGGCTGTCCAGTAACAGTGATGGCGACTCCAAGAGCACCGCGTTGAGCGACAGGACCGATGAATGGCTGAAGTTGGTTGTCATCACGTGGCTCTTCAACAAGCTCTGTGCCACATCATCTGGGACATTCTTCAACAAAGCACCGAGCAGCTTTGCGTTTGTGATGGTCATGTTGTCATCCCTCTCGTCAGGCTCCGTATCAATGAGACCCAACACAGCTGTTCGAGACGATTCGCCCATGTTGGCGCCAGCCTTGCTGACGACCTCGTAAAGTGCCTTGAGCATGGCAGTCTTGACACCAGGGTCAGATGTCTTGGAGCCAGTGACAAGCTCTGCAACGAGGGGATCGACACGCGGCGTGAACTTGATCAGGGTACCCAGCGCCTTTGCCGCACGGGTCCGGAGCAGCTCGCTGGAGGTATCAGCCAAAGACTTGGCAAAGGTACGCTGGAGCTGAGGCAAGAAAGGCTTGAGCGCGGTAGGCATCTTCTCCAACAGATTGTTGAGGGCCAAGAGGATTGCGGACTTGACCTCGGTGGACCGCTCCGAGACGACACGGATGAGTGGACCGGTGATTTGTGTGACAAAGGGCTTGAGCGAGGCTTCGCTCGTCCTGTCAACAATATCGGAGATAGCAAGGGCAGCCGTCGTACGCTGGTCGGGTGTGCCATTCATCAGACCTTGGAGGAAGATCGGCAGGATGGCGTTGATACCCTTTGGCAGCTCGAAACCTGGCAGGTTGGAGCCAGCAACGCCGACTTGCAGCAGAGACTGTCTCGTGGACGGTACCAGGGCTTCCATCTCCTCTTTCTTGAGGTGCTTGGTGAACTCGCTCAGGGCACTCCAAGCCGCCTTGACGACCTCCTTGTCCCTGTCATCGAAGGAGATGAGTAGGGAACGGATGATATCCTGGTTGTATCGGGAGTAGTCTACATCTGCCTGAGCGAAGAATGTGGCAAGGTGCCGCCCAGTGGACGCTCGCTTGCGGTGATCCTCGTGCTTCATGAGCTGTAGCAGGACGTTCATGGTCGTGTTCAACCCATCATATTCATCAATCGACAAGATGACGGTGTCGAATGACTTGTCAAGATCCTCACGTAGCTCATCATCCGTAGCATTGATAATGTTGTCCATGAGAGAGTTGATTATGCCAGGCAAGCGGCGGTTCATAGCGGCGCCAGCCACCTTGGACAGAGATGCCAACGCCTTGGCGTTGAATGCTGAAATTGGAGGAGCAATAAGGGTTGGGATGAGATTCGGCAGGATGATGTTGGACCTGGTCGTCTCCGTCAGAAGCGTCAAAAGGGCTTGCAGCGCGTTGTCCGCATCCTCCTCAGATCGAAGGAGATTAAGCAAGAACGGCAAGACTTGGTCGACGGCACGCTTTCCAAGAATCTGTTGCAGTGAGTCGAAGGCCTCGGCAGCAGCCTCCCGGACGTCCTCGTTCGAGTCGGTGAGTGCAGTGCGGACGACAGAAATAAGGACCTTCTCGTGGTCTTCCAGAGCCTCCGGAGACGCGGATGCGATCAGTTCCTTGAGAGCCAAGCAGATACCTTGCCTGGCATCAGTGTCGGTAGACATCTGGAGACCCTCCTCGAGTGTTGGCAGCAAGCTCGAGAGCACGCCGTCACCAGCTCTGCGAATAAGCTCCCCCAGAGCGTTACTGGCAATGACACGGTGCTCCATGTTCGCGCTGCCAAGACGGCGGATGATGAGCTGAGTGAGGGTCGGTACCAGCTCCTTGAGAGTCTTGGGACTGGAAACCAGGGCTTTCCAGACACTAATGGCAGCGGAGCGAACTGCGCCGGCGGTATCATTGCGACAGATGTAGAGCGCAGAGAGGACCTTGTTACGCTTCTCTTCACCGAGGACCTCACGGAGATTCGCACCGTGCTCGCGAATACTCTCCTCCTCCATGTCCTCCACGTCTTCCTTGCCAGTGATACCGGTTAGGTTGAAGAGAAGGTCTCCGACAAGCTCGACTGAGCTAAGACGAATCCTATAGCTGTCATCGGCCAGACCACGCTCGAGCTCGGGGAGCAGGAGATCCACAGCACGAACGGCAAAATTCTTAACGAGAAGCCTGCCAGCACGCAGTGCTGTCTCACGGATCGACTCAACCTCGTCCGCCAGACCAGACAAGATAGGCGGGATGATCTTTCCGAGATAGTTGGCAAAGCTGTTTCCGAAACACACCGGCAAAAAGATGAACAAGGACATAAAGCCTTCGCGGATGGCAGGCTTGGAAGACTCGACGTTCTGCAGAATCGTGGGCAGTGTCTCTTCGAGCCTCGATGTTCCCAAACCGGCCAAGACTTCGGACAAGGCTTGAGCCGAACCCAGACGATCGCCGGCGCCCGTGTCGGACTTGAGTGTCTGCATGAGCTGAGGGATGAGATCCGGCAACGCGTCTTCCCCTAGCTTCTCTACCAGAGAACCCAAAGCTCTGGAAGCAGTGGCCCGGGTAGTTGGTACGGGGTCGACTATAGCCAGCTTCAGACCTGCAACCAGGACAGGTAGGTGGGCGAGAATATCCTTCTTCTCGGTGAGATGAGCCAAGCTGCCAATGACCTGCGCTGCTTTGCGCTTTGTGTTGGACCTGTCTGCAAGACCCCGCTGCAATATGCGGCTGACGAGGGCCAGTGACGGCGCATCCAGATAATGCACAAACTGCACTTTGATGAGCGAGTCCAATGCATCGTCCGTATATTTGGTTGGGTCACTCAGGGCCTTGAGGAGGATGTCGACAAGACTCTTGATTTCTGGGTTGTTTATAACTTCGCCGAATCTCTTCAGACTCTGTTTGGCACCAGAACGGACCTCCTTGTGACTGTCATTCAGCACCGCAGTGAGTGGTGGGATAATTTCAGGCAAGCTGTTAGCCAACTGCTCTGGGTCTAGATAGGCCATAGCACCGAGGAGATCGCAGGCGCCCTTCTTGCTACGCCATTGGTCTTCCTCGAGACCATCCAGGAGAGTGGGCAAGATCTTCTTGACACCGTAGGAACTCAACTTAGCGAAGCATGCTTTTGCGGCTGCCAGAGACGCGTCGCGAACATTTGCGTTCCCATCGCCGAAGCCAGTCAGCAGCTGTGGCACGATCTGAATAACGTAAGGCTCGAACAAGCGCCCCAGAATGGTAGACAACAGCTCGTACGCTAGCAGCGCGGCCTCCCTCTGGTTGACTTCTTTCTTATTCTCACTTGCACCCTTCAGCGTGCTCATGATCCGGTAATCTTTCAAGGAAGTTATACCTCGCCCGAGGACCAGACCTGCGAGACCGTATGCCGCACCACGTTGCTCGGCGTACTTCTTGGAAGTGAGGAGAGTCTCGAGGACTTGATCGAAGTACTTGGACGATTTGTCACCGCAGGTTCGGACAAGCGGTGGTAGACACTCGGCCACAGCGTATTGGACAGTCTCAGACGGCGTGTTCAGCGTAGCTAAAAGCCGTTCAATGACGGTAGCGATTTTCTTATCGCCCGGCTGCAAGTGACGGGCAAGTGTGCCATACATAATGATCACTGCCTCGTTCACTCGGTCGCCTGCTTCAGAGCCTCTGTCAGGCACCTCCAACGTCTGTTCGAACGTCTGCATGAGCTTGTCCAGTATCGCTTTTCCGTGGATGGCGATGGCGTTGTTCGCAGCCTCCAACATTTCGCCTCGGACTGTAGCGTTTCGATCTCCAAGAGGGCCCTGTTCAATCAGGTAGGAGAAGAAGTCATCCAACTCGGATTTCTCCAAGTAGGGCGCGAGCTCTTTGAATGCAACTGCGATGCCGTGTCTGGCCTCCCAAGGATCGGCCAGGTCGATTTTCTTGGGCATACCAAATGCGTCCAGCTCCTGCTTCCTGGGCTTGGCCAATTCGACATAAGACGCCCGAAGCTGCTCAAGTACTCCCTGCATCGTCGATGGGTGCATGTGGACCGCCTCGGCCAGCGATCTCGCAGCGGCCCGGCGAAGCTGCCCGTCCTTGCTCTCCACATATGGAAGCGTCTTGTACGGAACTTCAGGCAATACTTTGTATTCGCTTTCGTGCCAGATGTCTTTTCCAAATTCCGCGTTCTCGTCGATATCATCATGACAAGCCAGCCATATCTCCTCCGAGAACCCAAGATCGGTCATATCCACCTCGGCACTGATGTTCTGGAGGACGGTAGTTCTCACCGAAGTTTGCGGAACGATGGCGCCCCGACAGAGAACTCCGAGCTCACCATGACTGATGTTCGGGGCAATGCAGCGCACGAGGTCCGCAAAACAGTCTTTGGCGATCTTGTAGTGCTGTGCATATTGCTGCATCGCGAAGATGAGCGCAGACAACAGTTCCGCTCGTGGCACTGTCACGTCTTCACAGACGTCTGTGTGGAACTGTATGAACTCAATGGCCAGTACTAGTTGCGCATCACGGTCATCCGCTGTCGCACCAAAGCCTCCCTGCTGGATGACAGATAAGATCAGGGGGAGAATGTATATCAGCGACACGGTGTCAAACGGCCGTTGCTCCCCGGCAAATCGAAGGCGGTACAGTACTCGGGTGACCAGGTCCTCGAAGCTCTCCTGCAAGAGATTTTCAGGAAGCGTGCTGACTTCGTGAGCCCTCAAAGTCGCGACACCGACGAAAGGTCGCATGGAGCCCAGCCTGTCTGAAACCCTCTCAGCCAGCGCGATATAGGCCAGTGGAGCAGCGTCCCCTGTAATTAGGCCTGCACCAGCATCGAGTGCTTTCAAGAGGGACTCCACCGCTGTGCCCATCCACAGAGAAGCATCGGTGGGCGGACCAGTAGCCAGGGCCCGAATAACTCCAATACCTCGCAACAGTTGTGCAGCGACCCCTTGGACTCTCTGTCGAACTTCAGACTCTTTCTTGAGTTGTGCATTGACCTTTGCTTGCTCCTCTGCTGTGAGCTTTTTCTGCAAACCCTTCTTGGCTGCTAGCTGGGCCCTCAACTCCTCTTCCCATTTGAGGGTATCATAGTCTTTCTGGTTCTTATTAGGTACCTCGTTCGCCTTCTTGGCCAAAACATCGACGAAGGCCGTGCCCTCTGGCGTGCGAAAGATAGCCGCTTCTATTGGACCGATATCATCCAGCTTTGCTACATCTAGATCTCTCTTGACCAACTCCTCGATACGTGGCGTTATGGTGTCTGGGGCGACGAAAGCTAGTTCCGCGGCAGCATCGTACGAAGCCTCCTTAACGGAGAGCTGAATTGGCATGGAGAGTCAGCGACCTTGCTTCAAAATGATGATGCGGGCCTTGCTTACCGGCTGGGAGAAGTCGGAATGTTTGACGATCTCCTCTAGCAAAGCTTTCTTGTATTTCTTGGCCAATTCGCCTGGATCCAATCCCGCCCGCAGACATAATTCGATCCATGAGGTGCGGGGGACGAGTCTTGGTCTTGTAAAGACGAGCATAGAGCACATTTGCTGCTCAATCTCTTCCTGATTGAAAGCTACAGAGCCTTTCTGGAGGTCCACTGGCACCAAGCAGATTGACCTAAGAGTCGTGTGCAGGTTACCATTGTCAGTCTTTGCCAGCACCGGGGCGCTGTCCTTGTCCGCGGTTTCGACAGCCTGGATCCATGACCAAACTCCACCAATAACTATGCCTGATATCTTGCCTGGAGCAGTTGTATACAAGGCAGATAGCTTGTCTGCAGCTTCATTCCGTAGCTTGGGGCTGATTGTCGTGGAGCAAATGAGGTAGACGAAGGCATGAGTCCATGCAGACCCGACATCTGAGGGGCTCTCGGTGGGGAGTGATGGAGCAACGGCTGACAAGGCTCTGAGGAGCCACCTCGCGTCATCATCAGAAGTAATCTTAGTATAGACACGGGGATTGACGAGGAAGGAAGGCTTTGGCTGAATCTCCAGGCATTGTTTGGCGACGGAAAATTTCTTGGACATGGCGTTTAACTTCTGGTTGCTCTCATCTTTGAGTAGGAGGGGCGCAACCGCAGTGACAACGTAGGAGGCTATAATTGTACCATCCTGCGATGCTTTGAGCGGATTTCCGACCACCTCATTGAAGTTGTCAAAGAGCGCAGGCAGAGTTGTTTCGGCGAACTTGGTGGAGGCTGGTGTTCTGGATTGGTCGGACTTGAATGATTCGAGGATATCACCAGCGTTCATGTTCCAGATACGCCGTGAAGACAGCTTCTTGTCAGCCAGGCCTTTCGCAAAAGCATCCGTCACGGCTTTGGAAAGTTCGGAATCTTCAGTCAGGAGGGCCTTCACAGCTCTGCTCAGAGCCGAGGCCTCGGCATTCAGGGCGGCCTCGTTGCCTTCCTTTCCAATCGGCGTTGGCAAAGCCGCGACGATCTTACCGGCAATGCCTCCGGAGGCGGGCAACGAAAGCAGCAATTCACAGTGAAGGACTCTGTGGTCCGGTGAAGTGAGCTTTCCTGCCTTCAGCGGCGCAAGGATATCGTCAGCGGCCTTGTCCAAAATACTAGCGTCTCGGCACCGTCCCGCAATCACACGGAAGGCATTAACGGCACCTGCGCGGATGACCGCGTTGGAGGATTGAAGATTAGACAACAGAGGCTTGAGCAGATGGCCGTGGAGTACGTTGGACAAATCCCAATCCTGAGGAAGACTTGAGATGAGGGGTGTGATGAGATCGTTGAGAACGACCTCGGGGGCCCGTAGGAGCCCTTTCTTTAGGGACGCAACCACCTCAGTCTCGAGCTCCTCGGGCGTCACAAAGTCGGAAAAGAAATCGCCCAGACCAGCAGCGAGGTATTTCGGGACTGGAGCCTTGGAGCCGACAATCTCTCGCGTGTAGAAGGCGAAGTAGTCGGGCTTGAGCTTCTCCAGGATGGGTTTCGATTCGGGCTGCCGCGAAGACACTCCTGCTATGACGCCGAGCATGGTCGCGTTCTTGGGCGTTGGTTGGGCTGCCTTGGCGGATAGCAACTGGACAGACTCGGCGATTGTCCTCTCTCGGTTGTCCGACACAGTGAACAGCTTGCGGTAGCCACGCCGGGTCACCACAAGAGCTGAGTGGGCAACACCGGCTTTCGAGGCAGGAGAGCAGCACTTGTCGAGAGCCTCGGCCGTGGCCAGCGTGATATCCTTGCCAAACTTGTCCCAGAGTGGCGTGCCAGCCAGGTTTTGCACCAGTATGCTGCACCATTCGACGAGCACGAAGGCATTGCTCGGCGCAATACCCGGCTTTGGGCTTTCACGTCGGATTGCAGCCACGAGAGGCTCCAGCAGATCGGCGTCGCCCTCCTTGCAGATGGATACGAGACATTGTTGCACAGCTACACGGGAGGCCCGGTCGCGGTAGAAGGAGTGTGTCCAGAACAGGAGCTTGAGGAGCTGCAATTGTATTTGTTTATCCAGAGCTACGGAAGGATTGCGCGTCAGCTTGGGCTGTCCCGAGCAGCAGTGGCGTGGTAGGAAAGTTTTGTTGTTGGTTGGGATATACCGTTTTGAGAAAGTTTATCGGCGACAGCTCGCAGCGAAGCGATCCTTGACGAGGTCGAGGAGGATGTCAAGGCGGCCTTGGTGGCCTTGAGGTCCAGGGCCGGGGCGGCGCCGTTCGCAGCGACTTCAGTCATGTTGTGCAGAGGCTGAGTGTTCGCGTGCGCATGGCGCAGTGGCGGAGAGGGAAGATGAGGAGGATGAGGAGGATGAGGAGGATGAGGAGGATGAGGATGAGCCGGAAACAGGTGATGCAGCAGACAGTTAAAAAAAAAAAAAATTATAAAAACCAGAGGACTACTCCAATCAAGATTTAAAGAGAGCTCAGCCCATGCGTAAGGAGGGTATCTACCACACGGTCAACCAACATGAAGCCCAAATCGTGCGTTCCTCGCTCGCTCGCTGCGTGTATGCCAGCTAAATGAAGCTCAGGTTTCGCTGCTGTCCGGTTCGATGTTTACCTCGCCGAAAGACTCAGCCCGCTCGAGCTAATCTGAGAACCTCTGGTGGGGCACTGGAAGGATGCAGGCAGGCAAGCATCGCCTATTCAGCTTTTCACAGTGGACTAGCCCCTAAACCTAAATAGGAAATAAACCCTAACCCTCTAGGCCATTAACTCGTATACCTAGGTACCTAAAGGAACCGCCGTTATGCACCCATAGGAAGGGCCCCCTATGCACCGAGAGGAAGGGCCTCCGTATACCCAGAGGGGCCTCACACAGGGCCGTTACGGAGGGGCTTCTGCTGGGTACCTAGGCATGTGGAGGGGCTTCCTCTAAGCACGTTGAGGGGCTCTGGGGAGCTCTGAGGCGGGGTACTTTAGTGTAGAGGAGGGGTGTAAGAAATTATACACTAGTAGGCTGCAGGTGGGCCAACGTTAAAAGCTGGGTGACGTTGACTGGCAAGCTGTTCCTTACTTAGTCTTGCCTTTGGTGTGGGGTGGCGGGCAGGCGGCATTCACAATCTTTTCTGGAACTGCATCCTGGGCATTCGGAAACCCAACTGCTACTCTTACCTGCCTTCGAAACGTCCAAACTGGGCTTGAAATCCCACAGTGCTCAACCAGCGTCAGCCAGCTCAACAATCTAACCGGCACCAACGCAACAGCCATTCTCACGGCCCTCCAGATACCTGTGCCTAAGACAGCCGCACAGAGTAAGGCTTTAGCTCGGGGGCAAATCCTCTGATCCACCATGGCTGGAGCAAAAAAGAAGAAGACCAAGCCCGCTGCCAATCCAGCAAGAGGCTACGCCACTACCTCCGTCGTCTCCAAGACCAGGGTCGAGTCCACAGAGAACGCTGCCGAAGCCCAAAAGCAAGGCACCGATGCTCCTGGCAAAAAGCTCAGCACCGCCCCTCTGCAGCCCTCCGCCGAGACCGACAAATCCTCGAGCACCACAGTCAAGAAAGCGGAGCTGACCCCAGAGGAGTTCGAGAGGCAGCTGGAAGAATCAGAGCTTCAGATTCTTGTTGACAAGTTCGCCCAGAAAACTAGGCGTGATGCCCAGCGCCAGAAACAAAGGCTGGAGACAGACCGTCGTCTGCTACGAGGTCAAGCCGAGTCCGTCAACGCCAAGAAATGGCTGCCCCAGGAGCTTATGGACCACATCCTCGACCTCATACAAGCCGAGGGCCGATTCTCTGCTTCCAATGGGACCTCTGACGGGACAACTGGGGGGAAAATGCTCTCGGAAGAGGACCTCACCATAAAGCTCTGGACACTACAGCAGACACTCAGGGCAGCAGGTTTTCCCGAAGGCAGAATACAAGATGCGCTCCAGCACGTCCTAGATATCTCGGCGAACATCACCGGAATCAGCAAGGATTCTATATGGGGCTTGGAAGAGGCCATGGATTGGTTCGCGCGAGAATGCACCCTCGACGAACTGCCCGAGTACGACATCCGCCGCAGACCAGGAGCTACTCCGGCCGAATCTCCATTGCCATCCGGGGCGTCGACTCCTCTCCTTCTTGAATCCGAGGCCCTCCAGAATCTGAAGAAGAAGAAGGGCGCATCCAGGGCCTCGCGATCACCAGGGACAACCTCACCGAAGCGACAGATCATAACATATGACAGCGACATAGAACCTGACGATCTTGTTCCTTTCTACTTGTCTGCTAAAGAAGCCCTGTTTGCGATCCAACGGCCACAGAGGGACAGTGGAAAGAAGGGGCGAAAATTGGGTCAGCAGCTTCAGCCACCTCCCGCGGCGGAAGATACACCCGATGACCTGGAGGTTGCAAAGTTACTCGCCAAAATAGACCGAATAGAGAAAGATCCGCTTTTTGACGCAGCTCTGGCCAAGGTTCAATGGGAATCGAAGCGGATAGAACTAGAAAGACAGTACGCCGAGGTCAAGAGACTTAGGGATGATGCTGAGACGTCTGCGAAAGAGGCCGTGAGCCAGAAAGCCGAGCAGGACTCGGCGCCATCCCCTGGCGATGATGGCGGCGAGGAGGACGAAGATGACGCAATCACTAGAGAAGCGAAGAAGATGGCGGCCGAGATGCTCGCTGAAAACGAGGATGACGAAGATCAGGCTCTCTCGGATCTTTTTGCAGCCCTGCCTACCAACGAAGTAGATCCTACGACGGGCAAGACTAATACTGTGTTGACAAACAGCGATGGCTCAAAGGTGACGATCCGGGACTTTGGCAAATGGTCTGGAATGAACCCGACGAGAGTTCTGGAAGAAGCATGTCGATCGAGGGATGTGTCCTCAAAGCTCTCCTACATCAAAGTCTCAGAAACTGCCTTTGCCCACAGACACCTTTTGAGTATATATTGGACCAAGGCCCAGGAGCCACTGGCCGCCGAACACAATGTCCCCGGCGTCGAAGCTGCCTTTTCACCGGCCAAATTTGTGTTCAAGATGACGGAAATTGCGACACCTGACGAGAAGCAATCCGAAGCATTCATCGCCACTACTGCTCTCTTCCTTTCATTCGGCTCGTCCGCAAAGGACGAGAAGGTGTCTCTGAAACTGCCGCCTCAGTGGCGTGACCTCTGGAATGAGTATGCCGAGGCAAAGAAGACGCACGCTGATGCGCAGGATCGTACTGCCATAAAGGAACTCCGGGACTGGGTCCGTAAACGGCGCGACCAGGAGGAGGAGGACGGTGTACTGATCCAGGGCGCATTCCGCGGCCGGAACAACGGCCGCAACGGTGGTGATTCTGCCGACCTCCTTGCTGAGAAGCGAATGTCGGGCGACCCCGAGTACTATCAGAACATATGGCAGAGAAAGAGCAGCACCCCGAGATATCAGAAAATGCTGCAGTCCCGCATGCAACTCCCGATGTGGAACTTCCGACAGCAGGTTGTGGAAGCAGTCGATCGAGAGCAAGTCGTCATCGTCTGCGGAGAGACAGGGTGTGGAAAGAGTACTCAAGTGCCTTCTTTCCTGCTGGAGCATCAGTTGTCTTTGGGCAAGCCCTGCAAGGTTTATTGCACAGAGCCTCGACGAATTTCGGCCATATCGCTAGCTCGCCGAGTGAGTGAAGAACTTGGCGAGAACAAGAATGACATTGGCACGCCGCGGTCTTTGGTTGGGTACTCAATCAGACTCGAAGCCAATACGTCGAAGGAAACACGCCTTGTCTTTGCAACAACGGGAATCGTGATGAGGATGCTCGAGGGCTCCAACGACCTGCGCGAGATCACACACCTGGTTCTCGATGAGGTTCACGAGCGTTCTATTGACAGTGACTTCCTTCTTATCGTCCTTAAGAAATTGATGGCGAAACGAAAGGATTTGAAGGTGGTTATTATGTCCGCCACCATGGACGCGGAGCGGTTCTCAAAGTATTTTGGAGGCGCAACCGTGCTGAATGTGCCTGGGCGCACCTTTCCCGTCAAGGTCAACTACCTCGAGGATGCGATAGAGTTGACGGGATACACCGTGGATAAGCGCGTCAAGGAGAAGCTCGTAGATCTTGACGATGATGAGGCAGAGATCAGCGAGCCGGACAGCTCAACGAAGCCTGAACTCATAAAGACACTGCAAAACTATTCCGCCCGAATTCGCAACGCACTGTCGCAGATCGACGAATACCAAATCGACTATGAACTCATTGTTCAGCTCATTAGGAAGATTGCTGTCGATCCCTCCTACGCCAGCTATAGCAAGGCTATACTTGTCTTCCTCCCCGGAATCGCAGAAATCCGGGCAGTCAACGACATGCTCCTGGGTGACAGGTTCTTCCAACAGAATTGGCTCATCTATCCCATGCACTCCACCATCGCTTCAGAAGAGCAAGAAGCTGCTTTCTTGATTCCTCCCCAGGGTTCTAGGAAGATTGTGCTGGCGACAAACATTGCAGAGACCGGAATCACGATCCCGGATGTTACATGCGTGATAGACACTGGCAAACACCGGGAGATGCGCTTCGACGAACGGCGTCAGCTCTCAAAGCTGATCGACACGTTCATCTCCAAAGCGAACGCGAAGCAGCGCCGTGGGCGAGCAGGGCGTGTACAAGAAGGTCTTTGCTTTCACTTGTTTACCAAGTACCGGCACGACACCATCATGAGTGACCAGCAGACACCAGAAATGTTACGGCTATCGTTGCAAGACCTCGCAATACGTGTAAAGATATGCAAGATCGGCGGCATCGAGGAGACTCTCAGCGAGGCGCTCGATCCACCTTCGTCTAAAAACATCCGAAGGGCAATCGACGCCTTGGTCGATGTTCGTGCCTTGACTTCTGGGGAGGACCTGACGCCACTGGGTCAACAGCTCGCAAGATTACCACTGGATGTCTTCCTGGGCAAGCTCATCCTAATGGGCACTGTCTTCAAGTGCCTCGATATGGCCGTCACGGTAGCAGCAGTCCTGTCCTCCAAATCACCATTCGTCGCCCCTTTTGGACAGCGTAGTCAGGCAGACACCGTCCGTTTGGCATTCCGTCGAGGTGACTCGGATCTTCTTACAGTGTACAACGCCTATCTTGCTTGGAAACGAGTTTGCCAGTCTTCTGCCTCGGCAAGTGGCCAGGAATTCCAGTTCTGCCGGAAGAACTTCCTTAGCCCCCAGAATTTGGCCAATATCGAGGATCTGAAAGGTCAGTTACTGGTGTCGCTGGTGGACTCGGGATTCTTGCAGCTCACCGAGGAAGAGCGGCGCAATCTGAACCGGATCCGCTACTCTTCTGGCTCCGGAGGCCGACGACGAAACCAGACCTTCTTTGATCTACCGCAGCGTGTCAACATCAACAGCAACAATGACATAATATCCCAGTCGGTGATCGCCTGGAGCTTCTACCCGAAACTGCTAGTCAGAGATGTAGCAGGGGGGAAAGGTTTGAGAAACGTGGGTAACAACCAGTCTGTCAGCATACATCCGACCAGTGTCAACAAAGGACACAATGAGTTGAGGTGGCTGAGTTATTACCACATAATGCAAGGCAGCAGCAAGTAAGTCACTCACAGAGGCCGTCGCCATAGTGTGCCAAGCTAATTCGGTCATACAGGTTCACAAATGCGCATGAGACGACCGCCGTCGAGGCTTTCGCAATCGCCCTATTGTGCGGCGATGTTCGCGCCGATGTAAGCTTTTTTTTTTATTTTTTTTTTTTTTAATTTGCCAACAAGTGTAACTGTATGGGGCTAACTTTGTCAAGATGTACTCGGGCGTGCTCGTCCTCGACGGCAACAGGGCTCGCTTCGCCATCCCCGACTGGAAGACGATGCTGGTGATCAAGGTACTCCGCGCTCGGCTGCGCGACACATTGACTAGGTCCTTCAAGAACCCTGGCAAGCTGCTCACGGCGCAGCATGAGCGATGGTTAAACTTATGGCAGGACATCTTCTCGCAAGAGCAGCTCCTTGGCGACAAGAGCAGCAGGGGCACGGCTTAAGAGACCGCTCTGGCATCGCCCCGTTGCGAGCTCTTGCAGCAGGAGCCATTATGGTGTCACAGCATGACCAATATCACTTGGAAGGTGGCCGATTGATGGACTAGCCTAGTCCAGAGCAGAGTTCAGAAGAAAAGGACACCGAGCCACGCATAGAAAGAAGCATTTGGGTTCAGCCCACCAACTGGTCCGCAGATGGTGACATGCTCTTGCCGTCGAGTGGGAATTGGCGGCATGTCGACCAACGCAGGTACGTGGCGTGCAGGCGGGAGTGAAGCCACCAGCTGAAGCAGCAAGAGTTCGGCGTTGGAAAATCAAACGGGGCTCGCGTCGGGGCTCTGGCCGGGGCGGCGGCCGCGCCTCAGCACCGGTCCTTTTTGCGGCCACCGCAGTGCCTCTTGTCTGTCATCCGGAGAGTGAGCCGGCCTCAGAACGTTTCCAACCCCGCTGGAAAAAATGAGCTCATCTAGTGATGACATTCCCATTTTTCGGAGTCTTCTCTTCATTTTGTCTGCTGGCCGACGAACGAATAGTCGATTCTTGATTGCACTCCACCGGATTTCCCCGACCTGACCAAACCTTGAATCAGAGAGGAAGTGCTTCTCCCCAAGCTGTCTTGATGCATTGTCCCGGCGGTATCATTCGACTATTGCGATGGTGGTAAATCGAGTCAAAGCAGCATGCCGCCCTTTACTCTGCATGGGGAAAGCGGCAGGTCTCTTTACACAAGTTTTCCTGGCGCGGGACCAGATCCTTCGAGAGGCACCCAGGTTCGGTCGCAGCGACGGGCCACAGCCGGGCCCAGGCCACCTTTACCGGACAGTTCCCCGTTCTGTATCATCGAGGCGGCCATCTCGCCGCGGCCGCGTCCGGCCTGTCGCACCTCCTCCGCGTGGCGTTTCCGGCCATGCTTGGAGCTTCCCTGTGACTCAAGGTCTTTCTGGCTGGCGCATACTGTGTATACGCGTCTTGCGCGGTTAGGGCAGACATGATGCTTCCGCCTTCTGAGACAGTATCCGGGTAGGAGCCCGTTTCGGCCCTCACTGTCACGGGTTCCTTACGGGCGCGCATGTTTACAAAGCCTCTGTGGGATGCTGCCTGGCTCCAGGTATGAAGGTAGGGTTTATACTTAAACTGGTGACGGTTGGCCCTTTACGATCGAGTTTCTTCATCGCAATTCAACAGTTTCATTCTTGTCCATCGCTACTACTCTTCAACATAGAGGCCGGCCCCTTTATCCGCAACATATTCTTCCCTTCCACATAATCGCAAGATGTATTTCAGCACAGCTGTCGTCCTCGCCCTGGCCGGCGCCGCATGCGCCGCCCCATCCTCAGAGCACAAACCCCGCCAACAGCAGGGCCAATTCTCCGCCTCGGACCCGGACTTCCTCTCGCTGATCCCGGAGTTCGGCGTGGAGGCGGGCGTCAACCCGACGGGAACGGGCGACTGCGACGGGTTCAACGCGGCGCTGAACAAGGTGGTGCCAATCAACTGTGCGAAGTGCCCGCCGCCGCGCGACGCCTTTGTCGAGCAGCTGGCGAAAGACCTCAACGCCGGAAACGTCTTCGGGTCCGCCGTCACCTTCAACAAGGACCCGGCCACCGCCAACGACGTGCAGGCCAACAAGGACCGCGCCACCGCGTGCCTCATCGCGCTGCAGAGCTTCTATGGCTCCTTGGGCGTCGGATGCCCCGCCGTCGCCGCGCCCAACTTTGCCAGGCAGCAGAACACCGGCGTCAGGGACGACAAGCAGTTCATCCCCCAGGGCGGCAGCGGTGCCAGTGGTGCCAGCGCCGCTGGCTCGGCGAGCTCTGCTTCGGCAAGCGGGGCTGCCAGGAAGAGGGAGGCAGTCTAGAGCGATTTCTCTGGTGGTCTTGTGGGAGGGACAGTTTCTTTTCCTTGATGGCAGAAGTTCATTGATAGACTTGTGGGTAGGAGGTTATGTATACGAGATGATGCAACACATTCAGGGAGTTTGGCGGTGGCCGCAATACACGACAGTTCGTCAAATATTAATTTACGTCCCGTTCTGAGAAAGTTCGACTCGTTCAAAAGGCGTGGGGACAGGCCCTGAATGTGGCATACAAAAAAGTACTTCTACTTGAATACACAAGACTTGTTGGTCTTCCTCTCTCCCTCTCCCGTCTCTTTCTCTCGCTATCCCCTCTTCGCGCTCTGGCTGGGGGCGTCAAGGTTGCTCACCGCCACAACCCCGCGGTGAAGGTCACGAGCCCACCGCCGAATCTCCCAACCAAATCCCGGGTCGTCGTCCTTCCAGGCCGGGCAATTCTCCCGAAGCCACTGCTCCACGTTAGGGTGGTGGTCGAGGCAGAAGGCGGCCCCCACTGCTAAATTAGCGTTCTTGCAGAGCTGCCGCAGGTACTGCTCGTGCCCTTCGTTCCAGCCAGGGCTGTCCCGAAGCTTTGCTGGTATGAACTTGTGTATCGAAGCCTGGAGCAGCTACTGTGTCAGCCATCGTCGGTTATGTTTTGGGCAGGAAAGCAAACAAATCGTGGTGGCGGCGGGGATTGCAAAAGGCGCCTGGACTCACCAGCAGGCTGCAGATGAGGAGCCAAAAAGCATATGGCCGATCATGGGCGATTTGTTCGTTCCATTGCCGTGGTGCGTTCTCGCGCATGCGCGGATGGTTCATAAGTGATTCTATCAGGCGCCTGGTGGCGTACACGAGCTGGTGCCACACCGGATGTGCATCTTGGGGAATCGGCTTGACCAGTTCAATCCAAGTGAGCTCCTTAATGGTCTTGGCCGTTCTAGTCGTAGGTATGAATGCGGTCTCCGCCATTATGTTGATCGCTTTCGGCTATAACTTTGATTCGCCTTTGGATCGGGCAAGGGGGAGCAGAGCTGGAAGGTTGACGAAGACGTAAGCCTGTTGGGATATTGAGGTTGCTGGTTAGAAGGCAGCCTCGGTCGGACATATTATATATCTGGCAGGCGTGAACCTGTGGCAGCACTGCTTTATATGGAAACCTGATATTCTGGGGTTTCTTTTGTGCAAAAACAGCGGCTACCTAGGAAGTAGCTCGACACTCTTTGCCCACAGCCTACATAAGTAATCTCCTAAAGAAAAACGGACGGTACACCAACTCACTGGTATTCAAGTATATTCCTAATACCCTACACCCTACACCTACACCTACACCTACACCTACACCTACACCTACACCTACACCTATACCTATACCTATAACTATCGCACCTATAAGTCAACATACCGTTTCACGCACCACCCCCTTTATGCACACCCGGTTTTAGATACCCCTTCTTAGCTTGCTCTCAACTAAATATCTACATTGCGACTTCTATATAAATCCAATCTTCTCGTTAATTATATTATTTGATTTCTTATCTTCTTCTCTATCTTCTAGTATGCCTTACATTCCTCCATTATGATATCTCGCTGCTATAACCGATTAGTTGAATGGGTTATCCTAATAATAAGCATCTAAAGACTACTACCTCTCTTGATATAGCCTATCTCGTTATCTTTAAGGCGTACCAACTCGTAAAGAGTATAATTCATCTTCCTAGAAGCTATTCCTAATATAAGAGTTAATTTTAGCCCAGTAGGCCCTTCTATAGGGCTGTCTAAGCCATCACCCTATATATATTACTCTCCGCTACCTTACCGCCTATATTGCTAATAATAATATCCCTAGTACTATAGAGTAATAATTAATAGGAAAGAACTAGCTATAATGTTTTTTAATAAGGAATCTATCTATAAAATACTTAAGACTATATACATTAAATATTGCTATATTAATAGTGCTACTTATAAGAATATTAATATTTTTTTTAACTGCCTAGAGTTACCTAAGATTAGTGATATCTCTCTTAAATACTGATATAATGCTAATAAAGTTAGCTTTTAAAAAGCTAATAGTATTAATAGCCTAATTATTAGCTCCTTAGCAGTTAATTCTATTATTAAAAAAACAGCCCTCTTGCATATATAGTGCACCTTAATAGAGTATATTAATAAGGCGGGTAAGGTAATCCCTCCTCTTATTATCTTTAGAGGAAAATCTATATAATAATAATAGTTTCTTATATAAGAACTTGATGATTTTTTAGGCTAGTTATTCATGCATTTAGAGATGGGCTGGATGCATAATTAAATCAGTCTACTATAGCTAATGATGATATTTAAGCCTACTATCTGGCCCTCTAATCCCAAGTAGTGGAGGGTCCTCCTTCTTAATAGCTATAGCTTATATATAACTAATGATTTTATATAGTATTACTTTAAATTAAAGATCTAGCTTATATTTCTTCCCCCTTATACTTTATATATACTATAGCCCCTTAATGTTATTATATTCTTACTTTTAAAGAGGAAGTATTATTAGAATCTTGCCCTACTAGCTGTTATATATAGTATTAAGGAATCCTCTAAAGAATTCTTCCTTTACGCCTATTCTAAGGCTCAAAATAGTGTCTTTAGACTAACTACTATTAAGAAGGTGTGGATAGCTATAGGAATCTTCCCTTAAGATTGAGTAAAGGTAAAGAGATTGCAACTAGTAGTTTAAAATAATAATAGTATAGATAATAGTTATAATACTGGGCTAATAAGTACTCTAATTAATTTAGACTTAGCTATGATTAATTTAAAAATACTATATTCCTCTTGTTATATTTAAGCAATTGAATTGGAGTTATATGGCGTTGGTGAAATCTTTAAGTTGCTTACTATCTGCTTGCTCTTCTGGAAGGTCTATAAGGGCCTTAATGAGTTAGCTGCCTGTGTAGTAATTGCTAAGGAGGAAAATAAAGTCCTTATAGCTGCTTTAGAGCATTAGAGACTTAAAAAGAAGAGGAGGGTATTGTTAGACCTAAATTTAAAGTTTATAGGTATTATGGCTATTGTAAGGGAGAGGGCTGCTATGGGACTTGTTGAGGAAGAGCCTTAAGTAATACTTAATGATAATGAGTTAGGGGATGATGATGAGGTTGAGGAAATGGACTGTATTATAGTGTAGGACCTAGGTGATGAGGAATACTTGTTAGATTGCGAATAGCTTTATTACTTGTTAAGTAAATAAGTGTTGAAGTTGAGGGTGCTTCTAGGGGAGGTTAAAAAGTTGGGTGTGCGTGAAGGGGGTGGTGCGTGAAGCGGTATGTTGACTTACTTATTACACCTACACCCAATATCCACAACAACCATACCTACAAGAATCATACCTACAGACCGACATGATCTCGGATCTCCGCTCGACGCAGCGCTGATGTTTCCCATTCTGATCCGAGTTCAAGTATGGGCGTGATATTTACTTGCTACGGGACCTGGGGTCCTGAGGATCGTGTCCAGGGACCGAAGGGGCTCAGAAGGGAAGACTTTTCAACAGGAGGGCGCCCAGCCAAAGGATTTTTGTCAACCGACAATCCACCCAACTACAGAATCCACTCCCTATGGACCCATATTTATAAAGTTATACATACAGTATACATACATCTTGACACTGATATCATTCGTATAAATCGGGCCTGAGTTGTAGTCTGATCAGCTTTAGCTTCAGTGCCAGTGATGTCTCCCAAACTGGAACAAGGTCCTGCCGTTGCTGAACAGAATGGCACGGATCGTGCTCATGTCCATTCAGACGGAGCCTCTGAGTATCGCGGACATGCCTTTTATCTTGCCTGGACACCGGATCATCTCCTCAACCAAAGCATCAAGGAGGAAACATGACGGAATGCTGTCATTCGCGGCTCGCAACCAAATCAAACCCTGGGTAGAAGTGTTTCCAATAAATGAGCAGGGTCTGGAACAAGCTTTCAACCGCCTTGAGGCCGGCCAGATGAGGTATCGCGGAGTTCTTGAGAGGTGACAAGACATGCCATCACAGGACTCGGCAATTGAACAGGCCATTAGAGTGTGCTGGATTCGGTTTCACACTACATTGAAGGGGGCTACTGAAAACACAGCTACCCGCAGACATCGGCCATCCGTAAGCCCTATTCTGTTCGCGACTCACTAGCTTCGAAAATCCTGCCAGTTCTGAGGTCTCTCATCTACGCAAGTAATGCCTCCCGGCTATCGGCGGAATAGATAGCAGCGGAGGATTACTGGGCTTCCGAACGGTCTTGGC
Organism: Stenocarpella maydis; assembly: GCA_002270565.1. Taxonomy (NCBI): domain Eukaryota; kingdom Fungi; phylum Ascomycota; class Sordariomycetes; order Diaporthales; family Diaporthaceae; genus Stenocarpella; species Stenocarpella maydis. Next base: position 614,116 of record NQMI01000002.1, read on the forward strand.
CATCTGGATTGCCTGTGGACCAGGTGACAGCCAAGGAACTCCGCAGCTGATAACAAGCCACACCATGGCCAAGAAGCTGGGCACAATCAACAAGAATTCCTGAGCCCTTGATCCCCCGCCTCATGGAGCCATGGAGGACAGCCATTACTGAAAGATGCAGAGAGTAAAGACATCCTTGGTCAATGTGCAGTCTCGAGGCGAAGGAGCGAAGGATGTTGCGAGCCACTGTCTAACCACCAAGCACTTGAGCCAGTCTTCTCTCCCAAGAAAAATGCCATTTACCAGCCATCCCGTATCATGTGGCAGGAAGAAGCCATGCTGGACCACTAGGAATCTCACTCAAGACTTTTGAATGCTTGCCACCTTCCGAGATAATGCAAGGTGCCAAGTGAGGATCACCATCCGACCCAAAACCGTCACATCGCTGTGCCTTATAGGCTGGACAATATCTTGGCTCTCCCGACCGACATGAACCGCACAGAGCCGGGAAACTGAGAGCAGACCATCGCACTGAAACCTTTTCTGCACAGCTACTTATAAAAATGCAACCGCGGACCCACACTCCAAAGGGCATGTACCTACGACGGTGCTTGCCCTCCTTTTTGCTGCCCGCAGCGTTCCACTAGGTACACCTGTGGTGAATGACAACAAGACTGCGTTGTGATCTGGCACAAGCACCAGGACAACAATGGCCGACATTGAGAGCACCGCTGAGGGCGGCGCCCAGATCCGCGCAGCGGCCACACACGATATCGTCGAGAAGCAGGAGGCTCTCGTCCATGTGCCCAGCGCCGAGAAGCCGGACGCCAGCGACTTCCCCACCGCCGAGGAGCTCAACAACCTGCGCCGCGTCGCGGACAAGATCCCCTGGAGCGTCCTGACTATTGCGTTCGTGGAGCTGTGCGAGCGGTTCTCATATTATGGCACGACGGCCGTGTTCACCAACTTTATCCAGTGGCCTCTGCCCGAAGGATCCACCACCGGAGCGAACTATGGAACAGGCCAGGCTGGAGCCATGGGCTTTGGACAACGAGCCTCGACCGGACTGACCACTTTCAACGCGTTCTGGCAGTACACCATGCCTCTGTTTGGTGCATACATCGCAGACTCATACCTTGGACGCTATCGCACAATCTTCTGGGCACTGCTCGTCGGTATCATTGGCCATGTGATCCTCATCGTCGCCGCCCTTCCTCCAGTCATCAAGAACCCCCCGGGGGCGATGGCTGCCTTCATACTCGGTATTATCACAATGGGCGTTGGGACCGGAGGTTTCAAGCCAAACGTCAACCCTCTCATTGTTGAGCAGCTTCCGGCTGAGAACATGAGAGTCGTCACGCTCAGCTCGGGTGAGCGCGTCATCATCGACCCGGCTGTCACAGCCTCGCGGGTTTACCACTAGTAAGCATCACCTTGAAATCTGCGACCGCCTGCCTGCCCTGTTCCCCTGGGGGGTGGTGGTGGTTACAAGAATGGTTACCCGTGACGGGATGTCAAAGAGCCGATTGAACCAGTCTCCTGCTTTGCTTGCGGCTCAGGAGCTGATGACTTACTGATGATGCTACAGCTTTTATATGTTCATCAACATCGGCGCCCTGGTAGGCCAGATTGGTATGGTATACTGCGAATACTACGTAGGCTTCTACATGTCGTTCCTGCTTCCGACGATCATGTTGTGCTTCTGCCCGCTGGTAATGCTTTGGGGCCGAAAGAGATACCGACGAGTTCCGCCAGAGGGCTCAGTACTCGGGAAAGCCTTCAAGGTGTTCGTGTTCGCGAACAAGGGGCGATGGTCGCTGAACCCGAGGAAGACCTACCGCAACCTCCACGATGGTACATTCTGGTCCAAGGTCAAGCCTTCCAGCATTGCGCCGGCCGACCGGCCGAAGTGGATGACGTTTGACGATGCTTGGGTTGACGAGGTTCGACGTGGCTTCAACGCCTGCGCCGTGTTCCTGTGGTACCCCCTGTTCTGGATTTGCTACAACCAGATCAACAACAACCTCATCTCCCAGGCGGCAACCATGAGACTCGGCGGCGTCCCCAACGACGTCCTGACGAACCTCAACCCCTTCTCGCTCATCATCATGATCCCGCTCCTCGACCTCTTCGGGTACCCCCTCCTGCGGAAGCTCAAAATCAGGGTCTCGCCAATCAAGAAGATCACCGTCGGTTACTTTGCAGGTGCCTGTGCGATGATCTGGGCGGCTGTCATCCAAGCCTACATCTACCGCCGGAGCGACTGTGGCAGCTATGCCGGTCAGAACCTGCCGGGGACCGAGGAGCGCTGCCCGAACGTTGACATCAGCGTCTGGGCGCAGTCGGGATCCTACATCCTGATCGCGTTTTCCGAGATCATGGCTTCTATCACGAGCCTGGAATACGCCCACTCCAAGGCCCCGGCGAACATGCGAAGTATGGTGCAGTCAGTGGCGCTGTTCATGAACGCTGTGTCTTCGGCCATTGGTTTCGCCTTGGTATCTCTTGCTGAGGTCAGTACACCAATAGTCTGCGCGTGCGCCATGGGATGGTGCAGGTAATATGTCGATGCTAACGGCTCGCCAAAGGATCCCCTCCTGGTTTGGAACTACACCACCGTTGCTATTCTAGCTGCCATCGGCGGCTCGCTCTTCTATATTCAGTTCCGCAAGCTGGACCGGGAGGAAGATCAGCTCAATATGCTACCGAGGGGCAAGCTCAACGCTGACGATGCGGGTGATCAGGTGGCCCTGCGGCCGGAGACAGCTGGTGATAAAGAGACGTCTTGAGATGTACGCCTGAGTGTCTGAGGACTCGTAGCGGTATCCGTGCGTCTTCTTCGGGCTACAAGGACTTGGCAGGTGCAATTTCCGAGACAAGTGACTGCTCTGGCTAGTCACTGATTGATTAGATGATTTGTTCCTAAGTAGAATACCGTCACTGGCATAACCTTTTATGGACTTTGTGAATAATAAGACGGCTGGGGCAGTTTTCGTTCGACGACCCTGCTTCTGCCCTCTTCGCCAGGGCCCCTCTGCCGTAGCCCCTGCGCCCAAGGGACTTATTAGTGCAGCATAAGCCTCGATCTGTATTATACCCCGCCCCGCTAATCCCTTAGCCGCTAGCGATTAACGATTCGTCTAGGGCTGGCAGTTGAGCCAGCAGCCAACGGTCTATTTCCTACGGCTGAGATGCCGCTGTCTACATAGTAATAAGAGAGTTATTGCCATGCCCGGCGACTAGTTGATCGTGTAGTTGTGGGGGCCAGTCTGCGGCCTCTCGGACTCTCGGGCCCCGGTTGTTGCCGGCCCCACCTCGACCGCCGCTCGGAATGTGGAGAGTGAAGAAGGAGGCGGAAGGGGATGCCGTAAACACAGGAATGGTAGAGCAGGGTCAGTGCACATATAAAACACCCAGGAGCCTCCCAGGAAGAGGACCTAGTGGTGCTGTCCGGCTATATTCTGCAGCCCCCCCCCCCGCCATGGCGCTCCTAATCTCGCCATATGTCCTCGGCGCCGCGGCCGTGCTGCTCTGGCTCTCCCGGCTGGTGCTCACAGCCGCAAGGTCGCCCGTCCGCTCCCTGCCGGGGCCGTGGCACGCCAGATTCACCCAAGCCGTCCTCAAGTACCACACCGTCCGCGGCCGGAGGATGTACTACGTCGACGGCCTCCACCGCAGGTACGGGCCCGTCGTGCGCATCGCCCCGGACGAGGCTGCCGTGGCGGGCCTGCAGCCCACGCAGGCGATCCACAAGGTGGGCTCCGGGTTCAACAAGTCGGCCTTTTACGAGGCCATCACCGCGCAGCGGCGGCACCCGGAGCCGGGCATCTTCAACATGCGCGACGCCAAGTCGCACACCGCGCGGAGGAGGCTCTTTGCCCGGCCCTTCAGCCAGACCTCGCTGCGGGCCAACTGGGAGGCCGTCATACAGAGCAAGGCGCGGCTGGCTGTCGGCAAGATCCGGGGCGAGGCCGGGGCCGAGGGCGAGGCCGACATCCTGAAGTGGTGGACCCTGATGGCGACAGATGTCATTGCGCACCTGTCCTTTGGCGAGAGCTTCCGCATGCTGGAACTGGGCCGGGTAGGGTTTTGCCGGAGCCCAGAGGCCGTTTCTCGGTCCTGTGGAGGCGAGCGGGCTAACGTGGTTGCCAGCAAACAGCCTTCATCGACGCAGTGCAGGCGGCCCTGATGCTCGGGGTCCTCCTCAGCGAGGCTCCCTTCCTGCGCTGCATCGGACCGCACATCCCCCTGAAGAGGGTCCAGAAGCTGTTCGGCGGGGAGGACCTCATCTTCGAGCACGGATCCGTAGCCGTGCAGAACATGCGCACGGATAGTGCCAACTCGCAGAATCTCTTTGGGCAGATGCTTGCCCAGGCCGACAGCCAGGAGAAGACAGGCCTCACGGATGATACCGTGAGTGGCCCCCCGCGAGACACTCCGGGGCAGGGAGATGAGACATCTTTCATCGTCACGTCGTGGCGCGGTTCCCTCACACGAGAGCAAACGGCATGCTGACGGAAGGAGCTAGGTCCGGCAGGAAGCCACCAACTTCATCGTCGCCGGCTCCGACACCACCGCCGTGACGCTGACATACCTGGTCTGGGCCGTCCTCAAGCGGCCCCAGCTCCGCGCCGCCCTCGAGGAGGAGGTGGCAGCCCTCGCCCCGGAGCTCCTGCCAGAGGACCTCCAGCAGGCCCCTCTCCTGAACAGCGTCATCGACGAGACCCTCCGCCTCCACGGCGCCGCCCCCGGCCCGCTGCCGCGTACCGTCCCCGAGGGCGGCGCCACGCTGGGCGGCCACTTCATCCCCGGCGGGACAACGGTCGCGACGCACTCGTACACCCTGCACAGGGACCCTGACATCTTCCCGGACCCGCTCGAGTAAGTGCCAACGTATCTGCCCCCTGTCCCTCAGCCCCCCGGCGCTTACAGTGTGGCTTGGCAAAACAGGTTCGACGGCTGGAGGTTCGTCAAGCAGCCCATGACACCGGTCCAGAGGGCGGCGTTCATGCCGTTCGGGGCGGGCACCCGGGTGTGCATCGGCATGCACCTGGCCTACATGGAGCTTCGGCTGGCCACCGCCTTGTTCTTCAGGGAGTGCAAGGGGGCCCGGCTGAGCCCAAAGACGACGGACGACGTGATGGAGATGGCTGAGACGTTCCTGATTGCGCCCAAAGGGCACTTCTGCAAGGTCATGCTGAGTTAGTGGCTCTGTGCAGCAGCTGGCCGTCGAGACACGCGCAGCTGTTCGCTCTTCCAGCAACATTGGTGCAGCACAGATTGCCATTCGGCCGGTTGTACTGTTGCTTTTTGTGGCATCGCGATGGCTTCCTACCAAAAACTACGCCAAGGTCTTGGGTCTTGAGTTCAAAATGTAGACTGTTTTCGGCAGAAGGGAATCTGCTACTTGGGTAGGGCTATTATCGTCACATCGGACTTGAGTCATGGGCTTGGATGTAATTATAATGGCTCGCCAAGTCATCCTCATATATAGACACCTAGTGACTTTTTCTGTATGCCTACTTCTATACCGTCAGGACCAGGAAACTGCGTCACGTTGAAGCTCCCATGTGAACTCATGTTAATATCAAGAGCCTCGCACATCAAAGCCAGCTAGTCAGACGTGCCAAAGTTCACAACCACAGGCACACGAGTAGGGGAGAGAAGAAGGCGCCCGGGGAGGGGGGCCTACTGACGCACAAAGTACACTCATCAGGTGTCCCGATACATCTGATGGCGAGAGGGGGGCGAGGTTTTCTAATGTACCTGGCCTTAGGCAAGGCTGTGGTGCTACTGCCCACGGGTGTGGTTGATGCAAGAGCGCGGGAATGGTTCACGGGAGGCCACATGTTTAACAGATATAATGCGGCAGATGATAAGATGCAGCGCCACTACCGCCATGGTCTGCATCGAGAAGACCGGAGGTGAGACTGCATTGTCGCGGCTTGATGAAATGCCTCCTCCGGCGTGGACGAGACTGCACGTCTTCACGGGCGAGCTGGGCCTTGTTCACTTGGCGACTTTCTAACCTCGATGGCCTGGAAGGGCCTTAACAGTAGAATACCTAGCTACTCTTCTCCTTCCCATGGTACATCGAGGTGTTGCCTGGTATTCTTCCCCGATTACGCGGTCAGGCCCGGCGCCGACGCTTGTGTAATGCGTTGTGCTCAACTGACAACAACCTTCCCCGCACGAGAATCATAATTGCGATGCTGCTCTATGCGTCGCCTAGACCGCGAATGACACTGACTATCTGCACATAAGTTGACGAGCGGGAAAGCTGGCTTCGGTGTTGATTCGACCACAATACTCTACTCTTCTTTCTTTCTTCTCATTTTTAGAAGAAACGGAGCTCAGGCAGTCCCTTCCTATAGTCGTAAACACTCAAAGACCCAACGCTGGGTAATAGACATAGTGTCGATAACAGGAGGTACAAAATACGATAGTCGTATCACCAAGGAAATAGTGACCAAGCGGAAAAGTAGTTATGTTGCCGAAAAGGCATATTTGATAGTCCTGGCACCACACAAGCTTTTGGTAGCTTGGGTCTGAGCATCACCTGAGCCTCATGTGTAACGAGTATGCTAATAATTGGCTCTTTGCGAGATATTTGTCCGGGCGTCGTCCACATGTAAAGAAAGACCGAACTTGGCTGACCCAAGCCGTCCAAGAGCCGGCTCGCGAGAACCCGTATTAGAAGGTCGCACGATGGATGTGTGTACTGTACTTCATGAATACGACCAAAGTTATGTTGTTCCTCGGCACAAGGTTCGCCGGCCGGCGGCAGATAAGGTTCTGAGGCGCCTGATTGACTTTGACTTTGCCGCGTTGATTGGGTCCACGTTGGTCGAAACGGGTGGAAGTGAAATGTCGACTCCGGACGATACCCTTACCCGGTAAGAAGCATTGGCGCGCAGTGCAACATGAAGAAGGTCGGCAGCCGCTCGGCGAGAGGGATGGGAGTGATGCACGAGGGGCGTGTTGACCTGATGCTACACCATGTCAGATTGCTGGCAGGGTACTACTGATGGACGTGACAGACGGTATGGGAAAGAAAAAAAAAAAAAAAAACAGCGCAAGCAGCCGGGTTCCGGTATCGAAATGAACACGAATGAGTCTCTTCAGTATCCCGAGGTAAACAGATGACCAGTCATTTACATGTGAGGCAACACGGCGCAACGTCTAGTTTCCGTTCGGCTTGGATGTTTCTCGACAGGGAGCACGACAGTGGAGCTCAAGCCCCTGAGTGACCAGCGCCGAGAGCCGCCCTGATGGGCTCTATGGCTTGACCTCGAAGTAAAGTAGGTTGTGACACAACAGTGCGCTGGCCGAACGGCACGTCGGGCAGGCCTTCTCGCGCTGCTAACGCGTATGAGCTCGGTCGTCAGATAGGCGTGTAAATCTGGAACCAGGCAACAGGTGTCTGACTGCCACGCCGTTTCTCTGGCACCAAACACGACGAAAACAAGGAGCCGGGTTAGAGTTGCATTCGATGGCCGGCGGTCGACACGAGAAGTTTAAGATGGCCCGGGTATGACCTTGCTGTCAGGCTTAAGATCGACGACACCAGATGGACCCTGCCAAGCTAGCAACTGTTAACGACGCCCCTTATTATCTGGGGCCCAAGCGGCAGGTGCTTTCGCCCAGACCAGGCAATGGTGAGCAGTCTTGTTGGGACGAGCTGGTGTATATCGGTCGGGAAGGGTGTAGACCGCCCGGAATCATGGTTATGAACAGAGCCGGGTTTGCCGGAGAGGGCAGAACAGCGGCCAGGAGTCTCGGGGCACCGGGTTGTGTGTCTTTTTCAAGACGCGAATGGCAGGCTTCGTTTCAGGTCGCAGCTTCGAGGGGCCCTTCGAGGCCGGACGAAGCTTCTCGGAACTACTTCGCGGCATCCTAAGTGTTCGATGACTGGTGGCCCTGATGGTGGTTCACTTCCTATCAGTGTCTTTCGAGTCAGATGATGCTGGAAGGTGAAACACCAAAGCGCCGTTGAGCGTGGAAGCTCTCTTCGGACGAGATTGCTGCCAGTTGTGAGGCGTAAATTCATCCAGAAAATGGCGCAGGTAGTAGTCTGAGCTCGGCAAAGAGTCAAACCTCGGGAGCTTCAGGTCGCACAGTGGGTGCATCAAGGTGGACGGATGGCCATGTGGGAGACGGAGTTCTCGAAGCTGCGAGGCCCGTCAGCCCGTCAGCCGGGTCCCGTCGGCCAGGTGCTGCTCGTTTAGTGTTAGGTCTGCCCCCAGCCGAGGGTCGCGGAACAGGAACGACGGTAGGCACGAGTGGTAGTGTGTGATGCGGATGTTGAGTTGCAGCTGCAGCTCTGGGCAGGACATGGACGGTTGGAAAAGCGCGAGGCATATGATTTGATGGACAAGATCCCGAGGCAGATTGCAGTGAGAGCGTGCTGGCCGGCTAAGTCGACGTGGTGAGCCGGCAGGGCGCATCTGGCAGCAGCGATTGGACGGCGACTGGATGCCATGGCTCCTCACCTGAGGCAGTAGGCTGGCAGGGCTGGGCAGGGCTGGGCAGGACTGGCTGCCTCTCGGGCCAGCAAACCATTGGTGCTGCAAGGGTTGGAGATATCAACCTTGACAATATCGCTGGGCCTTTTATGCGCCGGAGACTTGGTCCGCCTGCTGCAGACTGTTAAAAGAGTCATAGACTAGATTGGGCAGACTAGACAGACGCACATGCAAAATGCGCATGCAGCAGGAAGGGTGGCACACACACAGATAATAAACATGGATACGCTGTCCTGACGGGTGGTGATGGACAGGTGATGAAAGCGTGACTTGTCGGAGCAGGCGTGTGGTCCGGGCGAACAGTCCAGGCCAGGATCGTCGGTGGAGCAAATCAAAAATAGGGACCATGCCTCCATACGCTCACCACCTATGTAGGTACATAGTGTATGTTATCGCAGCAGAGAGGGTTCCTGACGTTGCTGGATCGGAGAATTAGTTGTGGCATCAGGGCATCTGAGACTTGGCAGATGCAACCATCTCAGCAAAGCCATCCCCTCGGAAGGGGGTGGGGGGAGGCAGTGCAAGAGTGCAAAACCTGCGCACATTGTAGTACACTATATCTACTACTGCAGGGGTGCATCGCAGCTGCCCCAAGGACGAGAAGTTATGCGCTTGGACCTGGGAGATTACAACTCCTGAGGCTCAGCCTGGACAAAGCCAGCACCGGCAGTGGCTTCCCGCTTGTTGCTCCTGCCTCTCGGGATGCGAGGGAAGGAGCCGTTTCACTTGTCCCGAAGGGGGAAAGAGCAAAGAACCGGCGCACCACCAGAGCCCGTGGCCCCCTCAAGTTGCTTCCACCCAAGAGACCCAGCTAGCGCAGGTACCCACATACCAAGCCGGCCAGCCAGGCCTGTGGTGGGTCCCAGACGCACATATAGACTACCTACCACATGCAGTTGACCAAGCACACCAGCTACTACCTACACTGTACACTACACACACTACCAGCCAGCCCGGCTCGAGAATGTGCCCATGGACATTCATTACGCAGCCATCATCCACCGCCCACTCGAGCAAAATGCCCGGAGAACATCTTCCAAGGTTGGATGGCACTGTCTGCCCCGCAGGAGCCACACGACCACCTGGAGCCTCTGCCTTCCTGCCCCGTCAATCAGAGATCGATCTGCCAAAACCGTGCACTTATCACAATATCAATCTCATTCCACCGGCCGGAATGGCTTGTCCGCCCGTCAACAGGAGCCCAGCCAGACAAGAGACAAGATGCAGCCAAGCCGTGACTCGTGGGCTTGGATCGCCCGCCTGCCTTGCAAACCTTGTTCGATGCCAGCTTGCCTTGTGCTTGCCTTGCCTGTGCGCACCTTGCTGCTGCAACCGGGTCGCCGATGGCTCTTTTTTACGTGCCGAGCGCCAGGAGCCGAGGAGGGCTGCGCAGGGATCTGCTCCCGACGTCTTCCCTACCAGCTTACCCACTGCAGTACTTGAGTACCCCATAGCGTGGTGTAGATACAGTACATCCGCAAAGTATCTACCGAGTAATCCACACACACTTGGTGACTTGGTATTGGCCGGTTCGTCCCTTTACTGTGCGTTTCCTCTCCAGTCTTATGCGCGCCACCAACACAACAAACAACCTTGAATCAAGGAAACCAACCCCATGGGACTCGTGCCTGCGAGCTTCCCAGCTCCAGCTCCTGGTCCTCTCTCCTTTTTTTAAGCTATTCTTTTCTGAATTTTTTATTTTTTATATTTTTTTGAGTTCTTTATGGTTTTATATGGAAGTTTTTTTTCTTGCCCTTTTTGGCTCCGAGCAAGCTGTTACAAATGAAAAGAAGTGGCAGACAGAAAACGATAGAGAGGCGGCCGTAAGTAGCACCTGGCTCGTGAGGCCATCGACAAAGACATGCTGAATGAACCAACGCCCACTGCCGTGCTCCATAAGCTGCTCTATTCCGAGTTCTCGACCCAACCGCCCATGTCTCGGCGCACAACACAGCCTCGGGATTGGGTCGCTCAACTACCACTCGTTTCATCTCCATCGGCCTGGACACCCACTCTCAATTTCCCAATCAAGAGCAGCCACAACCTCCCCTGCCCTACACTACATTGTCGCCGCTGCCAGGCTCTGGGTTTTACTCACCTCCTCCCCGGAACCAGTACCCCCCCCCTTACTCTCTGTCAGATCGGAAATGTCCCCACCACCACTGCCCATAGCCGCCGGGATCAGGGACAACCTCTCCATTCCCACCTCCGCGTGGCATGGACCGACATGGGCTAGCTACAGGGTGGGTCCCCATTCCCGTGTCGACAACCTGCCTTCCAACCCTCCCAGCTATGGCCCCCCGGGCCCTGCCCCTATCCACCCTTCCCTGTATCCAGAATAAAAACTCTCGTTGACCCAGTTGTGGTCCATTTGTCTGTTCCCAGCCAGTTATCAGTGTCTTGATCGATACCTTCGTTTTCCCTGCTTTGCCTGCTGAGCAACGGCACCTTTCTTCAAAGCTTACCTCCCCACATTCTTTTCTACCCTCACCCGTTGCCTGGTCATAGCAGATCGCCAAACTTCCTTGACACTCTTTTCTTCTCAGCAGAGCTCCGGAGGCATACATATATCTTATACACATCTTATGTATATGTACACGGCCCTTTCGAGCTTCCCGTTGGCCCACACGTAGCAAGTCTACTCCGCTGGCCTCCCGAAATATACCGAATATCTCTTCTGCATCATCCTATCGCCTCTTCTCCAAGACCTGTAGACCCAGAGTCTAGATCAACAAATCCGAGAGATACCCGCCCAATATGCGCTTTCAAGCAACAACATTTGCGGCCACGGTGCTCCCTGCACTCGTGGCTGCTGTCGAGGCTCCAATATTACAAGGTCTGAACCTCATCTGGTCCGACTCCTTCGCCGGGAAGGCTGGTGACCCTATCGACACATCCAAGTGGGATATTGCCCAAGGTACGTCGATCTCTTCCCGTCTCTCACTCCTAGGCGTGTACAGCCTGCTTGCCTCCTCTCCACCCACATGGTACTGACAAGACGTCTAGCTATCGACACAAACCAGGAGCTCCAGAGTTACACTGACGCAAGCTCCAACCTTCAAATCTCCGGCGGCGGCACAGTGCAATTCGTACCCTTCAAGTCTCCATCAGGACACTGGACATCAGGCCGCATCGAGTCCAAGGCATCATGGACGCCTCAGCCAGGGAAGATCATGCAGGTCGAGGCGTCTGCCCGGATGGGCGATGCCCCGGCATCCCAGGGTCAGGGCATGTGGCCAGCGATCTGGATGATGGGAGACAGCATTCACCACGGGACGCAATGGCCGGCCTGCGGTGAGATCGACATCTTCGAGGCGGTGAACAAGGTCGGCACAGCCTATAGCACCTTGCACTGCGCTGCTCCGTCATGCCGCCCCAATGGTGCCGAGGGCCTCCAGGGAAGCACACCCACCGATGATGGCTGGCACTCGTATGCCGTCAAGATTGACAGGACAAGCAACAACTGGAACACCGAGTCGATCTCGTTCATGAAGGATGGCGTGACCTATTTCACCGTCACTGGTGCAACCATCGCGGACGAGGCCGCCTGGACCGCGCTGGCTCACTCACCACTGTACCTGATCATGAATGTCGCAGTCGGCGGCACATGGCCAGGTGACCCGAACGCAGACACCCTGCCAGGGTATGGCAACATGCTTGAGGTCGAGTACGCTGCCGTCTACTCGAGCTAGGAACTCGCCGGCCCTTCACCCGGTGAAAGCAGCGGCGCTCTGGCTCCCGCCCCCGCCGAGGCAACACTCAGCCCTTCCGATTCCAGCCTTGAAACCTCGCTACTTCCGACACCATCATCTACTTCTCTTTCGCCTTCTCTTGCTGGTACAAGTTTGAGCCTGTCAGCCTCGTCAATGAGCACCTCGTCAACGAGCACCTCGTCAACGAGCACCTCGTCAACGAGCACCTCGTCAATGAGCACCAATGTCGCTACTCCGTCGAGTGAGGGGTCATCGCCTGCGATGGCGACTCCCACAGTTACTGTGCTCCCGCTGCCCAACGGCAACAGCGGGAACTTCACCCAGGATCCTCCCACTGGGAACAACACCTCGAACCCGGCTTACGTCCCCGGCGTGAACGGTCTTGGCCCGGTAACGGCCGGCGCAAGACCCGTGCGCCCACCGCCCGGCTTCGCTCCCATTCTGAGATGGGTGAGAGGGTGGGGTGCGGCCCTGGGGCTGCCCCCTCCCTCGCTAAACCATAAATGTCTCTCTCGCCGAGACAGACACACGTTCGACACACAGTCTTTACCGTTTGGCCGGACACATGGCGACATAATTCCGCTTTGGGAAACATTAGACAAAATATGGAGGGCTGCTTGGGATAATGGTCTCGGAACCGGGCGCGCACAGATGACGCCCACGTCCCTTTTCTCTGTCACATCTCGTGGGGTGTTCACTGTGGCGCTTCGGCTGACATTGCCCGCGTTGCCGTACCTTGTCGCGCTGCTGATTTTATGAGCGACGACGACGCATTTGATTTCGGATATACCTCTACTGCTACTGCTACTACCTACGCAGTTAGATACTTCTACTGTACATACTTTTAGTGATTATTAAGCAACGAGATATCATTCAGATTGTTGCCTCCCACCTTGGACACTCATACTTGGCTTGAAGTGACGCCCGCATGGGGGTACGTGTAGTTTTCAACGGCTGCGAGGTTCTTGTCTGTGCGTAACAAAAAAAAAAGCATTACCATGTCTCGGACAAGATACAGCCCACAGTTGGAAATCTGCATCAGAAGTTCTTGATCACCTCGAAACCACAATTGGACACAGCGGTTAGATCCCACACCGAGTCATGGCGTAAACGAGCGCGAGGGTATAACTGAGGCTGTGGGAAGGGTGCCGAAGGATCAAAGCGCGCCAGAGTAATAACTCTAAATCCCTTCCCTCGGCTAGGATGCCTGCCTACCTAATGCTAGCGAAGCAACCGCTGCTCCCCTTCTCCAAAAGAGCCCCCCCCCCACCGCAGCCTTGTAAGTCATGCCCAGTGACAAGGCTGAAACATGGACAGGCCAATCAATCCTGTGTGGCCTCTAATTTTCGCGCCCGCGGCGCGCCTGGCCACGCAGGGCGTGCCTGCATTTCCTCTCTGCTGCGGATTCGGCACAGGCCGTTATGACGGGGGCCAGAGGGTGGCACTGCACACATTTGCAGCCGTGGTAATGGATTTGGCTACTGTGGCTTGAGGCTGGGCACCAGCATGCAGAATTGGAGTTGGCGCCCGGTTTTGGCGGCGAGATCGCCTTCGAGCGACGAGTCTTGTCTGCACAGGTCATGATGATTCATATTGGTATGACAGATCTCCCGGTTCCCTTATAGCAGACCATTTCCCCTTCTTTTCATACCGAAATGCGTAGCAAGTGTCTGTCCGGTAGATGCAAATCCCTACTGCGTGGGACAAAATGCTGCCGGGGGGGGGGCGGACCTGCACCAGCACACACAAGACTTGCTACTCGTAGCTGAATTGCAGCTTTTAGTGTGATGTTCAGTCCGATCCTTCGAGAAGCAGTGCTTGGACACCAAGCTCTCAACAGTCTCGTAATCACCCTTCTTCTTCTTCTTCTTCTTCTTCAGCTCTCGGCTGACGGAAGGGATTAAATCTAGAAATTAGAGCTTGAATTCAAGAGGAATTATCTATCGCGTGCGCCTGTGGAGACGCACGCCAGAAGATCTGGAAGGGCTCTCCACCGAACCAGAATGAACCCAGCGGCTTCTTGCTGATGAAGGCGATATGATTGCTTCTGTACCAGAGCCACGACGGTGTTGCTAGAAGCGAGGGTGTCCGCTTTCAAAATTACAAGGCCTTTGATTGGGACGTTGCCATATCTCACTGGTTCTTTTGCCCTCCTTCTATCTCCCAAGCGCGCAGAGACCACATCATGCCAAACCAGAAACGACATGTGGAAAACCCACTCTTTTTCAGCTGTCTCGACCCTTGTTTGGATTCCAGATGTCGAGCGTCGTCAATGAACTTCCCACGCCCCGTCAAATGTCCCAAGCTTCCCCCAGTCGCACCGACTGACCGACCTACCAATAGGGCTATCACTCGTGCTACATGGAGCCTTTGAATACTGCCGGCCGCCAACAGTGCAACCCGGGCTTGGGCCTTCGTGCTGTCCAAATACTGACGCGGATGATTCGAGTTGATCCGAGTAGGGAATCAGACTGCTGAATTGATCGTTGAAGATGCCACGGGAGGCACACATGCTGGCAACTTCGTGCTTCCGCAGTGCCAGATCCGCGACCAAGTCATCACTGGCCCCTGTCATGGCAGCGCGCCCTCGTCCAACACCTCACCCAGCTTGACGAGCGTCCTCTCGTAGACCCTCGCGACGTCCATCTGCAGGTCATCATCCGGGTCCTCCCAGTTGGGGTCCACGAACCCACTGCTCTCGGCGGCGCTGTAGTTGCCCTCCGCGTCCGTCTCGGCCTCGGTGATCTCCTTCTCAGTGTCCTCCACAGTCTCGGTCTCGCTCTCGTCGCTGCCGCCGCCGTCCTCGTCGGGCTGTTTGCTCATGACGTCCACTATGACCACGCGCGTCTGCTCCACGATGCTCTTGCAGCGCACCATGTCGGTCCTGGTGATGACCCCGCGGACGCCGTTCTCGAAGCCCGGGAGCGTCTCCTTGGAGTCGGCGTCCTGCCCGGCCAGGAGGCTGGCGAAGCAGTAGTCGAGCTTGGTCAGGACCGTGAAGAGGGGCTCGGGCTGTGGCGGGAACTTTGTGACCCACTCGGTGAACTCGTTGGCGATGTTCAGGAGGTAGGGTATCTGGAGCGCGGCTGTGGGCAGGGGTGAAGTTAGCCGATGCGCGGTATCCGCGCGCTCCGGTGGGCAGATGGTCTTACGCGTGCCCGAGAGCCATATTATGTCCAGCAGCGCCTCGACATCCTTGCAGAGCTCCCCGACGCTCTTGTACCCCACGATGTCGTCGCCCGGTCTTGCGGCCACGGATTTCTTGACGAAGCGCCTCTGTATGTGCATCAGCTGGTTGTCGACATAGGCGCGGATGGTCTGCTCCTTGGCCGAGCCCGAGCGCAAGGGGTGCGACCTGGGGTGCGGCAGGCCGGCTGCCGCGCGCGACGAGGACCCGCTGGGCGCGGGCGAGGGGAGGGGGTGCTGTCTGAGGAAGCCCCCCGGGCCGGGGGGGTTCGATGCGTCAGCCATTGTCGGTGCTTATTGATGCGGAGCTACGTCGTGTCTCGGGTCTCCATTGCATTTTCTGGTCTGGGCTGTGGTGGCAGAGGACGTTGTCACTTCCGCAGAGCGGCTGAAGGCTGGCGCGCCCAGACGACGAATGACGTTGGTGGAGCTCTATCCGTACGTAGTAAGTACAGTGCGACCGAAAAAGTCTTGGGACACTCCCGCAGATCCCACCCACCCCCACAACCACCACCCAACTTCAACGACGCGTAGAATTACGAGGAAATTAGTTAAGGACTATTGACTTATATCAAATTACTCGTTAGAGTCTTCTGATTAATATTTTGTATAGCTTCCCCTGCATTTGCAGACCGCTTCCAATCTCCGCTCGAGTGATCGAATGATATTGTCAATCTTGCCCTGATCTATTACTCACCACGCCGCCTTCATGCATTAACTAAAATATGCTATATTAGCCCCATTTTAAGTTAATTCCTATAGATTCAGGTATTATTTATTTATCTCTACTTTAATAAGCTTCCAGACGTTCTTAATCAGGTTTAAATTAGGTGACCATAAAGGCCAATCCATTAGAGAGATTCCATATGCTAGAATGAAGGATTGCACTGCTTCTATAGTATAAATTCGAGCGTTATCTTACTGGAAATCATATATCCCATTATAATAAGGAAGAAGGGCCTCTTGCAAGATCTTTAGGTATAAATTTATAGTATATCTATTATATCTAGCCTCTAGATCTCTTTCTATCATAATAAGGTCACTCTAGCCACCTAACTAAATGGCACCCTACATTATTATAGAGATTATGGGCTTTACATTAGCCTTTAAGTTGACTTTTTGCCTATAATATCACTAGTTAGAGAAGCCCCAAACCCACTCTAAAGGTTTAGAGGGATAGTTCTAGATGCTACACTCATCAGAGAAGATTACCTGAGAGGGGGGATATTATGAGTGGAGGAGGCATGCAAGCTGACATTTTAGGGCAAACTTTAAACACCAACCCTCAGCAAACGCTCTATATCACAACACCATAACTTGGCCCAGTAATAGCAAAGCTTCTCATCTTCTTCTAATAAAGGTATCCAGCATGCAGCTTACTAGTAATTAACATAAACTAACTTTAAGGCAGCATGAATTATATCATTAGATGCATTAATACCTAGCAACTTCCAGATCTTGCTATATAGTAAATAGTCTTCTCTAAGGATAAGCAACTTTAACTAGTGAATAGAGCGGTTATTAAAGTATCTAGAACAACTACTACATAGCTTAGGAGAAATTTTCCCATTGCATTACTATTCATCTTTCTTCTAATAGATTATTAACCTTGTAATGCTGGTTTCACGATAAATTTGAGTTAGCATTTTACCCTCTGCCAACGCGCTCAAAACTACACCGATTTAAGCCGGAGTAAGTTCACAAGAAAACCCACGGTTTGAAGTTATCTCCCCAAGAAACGAGCGCTCGTAAGGAGGCATGGTGGTTGCAAGAGAGAAGATTAAAGTTTTGGGTGGGTGTGACGCGAAAACGCGTTTTGCACTGTGGGGACGCGAGTGTCCCAAGACCTTTTCGGCCCCACTGTAATTAAGTGCTGACCGCTCCTACCGACCCTACATATCCGACCCCGCGAATGCTGGAACTAGGAGTAGTTGTAAGCTTCTGGGCCGTCAGTGATCCACAGGACCAGACAATCCCTCTCATACAGAAATCAATACGACCCATAGTTGAAAAACTATACAATGTGCTCAAATGGGAGACAATGCAGTAGTTCTGGCTCTCGACAAACAGACGAGGTTAGCCCCAGCGCTATCGTGTATTGAAGGTATCTGAACAAATTGTCTAAACCAGTCCGAGTTCCGACCGGGTCCTCAAAGGTGCCCCGGTACCCGATCACGGACATTTCAAGGTGCCCCACACCACACCGCCCGCCGCCAAGATGCTGTTCCTGTGCCTAGACCCGCCTCGGCCTCCAGGCTGCCGCCTTTGTGAGCTTATTACCGGGCTGGGCTGTGTCTGGCCTGTCGAAAGCGAGGTGTTCCGAGGTCGTCTGGGTCTTGGGAAATCAACTGATGCATGAGGGGGCTCGTAATGTTTTCAAATTCACACCTTGCCATTGATCTTTCCGAGGTGCGTTTGAACGCGCAGTCTGTGATAAACACGACGAATCGCTACGGATGGTTCGGCGTTGTGTTAGTTCGAACCCTGTGGCTGCTATGTTTTTAATTGCGACGAGATGCGTACAGCCGGAAGTTGTTGGTGAAAATGCAGAAACGATATAAAATGGCTCCATATCTATTCTACATTAACTACGCTATGCAATACCAGAAGCAAACGCCTCGTGGTAGGCAGCCATTACATTTTTTGGTAAGTAAGCAGTTGTTCTTCTCAGTATCTCCCATCGCCATGTTCCCACCACTTACGCTCGAGGAACTGCCAGTAACAAAAACCTTGGTTGCGTCACCGTTGTAAGTCTGAAGTGTATAACTACATGACCTCTAACAATGCGAGAAAGAAGGGTAGGGAAGACCAATTGAGCCAACGATGTCACAGACATAGTTTACTTGGTACTTAGTAACTTTGGTTGAAAATTCAATGTTGCTCACAGTCGTGTGCATGTCACCCTCCAACAGACTATGCCCGACGCCAATTGGCCACATGATCTGCGCTATGCATCTATCATTGCGATTCGCATACCATTCCACCCCCTTGAGTGCTGCTCCGGCATAGCGACCTAGAGGTTGAGTTGAATAGGGATTATAATCGAATCGGATCTGTTCCCGACCTCTCCATACCCACGAGAGACTGCCAGAGCCCGGATTTACTTTAGGCCGATGCAGCATTCGTGACAACGGATCCCTATCTGTCTTATCTACCCCGTTAGAGTAGCCAAAGCGAAACCTGATGAACTGTATCAGAAGGCATGGCTAGTCCGGATCTGGCACTAGCATATTGTCTTACCACTGCAAGCGCCCCGTTAACATCCCCCCCCTCCCAAGCTCTGCCCCTATCGCCAGATCTCTGCTCTCCACACACTTTTGGGGGCCAGAGTCACTGTTTATTGGACCACACGAGCCATAAAGCGGAACCACATCTGCACATCCCATTCCTACGGACAGATACAGACCCCACTCGCCGCTGAGTGAATTGCCGCATGTGGACATCACAGCCGGGGTTGTGTATTGGATGACACGCCATTACTAACATTACTGACAGAGTGTTGGAAAGCCACACATGCTTGGAGAAGGTGAGATCATGCCTTTGCCTCTGCCAGTCATGAGAACTAGCCATATTTCGCGACGATGTTGGTACCCCAAGCTAACCGCCTATGCCGCTACGACAGACGTTGTCTGTTATCGACACCCGCCGCAACCTTCAGCCGCACGGAGAAAACGCCATTCTGGTTCACTTGGGCATCGAGAGAAAGTCCCTCCTTAACCACCGAGCCTAGGAGGATAGCAGCAACCGCCGCGGCCTTGGCCGTCACAAAAGAATGCCCGCAAAGCGCATCAGGGTCACCAACGGCTCATGCTGGCCATGCAAGAAGAGACGGGTCAAGTGCGACCTCGCCAAGCCGGTCTGCCAGCGCTGTGCCTCGGCCGGCGCGGCGTGCGACTACAACAGCCGCCTCATAAGGTGGAGCACGCGTCCGACCCTGGCCGGCCGCGTGCCCCCGACATATGGCAGCAGCGTCCCGAGGGACGACGTGCGCCTCGCCGCAGCCTTCACCGACGTGTGCGAGCGGCACGCCCTCGACTACTTCCACCGCCGCGTGTGGCCCCTCCTCTCCACGTGCAAGGACGCCGCCCCGACCCCCATCGCGCTGGAGCACCGGGTCGTCCTCCTCGCCGCGTGCGTGCTCTCCGACTCCCACCGGCGGCTGCAGGACAGCGCCTCGCACGGCCACGACGCCCTCGGGAGGCGGCGGCTGGAGTGCCTGGCGGCCGTGAGGGCGGAGATAGCCGGCTGCTGCGTCGACGTGCGCGGCACCGGCACCCTGATCAGGCTGCTGTTCGCGGTCAGCTTCCTCTACTTTGACGACGGCTATGTGGGCTGCACCCTCAAGTCCGCCTCGACGTCTAGCCACCACAGCGGCGTCCTGGCTATCCTCGAGCGCCTGGGGGGCATCCAGTCCGCGCTGAGGAAGGCCCCGGAGCCGCTCCACCTGCTCATATCGGGGTTTGCAACCACGGACCTCACGACGGCCGTCATCCGGGGCCGGCCTCATTCCTTTCCGCCCCAGGTGTGGGACACCATCGACAAGGGGCCGGTCTGGTGGGTCCGAGACCGCATGGGCAGGGTGTCGCTCGCGTCCGTCTTCCGGGAGATGGCCAGCATGTGCGCGTATCTGCAGGCGACCAGTACCATGGCCGAGGACTTCTCCATCGAGCGCGTCCGCGGGTACGAGGCTGCCCTCCGTCCCGTATATGCACCACTGACGATTGAGGACTGCGACGGCCGGCACACGGCCTCGGGGGCTTCTGAGGCCCTGCCGGATGTGGACGTGGAAGCCGTGTATGCCTTCACTATGATCCGGGCCTTCCAACATGCCGCTTTGCTCTACCTGTATAGGGCCATCTGTGGCCTCCCAACGCGCCACGCGCTTGTCCAGCAGCACGTCAAGTCCTGTCTCGTTTGCGTCTTCGAGATCCCACGCCAGTCCAAGGTCGTCAACTGCATCCTGTTTCCTCTCTTCATTGCCGGGACTCACTCCATCTCGTCAGAGGAGCAGAGAGCGGTCCTGAGCCTGGCTGATGCGCTTTACGACGACATGAGATTCGCCTCCATCGAGGCTACGATATCTGTCTTCAAGAATGTCTGGCGCTCCGACTGCACGAATAAATCTTGGCTTGAAATGTTTGAACATCTTAGTCCGCACGCATTGGTCTTGTGAGTTTGACAGTGGCCGTTGCACATGTGTCGTTCGAATCTAACTGTGGAAACCACTTTGAACTTTACGTTTTTTTTTTTTTTTTTTTTTTTTTTTTTTTGTCATGGACTTGGGCAATCGCTTGAGCTCAATCTTCAAGGAATTTACTATTACCAGTAGATGCGACAATCATCATGAATGCGTGTCTCTTCTTTTCTTCTTCGGCAGTGACGTGTCAGGGCCTCGGTGCAGCGACTAAACTCCGTACTCGCGCCTTGAGCATTGCACATTTGAAGTTGACCATCTCCGCTTTTGTGAGTGGCATCCACCGTGTTGCCCCCCGGTCCAGGAGTACGGGGCCCTGAGGGAAAGGCGTCTCCTGCCACGAGATACAGGGTACTGCGGTATTACGAGCGATGGTGGTTACGCCTTTGCATCAGGATTATGGGCCCGGTAGTTAAGTGGTTCACAGAGTGTCCAGCAACTCGAGCCGGATTTGCGTTGTGGCGTTGTACACGCGTGCCCTCTTCGAACCCTCCACACAAGGAGCAGGGCCGCCCTATGCCAAAGACCACAAGCGTGAAGTAGCAGCCATACCGTCCCCTTGTATCGATTCATGCTGAGTGTAACGTCAGTGAAGCTAGCGGTATGAATGAATAACTCAAAGTATCTGTACAGCCCGTAACTAACCTGAGATTCTCAAGGAAACATCTCCGAAAGCTGTATAATGAGACGTACCTTTTTCTGTCATTCTTATACACAGCAGTCCAGGGCTTGGGGATGGAAATCCTCCGGCACCTGTTATCGGAGCACTAGATCAGCGCCCTCCGAGAAGTGCCGCCCGGCATGCGGATCATACACCCGAGGAGAAGGGGCCACGCGACCAAGTAGATCGATCACGACAAAAGAGGCCATGGGACATTAGGCATCATGAGTGATTTATTACACGCGCGACTCCGGCCGAGCAACACCACTTCCGAGCACGATCCGATATTGACCAACGCTCATAAATGCCATAACCCGAAACGCGACGCCAATCCTACAGCCTCTCCCCCACGGATAACATGGCGGCACCCCCCCCCCCGACAAGACGCCTCCGGATCGGCGTCGACGTGGGCGGCACCAACACAGACGGCGTCATAATCGACCCGGCGCGGTCCTCGTCGCCCAGCAGGGGCATGCTGGCCCACCACAAGGCGCCCACGACGACCAACCCGAGCGACGGCATCAGCGCGGCCTCGTGCTGGGCCACTGGGCGAGCGTCGCGGGCGGGCTCGAGGTCGACGGGGCGCTGATCCGGGGGCTCGACGAGGCCGCCGTGCGGGAGCAGTGCCGGGCCATCGGGGAGAAGGGCATCCGCGCCGTGGTCGTCGTCGGCGTCTTCAGCCCCATCGACACGGTGCACCGGCAGGAGGAGCGGGCCGCCGAGATCGTGCGGGAGGTCCTCGGCGCGGGCGTGGACGTCGTGCTCAGCAAGGAGGTCGCGAGCCTGGGCTTCCTGGAGCGGGAGAACGCGGCCGTCCTCAACGCTGCGATATTGCCCTTTGCGCGGAGGACGATCCGGTCCTTCCAGGACCCCGTGCGGAGGCTGGGGCTGGAGTGCCCCGTCTTCATCACGCAGAACGACGGCACCTTGCTCGCCGGGGACACTGCTGCGAGGTTGCCCATCAGGACGTTCAGCAGCGGGCCCACGAACTCGATGCGTGGGGCGGCCTTCCTGATCCAGGGCGAGGAGGAACAGGAGGGCCAGGCGATGATGGTGGTCGACATCGGCGGGACAACGACTGACGTCGGGCTCCTCCTTGCAAACGGGTTCCCGAGGCAGCAGGCAGCCTACAGCGAGCTGGCGGGCGTGAGGATGAATTTCTCGTGCCCCGATATCAAGAGCATCGGCCTCGGAGGGGGGTCGATCATCCGCAAAGGTGCAGAGGGCCGGCCTACGACCGTGGGCCCGGATTCTGTGGGATATAAGCTTACAGAAGAGGCCGTCGTCTTTGGGGGTGAAGTGCTGACAGCCACGGATGCGACTGTCCTGGCGGTGCCTGGCATGACAATCGGCGACCCTTCGCTGGTGCAGGGGAAACTGACTGCAGACGAGCTGAGCGAGACTCGGGCCATCATCAGGCAGAGGCTGGAGAACGTCATCGACATGATGAAAACCTCGCCCGAGGACCTCCCCGTCCTGCTTGTTGGCGGAGGGGCCGTCATAGCTCCGGATGAGCTGAGAGGCGCAAGCAAGGTGCTCAAACCCCGCTACTCAGGAGTGGCCAATGCTATCGGAGCGGCCATGGCGAGAGTCAGTGCCGTGGTTGACACAGTCAAGTCCACGGAGACCAAGCCGGCGCAGAAGCTGCTGGAAGAGATCTCGGCCGAGGTTTGCGAGAAGACAGTCGCAGCAGGCGCATCCCGTGGCTCCGTCAAGGTCGTCGAGATGGAGACGCTCCCACTCCAGTACATTGCCAACAAGACACGGTTCATCGTGCGTGCTGCCGGCGACTGTGACTTTTCGAGGGCGGAATTCGCGAGCGTCCCGCCAGCAGAGGATCAGGAGCCCGCCGCCGACGACATGGACCAGTACGAGAAGAAAGCCTTGACGAACGTGACCACGTCGGCCGGGACCAACAGCACGGGGGCGCCGGGCCCCAGGGCGCGGATGAGTGAAGCTGACCCGGGCGTATACCGCCCAACAGTCAGAGACCGCGTCTGGTACGTCAGCGAGACCGACGTCGCCTGGATAAGCTCGGGCTGCTACATCCTGGGCACCGGCGGCGGCGGCTCCCCCTACTCCCACATGGTGCGGCTGCGGCAGATGATCCGCGCGGGGGCCGTCGTGCGCGTGGTGTCGCCAGACGACCTGGCAGACCGGGACCGGGTCGGCTGCGGCGGGGGGATGGGCAGCCCGACGGTGGGCATCGAGAAGCTGGCGGGCGACGAGATGATGCAGGCGCAGGCGGGCCTGGCTGGCGTACTCGCCGCGGGCGAGCGGGCGACGCACATGATCGCGCTGGAGATTGGCGGCGGGAACGGCCTGCAGGGGATGATACTCGGGGCCTCGGGCAACATGGACCTGCCCTGCGTGGGCGGCGACTGGATGGGGAGGGCGTATCCCACCAAGTGGCAGACCACGCCCGTCGTGTTCAACGAGCGGCAGCCTGTGTTCTGCCCGCTGGCCATGTGCGACGGCAACGGCAACACGATCATCATGACCAGCGCCACGTCCGACCTCCAGGTCGAGAGGGCGCTGCGGGCCGCACTGAGCCAGATGGGCTCTCATGCCGGCTGTGCCGAGGGTCCTGTCAGCGGCGCCGAGACAAGGCGGTGGGCTGTGGAACACACAATCTCTGCCGCGTGGAGGATCGGGAGGGCGGTCGAGAGGGCGAGGCGGGCCAATATCGTCGATGAGGTCGCGGAGGAGATCGTCAAGGAGGTTGGGGGAAGCACGGCGGCCAGGGTCCTGTGGAAGGGCAAGATCGTGGGCATCACGAGGACGCTCAGGATGGGGCATGTCTATGGCGAGTGTCTTATCGAGGGGATGGACGTGGCCGGGGCAGGGGAAGGGGACAGCGGTGCGTTGAAGGCTGAGAAGGGCACAGGCCGGTTCGGGGGTCTGGTCAAGATCCCGTTCAAGAACGAGAACATCGCCGCAATCAGAGTGCATGGCCACGGGACCAACGGAGATGACAGCGAGGCACTGGAGAAGCAGGAGGACGTGCTGTGCATTGTGCCGGATCTGATCTCGGTTATAGACGCGCAGAACGGTGAGGCTATCGGCACGCCAGAGTACAGATACGGTCTCCTCGTCACCGTTCTGGGGATGGCCGCCAGCGATAGATGGACAGGCTCGGAGAGGGGAGTCGAGATTGGTGGCCCTGCGGGTTTCGGCATACACCATCTGAAGTATCAGCCACTTGGGAAATTTGTAAAACCTGTCAGTGTCATAGACGAGTTCGACGTGACTGAATAAGGCACGTGTTGCAGATCAGATAAGCCAACGATTTGTGGTTTACTACGAATGGGATGGAATCTGACAATATCAGACGCTCGTGGGATCTACATTTCTTACAGATGGCCACATGTTCGGCCATGCAGAGTGGTGGAGATAGTTATCCGAAGCTGACAATGACCTAGATATTTTCCCGTTACAATATTGTTGGTATGCCCAGTGGTAACATTTCTGATGCCAAAATGGTCGTGGGCGCATTCCAGCATAGTCCACTCCGGGCTGGGAGTCAGCCCAACTGATAATCAATCTCATACTGGCTGAGCCATGGTTGACCCCCCAGCTGGGTAAGCACTCTTCACTTCTACACTACGCAACTTCAGATGTGCAGTCAAGCCGCACCAGCCACACTCACCCGAGCCCGGATGCGATCCCGAAACAAGCTTTCGTGCTCCGCCGCTTAGCTACAGGGCCCACCCTTGCTATCCTCGCATCACTTGCTGTGCGGGGCCATTCTCAGGCGGGGAAAACATCACCGTGCAGGAGCAGCAGACACTATCTGCCATAGACGCCGTCTCAACCTCGGACACTGCTGTTTGACAGCTCAAGCTCGACAATCTATCGTGGTCTTGAGGCCCAAATGCACAAAATAAGACTACACAGGCCTGAGTATTATGCGGGCAGGATGGGGGGGAACCGAAATGTCAGTACACATTGGGTCGTCATCGTCATCGTCACCGTCATCGTTCTCGTTCTCGTTCTCGTTCTCGTGTTCTGGTCTAAGATACTCCCGCATGGCTGCGCCGCCTTGGAAGGATTTCACATGCGCGTACCATAGGTCCATAGTATGGCTGATCTGCAATCCTGCCAGCTAACAAAGGATTTCACACGCGGCCTAGCTGCTGTGGCTCCACAACCAGGGTATGGTAGGTGTGATCTGAAATCCTGCCGGCTAACATATAAACCTCTGGGGCGCGGGTTTTGCCTCACAGCCAGGAGAGAGCTCCAGTTTCCAACCTGAAGCTGTTTTCTGCTTGATCGGCCACCTCTGCACCACCCCCACCGCTCTGCTGGGGTCTTCTGGATCGCGCCCTTGGCTTGTTGAGTGTGCTATAGCCCGGACTCCTGATAAGCCTGAGCGCCTCAGCATTCCCTGCAATCTACCCAAGCCACAAGGTCGAAGATAGGGACAATGGCTGTCCCCACTGAGATCGGTGGCCCTCCCGGGCTACCTCTAGTCGGCAACATCTTCGACCTCCAGGACGAGGTTCCACTCCGTGCTATCGAGCGCATCGCCGACATACACGGGCCCATCTTCAAGGTGAAGGCACCTGGGCGTGAATCGATAATGGTCAGCGGATTCGAACTCTTCGACGAGCTCTGTGATGAAACGAGGTTCTATAAGCTGCTGGGCGGGAAGTTGGCTGCGGCAGCCGACTCTTCTGGCAAGCCCCAAGGCCTGTTCACGCAGAAGAGCGAGAAAGAGGAGGACTGGGGCCAGGCTCACCGCATCCTGATGCCCGCCTTTGGGCCTCTGGCAGTTGCGGAAATGTTCGATGGCCAGTAGCCGCTCCGAAAGTGAGCTTGGAGGAAGCTATTTGCTGACGGACCAACAGAGATGCACGATATTGCGTCACAACTTGTTCTCAAATGGGCAAGGCAGGGCCCGACGCACCGGATTCAAGCCTCCGAGGACTTCTCACGACTCACGCTGGACACGATCGCACTATGTTCCATGGACTATCGGTTCAACTCGTTCTACCAGGAAGATATGCACCCATTCATCAAGGCCATGAATACGACCTTGGGTGCGGCCAACAGCTCCGGGCAGCTTGCCGGGCTCGTCGCCAGGCTGTTCCCCTCGTATAACGAGGAGGTGAAACAGAGTGTCAAGTTCATGAGAGACGTCTCCCAGGAGTTGGTTCAGTATCGGAGAGATCACCCTACAGAGAAGAAGGACCTGCTCAACTCTCTAATCCATGGCAAGGACCCCAAGACCGGCAAGTCGATGAGGGACGGGCTTATTGCTGCCAACATGCAGACTTTTCTAATTGCAGGTTAGTCGGGTGCTTTATGCCATCTCACCCCGGGAGGGCATGCATACTGAACCACCGCAGGCCATGAGACGACGTCTGGGCTGCTGTCGTTCGCCTTTCTCCAACTGCTCAAGAACCCAAACGCCTACTTCGCCGCCCAGGCCGAGGTCGACCGGGTGGTGGGCCACTCCAAGCTCGAGCCCAAGCACGTCAGCGAGCTGAAGTACATCAACGCCGTGCTCCGCGAGACCCTGCGCCTCACGCCGACCGCGCCAGCCTTCAGCCGCGCCGTCCGACCCGAGAATACAGAGGAGACCGTATACATTGGGGCAAAGAACCCTGACAGCAAGCACAAGTACGAGATCCCGCGGGGCAAGTCGGTTGTGTGCCTCATCGGGAAGATCATGCAAGACCCCAAGGTGTTTGGCGAGGACGCCGAGCAGTTCAGGCCCGAGAGGATGCTGGACGAGCACTTCGAGAAGCTCCCCAAGAACGCGTGGAAGCCGTTTGGGACCGGGATGAGAGCCTGTATCGGGCGGGCATTCGCCTGGCAGGAGGCCGTGATGGCTGTGGCGCTGATCCTGCAGAACTTCGACATGCGGCTTGACGATCCGACATATGAGATGAAAGTCATCCAGACGTTAACCCTGAAGCCCAAAGACTTCTACATGCGCGCCAGCCTCAGGGAGGGAATCACACCAACCATCCTGCTCCAGAGGCTTAGTGGTGACGGGGCAGCCGCCGGGCAGCATAATGGCGGGGTGCCCAAGGCGGTGGATTCCGTGGCTGGTGGTGGTGACCACGCCGTGTCGATATTATATGGGTCAAACACGGGAACCTGCCAGGCACTGGCGCAGAAGCTGGCCGGGCAGTGTGCCCAGAGGGGCGTACAGGCTGAAGTACGGACGCTGGACACAGCCATGGGCCAGCTCTCCAGGGACAAGCCGACGGTCATCGTCACTGCGTCGTACGAGGGGCTGCCAACCGACGACGCCGCGCGCTTTGTGGCATGGCTGGAGAGTCTGAAGCAGGGAGGCGGGGACAGGAAGCTTGACGGGGTGAAATACGCCGTGTTTGGCTGCGGCCACAGTGACTGGGCCTCGACGTTCCAGAAGATCCCAACAGTGGTCGACGATATCCTCTCCCTCCTGGGTGGAAAGAGGATTGCCGACCGCGGGTTATCAGACGTCAGCAAGCAGGACACCTTCGGAGACCTTGAGGCATGGACAAGCAGCAAGCTGTGGCCCGCTCTCGGCCCTTACCTGAAGTCCCCTGAAGACCCGTCTGACTCTCCGACCATCCCAACCGTCGAGATCGAACTGTCAGCCGAGGAGCGCGCCGCCCACCTCCAGCAGAACGTGCAATGGGGTAAAGTAATCGATGCCAGGGTGTTGACCGCACAGGGCGAGCCGGAGAAGCGCCACATGGAGATCGAGCTCCCGTCCAACATGACCTATTCCGCGGGCGACTATCTCGCCGTGCTGCCTCTGAACCCGGAGCAGTACGTCAGGCGCGTCATTGACCACTTCAGCCTGCCATGGGACGGCATGATCACCGTCAAGCCGGGCTCGGCGACGTCGCTGCCCACGGGGAAGACGATCCGCATCTTCGACCTGCTCCAGGGCTACGTTGAGATCTCGCAGCCGGCCACAAAACAGGACATAGAGGTGCTGGCCTCGGTGTGCAGCCCAGGGGCCGCCAGGGAGAGCCTGAAGAGCTACCTGCTGTCACCCGACAAGTTCGCCGAGGTCATCGACAAGCGCATCACCATACTCGACCTGCTGACAAGACACAAGGCCGACATCCCCCTGCCGTTCGCCACGTTCCTCGCCCTCCTGCCGCCCATGCGCACGAGGCACTACTCCATCTCGTCGTCCCCGCTGGCCTCGCCCCGCTCGGCGACCCTGACATACTCCGTCCTCGAGGACGTGGCCTGGTACCAGCCAGGCGAGGAGGAGGAGGAGCCCGCAGGGGAGGAGAAGCCCGGGCGCCCGCGGGTGTTCCAGGGCGTGGCCGGGAGCTACATGCGGTCGCTGGGGCCCGGGGACCCGGTGCTGGTGTCGGTGCGCAGCACCAACCAGTACTTCAAGCTCCCGCTGGACATGCAGGCCACGCCCGTCGTGATGATGTGCAACGGCACCGGGATCGCGCCGTTCAGGGGGTTCGTCCAGGAGAGGGCGACGCTCATCTCCGAGGGCGGCAAGAGCCTCGCGCCCGCGGTGCTCTTCGCCGGGTGCCGGCGCCCGGGGCGCGACCAGCTCTACCGGGAGGAGCTGGAGGCGTGGGCCGGGCTCGGGGCGGTGGACGTGAGGTGGGTGTTCAGCCGGGGGCACGAGGAGGAGGAGGGGGCGGGGGCCACGGGCGGCTGCAGGTACGTGCAGGACAGGATGCTGGAGGACCGCGAGGACATCGACCGGCTGTGGCTCGAGGGCGCGAGGTTCTACATCTGCGGGAGCAGGAGCCTGGCCGTGGGCATCGGCGCCGTGGCGAGGAGGCTGATCGCCGACGGGGCCAAGAGGAACGGCAAGGATTATACCCCGGAGGAGGTGGACGCCTTTGTGAGGCGCATGAGGAACGAGAGGTTTGTGACGGACATATTCTGAGGCGACTGTCGTCTTCGTCCCAGATAAATAAACAACTACCGGGTCACTTCAGACGGGGGGAGGGTATTGCCGGGCACTGCGTGAACATTGCGTTGAAACCTCGCTGATATCTCCAACATCTGACATGATGAAACCCAGGACAGTATAGTGCAGATCCCTAATAAAGCAGCCTACTCTTACACAAGATTATATAGATCTCAGCAAAGATCAGCTAGACTCAAATAAATCTAAAAAAACTAGTATCCATTAGTAGCCAATCTACTAGTAGTAGATACCCGCTCCCACAGGCTCGGTGCAAACACTATATGAAATGCCGCGCTCCCGCACGACCCGGTACAAACCCTTCCCAATTACTCCATGTTAGATATATGTTCATTATTATTGCGGAAATTCATAAGCTCCAATACGCGGAGGCATACGTCCGGGTCCATCTTCGCGAGGTCCTTATTCGAGAACATCGGGGCACTATATAAGGTTAGACTGGATTCATATAAAAGTAGATAGGTCTGAACTCACTCCATATACTCCTTCTTAGGCTTCTTTATAAACGCCTTAACCTCTATAACGCTGTTTGAATTTGAATCCTCCTTACTTGACTGCTTATTCGTATAGCTGCGCTTGTGCGAGGATATCTTCAGGCTATCAAGTACCTGGAGATCATTCTTCTTCACTTTACGACTCACTACAGGCTTGCGGTTGCCCTTATACTTGCCCGACTTATATACCTTCAGGAATCTGAGGTAGAATAAGCATTCCTTATACTTACCTTTAATCTAATAGTTTGCGCAACTATATACTGGTTAGTATAGAGCTGCTAGGGTCTTATACAGTATTATACTGATGCTAAGTAGGTGCCCTTATTCGGGTCCAGATAGGCAAAGATGATGCAGCCATTAAGCACACCCTGCTTCTTCACGTAGCGCTTATAATACCTACATACAGGTTAGTATAAATAAATACCAGAATATAACTATAATTTATAGGTCCGCCTAGTCGCTATATAGAGCTATAATAAGTCCTATAAGGATATTATGGCGGTATGTCTTATAATCTATAAGAGCATTTAGGATATTCTTCTTCTTATTAGCGTTATAGAATGAAAGTATATTCTTATAGACCTATATATATATCTTAGTATAGCACTATAGGATTCTATATATATATATACATATACATTCCGGGTTACCCATAACTTATATAATAAGACCTTAGGTCCAGTTCTTGCGCAAGTAGCAATAAGCCTATATAGTAACCTAATAGTATAGTAAGTATCTTTATAGTATTATATATAAGTATTAAAGGATATACTTACCTCTTGAGGTAGGGCTCCCTTTAGTGGAACGCTATTTAAGCATTAAGTGATAATAAGCTTACTACTCGTGGTGCGGAATTCCCAGATAGATGCATCCTTAAGCGCATCTTTACCGTACTCGGATACATAGTCCTGTTCATTATCATCTGTATTATCTTTAGATTCATTTGGGTCTATATCCTCATTACTGGAAGCATTAAACTTATCATTATCTATATCACTATATGTAGATGCATTAATAGACTCAGGCACCTTCGTATGGGCCTATATAGCGCTATGCCTGCCGCCCTTGTACTCCATCATGCTCTGATTGCGGTACACAGTATTATATTGCAAAGGTAGGTTGTTATTAATCTCGATAACCTATCGCTTATAATCATTCCGAGATATATAGGTACATATAGGCTAGTAAATAGCATCCTGACTGCCTGGCTTGCTATATATACCGGGCTATATAAGGCCGCTCCATCTTACACCATAATTATCTATTTCACTATAATTCTTCCTAATAAATTTCAGGGCATATTTAGTATGGGCAGTAATACGCCTCTTTTCCAACTTGAGCTCCTTATCGCGACGGTGTGCTATTTTATCCGGACCTGGATATACTTGGACCTTCGGCTTTTTAACTGGATGAAGTCCTGCAGGCGTTCCTCCACCCGTATATAAGTTGAATGACTCCGGGATATTATTGGCAGGCTTTATATTGAGCTTAATTGCGCCTATAGTGGCCCGCGCGATTAGTTCATTAGTCTCCTTTATTAGTTGATCGTGCTATATGGCGTTATTCTGTATAGCTTCATCCTATATGGCTTTATCCTTATCTGGAAGCTTCTATACCTTAGCGACCATATTTCTCTTTATTTAATTGTCTGCAAGCTTCTATATACGGGTATATAGGTTCTCTATCTGGGCCGTAATAGGCTGCAGGCTCACTTTAATAGCTTTGGAGACCATCTCTATAAGTTTGTTGTAGTCAAACGGGGTTGCATTAGGGTGTATAAGGGGCTGCTGCTCTATAGTGTTCTATACGGTAGTCTTATTGTCCTGCGTAATACCCTCTGAGACGGGCTGCATATTGTCCTTCTGTATGTCCTCGCTTGAGGTTGCGGGAAGTGCCTCTACTTTAGTATTCTCCTGTATGATAACGTCTGGCTCTCCATTGCAGTTATTCTATACAGTCTAGGTAGCGTAAATCATCATATTATGAGGAGAAATGGGTAGTCCATTTGGATTCTCTCGGTTAAGGTTGTATGCATCCTGTATAGGCTTGATCTCCTTCTCTTTAGGGCTGGGCTTATTATTCGGGTTAGTATGCTCCTGTGAATGGGTGTGCACGTTCGTATTGGGCTTGGGCGGGTTGCGTCCCGCGCCCTGTACAGCAAAAAGCCGTGCAGGGGGCATTATGGTTCGGTACGGGCACGTACGGCTCCGCAGGCAGTTGTGAAGGTAGTCGAAAGCAATACTTGATGCTATGGGGGCTGGGAATGTCTGTACAGCCATGGATCAGTACTGTACATTTCTGTACGGCAGTATATGGGTACTATTTGATATATACCCTGTACCTCTCGAGTTGTAGTCTTACAACTTGAGTATAGGTATAAAGCTGTATAGCAAATACACGCTTTGTTTGGGTATATACAGATATACTGATTTGTACGGGTCTGCAAAAAGAATTCACTTACCTCAGGAAGCAGGGATCTGGGAAAAAAAAAAAAAAGGGAGCAAGAAACTTCTTGGCATTGGGCTGCAGGAAATTTTCTATTTATACTCACCCACCAGATTTTCTGCCGCCTCTGCGTCCGGTTTCTCACCGCCTACCCTATTGGGCTTAGTTCCCCTACCCTCCTACCCACGCCAATTCTATACAGCCCCTCTAATTACTGCTATGCTTTTTCTCCTCTCAGATACCGTGGCCGCGTAGCGGACACCCGACGAAGCTCGTTTATTATTCACCTGGCTGGGTATCATCACACTGATGTGCTCCTGCGCTGACCTTGGCATTCTTCAAACAACATACCGAAGAGCGATTTCCGAGCGGAAAACCACCAGCCTGCGACTGAATTTCTGGATGGCCTAGCTGATGCCCTAAGAGGTACCCGAGCAGGCGTCTCCGAACCTAAGAAAGCTGTCGAATATGCATCATGACGCCTCGTCCAAGCTCTGCGGTAAAGTTACAGGTAGATGATACGTACTTGCCCGAGGTCTGGGTATGTTGTCTCAGTCGTCCCCTTCCTGAATTCCCTCCTGCAGTTTGCTTCTTCGAAATCACTTGCTGACCGTCATTATCACCTCCACTCAGGTCTGGTTCGCGTTTGGAGTCGTAGTCATCTTCGCAAGATGGGCAGTACGTACCAGGACTGTCGGCTTCAGAGGACTAGATGGTGACGACCTGATATCGATACCGGTAAGCCACATGGGGGCCAAGAAGCCGACGTTGAGGTCTCTTCACCTCAACACTACTGACAAGCGCCGGTGGTAGTTCTTGGCGCTCTGGACCATCAATGCTTTCATCGTGTACGCGACCTACTACTCGGGCGGCAATATTGACGTCACGGCCGAGCAGGCGGAGCAGCTTTCCGATAGGGACGTCTGGGTGCTGGAGTACGGTAGCAAGTGGGAATTTGCGTCCTTCTTCACGTATTGTGCGGTCATATGTGCGTACACCGCCGCGTCGTACTAATTACCCCCAGGAAGTATGCTGAACTGACAGCCTGAACCGTAGGGTGTCTCAAGTTTATGGTGCTCTTCTTCTACCGGCGCCTCAAGGCTGACGAATGGAGACAAACGGCCCTGACCGTCAGCCGGCTCTTTTGGATCAACGGCCTCGCCTACCTCGCACTCTTCCTGACGGCCATGTTAGGATGCCGACCGTATTTACCACCAAACGCGACCTTACCGGTTATTTTGAGCTGACCTGTCTCAAGATTCCATAACAATTGGGTTGTGCGGCCGCTGCCCAGCCATCGCTGCACATTCCGTCCCCAGAACTTCTGGGTCCTCGTCATCCTGAACGTTCTCACCGACGGCCTCATCATGACCATCCCTGTGCCTATTCTGTGGCAATTACGAGTCTCGAAGCTGAGAAAAATCGGCGTTTCGCTCCTCCTCTGTTCGGGCGTCTTTGTCATTTCTACCGCCGTTGTCAGAGCAGCCTTCACAATAGCTGGGGCACCCAGCGTGATTACGATCAATCGATGGGGATGTAAGTACCTTGCGGACAATGCCATACTCGCACATGGCGGTCTATACTACTTTATCCTCCACCAGGGGCATCTTCCCGTTCTTTTCTTGTGCCCCCCCCCCTCTCCCCGCTGTTCTCTTACATGTACGAAGCCAATCGACAGAGAATGGCCTGTTTCCAGGGGCTCCTTGCACCGAGCACATTGCAACGTTTCCCTATATCGACTGCGCAAATCAATCGTATTCCATGTTCTATCTAACACATCCAGTCCGCGAAACAGCCGTGGGGATGATCGCCGTCAACGCCCCGGTGGTAATCCCGATCTTCTCAAAAGCCTTCTGGAAGCGCGGCACCTACCGACCGGGGAGAGAAGCAGACCAGGCACAAGGCGGCGGCGGCGGCATATTCGGCGGAAACAGACGACGGGCCGCAGATGGAGAAAGACTGACCATGTTCCAGATCCCCAGCGAGATGACGTGGACGACGCAGGGGGCCAACCACGGCACGAGCGAGCAGACGGAGCTGAGCAAGCTCAGCAGGATGAGCCGGCCTGGGAACAATACCGCGAACAGAGACTTGGAAAAGGGCCCGGATACGACGTCTGGGGCTGTCGAGATGCGCTCGGCGGAGAGGCGCGCAGAACAGGAGGAGGATGACATGGCTATTTCGCCGACGAGAGGTGTTGGCTGAGTATTTGGCAATTAGGAATGACGGTACTAATGCTTAGGTTTGAATTGATTTTTCTTCTCACTTGGTTTGTATTCACTGACATGATCGGACCGCGATCTAAGACTTGGTTCCCTGAAGAAAGGGTGCGAAGAACGCGTTACTTCTGCCGGCAAAGTCGCACGCGGCAAACTGGAAAGAAGATCTTGAGCAACTCACGAACGAGGTATTCGAACTACAAAATCACCAGGGTGCGGTGCTGGCCAAGCGAGGCGAGCCCCACGGCATCGGGTCAATGAGGGTTAAGTACCGCAACCCCGACAAGGCACGGGCGGCCCTAGACCGCGTGTACTTCTTCATCAAAGACAAGGTGGAAGAGCGGATTCGGCTGTCCAGGGAAGGGTTCCGGCCACGACACACAGACGGACGTCTTCTACGCCCTGTTCGCCAACGCAGCCGAGTTCTCGCCTGACTGCCGCGGGATGCATGAGGCGGATCTTGAGGTAGGAGAAGGACAAGCCGTTCTGCGTTGCGTATGTCTTCGACCTAGTGCCATCCGACATCGTTATGCAGGCCCTCCACCGACGATATCAGGAGTTCAAGACTGCCACTTGGCGCCATATCCTGGACGGGCCACATGTTTCAGGGCCTTGACATGACGTTCCTTTCCGCACCAGAGACCCACAGGCCTGCTGCAAAGCAAGTCAAAGATCACAAAGAGGACTCGTCTTCTGTATCGGCCACGGCGGCGGTTGGAAGCCAAGCAAAGGAGGACGATGAGAAGGCTCAAGGCGAGAGAGATTTCCAGATCATCCTGGACAGCCTTATCGCGGCGACAAGGAGTGACTCCCCACCTGGGCAGAGTTCACGGGTGACACGGCCATAGCGAAAATGGGAGTCGAGTCGATCATGGCTGTTGATGTGGCCTCTGCAGTCAAAGTTGGACATGACCCGTCTTGCCTGAATAACGTAGAGGGTATCACCTACATACCTCATGGTTGAGGACGAAAAGATTAGGGAACATACTAACAAATCGGAACAATCTGCTTAATGGGAGGGAGCAATCTCGTATTCCTGAAGTTCCACGTAGTCATGCGTTGGGTCTCACGGTCTTAGATTGGAGTCTACCTAGGTACCCTGGGTGCCCTGACACGATATAACTAGCAAAGAGACTGCGGCCCGATTCCTTTCGTGAAGGTCACATCTGCTTCACCGTCGTCCTTTCATGCATCTTGCATAACAAGCTGCATGCCAAGATACAGAAGATCCCCGGGTCTCGCACAGGCGGCGAGACCCGTCTAGCCGTCTTACTGCTGTGTTCTTGCCAGCTTGGCACAGCGTCCATGATTTTGCATCTATCCGGAGCCTGCCTGATGATGTCGTAGCTGTGCGACGTAGAGTACTCCTATGGCTTGGATGACCTCCCCGAAACTCGGCGAACTACCATCTGACCCCCACTAGTGGAACACCCCTACCAGTGGAACGAGGACCTACATACAAATATCACCACATTAACTTACATATATCACAGCCAATTTTGAAGCTATACACATAGGAATTTAATCAATCTATAGATATTTACTTAGTAAATAAGCTTATATAGGTAGTTAGTATTTTAGGGGCATTAGAGTAGCTACAATTAGATTCCAAACCCCGCATATAAATGC